>OY294067.1:283025103-283668129 GCA_958510875.1 Endomychus coccineus
TGCATTTTTCTGCTCTCTCAGAATTGCCTTGAGTGTTCGTAGAAGCTAAAAGCCTTTTAAACAAAAAATTTTTATATTTTGTTCCAAAATTTTGTATAATCCCTTGATCCAGGGGTTGGCAATGAGACGTAGTACTGGGAGGTAGAAAAACAATTCGAACATTTTATAATTCTATTTTTGGGTGGGTGTTTTATCAACATGTATTAACTAAGAACAGAAGAACTTTTCTACACTGGTTTTTAATTTTTCTCAAAGTTTTTCAACCGAAAACTCATTATCTCTGTTGTCATCCAAGCTTTTCATCCGATACGCTTTCTATTGAAAATTTATGTACATGTGTTCCCTTGAAACATCGCGAATTTTTGCTTTTTCATATAACTGGTGGATTTTCATTCTCACCATTCATGCTACAGCAAAATGAGGTGTCACTTGCTCTTTAACTGATTTAACTAGCACATTTTTCACTCTTCAATGCAAAAGTTTTGTTTGGCATTGCCAAATCGTAAAGTTCGGTTCCGTCAGGATTAAAAATATCTTTAGCTTCGTAGTCCTTGATAATTGAGCCAGTTTAATTTTCTAATCTTCAACAATTACGAGCACTTTGTCCACGTCAGCGGACTCGTCACAAATTCCTTTAAAATTGATGTCGTGTCTCTGGCAGAACCTATTCAGTCAGCCATTTAATGCCTTAAATCCGTTGATTTTCAAATTTTCGGATACTTAAAGAGCTTTTTCCTTTATCAAGGTTCCCGTTAAAGGAATATTTCCAAATCTAACTACTTGGTCAACAGTAAATCCTTCTGTTTGTGGAAATTTTCGTTTTTGAACGCATTAGCAGCTCCTTCTTGAAACGGTTGTCTCAATCGCATTTTATTCTTGAGAATAGCATTCACTTGTGTTCTCCCAACACTAAGCTTGTAACGTATTTTTCGCTTTCCCCGATATTTTCACATTTTTCTATAAGAAACAAACGATTATTATTCCAACAAATTTCTACCCACAAACAGCCAGCCAGGCCAGCCATCAATTGTTTATTGCTTACAACCATTTTCAGAAACGAGGGTCAGCCCGGTTGACCGTCGGCGTAATGTTTACGGCCGACCGATATTGAGGGTGGAAATTCGTCAAAAGGTGGTGGTTGTTGAAAGTGAGCGTGACCGTTGTCGAAGGGTTTCACTTTTAAGAAGTTCCTTATTATGGAAGTTGCCATAAGAATAATTGTTGAAATCTCAAAACTGATTGTTAAAAGGTGTAGCCTTTTTTGACGAAGGGCCGCAATGAGGAGTTTAATACTATTTTTAGTGGATAATGGTGATTATTTCGTACATATTAATAACAATTTCAAGATTGAGTTTTCATCTAGTGGATCACCATTTGATATACTTCAATCCTAGATAATACAATTATTATTCCTAGTTTCTGGGCTATTTCTTAACGATATAGTATATTAACGCCAAACTCTAGACTATTGAAGATGAACACTACTGGGATGCGTCTGAAAGACGTAGCGTCCACAGTGATAATTATTGCGAACCCACTATATAAAACGCATCATTAGTTTAGTTTCCACTTCCCAGAAGATAATTATACAGGACGGACTCAACCTGATCCTAATCCACGTTTCTCGTCTCTAAGCATATTCTGGCGCACCACCAATTTATGATCCTACAGGGACTTGTTTACTACGAAAAGTCACTTTAATGCAACGATAAATGAACAGTCTTCATCGTCAGCTGCAATATTATATTGGAGTATAAGAGCATTCAATTCAAGGCAAACTTTTAATAATATGGCCGATGTAGACTCGAACTTTTTGAGTAATGGTTTAAAAAGGCTCAATAAAGATGAATTAATTCAAATTATTATGACCAAAGATGTTTCAATGGCGATTACAAGTGGCATAGGTCTGTAGGTATGTTGGGAAAACTAGAATTCATGCTAGACTTACATTTTCAAACAACTAAAAGAAATGTTAATGATGCAACCGAAATCGAAACAGCTACTCACAAAAATCGTAATGCAACTTGAAGAAGGAGTGCAAGGCAGAAACAATTGAACATTAAATAAACAAAAGTAAAACAAAGTGATGATGGTAGTGTTGAAAATCCTTGGATAGGATTAAGCGCACAACCAGTGGAACCTAAGTATCATGGAAATCGTGAAACTTATAATGATGAAAATGGAACATTATTTTTTTATACTTTGACTATAATGTTCAGAGGTTTGGAGGTTATAGCTATACGAAAAGACCTCAATAGGTAAAGAGTTCCAAAACGTCACGGTTCGATAAAAAAATTAGGTCTGGTAGGAAGAATTTCGCCATGTCTCGAACTTGGAATGAAGGGGTGACTAGTTTGAGCTGGTCTAGTCCGCCTATCTGGAATCTCTCGTAGTGGAACAACAGACGAGATTCCTGATGAACACCGACCATGGAAATATCTATAGAAAAGAGAAAGATCTCCCACCTTTCTACGATATTCCAGAGAGGTCAATGAACTCGTAAGTGTGCCATCATCAATCAAACGGATAGCTCTCTTCTGGGTAGAATTCAGGAGCTTTAGCTCATGTTTGGAAGCCTAACAACTACTGCTTCCAGTTGAGACCAGAAGTTCATAAACAAAGGAACAACACTGAAAGCAAGAATAACAATAAGAAAAGTAACTTTTTTTTTGGCGGTAGCGCAGCTACTAAAGATAACTTTTAGGCTGCAAAAAAGCCCGCCTGGCTGTATATTGTAAAAGCAATATTTACAATATCGAGTGACAAATTACGCAACTAAAGCATGAATTTTCTTACTAGGAGTCTGATATTGAGGAAATAAAGAAGCATGAAACCAACTATAATAAAACATTAATCGTTTACGGTAGGGATTGATTTTGAAATAGCTAACGAAATAACTAAAACTATGGCCTAGCAATTTAACAGTAAGACGATTGAAGTTTTTTTTAGTTCAAAAAGAGTCCAAACTGTGAAAATACGATATTAAACATTAATATTCAAGCAATAAACCCAAAAATTGACCAATTGTCCCTTCTCTTGACAGAAGAAAAGTTTGACAATTCATGGATTACAGAACACTGCCAACTAAGCATTTATTACAAGAAAGCCATTTTGCCCCCGGGGGAATACTTCAAGCAGTAAGAAACAAATGGACAACCAATAAAATCGAAGATATCAAGTAGTATTCCATCGGAAAAGATATAAAAGTTGTGACAATATATGTTCCAAATATGAACAGTGTGGCCAAATAATCGATTCCACGTTCTCCCAATATTTTGATGAGCCAGATTCTGTGACTTTTTTGCTCTCCATAAAAGGAAATTGATCGATTTATCATGAAGAAAACGGGATTTTCCTATAATTTCTTATAAATGAACATGTTTAGAAAGAATGTATAGAAAAACTTGACTATCCTAAGTTTATACATTTCTCAATAGTCATTTGTTTTCTGTTGCTTCAAGAAATGTTCGCTTTTTGGAACTCGGGCGAAGATTTTAGTAATCGATTTGATGATTGGTATCAAGATAATGTTCAGCAAGTACAGATCTACTGGAGTGACGAAGCCTTGTGACATGTCATGAAGCCTTGTGCAACGATCATTTCAATTCACACAAGTAGCTACTGTATGACATGAAATGCTATCAAAGCCTTCTAAATGGAGTAGAGAACGGGGATCGTTGATAGGTTTATGAAGCGATATAAGTTCTATAGCATCCAAATAATCTAAGTTGTTACTCAAGATATTACCTTCACACAATTTGGAAATTCCACTTTGCTAATGATCCCACAACACGGCAGGAACAATTAGCAGAGCGAAGTCAATCAACAGAACGAAGGCAGTGGACCATGTATCTTGAAATTTCCACTCAATAAATACCGCTATGGAAACCAGAAGCGATCAGTTCCAGTTCAAGCATGAAGCCTGCCTTGAAGATGCCACCGGTATTGGTCAGCATCGAGTTGTGCTACTGTGTCACGGTATACATCAGGAAGCCAACAGTTTTCAAGATTAGCTGTCCGCGAATAAACGAATATTTTAAAATCAACAAATACTTCAGTGATGCATTGTTGAATAACAAATTCTTTTTCGTGTTAGCAGTCAATAGATACGGTAAGGTTGCTCTATGTCGAACAGTGACAACACATCTATCAGTTCTAGACAGTTGTTTCGCTCTCTCACGAACTCTCAGTGAAACTAGCAGGGCAATGAAATCACCATTCGACCAGAAGTATAGAAAACCCCGTTTGGAAATGCTAAAGCACCAAGTGATCCAAACGCCATCTACCAGAAGATAGCTGTCCCATTGACCCATTGAGAGGATTATTCACAATTGATTCAAAGTTCTAACGCGTTTGAAGGAAACGACAGGAATATTGTTGGACATACAGCCGCCAGGTGACAGTAGCGAAACAATATAATGGATGAATAACAAATACATTTTCGTGTTAGCAGTCAATAGAGAAGGTAAGGTTGTTCTAGGTCGAACAGGCTAACACGTCTATCAGTCCCAAACAGTGTTTCGCTTTTCTTATAAGCCCATCACGGGGACGAGTAGAACGATGAAGTCACTATTCGACCATCGCCACCGGATGTGTAGAAATACCTATTTGGAAATGGTGAAGCATCAAGTGATCCAAACGCCATCTACCTTATGACAGATGTTCCATTGAAGGAATTATTTCAAGTTCTTATCCGCTTTAAAGAAACGACGGGAATATTGTTGAACATACAGCCGCCAGGTATCGAAACAATGCATTGGATGAATAACAACAGTTTTAAATGGTACAGTTCTTGATTGTCAATTACAGGATATAATACCTTATTTCAATAACATACAGATGATGGTACACTATCTTGTCACCATATCTAAATGTAAGCCACACAATATTTAAATATTTCAAGTTTCCTGGTTTCAAATATGAGCTAGTCTATAAATAAACATTCTGAAGATGTCGCTGCATGTAGAAACTTTTTCTCAATCGCTTAGAATAACAATCAGTGATAATTATAGTTTTAATCAATTCCATTCGGAAAACCAAAATGTGTGTATCAAAATTTATTGAAGTAATCATAGGCAGGTCAAATCATTCGTCCCTAATAATTAGTCCAAAAATTGCCGAATCCGGAACGCTGCTCCAAGGTACTGAACGTTTATCTGTTGCTTGATCCCCATGGAACTAACGTATACCACTTGTTGGAACGCTCTGGATTGTTTGATGAACTTTACTATGATCAAAATCTTAGATAGTAAGATATGTATCAACTGATTGATATATTATATCGAATATATATTGAATATCAGTTTTAGCTAACTTTAAGGTTAAATGTTACCGAGACATTGTGATTATTGAGAGATCTCAGGAAGGACTCGCTCTGAAATCAAATAAATATCGGTCCAAAATGTAGGTACATACAAATTTACCTTCCATCCTGATAAATCGATAATGAAAATAAGAATAAGATTTTGATTTCACTGTACAAATTATTGCTTAGTATTCCAAATGCAGTGAACTGCAAGGAATTTTTGGGAATCAGTATCGTGCATGATTAGAAAAAAAAAAGTTCCTACACAACCAAAAAATTTGTCTTTTGCATATTCGGAATGAGTTTTGATTCCGTTTTCCTCGACAGCTGAACGATATTTTGTCTGGATAGCGTTTAATTATTAATTCAATACATTATTTGAAATTTTGATTACTTCCTTGATTGGAATCAATCGCTTCTCAGGCTTTCATATTCTAATACATTCTTCATAAAACATCTTGAGAACTTTCCCCATATGTCCATCCATCTAGATCGAAATGCAGTTCTCTTGTATCAAATTTTCCGATCATAGTGTAATGTCTACAAAAACCTATAACTTCAAGAGTTGGATCGACTTTGCTTTAAAGACCATTTCGCATGTTCGCTAGAGTTTGATCTCCCCTCCTCACTGAAGTTTTTGCATGGATGAGAATAATCAAGCTAAAAGAATACAAAAATATTTTTTTCAATATCGATTACCGTAAAACGGGGCAACTTGGTCACTCTTTTCAGACTTTTTTCAAAATATCTTCATTATATTTTGACGCATGTGGACCAAATTTTTCCCCAAACCGACTTCAACTTAATGAAAGAGCTGAAGTTCGTAAAAAGTAATGTTTTTGTTTAATATAAGAAAAAAATATATATATGTGGGGTGTCCAAGTTACCCCGGGTTTGGGGCAACTTGGTCACTTTTGCTAATTTCAATGAAATGAACGTTTTTAATGGTTTGCATGGCCAAGTTACCCCGAATTCGTTTGGAAATTGATGAAACGAACCCGTAGCTACTTATTTCAGTTCGAAAATTTCATAAATAACACAAAAATAACGACAAAAATTTCCCAAAAATATTTTATTTATAAAAATATCAAACTTAGCTCATTCACTGGGGTGTAAAATCTTTGTCGGCGTCAGAATCGTCTTGATATTCCAACGGCTCTGCATCAGAATCGTCACAGTAATCGCATTTGAAATAAGGATCTTTACTTCCGTTGTTGCATAGGCCACATATCCATTTAAGGCACTGAATACATTTGATCCATTCTTGTCCGCCAAGAAAGTCTTTCCAGTTACAAAAACAAAGGCCACACTTTGCATCTGTTTCACTTTTCTTTTGTATCTCACTTTTTTGCCTAGGCTGAATTGGACAAGATTTCTTCTTATTTTTGTTCTTTCCGACTATAGCAGACGATCCTGGGCCAGCTAATGGCTTCGATGCAGTTACAATTGGTTCATCTGTGGGAGCCAGGTTATCATCTTCATCTGTTGCCAAATTTTTACCAGGCTGAAGTTTCTTGCCCCTTTTTTTCTTCGGATTTGCTTCACTGCTAATTCCTCTGTGTTCTTTCAGAAGATCAATCAATGATGCATCAAGAGATCTTCCAATGGTGTCTCGATTGTCTGGTGTTAATCCATCTGGAATTCTTTTCAGAACCTCGTTTGCATTAGGTGGATAAAGCCCAGTGGCTCGAAATCCAGATATCAAATTTTGGCTGACACTCTCAGATATGGCTTTCCATAACCTAGAAAGCAAATTGGGAAACTGCTCTTTGGGATGATTTCCTGGATATCGGCTTTCCTTTCTCCAGTTGTCTAAAATCTTTCTCCAGCACTTTTTCATGGGTCCAAATACAGCTACATCAAGTGGCTGCATTAGATGGGTGGCATTTGCAGGAAATGGAGTTATATAAATACCATGATCCTTACAGGACTGAATAACTGCAGGTGAAAAGTGTCTGGCGAGATTATCAAGTACAACAATAGTTGTAGCACCAGGTTTTCGTGTTTCCGTTGTGTGCGGGAGGAGGATTTTGAAAAACCATGTCTCGAACAGGTTCATATCAAACCAACCGGAGGGGCTACTGGCATATTTCGTTCCAGGAGGGCCGCCTTCTGTCCAGTTTTCATATAAATTTCCAGATTTATAAACGACCATGGGAGGCAGTAGATCCCCCTTTGCATTTCCGCACACCATAATGCTAATAGAGGTGCGAGAGTGGTTCTGTACCCTTTCAACCCTTTTTGTGTTTCTGGGGACCACCACTTTTTTTGCTCCAGGATCATCTGTGACATTTGTCTCGTCATAATTGTAGATATTGAAATCATCTGCATCGTTCAGGGCTTCATTGATATTGGTGAAAAAATTTAAAATGTCTTCACGGTCGACGGATGATCTGGACCTTTTTATGTTCGAGGCTAGGCGAATGGACAACCTGTTTCTCTGGATGAATGCATCAAGAAAATCTTCTCCTGGAGTGTTGTTTTTGAAGATCGTGACTGTTTTCCCTTGTTTGTCTAGGTATTTTGCGATGACCGTCCTCACATCCAGCCTGGTTAACGGGAAACCCCAATCAGCCACAACTCCGAGGGTCTCAGATATACTGCGTTCTTCCTCGGATGAAAGGACTCTTGGGCGGCCCACTGCTCCAGAATTTTTGCCAAGAATCTTACGACCCAAAGTTGTCCGAGGTACCTGATACGTTTGCGCAGCTAATTTTTTCGACATCCCCTCCTTAACAGCTTGTACGGCTTTTTGCATGTTCTCTTCTGAGTAGTCTTGGTAGGGCTTTGCCCCGGGTGTTCTCTGGTAGTTTCTCACCATTTTTAGTTACTAGTTACCTGGAATAAAAGATGGGCACCTGAAAATCCAACTAAAAAAGAACAGGAGGAAAAGTATTAACCGAAACAAAAATTAAATCATAGGTGACCAAGTTACCCCGGGGTGGCCAAGTTACCCCATATTACGGTACATTATGGCGTGAATTGATATTTAGAAAAATTCAATTTATTTCAGCATTGTCCGCAACTTTTACCAAAATTCCATCAATTGAAACATAATTTTCGCGTTTCGACTTTCTCTTTTTTCATAAATTTATTTTTAATAATTGACATTGTTTAAACTGGAATATGATGATTGTTTTTCATCAATTGGATGTACGTCAGCTTAGGAATGAAGTTTTAATTTTAGTTTACTTCTATAATCATTTACGTGTAATTAATTGAAAATTTACAATTATATTCCAGCTTAAACAAAGTAAATCAAGGAAAATAAATGTCTGAGGAAGTTAAAACACGAAAGGCGTCGAATAAAAATTGTTATTGTTACATTAAGATATAAAGTTAAAAATTGTTAAAAAACTAAATGAAAACAGCTTGGGGAAGTTAACATCTGAGTATTTTCTTATAAATATCATACATAACTTTTAGAATTTGGTTACAATCCTATTTACATTATTATAATTTCTTACAAGGAATCTCAATGTTCTGAAGTCGGTTTCCACACAATATAGTAAGACTCTACTTAATTAGCTTTTTATTATATTATTCGAAAACCATACCAAATACTTAGTAAACATGATATTTTGAACAGTGAAACCTCCCCCTCCCCCTTCGAAATATTTTCTGGCTAGGTCTTACTTACAGAAATCTTCATGTCCCTTACGTTCAAAAATATTGCCGTTCTACTCGATCGATTATTTCATTCCATAATCGAAGTTAAATAGCAATCCAAGTAGAATGGAGATTGTGAATTAATCACTTTAAGATCAAAATGTAAATAATGCAATTTCTCAGACTCTTTCATACTCGAGGAAAAAGCTAAATTCGAAGCCATTAAACAAGTTTTTGGTTATGTACTTGAAATTGCAAGGTCAAATAAGTTTCAGAAAGCCAACTATTGATTTCCATTATGATTATAAAACTAGAAATATGGATAAAAATGAACATGAAGCGACAAAAATTTGACTATATCAATTCGAAAAATTATTATTGATGACACGTAAGTGATGAGAATAATAACAAATTGTAATGGCGTGTTCATTCCAATAATACATGTATTGTGATAAATGTATGAATTTTTCATAATTTGAGCGTGTTACTTTTGCTACAAATATTTAAACTATAAATGTATTAACGTCCCAAAAGCTATTATATCCATAATCTTGATGTGAAACCCTCTAAATAAATGCTGCTCGATCAATTTTACTCCTGTTTCAAGTTAACATTGAAATAATGATTGTTTTTGAAAGTAATTCATTAGTAATTCTCCTGATGGTGCCGGAAGGCAAAATGTACATAGACATAATAAATTCCATATCATTTGTATATTTCATTTTGAAAAAAGTTTCACCAAGTGTCGCAATCAATTATTCCTACTTGACTTACAACATTCCTTATTATTTTCATTTACAAATAATGCATTTTACGCTGTGGCTCACATAGGTGAATCGAATTGGACAGTCATAGGGGGGGGGGGGGGGGGTACCATACCAAATCAAGAGCCACTGTCTACCCAGAAGCTCTCCGAGGTCGTGGGGTCCTGTGGTCGTTGAGATTCCGATCGTCAGATAGGGGCCAAGGGTATCTAAGAAACCACGTTTGACAATTCATCAGCCAATTCCTTTTGTTTCCTGATAATTAATTCCAATTCTTTACCTGTGCTCTTGTTCCATTACATCACTCAAGAATCCATTGAATAATACTTTATTTAAGTCTGAATCAAACTTATTCATGCCTACGCTAGTGGTTAACCTCACCTGATTGTTATTTTGGTTTAAAAGTTGACAATTCACCTTTTTCTTGTTCTACTTGTCCATATATCTGGTAGAATCAACTGAGTTCGAAATCATTCTCCAGCTCGCCTGCCGTCTTTTATGCGCTTCTGCCTGGTGGACAGGTCACTTCACCAATTGCAGCTAAACCTTTTCATCCCCATTCTGCGCAAATGATGATCCACCAATTCCAATATTTCGTGCCGAAGTTTTTATGTATGACAGGTGTTTTAAGTGAAATTAATACGCAATTATAAATCGGAACGACTGCAAATTTAAGCATTAAAATACAAGAACTTCACTATCAATTTCCGTTACAACAATATACCTATCCAAATTTATTTAATTCCATTGCTTTGCATTTCTGTTAAAATAATATAAACTATTTATACGAAATTTTGAGGTTCGTTACACTATATTAGTCAAACAATCAAGATACGCCACTCCTGAATAAGCTGAACGATTTAATTATTGATCTTGATCTTTGGGTGGGTTCCGTAAATATCAAAGGTCATTTTGCTTGTCCCAATATGATCACTGGTTTTCGGTTATCAATCCTGCTCAACTTTAAAACCACTGACTTCGATTGGTGTCATTTTAGTGTCGCTAAAGTATATTGCAGAGGAATCAGCATCCTCATCGTACACTCTGCATCAGCAGTCCTACAGCCCACCGGTGTTGGTTTCTTGTAAGCTCCAGAATCGATGGGTTTTCAGTTTACATGAACCCCCTGTATAATTTGGATTGTCTGAGACCTTTGGCATCTGCTGAAAACATGATCCTTACCTTGCCGGTTACTTTCTCCAATACAGTCATAAAGGTGATCACATAACATGCTAATGCATTTATGGCTACTGACTGTCCATCAGTATACAAATTTTTTCATTGCTCTCTCCAAAATCATTTGGTTTGGCCAGTACCCAAGCCTAAAGTTACTGTTGGATGAACTCCAATGTGTTGGAAATACCTTACCTTATCCTTGAAGTCCCATTCCAATGACAGTGCCGCTCTCTGTTTTCGATGCATCAGTGTTTCCACTAGTTTTTCTAAATTGACTGTTTATGTCTGTAGGTTGGGTCCTATGTGAGACGCACGTATATTCATTTGAATAACACACTTTATCGAAAATTATTCTGAAAATATACTATAAAATTTGTCATTTCGGTTCCCTTACAAATAAGTTTACTGTATTTTCGTCTTTAGGTATGTTTTGGTGTCAACCATTATCAGAAAAAGTTTGAAAACTAATCGCAATCTGAACAATTTAATTTATATGCCATGTGTTTGTTCATCTTATTATTAACGGTTTTAATTTTTTAATATTTCTTTATTTTCTCTCAAGTCTCCGGTATGTATGGTAATGTTATAAAATTATCTGTATTTCTTATATTGCCCGCTTTAGCTTATGTGAATTATTTTCAAATCTTTTCTGATATGGCCGTGAGACCGAGATGTACGTAAAGAAGAAAATATAGTAGACATATGTGTTCATGTGACCTATTTCCCAAAAATGTAGGTATAATACCTAGGTATACCTGGGTCAACAATCATTATTATTTTACACGTAAGTATTCCTCATCATATTGGTGTGGGTAATTGTAATTATAGCTTTACTCCAACTCTGATTGAAATTAGTCGAGTAGTTTGATCCAGTAATATCAATAAAATCAAAAGATTCTATCAAATTTCTCAAGTAAACAATTCAACATTTTGATAAAATTATTCAATACATTAATATATCTGGTATCTGTTTTTATAATTACTTTTGATATACCCAACTAGTGTTTATCTATGTGGTAAGAGGAACAATTTTGTAACTTATATTTACATGTTGATTGATACATGTGCTTATATCATATAAGTACAGGGTGTCCCATTTTAGGTACTTTTGCGGGTTATCTCCCTTATTTTTAAAGATAGAGAGTTGCGACACTGTGCTACTTTTTCGTAAAACTCAAGATGCCGTCAACAGAATTTTCATAGCCCTTTTTCTGAAAATGTTGCATTTTGTGACCCCCCTCGTATCTCCGTTATCCTTCAACTTATCGAAAAGGTAAAATAACATTCTAGTAGTTTTTTTTTCCGTAGAATGCATTGGTGTAGATAACTTTTGTTACATATTCACTGTTTTTGAGTTATAAAGCAAACTTATGTTTTTTTAAATGGAACATCCTGTATATTTATAGACTATAAAATTTGTCTTTTTCTTACCTTTTCAAAAATATATGATAGTATAAACTTTTTTTCAGAAACACGCAAATAATTGACAATTTTCAGAAATTAAATACATATTTTAATAGTAGGCCATTGATATTGCTTATGACAAGAAACAGAAATAAACGTCAAATCTCTATCGCATTTAAGCTGTTTATTTTCGTTCTTTTGGTATCATTATTCAATAGATATTTATCAATTTTTTCGAATAATGGCAGTTTACGAAATATATGAGAAATATGATATGATGGTATGTTTTATACAGAGTAATGCAAATTCTGAAGAAGCTTCGGAATTATATTTTCAAAGGTGAGTAAGCTATGAAAATCTCTATTATCATTTTAATTTTTGCTTGTTAGATATCCAGAAAGAAGGCAACCGTTTTTTGGGATATTTGCCCGTTTAAAAGCAAATTTAGTTGTGCACGGATCATTTGTTCACCCGCGCCTAAAACATGCAACAAAGAGAACAGGGAAAGAAAAGAGATAGATACTTTAGGATATACAGAAGCAACACCTTCGTCCTCATGTAGAAAAATTGAGAAGGAAATTGGTGTTACAAAAACTAACGCTCACAGGATCTTGAAGAAATATAAGTATCATCTATACAAATTTAATATACTACAACATTTGCATCCTGGCGATGCTGAGCGCCGGGCACTGTTCTGCCAGTGGTATTTGCAACAAATCGATGCTAACGATTTATTTGGCAACGCTTTGGAGTTGGGGCTTCATGTTTTATTTTGGGTAGACTTATAGTTTATAGGATTTTTGAAGGAGGTCTTACAGCACGTAGCTACCTAGAAATTCTTGAGGAAGTTATTCCAGAACTGCTCGAAAACATTCCATTAGCCCAGTATAATGCTGTTTACCTACAGCAAGATGGTGCCCCAAGTCATAACTCTAGGCTCTTAAGGGCCTTTCTTAATAATAACTTTCCTCAAAGATGGATAGGTACCAACGGACCTGTTAGATGGCCTCCACGATCACCAGATCTCTCAATTTTAGATTTTTTTAATAGGGCTATATACAAAATGAAGTATATAAAACTTGATATGACGGCATTGCAGAACTTCGAGAGGCAATTCATTTAGCTTTTCGAAATCTGCGAATGAGAACGATGGTTCTTTTGAACGCTATTCAAAGAATCTCAAAGATTTGCCAATTTTGCATTAGAGAAAATGGTGGTCAATGCGAACATCACATTTAATTTTTTTTAATAATGCTATTTTTTGTGTTTTTGTTATATTGTCACTTCACGCCACAAAACTGTTGTTACAAACTTACTGTTAGGAAAAAGATCTATGGGAATTTTTTTTAATAGATACTCATATACAAGGTATCCAATTATTTGTTGGTAATATGTAAGTTGTTGTTTATTATTGTTATCCATAGCCTACTATTAAAATATGTATTTAATTTCTGAAAATTGTCAATTATTTGCGTGTTTCTGAAAAAAAGTTTATACTATCATATATTTTTGAAAAGGTAAAAAAAAGATAAATTTTATAGTCTATAAATATACAGAGTGTTCCATTTAAAAAAATATAAGTTTATTTTATAACTCAAAAACAGTAACAAAAGTTATCTACACCACTGCATTCTACGGAAAAAAATCTATTAGATTGTTATTTTCCCTTTTCGATAAGTTGAAGGATAACGGAGATACGAGGGGGGTCACAAAATGCAACATTTTCAGAAATGCCCTGTATCTTAAAAACTAAAAGGGCTATGAAAATTCTGTTGACGGCATCATGAGTTTTACGAAAAAGTAGCACAGTGTCGCGAAAACCGCAACTCTCTATCTTTAAAAATAAAGGAGATACCCCGCAAAAGTACCCAAAATGGGACACCCTGTACACCATCACTTACTTATCCAGCACATTTTATCTTTACTGTTAACCGTTCGAACTGAGTATTATACCAAACATTGGAATCTACTTTACATTCTGAACAGATCTCATATAACTGTGAGACCTATGAACTATTTGAAAGTTGCTAGGGCAAGAATATAAATTCGCCACATTGCAAAACACTCACTTTTTTATTTGAGAAGTGTTTTTGAAGTGTAAGTTAGATTTCGAATTTCGAACATTTGAGGTAATGCAACCAGATGACGCTTATAATCGGATTAGATTGTTAATGTTGATATCAAAATTGTTGTAGTAGTTTGTATTTTATTGTTTTGAATGGCAAGTTTTTGAATAATGTATGTACAACGTTGATCGATAAATACGTTATACAGTATTGTATTGTTTTATTTTCCCCGTATGAATACAACGGCTCCTGAGGAAACCTCTTCCAACAAGATGTTTGTTTGCTTTCTCATATTCATCGTGTAATAAATGTTTTTCTCCCCCTTAATCTGTTGTCTATTTATTCCAATTCAATTAGTTGCACTTTTCATTGATCAAACCTTTCAAGCATTTACTGAGTTTACTCGAGACTCCTTTGTACTCATTATGCAGTGCGTGGTCCAACCAACAAGGCAGCAGCGATTTATACAGGTTTCTCATAGCTATAAAATGAGGTAACAGAAGATACAGATATATGTGATACTCATTCATTTTATTCAGACACTATCACTTTTCTTGGACACAAGGTGGTAGGTATAAGGCCGGTATGTTACGTCAATTATAGACTATCAGTCCATACCTTAGCCTTGTCAAAAGTCAAGAATTGGCCGGAGTGGGGGCATTTATCGTTAAGGCAGGACAAAAAGCTGCAGAAGAACTTGATCTCGAAATTCGCATCAGTAGGCAACCTCGAGTTCCAACCTTCTTGAATGAAAGCTCAGCTAAATGCCGTAGAGCAAGATCTTATGCTCAGGCAGCATATTGACAAATAGATACACGGTGTTTTCTACCGCAACATTGAAACGCTCGGCTTATCAACCAGAATGACCTTCGGCTACCTACGGTCAACCTGCCTTACATCCGAAACCAAGGGATTTACCGCAGCTTGCCGAGATGGCGTAATCAACACCTTGGTCTATCGCCGCAACGTGATGAGTGTGCAGGTTCCTGATGTCAGCTGCAGACCCTTTTCCACCTGCAGTCGGCGTGTTTAGTAAAAGAAGCCTCGGCGTACACCCATTGCCATGATGCGGCCCTACAGGTGCTGTATTACCTTCTAAAGCACTTGTACAGAATATACCAAGAGCCGTTGCTACCATACATGCCAGGAGATATTGAGTCCATACAAGTGAATAGACCTGACGTTGTCCTTCTCGATTAACCAACCAAGACTATGTATGTCATCGAAATCTGTGCTTCGATAGATAAGAACATAGTTTTGAAAGAGGACGAAAAATGGACAAAGTATCAAGATCTTCTTTTCGAGCTCATTCCGGCCTGTAAGAAATCGGCGCAGATCTTGATAGACCGGATGCAGAAGGCAGTCATTCTGGGTTTAATAACTACTACTCAGAGCACATGATTTAGGAACCTGAAGCTGCTTACCGACCGGTGGGGAGAAGTAAGTTCGGTGAACTGACTTGGTTTTTCTGGCGCGATTGTTGCGATGCAGTTGGAGCTCGCAGTAACCCCGACTAGTCATCAGAGTAGAAAAAAAATCCGTAGTCAGTTAACCGAAACTACGCCTCCTTATGGATGAAGAAAACCTGAGATTTGGTTATTCGCACAATTAAAAACAATTTCCAATGGATCGCTATTCCCCAGTAAAAATTTTTCAACCTCGCCCTAAATTTTCGTAGATTGACTCCACTATATAAGCTCATTTTCAAAAAAATGTATTTAATAAATTCTGTGATGGTCAACAAAATAAACTTCAGTTTTGTTGTTATATATATTGTTGGAATATCACAAAGTAACGTTACAACTCAATACAAAGCTTGAATAATCAATCAAAGTGAGGTCACGATGTAAATATAAAATCGAATAGAAAAGGATGTGAAGAACCAGGTAATGTAACATATCATATAGACGTTGTTAATATTTTAGTAAATAAATGTCACTTCAGTAATATTTGTTGCGAAGATAAGTTGTAACAATTAGGGAGACCCCGAACAGATGTTAATAAAACTTTGATAGATATATAGGTAGTTTTACATAAAATTGAAATGAGCATGAGTTTGCCATAGCCGAAGAATAACCAGTAGCTGAACAAAAACCATCAACTTATTTCCAAGCTATTTATTTTCATCAATCGATACAATAATACATATTTCTAGTTTAATTAGGGTAGGCATACTTTACTTTCACTACTGCATCTGATAAATTCGGCTTTTTTCATTTCAATTCGATGGATTATACCATGATGGTACAAATTTACGAGATTTATAAATCGTATTATTAGGATACGATTTGGTAGCATCCATAACGCAATTATTATTGATTTCTTTATCTAAAACTATGAAGGCATTAGCTGAATCCACAGAATCATCTTTAATCCATTTGCGTCTAGAATTAGTATTAATTGTTGGTAACGGTGTTAACACATTGAAGCGAGCTAAATTTTCCACTCGGATCGGACTTCCAAAGTGTTTAACACGGGACTGACGTTTTTCAGAATCAGAAGAAGCTAGGGGTGTAGAACTAGAAGTTGTCGAATGATTTTGATTTCTTCCTTGAATTTTGGATCTGGGAATTGGATTTGGGCTTACACTTCTGCTAGGGGCTTTTGGAGGTAACTTTTTTGGCACTGTTAAGCTTGGACCAAAAACCGAAGCTTCGATTCGGGATAGAGTTGTATTTCTGGACAAAGAGTTGCTGCGGGATCTCTGTTTGGCAGTGATTCGAGGCGAACTGGGAACACTCAACGTGATGGTTACTGGAGGTTTTCTGGATGTCACTTTGGGTTCCTTGGGCTTGAGATTATCCTTAGGATCATGTAGATGCGTTTCACTTTTATACGATCTGAAATCAATGAAAAAAAATTCGAATGAGGTAAATGTAGACTTGAATTCGTATGAATAGTTGACGAAACTCAACTAGCGACTGAAAAAATCAGAATGATTCGAAGTTATGCTGAAGCCCTTTGATTATATTCAGAAGAGAGCTATTTGTCTGGTTGGTGATACCACACTTAGGAATTCATTGACCTCTAGAACATCATAGACAGGTGGCCTATTTCTCCATTTTTATTCAATATTTCCATGGTCGATGGTCATCAGATATCTGGTCTGTTATTTCACTACAAGCGATTCCAGGAGCTCAAGCTGGATTGTTGTCAGGATCGATACTTGACCAATTCCTTTCTACCAGACTAGCAGTTCTAGCGAACGGCGATGTTGTACAACTCTCTATAGTTCGGCCTTTCCTGGTGCCTATAACCTCCAAACGTTTAAGAACGCTCAAAAGATATTTTAAGGATATTATAGGTTTTCCTCTCGTATAATGAAAATATTAGAAAAAAATTACTGGAATACATCACCTTATATGTGTACCGCATTTAGATTCCTTCCTCGAGGTTGCACGGATTAAATAGTCGATGTAAGCTTTCCTGTATTCTGGTTGACACTTGAACGATCGTTCCGGCTTCAGATTTGATTCCCTCTTGAGCGATCTTGTTCTTTCTACATTAATATGTGGTACAAATTTTTCTTCGTTTTCTGTCATATAATAGATCTAGAATAGATAAATATTGTACTAACACAAAAGTATTGAATTCATACCATAACGTCAAATTCTTTGAATTAAAAAAAATCGAAAAATATAACAATAAAGATATAACATTTCTTGTTGGATTTCGCCCAATAGGTTTATATATGACAATGAAAGAGTTCACACTTTGGATACACTTTATATCACTAACTAAGAAACAATCACCCTTATCCACTAAAAATACTATTAAAGTACTGAAAACATTTTAGCTACCAAGTAGCCATCATCAGAGTATTGTCCTAAAATCTTAAATAAGGATGAGAGGGACGAAGCTCTTACCATAATGAAGAAGAGTCGTTCCAATTTGTATTCCTCGTGGTTTTCATGTACAAAATTTTACATGGAACATTTTTGAACGAAAAGCATTTTGAAATAGTCATTGATAAATTAGGAATGTTAGAATGTGACTTCTGTTACGTATATATACAAGGCGTTTTTATTATTCTTCACATTGCCTGTGACATTTGCCATATAATAATTTATTTACTTTCAATAATGTATCAGAATTGGTTTTCTCAGCTGACTTTTTTATTCCTTGAATAGTCATGAACATCAAAAATGGATTTGACAAATTTGGACAACATTTCCGCGAATGTAAACTTAACTATTTCACCATACTGTGTGTCCGTAAAGTATGGAACAAATTCATTTTTAGGTAAACAGGTCATTTTAAGAAATAATCCTGAAACACGTCGATTTTTGATGTTAATTTACCGTATTTTAAAATAATAATCTAATATACAGGGTTAATTACGTTCGAGTAATGACGTCACCGTCATTTTTTTCAAATGGAACACCCCCATTTTGTCTCAATTTTCGGATTACTCTAGCTGAGCTGATTCCAAAAATGTATCACATGTTGATTCCAATTGGTACAGGGTGGACAAAAATACAATAGTTTTGTGTGTGCTCATGAAGTAACGCGTAACATTCTTCATTAGGTAAATTAAAAATATTATCAAAAATACTTATTGTCTAGCGGCAATTGGTTTAAATGTAACACCCCGTAGTTTGCTACATGTTTAGAGTAATAAAAATGAGCTGTTTCCAAACATGTTTGGTACTTGTGGTCTAGCAGACAGAATATGACAAAAAATATTTCTTATCTATTTATAAAAAACATAGTCGTCTACTTTTTTGGGAAATGTCATTATTTGTTTAGTAATTTATTGATGTTCAGTGACAGTTTAGTACTACAATATTTTTGGTATTCGTGAATATTCGAATGATTGCTTAGATTTAATTGGAAGTAGAAATGGAGTTAAGTGTAAAACAAAGAATTGAAATACTTATGATGATTGGGTATGGAGACAGATCGCGAACTCAGATGGAAGTTGTTTAATGATAAATATCCAGAAAGACCTATAACGCGTTCAACAGTAAGTAAGATTGAAACGAAATTTCTAGAAATTGGTAATGTTGAAAATGTACGCAAATCAGGTCGTCCCCCTGCAAATGCTGATACAGCATTAGATGTTTTACTGAGTTTTGAAGAAGATGCGCACACTTCTGTTCGTAAAGTTAGTCGCTATATCGGTGTTAGCAAAACAACGGTACACAAACTATTGAAGCTTGAAAAATGGCATCCTTATAAAATCAAACTTGTGCAAGAATTAAACGAAGATGATCCCGATAGAAGACTCCAATTTTGCGAAGAAATGATGGATAAATGTCACCGAGACCCTCTCTTGATACAAAACATTATTTCTTCTGATGAGTCCACTTTCATGTTAAATGGTGAGGTTAACCGTCAGAATTGTAGATACTGGGCAATAGAAAACCCCCACTGGATGCGTGAGCATCATACACAATACCCTCAAAAGGTAAATGTATGGGCTGGAATTGTACGAAATCGAATCATCGGACCCTACTTTTTCGAAGGTAATTTAAACGGGGCAACGTACCTTGAGTTTTTAAGGGGGTATCTCGTACCTACTTTACGTAATTTGTTTCCCAGCAGACGTAATCCTGGAGGTTTTGATGAAAGTTTATGGTTTCAACAGGATGGTGCACCTCCACATTATGCTGAAGATGTTAGAAGGTACCTAGATGAAATTTTTCCGAACAGGTGGATTGGTAGACGTGGACCCACTGAATGGCCAGCGAGGTCACCAGATTTAAATCCTTTGGATTATTTTCTGTGGGACCATCTGAAGAATGTTATTTATAAAACGAAACCTGCAAATATTGCAGATGTACAAGAGAAAATTCGAACAGAAATAAACAATATTACGCAAGAAGCCATACACAAGGTTCAACAAGAATTTGTACACCGTTTGGGTTACTGTCAAATACAGCAAGGGCTGCAGTTCGAACATTTATAAAGTAATGTATTCCAGCATATTCTATCCGCTAGACAATAAGTATTTTTGATAATATTGTTAATTTACCTAATAAAGAATGTTACGCGTTACTTTATGAGCACACACAAAACTATTGTATTTGTGTCCACCCTGTACCAATTGGAATCAACATGTAATACATTTTTGGAATCAGCTCAGCTAGAGTAATCCGAAAATTGAGACAAAATGGGGGTGTTCCATTTAAAAAAAATGACGGTGACGTCATTACTCGAACGTAATTAACCCTGTATATTAGATTATTATTTTAAAATACGGTAAATTAACATCAAAAATCGACGTGTTTCAGGATTATTTCTTAAAATGACCTGTTTACCTAAAAATGAATTTGTTCCATACTTTACGGACACACAGTATATCATGGATATCTGTGCCTACAACCATGGCTGTTGATAATAAGACTGAGCGTAACATTATACAGGATGTCCGGAAATTCATAAGCCAGCTTCAGGTGATTATACACGAAAAAATAAGAAACAAATTTCAGAACATAAATTGTGTCCATGAATGCTTCAATGAAGAGCTATATGGCGCTTCAGTCAATCAATCAGAACGACGGCGGTCAAGTCCAGTGCACGTAAACCGCTTGATTGGGTCCATTGTGCGCCCCTTGATACAAAAACTCAGATCAGTAGGACTAAAGTAGTGCCGAAGGCTAGGATTCTGCATGGACTGATGTATCTTATGTTCTCAGGCGGATGTATGCGCTGCCGAGGTGTTGTAGCCTAAGCCAGTGCTGGACACTACAACCTGGGCCATCAACGATTCTCATCAAGTGTAGATGTTTATTCAGATGGCAGTGGCCTATACCAGTTTTAAGTCTCTTCTGCTCATAGAGAGAAGGGTTTTCGAGCGTTTGAGCGAGAACTTTGTGATGTGGAGCTTCGCCAATTTTATATAAAAGGGTAAACAATCTGCAGAAAACTGGTGTTAATTCAGGGGCACATTCCTTGAGAACGACAGGTGAAATTCCGTCTGGCTCCTTACCCTTTTTGGTATAGAAATCAAGCAAAATATGCCTAATTATGCGCTGACCAAAAATAATTCCAAGCATATCGATGGCTTCAATATTAGGAGGGTCCTTTCCTCTGGATACAAAGTGGAATTTGCTGCAAACGTTTCAGCAAAAAGGTTGGCTTGTTCTTGTGGTGTAGTAGCCAGTGTGCCATCATCTTTGGTTAGGGGAGGGAAACAACTGAAAGCGAAATATCTACCATTCTTGAATTAGAATTGAGGTAGATAGTGTTTTAATAATATGTATTGTCCATCAGAAAATCTTACCTCTCTATCGCTGGATAAACTACATTGCGGACGTTGAACATTAAAATTGACATACTGGGGATTGATACTCCCTCCTCTCAAATGTTTTACTTGATTAGTCTGATGTATTTCAGGAACATCTCCATCACCATAATAATTAATATAAGCTTGTTTATACTCTGGATGCAATTCTAATTTCCCTTCTAAATACAAATTATTCATCGGCTTACGATTAACAGTATTTGGCAGAGATTTTTCCACAAATTCTCTTTTATTTTCGGTCATAGATCTCATTGTACCTTCGCATTTCAAATTATCTTCAGGTCGTATGGAATGATGCCCTCTCGCATACTTATAATTGCTTCCATTATCTATAGATGATCGTAAGAAAGGTATCTGTGGATGCACCTGCATATGAAACTGTTCAGAAACGTTTGGAATCGTATCGTCGAAACCGTTTGTTTTCAAGTTATTTATAGGAAGTATCATGGAAGGTCTCTCGGCATTTTTATGATCGATATAGGCGTGCCTATATTCAGGTGTCATCATTAAATTTCCTTCTAGATGCAAATTAGTCAATTTCTTAAGCAACGGATGTTTCACAGGTAATTCTAAAGCTGCATACTTGTCCTGTTTCTCAGTGGTTGATACATCCAAGATACCTTCTAAATGTAGATTTGTGTTTCTCTTGTACATTGGCGGACGTTCTTTCAATATGTGGTGTACATAATTGTCCCGATTCTCCGTGCTTATGTCCATGTTCCCTTCTAATTTCAAATTCGTTGCTCTTCGCATTAATTCTCTGCGTTTAATGAGTAAGTAGTGAATGAACTTCTCTGCTTGTTCGGTTTGTAAGCAATAATCACCTTCCAATTTCAATGTGGATGGCCTTCTCAGTAAAGATCTCCTCAATATCTTAGGAGGGCGTGGGGCATCTGCTTCTAGAGGAATTACCCTGAAATTACAATTTGGTTGTCAAACTGATTGGAATCATATTTGAACGAATGAGTTATCGATAATTGCATGATTATTGTAAATCCTAAGAGTTAAAAAAGACGGAATATAATTCTTCCAATAAAAATTGAAAACTAACAATAGTGTATTCTTTTACCCGATGTGCTGTTAATTTTGATTATTGATTACCTATTTCTAGTTTCGCCTAGTAATGATAGAGAGAAAAAACTTACTAAATTACACTAATTTATATTCGGTTTCGTTGTTTTGCCTCCTATTTTTTGCGCTTTGTTGAATTTTGTGGCTCTGGGTCATCATGTGGGATTGAAAAATTGTCAGAACCAGATTGCTTGGGAAATTCTACATCAAAATCAGTCATTCGATCACGATTTTAGTCAATATAAAGTTTTGAGAAACGAATTTCAAGAATTACAAAAAAACGAGATTTCTAGATTTGCAGCTCCGAAAAAGCTTTCTTTCAAACTGCTTTTCCAAAGCACCACAATATTTAAAAAAAATTATGTGATAGCATGCTCTCCATCGAAAATTGTTCAAGGAATCCAAATATCCTACTTACGATTCTAAATTCTCCAACTTTGAGGTCGAATCTGATTCCAACCCAGACAAGTATTACAGGAATCCGAGAGCCACCAACTGGGACCTATTCAGAGAGGAACTAAGCGGTAGGCTCTCTCATCTTCCTGCATTTCAAGGAGGTCGGGAAGAGGCTGATGCCGCTGTGTGTGGAATCAGCAAGGCTCTGACCTCCGCTTATGAAGTATGCTGCCCCCTGGTGGACTTCCCAAGTGGAGGAACATCGGAAACGGGTAAGAAAACTCTTCAACAAGGCGAAGAGAACTATAAGAAAGCTCTGAGGAGCTCCAAAAGAGATTCGTGGCGTACCTACTGTGAGGGCATCAATAAGATGCCGTCAGCAGCGAGGTTATGCAAGGCCCTCTCCAAGGATTCCTCGGTTGGCACAGGATCAGTGATTCTGCCGAACGGGGAGTACACGTCATCCCCGGACGAAACGCTACGACATCTAATGTCGGTGCATTTCCCCGGGTCTGATGACAACCCCATAGGCACACCACCCGAGGACTTCCGTGTCAACGCGAGAGCGACCGACTACAGGATGGCCTCGAATGTGGTGAGCTATGAAAGAGTGCGCTGGGCCATTTCGAGCTTTGCGCCCTATAAATCACCGGGTGAGGATGAAATCTTCCCGGCTCTCTTACAAGAGGGCTTGGAGCTTATCACCATCCCGGTGCTCCGGATATTCCGATTTTGTATCGCCTCCGCCTTTATACCAAGGCTTTGGAGATCGGTCAAAGTCGTTTTCATTCCTAAGGCGGGAAGAACTGACTTCACTCAAGCCAAATCTTTCCGCCCTATTAGCCTCACATCCTTTCTCTTGAAAGCGCTGGAGAGGTTGATTGATAGGTATATAAAAGACGGCGCCCTAACGGATTTTCCGCTTCACCGTCGACAGTACGCCTATCAGGCTGGCAAATCAACCGAGACGGCCCTTCATCACCTGGTAACCCAGATCGAAGGAGCTATTAACCTCGGACAGTGCGCCGTTGGCGTTTTCCTGGATATAGAAGGAGCGTTTGACAATACCTCCTTCGAGTCCATGTGTCATGCTGCGGAGAAACATGGAATCGATCACACCTTGGTCAGGTGGATCAAGTCCATGCTCTCGCAGAGACTGATAACGGCGCACCAAAATGGCAGCGTCGCATGTACATACGTCACCCGTGGGTGCCCTCAGGGAGGAGTACTGTCTCCGCTCCTGTGGTGCCTGGTAGTGGACAGTTTGTTGGTCGAGCTGAATGAGGCTGGGTTTTACGCCTAAGCTTACGCAGACGACTTGGCAGCTGTGACCCTCGGAAGACACCCGGCCACCTTGTGCGAGCTGCAAAATACCGCACTTGCCATCGTTGCACGCTGGTGCCAGGCCGAGGGACTCAGGGTGAATCCTGAAAAGACCGAAGCGGTTCTTTTCACGAGGAAACGGAAACTGGGACCGCTACCAGACATTCGTCTGTTTGGAAGGTCCCTGCACATGAAAGGCTCAGTGAAGTACCTTGGAGTTATCCTCGATGCTAAACTGAGCTGGAAAATGCACCTGGAAACCCGGGTAAGGAAGGCAGTTGCTTCCTTATGGGCATGCAGGAGAGCATTCGCGAACACATGGGGTCTACGGCCACAGGTCCTGCACTGGATCTACACGGCCATGATCCGCCCAATCATAACCTACGCAGCCGTTGTGTGGTGGCCGGCGACAGAAACGGCTTTGTCCCGTCTGGCGCTGGACAAGGCTCAACGACTTATCTGCGTGGGGATAACGGGGGCTATGAGGACCGCGCCCACCAGGGCTCTGGAGGTTCTGGTGGGTATCGTTCCTCTACAACTCCATATCAAAACGGTGGCTGCGGGTACGGCGTATCGGCTGGTTGGTCTGGGCCAGTGGGTCGGTGCGTCTACGCCTCGTGGTCATGGCAAAATCTGGGATTGGGCAGCCGAGAACTGCCCGATCCTCCGACAGACGCAGGATGCGATAGCGCCGGCGGTCAGGTTTCAAACACCAGACATTCTCATAACTCAGAGGATGGACTGGGAGAACAAGGACTCTGGGCCGCTTCCGCCAGGGGGACTCGTGTGGTTCACGGACGGGTCTAAGACTGGCGGTTTCAGCGGAGCCGGAGTCTACTCGCGTACACCCAGAAGGGAGATTTCAGTTTCCCTAGGTGGCCACGCAACCGTTTTTCAGGCTGAGGTCTGTGCAATACGGACATGTGCCCTGGAAAACCTTAGACTAAACTACCGAGGTAGACGGATTTACATCTGCACTTACAGCCGAGCGGCCCTGGGCGCACTTCGCACCCACAGAATGACTTCTAGGCTTGTCTTGGAGTGCAGGGAAACTCTGGTTGAATTAGCCAGAAGAAACAAACTTCAGCTAGTGTGGGTACCTGCCCATTCTGGTGTGAAGGGAAACGAAGTGGCCGATGAATTGGCCAAACGGGGCTCCTTGAGCGCCCCTGGCCCCGACTCCACGATCGGAATTTCATCGACCACCGGGCTCCACGCCCTCAAGGAGCTGGACAGACAGTGGCTCTCGATCTGGCGTGGTTCCCCAGGCATGAGGCAGGCGAAGCTCCACATCAGGGAATTCTCGCCTAAACTCTCTAAAACCCTACTCTCTATGAGCAGGAGAGGCCTAAAACTGGTGACAGGACTTCTCACAGGACACTGTCATCTGAATAAACATCTACACACAATGAGCATTGTCGAAGACTCAATTTGTAGTAGATGTGGGGAGGCGGATGAAACTGCCTCTCATATCCTAGCAGAATGTCCAGCACTGGTTTCTCTCAGGCTACAACACCTCGGCAGTACATATATGCTGCCTGAAGCAATAAGAGATATCAGTCCAGGCAAAATCTTAGCTTTTGGCACGGCCTTGGGCCTGCTGGATTGATTCTCGTATCAAGGGGCGCACAATGGACCCAATCAAGTGGTCTAAGTGCTCCGGACTCGTCCGCCCCCGTTCTGATTGATTGATTGAGGTCGAAAAAGGTCAAAAACTGGAAGAAAATTCCGTTTACCTGGTTTTTTGGCGTAAAATTAATGGTATACTGGACTATAAAAACTGTTGGATGCCGTTCGGGAACTGTTTTCTTATCGTAAAATTTCCCGCTGAATCCTATCCCAAAAAAGACTTTCCAGCGACCTGAAGGTAAATTTGGAACAGTAATATCGGTTTTTTGTCGTTTTTTTAGTTTTTTCAATTTTTCTACCTCTAAAACCCATTTAGTCAGGAGAATTCTGAAATGAAAACAAGCAGAAAGAAAAAAAAATTTTCAAGCGGCTGCTCACACAATATGACGTCGTAAAAAAAAGTATTTTGCCGAAAAACAACCAATGAATAGAAAATGATGGATTATGGAAGGAAACTGACACTATTTTTGAATTAGCGGCCAATTTTCGATGGAAATGGCTTCTTGGACGTTTATTTACTACAAAATGACCCAAAAATATAAAAAAGTCGTAAAAAACCTCTTAAAGGGTATTTTCATCTCTAAATGCCGGTAAACGAGTTCGAATACGATGTAGAAACGGAAAAAAATTGCCCCGGCAAGTTCCGCAGACCCCCCCCCCCCCCTCTTGACCATCTCCTTTAATTTAGAATTGCCCATAAGTATATGAGATTGGAAATTTTCGTGGAAAAAAAATCTTATAATATGGAATGATTGGATTGGACAAAACAAGAGGATTAATTTAATGTTACTCATTTCCCTAGTTTCTAAGGGTGTCTACTTAACAGCCGAGCAAAAGTGGCCATTTGTATCTGACTTGCCATCAAAGGAAAATCGTCGTAAAAAGTTACACTACCGTAAAAATATAGAGACCTTCCAATATTCTCTTCACATGCAAAGAACCTATTTAATAAATCACAGAATATGGCGGCAAACGGCATATCTAAATACTTCTAAACTATAAATTTCCCAAGTAATCTGGATAAGGATAAAAAACCAAGAAGATGAGCAATGGACCACATGCAATGTCCTATAGAAAGGACAACTGGCATAAGACTAGCAGCGTTTCCTGAATTGGTTTGCACAAGCGATTGCATTTCCTCGTAGAAGCTACGAAATGTAAAACACATGATGGAATATATATGTTTTTAAAATATAGTCCTTTTTATGAAGATCTCATTCATAGGTAAAACACAATCAAATTAGAAATACATGGACCCTTTTTATGCTCGGTTATAAAATGGTCTTTTAATGTCTAACAATAATAATAATAATGTCTACTTCATTTTAAATAAATCGATTCAATGTATACTTTGGGAGTTATGATTTTTTTTTATATTCAACCCTTCAGAAAAGGTTATCTTTATTACACGATTTCCCTGAACAGTTACCGAACAGCAAACAATTTTTTGTCAAAATCTGAATATAACCGGAAAAGTTTGCTTCAATAATTGTTTTTGTTGTTATTGATTTTGTTGAAAGTTGGGTGAACGCAGTTTTAAATTGACATGAATTGATTGTAAATGCTTCGAACCGATTCAATGTATACTTTGGGAGTTACGATTTTCTTAAATTTTCAACCCTTCAGAAAAGGTTGTGTTTATTACCCTGAAAAACAAAAGCGTTTGTCTACGATTTCTTGACAAAATTTGTATATAATGGGATTTTCTATATCCTGATGATAGAAATTAACTTGTTTATCAAAAAAAAACTCACATATGCTTAGTGTACCAAGATTCCCCTTCACATCACTAGACCTTCATCAATATTCATTTCCACGTGCGATACAACAAAGCAAACAAACATAATAAGAATGCCACATAGTTCGTGACTGTCAGGCTCGGCAGTTGATCTACTTCTGAAATTTGCATTTGCTTCACAAAGTTAAAAGTAATGTTCCTAATGCTTCTTATATTAGGATTTATGCATAATCGATATGAAGAGATCCGTCTTCAATTCAGGGAATCAATCCGCATTAACGTGATTGGATGAATATAAAATTTCGTGGTCGTTAAAATATCGTGTAAAACCTAATACATTATCAAATTCCTCGATCAAAATACTCTCTACTACCGTAACAAAATGAATTTCGTGTTATCTAGGTCAGAATTAGAGGCAATCTCTTAAGCACAAGCCTACATTACAAAATGACTAATGGGTATACCTGCCGTACAGAAAAACTACATCTTTCGAACAAGGTTTCTGTATTTGTCGAACTTTCTAGCGCAGCAGCCCCGTCTAGGTTTTAATGTAAAAAAAGTACTCTTGTATTTATATTCTTCAAACATTAGGTAGATGTATGTTATGTTTTCTTGTTATTCTGGTTATTTAATATGACTAAAAATAAAATAAGATTTCTCTTTTTGACGTTTCGATATTAAATTTTTATCTTTTTCAAACAATTTGATGAAATAACTCTACCGACTGGGTCGGTCTTCGCATGTTTTCCTCCAAGTTTTCTTGGAGAAGTCTATGTTTTGAATCTGATGACTCAACGCAATGTGCCACAGAGATCTCGGATATTATCAAGCTAGGAATGGAAACTTACATACCCCATAACAACAACTCACCGTCCTCTGGTGAACGATGGTTATCTTGTCTTATCTTATTGAGTGCCCGAATGGCTCCCGTTCGTTTTAGACTTTCGCCAAAGCTATTGGTAGAAACTTCACTTCAAGTTCATTCCCTCCCATAACCAAAGATGATGGTACACTGGCTACTACACCACAAGAAAAAGCTAACATTTTTGGTGGAACTTTTTCAGCAAATTCCACTTCGGATCCACAAGGGAAGGACCCTCCTCATATTGCAGCCATCGCTAGGCATATGCCTGAAATTGTCTTTCGTCAGCGTACAATTAATTGCATTCTGCTTGATCTCAATACCAAAAAGTCTATTGGGCCAGACGGAATTCCATCTGTCGTTCTCAAAGAATGTGCCCCTGAACCAACACCAGTTTTCTGCATGATATTTACCCTTTCATACAAACTTGTTGTGTTTCCTTCCAGCTGAAAGACAGCTAGAGTGCAATCAATTCGTAAAAAAGGAAAGAAGGCCCTTCCTAATAATTATAGACTCATTGCACTATTATTTGTGATCTCTAAAGTGATGGAGAAAGCAATCAACATCAAGCTCATCCAATACCTAGAGAGCTCCAAAATGTTGAATGATCGGCAATATGGCTTGCGTCAGCACAGATCAACAGGAGACATGCTTGCCTATGTAACACGTATATGAAAGAAATCTATTGAACATGGGGAATCTCTAGCTGTAGGATTTAACCGAGTTAGGCACAAAAGCCTTCATGGGAAACTTCCGCCATATGGTCAGATAGATCACTCCATGTGGTGGTTGTTGGAGTATCGTCCCATACAATGGCTATCAAGGGTGGTGTTTCACAGGAATATGTCTAGGCACCAACTTTGTTTCTGCTTCTTATAAACGATCTGCTGGAAGTGACCACCTGTCCCGTCCACAGCTTTTCAGAAGATGTACACTTTATACCGCTTTCTCATCTAGAGTCCTTATACCATCCAATAATGAGGAGCGAGCTACTTTATATCCCAGCAGCTCATCATAATCTACAAACCACAGATTCGACCTGTCCTGGAGTAATATTCACATGGAGTTCGGCTTCCAAACGTACGATGAAGCTCTCTAGAACATCGTACAAAGGAGGGAGATATTTCCATGGTTGGTGTTCATCAGAAATCTCGCCTGTTGTTCTACAATGCGAGATTATAGATAGGTGGATCAGACGAGCTCATACTAGTCACCCCTTTATTTTCAAGCTCGAGACTTGCCTAACTTCTTTCTACCAGACTTCATTTTTCTATGGAACAGCGAGGATGTGGAACTCTCTACCTAATGACGTCTTTCCCTATGCCTATAACCCCCAAGCCTTCAAGGAAAATTCGAATGCCTATCTTCTCTCCCAACATTCCACCGCTGGCTCACAATATTTATAATCCTAATAAATTGAAATGTGTTACATTATATCCTATTTTTACAATGAATACTGTTTTATTATTTTATCACTCTCATTAAATATTATTCCTCGACTATTAATTTTTGTACTATCGAAACTAAGTCTCCTTATTATGATGTCACGTTGGAATTATATTATGTTCCTTATTCCTTTTATTTTTATATATTCCGGGTGTGGCCATAATATTTGTGCAAAAGCTTCACATGTATAGATATTAATGCAAATAATGTAATACAACGTGTTGAATATAATGTCAACTTACTTTAAGTGAATTGTATACAATTATGTAAATTTACTAGCAGATATAAATTTCTATTACCATTACTATCGCCTAGTGGACGCAAAAGGTAATGGGACATGATCATAACTTCTTCATTCTCAAAAATAATGTTTAATTTATTGTATAAGTACATGTAATCTGCCTTACCTGGATTTAACTTCAAGATTCATATCTTCGATATCTAATAAATCATTATTTCCTCTCACTACATCCTTGGGTCTCAGTATCGACGTTTTTTCAAAGGGAAATTTAACGAACGTGTTTGCATATTCGGAAATATGATGTTGTTCCCCTTCTAGTTCCAAATTATCGTCTGGTTTAGATGATCTAACGGGATTCAAATCCTGAAAAATAAATTCAATTCACCAACCGAAATGATTGCTAGATCTCTGATACCTATAAACACGGTACGTAATAATATTAGACCACTTGTCACAAACAACAGTATGTCTTGTCGTGATGCATTTTTTTTACCAGTCGCTTCTTCGAAGAAGCCGTATTGTATTGTGTGTGACGGTGAGGCTTTGGGCAAGTGTAGTAAATTGATATTTAAAATGGAAGCGTAGACTACATGTCTACTAACGAAGGGAGAGAAAACAGCACCTTACAGAGTGGTACCAAACAGGAAACATCCCTACTCACCTCTTTTGATAAGTGGAAGAGCCTTTGCAATCTATCGAAATCGTAGTAACTTCTAAATTTCTTTTTGTATTCTGATTTTAGTAATTTGAATGAACCTTGATCTATTTCTAAATTGTCTGGAGCCCGCAAACACACTGAAACAAAATATGTCATATTATTTCATCACAACCACGAAGAAAAACAAATGAGTATTGACCCTATTCAAGAAAGAAACTAGTATTGCTGCTTGGAGAATAGATAACTTACTCTTCCCAAATCATTTGATTTGGTTTTTTTTTATATAGTTATTTCACATTCCATAAAATAGTCTTCGCATATGTGTAAAGATAATGAAATAAACTGTTTCTTCCGTTATCTTCACAGTACTAAATAATATTCAAATTAATGATGTCTTTAAGGAAATGTTATTACAAAAACAAATTTTCCTTCTCTGGGAATCGAACCCGAGCCCGAGTTGGATCCGAGTATACTGATTAGGGGCCTATTAGGGGTTCTATAGCCCACAGCTCATCGGCTATTTCGTTTCCCCTTACCCGGAATAGGGTAAGCCTGCCTTCATTTTCGCCAAGATTGTTTAGTGTGGTCATGCACTCCCTCACTAGCTTCGATGTCATTCTCATGCTACCCAGCACACAGACATCATGTCAAATATGGTATAGATCGATTCAGAAATGTTCAAAACGGATATATCTTCAAAATTGCAATATACATATATAAGGGTAGTTTTCACCTTGGTTTTCCATGTTGATAAAATACAACATAAGTCATAAAACTCTTGATAAAACTATCAAATAAACAAAACACTAAATGTAAATAACAAAATTGTCCTTTCATGATAAATTACGTGTCTAGAGTTCGTAAAAGCGTGGTGATCTCTCGCAGTGCCAAACAAAGACTGATTCCCCGTCGGTCCTGTCTCTCTCCTTTCGCTCATCCCGCAAATTTCGGTATTTTCCAGAAATTGATTATACCCAAGTTAAGCAACACAGCTTGCTGCTATACGAGATCCCCGACATATATAGTGAGGGAAGTAAAAATTGAATACCTTTCTCCTTGATCAAACTATTATTTACTCATTATTGCACTCATTAAGACAAACAATACCTTATCTGCAAGACTGAGAAGGAACTTATTTCACTCCTCTAGGATACAATGTTCTTAAAATTGTAGAAACGTAGCAAACTTTTAAAAGGAGACCAAATTATGACATAAAGTGAATGATTTGATAACTACTATATTTACCAGGTTTCTTTCTTCGATAAAGCCATAGTTCATCCACGGTTGTCCCTGGTGGGAATCCCTTAAAGTCACTCCCTGGAGCCGTAGTTAACTCTGATTCCGATAAAGCATTTCCTACAATGGGGATTTTTCTGAAAAAATTACACAACAGTAAATTTCATACAATCTCTTATACACGAACTACTCGAGAATATTGGAGAGACTTGCATCATACTTTGGAACTCCATATTTTGCTTTAATAATAGTTATTTACATACAAAGCTAGGTTGACGCAGTTAACGGAGATTTGGCAAAATGGGAAATGGGGATCTGATAATCTGGTAGAGTTCAATGCAACCAAAACTCAAGCTTGCTTCTTCTCCAGGAAGGCGGATCCCACAATCCTTAATATGATGATGTCAGGTACAAGTATTCCCATGAAGTCTTCCTTAACCATTCTCGGAATCACCACAAACAGCTACCTCTCACGGTATGATCATGTGAGGTCCATTGCGAAAGCCGCTTCACAAAAACTTAGTTTTCTATTCCGTACCAAGAGCTACTTTACATTCCAGCAGCTCCTCATAATCTACAAGGCACAGATTTGATCTGTCCTGGAGTACTGCTAACATCTTTGGAGTTCAGCTCCCAAACATACGCTGAAGCTCTTGAATTCCATCCAGAACAGAGCTATTCATTTGGTGATGTAACATTTACGAGTTCACTGACCTCTCTAGAACATCGTAGAAAGGTGGGAGAGCTCTCTCTTTTACTTAGATATTTCCGTGGTCGGCGTTCATCAGAAATCTCGTCTGTTGTTCAACCACGGGAGATTCCAGATAGGCGGACTAGATGAGCTCAAACTAGTCACCCCTTCATTGTCAAGCTCGAGACCTGCCGAACTTCTTCCTACCAGACTTCATTTTTTTATCGAAGAGCGAAGTTTTGGAACTCTTTACCTAATGCGGTTTTTCCCTATGCCTATAACCTCCGAAAAATTCAAATGCCTATCTCCTCTCCTAATTACTTGTCAAATTGTCAACAACTTTCTTTTTGCATGCATTGCTAACTATCGCTGTAAGCAATTTATCTTCTTCGATAAAATGGTTGTACTGTAGAAAAGGGTTCTCCATCACTACGTCATTCCTCATTTTGTGTAGAATTTCGCCTTACGCTTCGCTTTACCATTAGCTTTTGTACATCGCGACGAGTGTTCTGTGGGGTATAATTTAAACTAAATACTTCATTCCTATAATAAAATCAGGTACCTATAGTGGTAATTACCTTACCCATTATCATTAGAATGTTTTCCGGTCGGGCAACCTTTTGAAAATTTTACCTGCCGTCGAGCAACTCGATGTTGGCCATTATAATAATTTATAAATTGTATTATCTTATTTCTGTATTATAGTAAATTAAATTCTTAATTGTCATATATTATCGAAAAAACTAGATTGGTTGATTTCAATTATTCCGGTGACGGTCTAATGAAACATCAATCTAAATATCAATGTGGTGCTTATGCACATTCATTTGAAGTTTTATTTTGGTTGTAATAGCATTGAGTTGATCTAAATGAAGAATAAGTTTAATTATCAAAATGAAAAAATAAGTATTGGGGTACTTTCACATAAATCAAACAATTGTAAATATGTTTCAAATGCCAACAGTCTGTCAATAAGAAAATCGTTCCTCGAGAAAAAGTCTCAATATGGCCCTAAGGTAAGTTTTAGTATAATCTCAATGCGTTATTAAACTAGCTTCATTCTATAGAACATGAAAATAGTGTTCGTACTTTTGAAAGTGTCACCCATTGATTATTCTTTAATTAAACTGTTTCCATTACAAATTCAAATTACATTCAACTATGTTTCTATTCACTTTGAATGATGAATCATTTATAGCTCCAGGATAATAGTTACGTGTTCGAATATATCAGTATTCAACACCATTTGAGAAAAGTTTCCTAGCTGTCTAAGCCCTTGTAGACTAAGTGGAATTAAATCAAGTACAAGATTTCATTAATGTAGATTGAAAATGCGGCTGTAGAACTGTTTGATTGTTTCAGACATGCAAAGCAGAAGGCAGTACGTGGGTTTAGAATAATTAGCATACCAACATTCTCTAGTTTAAAGTATGAGAGAATGTTGTTCAGACGAATGAATGAATGAGCTGAAAGGAAATTAGAACCTGTTAGCTAAATATTTCCTCCGAAACAGATCAAATAAATTCTAATTTACTGTGTAACGCTAAACGCGATGAATGATCCACAGAAAAAAAATATCTGAATTGAGAATATCTACTTGAGATCTGATTTGAGGTTGGAACATGTTACTATTACATTTACTTAGTAATCAATATGCAAATTTTCATTCCAGAGAGTACAATCCTATTTGGTTAAAATATTAATCACTCGATGACATAATGACATAGGCTATGAGTTATATGTTTGCTTGTGTCGCTACAACTGGCCAAGCTTTTTTTGCTTTCTCCAGCCACATCTCAGTCACTAGAGTGTTTGTGCATTCCAGTTGAATTTTTAGCAGTGTATTATAGCGCTCTGTTTTAATTTATTGCCAACGGGCTTTTGTTACTTCGAGTACAGGAGCAAATAACGTATGAAAAGTTATTCTACATTTTGAAGTGGAGGTGCAGTTTGTTATTGTTATTGTGTTATTATTGTTATTGTGCTATTGTCATCAATGGTATTGGGTTGTCGTTTCCACCTATCTCAAGCTTGGTGGAGGAAGATCCAGTAATTGGGTTTAGCAAAAATTTATGAAGATCTTGCCAGTCCAACTGGACATTTTCTAAGGATAGTGTTTGGTTTGACATATCTGCACCCTCAAGAAGTTGAAGAATGCTTTTTTGAGAACTTTATGACCACACTACTGAATGATCATCGAGTGACAGGATTCGCTGACTACATAGTGTATCATTACTTGAAAGGGTATTTTTCACCAAAAATGTTGAATGAAGCTGGATCATCGCAAGAGCACACCACCAATACTTGCGAAACTTTCCACTCCCTATTTTCTAAACAATTTTATGAGCCTCATCCAAATATATGGAAATTTTTGGATGTATTGAGGATGTTCCAAACACGAACATATATAAAAATAAATAGTATTTTTGAAGAGAAACATGTGGCAAGTTCATTAAGTCGGCGTCGTCAAAATATTTTGACGCAAAAAAAAGTACGAGCTCGAGTTTTTCTGTTTTTGCAGTACACTCACTAAAACGCAAAACAGAATAATTCCAATCCTCAACCTTGATATATTAAAGCAAATCAAAAAAAAAAAAAATAACAAAGACATTATCTGCAAAAAGTTTGAGACATTAATTGAAAGAAAATTGTAATGCGGGCGTATAAGTTAGATGACAGTCACAACCCAGCCAAAAAAACGCAGAGTGGAAATTTTTTCATTATTATTATCATTATTAAAAATTGCAGTCGGGAATGGGATTTTTTATTTATGATAGTTATTATGCGTTGAGACAAGTATTGTAAAAGCGGCGGAGCGGCAGGTATCGACAAACTCTGTACCTGGAGTGTGTAAGTTACATATACCTAAAGCGGCCTAATCCCCTGACGAATATATGCCAACAAAGTCTGTAAACGACTGAAACCGAAAACATTACGTTCAAGTATCTACTTTCGAACCAGATGTTAAAGATTTATGAGGTAATAGAAAAAGGTTGTCAGACCTTATTAGAAATATTACTATTTGAGGATTCTACCTAAAATATAATTTTAATATTAAAAAGACGCATGTAGGAATTTGCAAGGGTTTCAATTAATTAAATTAGTATAAATCTGACCTAATGACTGTATGTCTGTTCTATGATTTACAGATTTAGAGTTATGTTTTATGTGAATCATCTCCAGAATAGATCTTTTATAACAATTGGTGGTGCGGTGGCATTTTTTGTTTATTGTGTTATACTTACCCCTCAATAGAACTCGGTTCCCCAGTAGATACACCAGACCAGATTATCAAGTTGAAAGGGATTATTTTAAAACAGTTTTATGTCGGTCAGGTAGTGTAAGATCTCTGACTTACTGATTCCACATTTTGGATCATTAACATTTTCTTCTTCATGACATACACATCGTCTCTATTAACTAACATTAAAATATTCTCATTATTCACATCAACAGTTAATTTACTTGTAATTCAACTAGTGTATATATTTTGTGAATATTTAGTATATTTAGTTACAATTTTTATTTCTGCATTCACAAAATTAAACAACCAACAAGAAGTCGAATAAGTTAAAAACGTGGCCTTACAAACCGCGAACTTATCTGTTAACTCATAAATAGGCTCCAATTGGAATCAGTTTCAACTGAGGAGAATCCCAATCCAGATCAAAATGTGACAAACGAAACTGAAATTAGGAACAAATATTGATAGTAAACAGTAGATAAGTGGTTGTTGACTAATAAATAAATCATTGATTTACTCAAGAGAAATAAATCATATAAGTGAAAGTAAAATACAAATTGAACCTGCCTCCTTTACGTGTTTCCCTTAATTTCAATTTGAACTAACTGGCTATAAATACACCACACATCATCGATTTAAATCCAAATGAAGCAGGTGTGAATTAACACCAGAAGAGCACTAAATAACAAACAGCAAATAAATTACTCTTATCGGGTAATGCACAAACACGACCGCGCAATATTGCCGAAGTACACTAAAATGATACATCTACACTGAATTCAAATTCCGTTGCATGTCGAAATATGTGCCAGGCTATGTCTGGGACGGCTGTACCTTATAGCTCTATTTTAAATGAAATAATGCTATTGTAACCTCAATAAGAGACGTTTATTACCTTAATTTATACAATTTTGTACCGTGTAGTAGCACACTTCCAAGAAAAGGAATAAATAAATATACAACTAGATGCCTTCTTATATTATTTTGTACGGTAGAGAAAACCCCATTAGAAGTTGGGCTTAAGTTTTGCATAAACGGAGTATAGTGTATAAATAATCAGTAAAGAAAAATCATAATTGAAGTTAACAGCAAAATGTAATCTAATAATTGTATTAACGAAATGCTCTATTATGGATGTGCCTATATTCTAGTCTCCGAATCATTTTAAACATTGAAAATAACTAGTTATATCCTAGTTCAGAAGATGGCTTCTGCTCCTTCGTTCGTTTTAAATCTAATTTGAATGTAAACAATTATTCAATACTTTTTCGATCAAATACAATTCATTCCTAAAGCGGGTAAGAAGAGCTATGTAAGCGTCAAATATTACCGGTCTATAAGTCTTACGTCGTTTCTATTGAAGACGTTGGAGAGGCTTGTAGACTGGTATGTTAAATCATTACCCCCTCCACGAGGAACAGCATGCTTATCAGGTGGCAGATCTGTCGAGACGGCCCTCCACTGGGCTGTTGGCTTTATAGAACAACAGCTGAAATGGAAGGGAGTCATTGGTGCCTTCTTGGACATAGCGGGGCCTCTAACAAGACCTTTAGGAGCTCTATTAAACAAGCTGCGGAGAGACATGGTATCCCGCGAGAGCTGATAGGGTGGATTATGAACACCCTTGAAGGTAGACACCTTATACTCTGAAAGGGTCGGTATCAGGATTGTGTCCACAAGGAGACTTACTCTCCCCCTTTTTATGGAGTTTGGTCGTGAATGAGCTACTGTGGTAAGGTTAAACCGTGTTGGTATTAAGGCGAATGGCATCACCATACTCTCTACAGGAGCCTACGAGGGTACCTTGCAGGAACTTGTTCAACAAGCCTTGATGATTACAGAAGTCTGGTGTAGATAGAACAAACTGGAGAATAGGTGTCAAAATGCTATGTTAATCTTTTGGCATTGTAAAAGAGCAATTGGCAAGTTAGGTTTGGGGCCTAAGCAGCTGATGTGGATCTACTCACAGCTATTATTATCAGGACACAATTTAGTATACGGATGGGTCTAGAAGAAACATAAGAGTCGGAGCAGGCTTTTGCAGTCCTATTGATGAGTACTCCTTGCGAATGGGGAATCTCAACATAATCTTTCAAGCCGAGATGCTTGCCATCTACATATGTGCGGAAGAGCTACTCGGCTATGGTAAGATAAATATGAGATCACCTGGATCTGTACGGACAGTCAAGCGGCACTCAACGCACTGAAACCCGACTGTGTCCTGGAGGCTTGTCAGGGATACCAAGGAGAACCTCAATAGGCTAGCCGGTGGAAAAAGGCTCAACATGACCTGGATTGTGGGTCACTCAGGTTGGAAAGGGAATGGGAGAGTTGACAAACTGGCCAGAGACGGGACCAGATTGGACTGGTATCCCCTATAAAACTTACGTAGACAAATAATTTCTTCGAAAGAAATAAATAAAAAACTAGCAGAAATTAGAGTACCTATCAACACTATGAATGGTAGAATGAGGACAGATTTTGAGATAAAAATTGTGAATTTCAAATCATGCAGCGTAGTCAATAATAGAACCAATTTTGATATTTTACACGTTTTCAAGGTGTGACTCATTATATTCACATTATTAAACTGGTTATTATTCAATCAATAAGATGATTCCAAATTGGAGCAGTTGACCTCTAGAATTTCTATGAACAACAATATGTTAAAATACAATAATTCCAAGCGGGGATGTAGCTCAGTGGTAGAGCGTTCGCTTTGCATGTGAAAGGCCCCGGGTTCGATCCCCGGCATCTCCAAAAGTTTTTTAGAGGATTAAGCAATATAGCATATCAAAATATAATAAGTTTCCATTTTATAAATTACTACATTTATTTTCACGGTGAACAAACCGTTCCTATAGTATCTACAGAGCAAGTTCATTTTAAGGCTGTGATTTATTGTATAGAGAGATTTATTTATAACATAGTCAATTAATTCAAAGTTACAGTTGAACAACAAATGATGTTTGTATTTCGTTTGTTAAATTCGTGTTTCAATGATACATTCTAGTGAATTTTAACTCTCATATGCCATTAAAAAAACACTCATTACAAGCGCTTAATACAAAAATAACTAAAGTAGGTACTTTAGTATGTATCCTAAGATACATACTTTGAGCGAAGTTCCTGCTACTAGGTGTTATTGCATCAAGGTTTCAGGTTATCGAGGATGTATCAGATTGCTGTGACTTCACATCTAATATTATGGAGTCTCAGCTGCCAGGCCCAGGTCTCTACGTTTCTATATCCACTACGGTGGCCTTAATACACTGAATTGAATTTGATTAATGTTACATCAATACTGACAATTTTTTTTAAATTAAATAGGTTCAATGGGGATGTAGCTCAGTGGTAGAGCGTTCGCTTTGCATGTGAAAGGCCCCGGGTTCGATCCCCGGCATCTCCAGTAACTCTTTTTACATAATTGAATTCAATGGTTGCAACAGTAACTCTCTTTTTTATGAGAAAATAATTCTTGGTAATATACTTGGAACGTTTTCATTTCCATCATCATTCGGTAGAGCCATCTTTGTGGGTTAACTATAATAATTAGACCTAATTATACTTAAATTCTCGGGAAATAGGTCACATTAACACTTATGCTTTATATTTTCTTGCCTTCACATACGTTTCGGTCTCACGACCATCATCAGAAGACTTATTATGTCTAAAACTGGATTACTAGAACTAATTGTATTAAACAAAGCGTCCTTATCGCATCAATTTCAATTAAAATGCCCACGTCGCCGAAACGAACAGAAACACGAATAATCGAAACTGTAACACGTACGTAAAGACAAGAAAATATAAAGCATAAGTGTTAATGTGACCTATTTCCCGAGAATTTATATACAATTCATACCTGGGTCAAGAATCTTCATTATAATTGGACCTAATTCATTTTAAATCTTAGTTGTCATGAAAATGATGTTACTATTTGTGATAGATTTCAGTGTCAGTATAAATTTATCCATACTATCAGCAAGAATATTTACTTACAGTTCTTTTAATTGTTTTATGTCCTTGCTGCAAAATAAAGTGTGAGAGAGAAAATTGAAATTGTACGTGTTTTTGGAGATAGACGCCAGAGTGGTTTGTAGAGTATTTAATGAAAGACATGCAGAAGATGATGGATCAGTTGACGCAACTAGAATCTAAATTAAAATTAAGTTTTGCACTAAATTAAAATATTTTAATAATTATTAAGTTAAGTTTGTTAAATTATTCAGTTATATTAATAGTTAATTGCGTGTAAAGTTAAATGTATTTCCGTTACTTTTATTTTTTATTAAATATTCATGCTGTTTTAAATATTTTGTTCATACAGTGATGTTTTATTGTTACAATTAATGAAAAAAAATAATTTCTATGGCTATCTGTTGATACAGAATGTTCTTTTGTGACTGTTAGCTTAGTGAGTTTTTGAATTATAAGTTGTCGTAACTTTGTTATCAATAGATATATTGTTATGAAATTTTGGACACAGCTATCTGGAGGCACTCTGAATCCAGTGGCGTAGAAAAAGTATGGTAGTACGCCCCGAAAATTGGAATAAACATTGTCTCATACTAGACCTTTCATTACTGGACAATTTAAAAAAAAAATTTGTTGAAATCGCTTTATAACCTGAAATTTTACATTAGTAAAAAAAAAATCTTTTTTGTACAACTGTCAAAAAAACTTGACATTTCTGCATCTCTATTGATGCGTAAATGTTTACTTTTTCACCGTGAAAAAAAGTCTTTTTTCACTGCCAAAATAATTCACAAAATAAACATGAAATATTACTTTTTGAAGGATTTATTTTTAACAGAGTCAATTATTAATTGATTATTTATCATAAAACAATTTCATTTTCTATAGTAACGACACAGACAGACCACTGGATGCTGTGAAATTATATTGGAAGTATTTATTATTAATATATTTCAGACGATGTAAATTCACATTCACAGTTGTACAAAAAATGTTGTTTGTATTTCGTGTATAAAATTCATGTTTTCATGGCACATTCGAGAGAATTTTTGGCCTCGACCATTAACACTCTCATGTGCCATTAAAAAAACATTCTTTTTACGCACTTAATACAAAAATAACTATTTTTCACTCCAACAAACCGTTTTTATCGTAGTTTAATAAAATCCATGCCACTGAACTACACTTGTTTCTGTATACATATTCATGACGTATATATTCATGACTTGCCTGACATCTGTAAAATGACTATGAAGTACACACATGACATATAAGCCTTACCCCTTCATTTTTATTAATCCACCAAAACTCTGCAAGAAGATACTGATTCAAATAGTCACTCTAACTGACACTATAGTATGGTAAGTAATTTCATTCAACGAATATACGTAGGTATGTAGATATCTAACCAAATTTAAACATTTGTTATCCGATACATCACATAATTGCGTGTAAGTAATTCACGTCGTGTTTGTCAACAGTAAATAAAGTGTTTAATTGTAGATGAAAGGGCGCGTGACTACGGTTGCCTTCCCGATTTCTTCTGTCCCTTACAGAATAGAATCACATTTGCGCAAAACTAGAACTACGAACCTTGAAACTTCAACCTGCGAGATTGTGATGTGACCTATATTATTCTCTAATAATGACTCGAAATCAACATGAAAGGCCATGGGTAGTTCGAACATACCATCATCCTAAAATAAACCGGCTAAATATACAAATGGCATTCCACCTAATGCGTAGGGCATTTAATCAATGGTCGTATCAATTTTTAATCTGATTCAAACTCCTCAGGTGCGTGTGTTCTCGTTCACATCTTTTCCTTGAAACTTTTCAGTTAGCAAGGTCCAAACCAATTGACGAGCCAACCACGGTATAAGTTACAAGGACCGGTAAAGTTCAATCTTTGATAAGAATAACATATTGTCGTTTTATGATAAGTAAAAGGGGTAAAACAAGCACTCGGGGTTTAATTCAAGAGAAATGAACGTTTTCCAAATTAGTGAAGAGATTATTCCACGAATTTATCGTGCACGTATTAACACTTACACCAAGCAGATATGGTTAGATGCAGAAATTATTAATAGGCTTAGAAGTTATGTACTATTGATTACTTATTTTGTAATATGTATTATTTTTAATAAATCTTATTTTGAGAATTATCTGGCTTTCAATTATTTAATTACTATTTGTAATTAGTAGGGTATATAAGGAATTGCTGGAGATTAATCTCAATTTATCAAATTGCTTTTCGGCTTAAACATTTCCATCCCTTCTAAATTACCTGGATATTTGTCATTACTGTATTTTGAGTAGTAAAAATGTTCAGCTTACGCTGATTTTACTCCATAATTTTTATTTATATGGGCAAAATGTTCTTGATAGCGAGTTAGAATATTCCTTCTAGTTTGAACCACATAGCATTTTGAACATGACTCACAATCGATTTTGTAAAACCCGGATTTGTAGAAGTCGGAAACTTTATAAAAGGTTTTTTAGTTTGTTCTTACATCTACAAGGTGTAAATAAATAACTGCGAAAAAATTTAGGGGGTGATTTCTTGTTGAAAAATAAGGTGGGTCTTTCATATAAATTTTTTCTCTAAATCACTTCGTTTTCGAGATACAATTGAAATTGAAAAAAAATTTAGTTTTCTGCAAATATCTCCGGAACCATTTATCTTACAGAAAACAGCTTTTGTAAGCAATATCTACTCATAGTACTTCTACGCCACTGGAAAAAGTACGGTTTTGAGACACCCATTTGAACCGCCAATATTTTCTACACAAAAAAGGTACTTCTGGTTGTAAGCTGTTAACCGTTTCCAAAAAAATCAACTTTTATGTTGAAAAACATGGTCAATTTTTGGTTTTGTTACTTGTGTAAAGAAATTCCGTTCAATTGGTAAAAAATAAATTTCATTTCAAAGAATTGACAATGTTTTTCAACATAAAAGTTGATTTTTCTCGAAAACGGTTACCGTACTTTTTCCAGTGGCGTAGAAGTTGGGGAGAAAAACAACCACTACCGCTTCAAAATCTTCACCAATTATGAATAAAAAAAAAATTTGTATCGCACAAAACATAGCTTACTATGACTAGAGATTGCTTAGAAAACCTGTCTTCTGTACGATAAACGGTTCCGGAGATATTCGCAAAAAAATATTTTTTTTTTTCAATTTCAACACTCTGTATCTCGGAAACGAAGTTTTTAGAGAAAAATTTGATATGAAAGACCCACCTTATTTTTCAACAAGGAATCACCCCCTGAATTTTTTCGCAGTTATTTATTTACACCTTGTATAAGCGGGTTGTATGAAAAATTTAGAAAAGAAATTATGTAAATTTGCAACACAATCCGTTTATAGATGTAAGAACAAGCTAAAAAACCGTTTAGGCAACACCTTTAATAAAGTTTCCACTTCAACAAATCCGGGATTTACAAAATCGATTGTGAGTCATATACAAAATGTTATGTGGGTCAAACTAGAAGAAATATTCTAACTCGGTGTAAAGAACATTTTGCCCATATGAAGAAAAATACGCGTAAGACGAACATATTTTAAATACAGGTCACACCATATTTCGAAAATGTTCATCACTTTTGAAAACACAGTACTTATAAATTTCTAGATGATTTAGAAGGGATGGAAATGAAATTTATAGAATTCCGATTAATCTGCAGCTGAGGGTAACCTCTTGTTTGCATTATTAACGCAAAATAGTATTTAAACTAGTACATTTTATTTTCTAATTTAGTTTACTCTAATAATGGCTACTTGGTAGCTGAAAGATCCTCATGGTTTCTTATTTTTATTTATAATGTTATAATGTATCCACAGTGTGAACTCTGAAGATTACGACATCACGAGATGCTTAAAGCTTCTAAAATTTAAAAAAGAGTAAATTACAACAAGTAAAAAAGAGCTATTATGCTATTCACTTCACGCCCACAGAGTGACTTCTAGGCTTGTCTTAGATTGCAGGGAAACTGGCTAAATTAGCCAGAAGGAACAAATTCCAGCTAGTGTGGGTGGCCCGCTCTGGCGTGAAGGGAAACGAAGTGCCCGATGACTGGCCAAACGGGGTTTCTTGAGTGCCCGATTCAATGATCGGAATTTCATCTGTCACACAATGGAGATTGTTGAAGACTCAGTTTGTAGTAGATGTGGAGAGGCGGAAGAAACAACTACTCTCACATCCTAACAGAATGTCCAGCATTGACTTCTTTCAGGCTACAACATCTCGGCAGTACACATATGCTGCTTGAAGCCATAAGAGGTATCAATCCATGCAAAATTAGCCTTCGACACTGTCTTAGGCCTGCTGGACTGATTCTTGTGTCAAGGGGTGCACAATGGACCCAGCAAAGCGGTCTAAGTGCTTCGGACTTGTCCGTCCCCGTTTTGATTGATTGATTGATTGATATTATACTATTTTTAATGAATGAAAGTAGTAATTCTTGGCCGAAAATAAAAATCAAGTATTCCAGGTAGTCATTATTCCTAATTAATAACAAATAATTACCCATAAATACGTGTTCCTGGAGTTGACTTAACGTTTATTGAAGTATGTTCCTAAGTAAGGTCCATCGCTATATTTTAAGAAAGTTCCAATTTTGTAAGACTTGGTTTGCTACGGTTTGATAAGTCCGTCCGTCAATCATAAAATTGGGACTTTCTAGCTTAAAATACAGCGACGGACCTTAGTTATGGACATTGAAAGCTACATAAATGTGAAACATTGAGGTCATCTATCGAATTTTGATTTATCACCGAATGAAAACAATATCCCTCAGGCCAACTCTAGGAAGTAATAATTATTTGTTAGCTAATTATGATTGATGACGACATGGAATACTTGATATTTATTTTAGGCCAAGTAACCTGTAATATACTGTATTCATTTGAAACAGCAAAATATGCTGTTCATCACTGGTTGCAATTTACTCATCCCTAGTTTGACCATCCTAGTATTTTGCGTTGTTTTGTAATCTTAGCTTACAATTTAGTAACATGTTTTTGATAATGACTGCGATGCAGAAGTTATATAATTTTATTATTTATTATGTACCTACTTTAAGTGGAAAAAGGGTGATAGTGTGAAATAAATTATATTATATTACACATTCCACAGTCGTACCTCATAAGTATAAGTCACGGTCGTATATACAGGTCTGGGAACTCGAGGCTGTTTCCTATGTGAGAAGTGAGTCCGCTAAGCGTCATCTGTTGCATAGTACCAAAAGGGTGGCGCATGAGTCGAGGAATGATCTCTGGCACGTATACGGCCGTGTTCTCTGGCAACTGTCATTATTGACTTGTAAACACAAGGAATACCGAAGTTTTTAGAAAAAAATTACGAAACTGTGCATTGTGCCGAAATGCAAAACGGGGTACAAAAGTGTAAAGCAAGAAACTTCTGTTTTTAAAGTGCCGAAAGATGCAAAAATGCGAAAAAAGTGGATGCTTGCGATTCCGGATAGAAATCGTTTTAACGAGGTCTTTTATGTGTGCGAGCACGTATAACGAAAAAGGGGAAGTTATTTTTGAGGTGAGTAATACATTTTGACAAGAGTAACAGTTCTATTCCTCTCTCAAATCAGAATAGTAAATATTGCGTTACGAGAAAAATTATTTTATTTAATAATGTGATTGTTGCCATACTTCGATCCAAGCGCTAGCTGGTGGCTGAGCGAGGGACTACGAGTTTGGCGACATGTAAGAGACTCATGTCAAACATAGAGTTCCCAGACCTGTATGTACGACCGTGGTATAAGTAAATCGTAATTCTTAATATGCTATCAAAGTTAGGCTACTGAATCATTGAAATCTCATCGTACTGAACTATCAAAAATTGCGACAATGGTAGACTGACTTATTATTGGAGTAAATGAATACAATGTATGTATTATCTATCTGCTATTAAGCTATGTATGCTATAAAGAATGATGAGGAATATATCTAGATATACTTCAGATTGTTATCTTGCTATCTATATGTCCATCGGTTCAACTTTAGGATATATTGAAGTGAATAACTGTTTGAAGTTGAATTTTATTGTTATATGTATATGTCCAATAAATTATCACACACTAAGGACTCTGTAGATTGCACACATTTGTGAACGTCTCGGATGCACTGAATTATTTATAAGTTATCAGATGAACCTTCTGTATATTCTGTCATATTTGCTGTTGATTTCTCGTTCAAAACATTTTCTAACATCCCATAAGCTCGTGAAGGCAACGTTTTCCTTAAAGAGTATATCAACATATAAGGGTTGGCACTTGCTCGAATAGCATTGGCAAAATGTTGTACTGCAACTTCATGCTCATCTGTGGACATTAAAAATTCCGCCATTTGAATTTCTTGCAAAATTATTGTATGATCGTCTATTCTATTTTTCCCCTGCGTATAAATTACTTCTATATCTTTTGCATCTTCCAATATTTGCTTAGGCTTTCGTTTACCCTTCTTGCGAGATTGTTGAGAAAATTGTTGGTCGTACGTTATGTAAACCATTGCTATAATAGCTCCCCATATCGCCAGCCATATTTTAAATGATATTCCAGACATGCCTATCCAATTTACTTATTCTTCTAAGACTACATTAAACTCTACTTAGTTTATTCGAAACTGATGTACAGGTACTATAATTTGACAAGCACAAAAAATGACAAAACAGAAAGTCAGGTTCTCTTGAACTACTCTGTATGACAAGTCTAGTGAATAGATCTTTTATACATGAATAATGTAATAAGATAATATGACACTATCAATTGCAATGTAACGGTGTGATGGAAGACACAATGGTTAAAAAATAGGAAAAGGTTAAAAAGTGTGCATGACTCAGTAATGTGAATAAACAAAGAACAGAAGGGAGTATCTTCCAAGTGAAAGTACACGCTATAGAACCAGTTCAATAGAAAAATAAATTTTCGTAGACAAGAAATCTTCAAGAACCTCATCAACATGCTGAGCTCTCATGTAATCAGGTCAAAGAACGTTTGATAATTCTTAGAGAAACTGAACGAACTAAGCAAGAATATTTCGGCTACCCTCCTATGGGTTTCGAGACGGATCGAAGAGGAGGAAATGAAATGCACCATTTGTGGGAATTGAACCCTTCTGCGGAACAAGCACCAGCATAATACTGGAAGATTGGGTTCTTCCAGTACTGTGCTGGTGCTTATTCCTCAGAAAGGCTCAGGTTCCAGAAATGGTGCTTTTTCATTCCCTCCATTCCGGTGTGTCCCGAAACCCATAGGAGGGAAATGAAAAACACCATTTCTGAGAAATGAGCCCTTCTGCGGAATAAGCACCATCACAATACTGGAAGAACTCAAGAAAGAAATGTAGAAAATAGAAAAAAGATCCCATTACTTGGTAGTACTACAACAATTGAGCAGGCAATTATACTTCTGGAAAACTATAATCAGAAAAGATCTACTGACTATAGCAACATAAGAAAAAATAAACGGGAATTCTAAAAGAGCCAATTGGGAAACACCTTAAGAAGCTCGGATTAGGACAGAAATAAGAGTGCAGATCCTGAGGAAAAGAGGATGTCAAACTTCTATCCACATACTCTCAAGATGCACTAACCCTCAAAACCCATGAGCACGAAACCTGGGAGCGCATCAATTAGAAGAGGGAGACCTACCTAACCTAAAGTCATCCCATATCCAGAACTTCCTAAGAGCCATATTATTAGAAGGACTGCTTTAGTCAGTGATACATATACGTCAGTGATACACAATAGAAATCTTAAGGTCGCAGGGTACAGATAGGCCCAACATATACAATAAAATGTCTGGAGAGTTTCTTCACATCAGATAATCGATTATTTCATTCAAATTAAACAATTAATCATATGATGTGCTTTGCTTTGATTAATTAATAATAAAATGATTATTCACTCATTAATCGACAGCAGCACCACAGTTTAGCGAAGCTGCCTTATTAATTATCAATTACAATTATTCATTCAGATATCAAACATAATGCTAAAATTCAAGCTGGATTTTTAGAACACCCACTAACGTAAATAGAAATAGGATATTCTTGCCTTTTATTACGAACAAGTCAAGTATATGAGTTCATTTCTTAGTGCGACCGTCCCATCATGAACTAATACAGTTTGTTCTTTGTATCTGTGGGACGGAAACGAAATATATAGTTGCTGAATCCTTGTGAAGAAAGGGTCATCATAATTTGTAAAATACCGACAAGGTTAACAGAAATGGTTCTAAAGAAAACAAGTGCTTTACAGTATATTGGTAGTTAAGATATATTTCTATGATCAATTCGAAACAGCAAGTTGATCTCTTGCTATGGTTCAAACGAAGGTTTTTTACCTTGTCTTTTTTCTTTGAAGCTACAATCTATTCACGTGACCATAACATAAGACGTGCAGGACGCAGTCGTTTCTTATTAAATATGTAATTAGAATATTAAGTTGATATAATTTTCATCGATACCAAAATTCAAGGAAGTCTAAATAAGCTCATAAAATCTTACTTTGACTATTTCACGAATCACTTAAATCATATTTTAGAAAACTTTCCAAGTTTTCTAGTTGAGCTTGCGTTGTGGAGTTTATAGTAGAATTTTCGCTAAGCTCATTTAGAATCAAGTCATATTGCTCAATACACAAGATTTAGAATTCCTTGAATAATTAAATCATAATAGTTTTGTTTAACTCCTTCCCCTGGTTCATCAGGGCTGAGTTAAATTAGTTTATATTAACGTTACGTTATCAACTTTTATTTCCAATTATAATACGGAAATATGTTGGGTAGACATATTATTTTCCATAGAGTGTATTGTTGGCAAAGATATTTTAGGTTCATATATAGTTCGTCCGAAAAAATCGTGAAAATTGCCAAGCAACAATTGCTGGGGACTTTTTCATGGGAAATAAAATAGTGGAATCGAACATGAAATATGGTGCCAATAATCACGGAGAACGGTAAAAATTAAACTCAAATTGCTTTGTAATAAATATATTCATTTAAATGTATAAATAATATACAATATAACATATATATAATACTTTAAATCATAACAAAATTGATCCTGATAAATGCATCATTATTCATTAGCTAATTCCCTACAATTGTCAAAATTCTAATTCTTTTCCTAATCCAGCCCAATGATCAGGCACTTCTAGGAAATATTTATGCATTGCTTCAATAAATCTAGCCTGGTAATCCGTTGGCGAAACTATCGTAGGCTGTTTCCCTTGACCACCCAAAATCCCTGTCTTTTTAACCATCGTTTCTAATCTTTTATCCCAAGTGAATGTTCTTATGTAATCTAGAAAAAAAAACAGTTTTGTTTCAATATAGTTCAAAAACATAGAATTCTATCCCTGTTTATAGAATTCCGGGATCCATTGAATAATGTACGGGAAAGTTAGACATTTGTAGAAGAAAATATTACAAAATTTGGGTGTAGATTGAAATAAGAATGTTTTCTTTTATCATTTCCGTTTCGGTTGCTCCAAGAAGTTATATTATTATCATTGAAATGGTGCGATGTTTCATGTAACTAACATTATAATGAATAATTCTTGTAAAATTATTTGTTATACATAAAGCCGAATTAAATATTATTTTATTTACCAAGATATCCCAAACTCAATACCATACATTAATGTAATATTTTCTTCAAAAAATGCAAACGTTATTGTATTAAAAAATTCTGCATTCCAGGTTGCCGCTTCTATTAGAAAGTAGCAGATACTTTGAAATTTTAAATGGAACAGCCTGTATCTAATATTATATGAATTATCTGTGTTTCTAAATAACTTTACTTAGTAAATTCCTGTCTGCTGCACGATTTTTGGGATACTGATTATTTTACACTACTTTGGAATTTTTTTTTGTATTTTATATTTCAAAATTTTCAAAGGCTCAACTTTCGGTCATAATTAACCAGCTGTTAAATGCAGTGCTTACGAATTTATTTATTTTACATAGACAATGTGATACAACTATTAGTCGCATTTGTAGGAGATTTAATGAAATATATCCAGATTTAACGCCAATGAATGGTAGAAAATGTAGCTGAATTTAAAATAGGTTCGTCAATTCAGATTCCACATTGGAAGCTCCCAAATTCGACCAGACCTATAACTAGTAGCGAGGAAAACAAAACAAAAAGTGTTGGTGTATTTTCATGCGTATATGCAGTTTTCAGTAATATCTGCCGCAGATAATCGAGTTTAATACTTTTCTAAATAAATACTCATAAGTCAATAAATTGTTATGCCTATGAAGATTTTTCAAAGTAGTGTTTTGTCAATAAAAATATGTAAAATAATTAAAAGCTCAAATTATTCAGAAACACATTCATATAATTTAGATACAGAATATTCTATTTAAAACTTCGAAGTATCTGCTACTTTCTAATAAAAGCGACAACACTGCACATCGAAACACATTTCAAAAAGATATGCCATAGCCACTTATTTATTAACCAAAGTTTTCGAAACTTTATGTTCAGTAGTTCTCCGTAAATGTCTAATACTCCATCCATCGTATACAGGAGTCCGGCGGGTATGTACCAGTTCATTAATACAGTTATTTTTGACTGAATTTTAGTTTTTGTGGTTCAATAGTAAACATATTCTCATTTGGGGACAAATCGAATCTTAAAAATCATAATGAGGTGCGAAGGACGTCATCCAGAGGCGACTGTTTTTATCCAAGCATCCTTGATACCTGGTCTCGAGGTTGCGCTTACACCTTACAATTGCAATCCAAAGCATCCGAAAAAGCCTCAAGAGTATGTGGTTTTTCGATTTACACCACATCTTTGAGGCATCCCCATAAAAAGTCATCACAAGGAGAAAGATCTGGCGATCCAGCTAGGTCTCTTGAAAAGGCCAAAGAAGCCCTTGCGGCAAGAGAAGTATCCCCATCCTGCTGGAATTACAATGTATTGATATCAATGAGATATATTCTTGATTAAATGCAAAAGCTTGCGATCTGTGTTGGCCATCACAATGCGACTGCCTTCCCGGAAAAATTAAGGCTCAATACACCGAAACGGGCTACTCCACGCAACACAGTGCGCAATGTAGGGACCTTTGACGGGATTCTTGCGGATTATTTGCCGAGCAATACTGGACATTTTGTTTATTTACAGTCCCCGATAAGTGAAGCCTAACCATGTTTTTTCAATATTTGTTTTCTCCTCAAAAGGCATTATGTACTAGAGAACAAGAAAAAAGTTATTCCAACATTTGAAAAGTTAGATTAAATTTGCTATGCGAATGTATTGTAGTACTTAATACAGAAACTCAAGTCAAGTTAAGGACAAAGAGCAAATAGATAACTTACCAATTATACCTAATACCAATTCCTTGTTTTCTGAGTCTAATCCTACCAATAGGGAATAGTCCATTACAGCCTGAGATGATAAAAATTCTGTGTCATTTTGAATAGCACAAGTTAAAACTGCTTTTGAATGTGGAAGAATATAGAGAGGAGATTCGCAAGTCACTGAAAAAAAATTGTTTGACATTAGTAGCAAAATATGCCTGTTCATGTGAATTTTTTATTGTTTGTCCGGAAAAGCCTAAAGTAATATACACGTGAAAATAAAAGTACTAAAGGTGGAATTCTGCAATTGATTTCAACCTGAAAGACTAGTACTTGTTAATAGCCACTGGTTGTAACGTTTGGACGTTAATAATTGTATTTAATGGTCATTTATTATTCCGATGTCGTGAGATATTTAATCTTAGAAAGAGACAACCTCGACCTCTGTAGTTTGATAGCCCAAGGTAAGTATGTCAATTTGGTAGCGAGTCTCTGGAGAAACAGAAGATTGACGCAAGAGGTCACACGTTCGCGACATTCGAGGAGAGGATGAATGCCGATGTATAGACACGACCATGTTGAGTGTAACAATGGACAAGGTAAGATCGATAAAAATGAATTTTGTTATTTTATAGTAATTCGCTAACTTGAAAGATTATATAGTTGTGAATAGATGTTATTATGATATCTTGATCACTCTAATTATATAATATCAATGTGATATTCGCTATTTAAACTTTCAAATTTTCGTTTATCGAACTTATTCTTGCCACACACCAAGATAATTTTTTTCTTGTATTCGGTTGCATGTAATTAAATTATATTTCTTTTTATCCTCACTAAATAGAGTAATACATTTGTCAGGTTGACTATCAGAGTTGTTCATTTCGTTTCATTTGGCTTCTTTAACCTAGCAAATGACCCACGTGGTTTCGTGGTATTCCGTATCACTTTGAATTGATATTCGCCATAATAAATTTGATGCAGTAGTAGCATCTCATGCTGAAATATTGGTGATTTTAAGGAATAATTATTTGATCTGAGTGAACATAAATGGAGCCAAATTTCTCAGTTACTGCTTTATAGGAGTGAACTTTCTGATATTACTTGGACATTTAGTAACGACGATATCACTATTCCAAGTTTGATCACTATTATTTCAGTAAACTAATAAACTAATAACTAATTTTTCTCTTTCAGATTTTAATATTGTAATTTAGTAAATTGTTATTCTCTGCTTAACTAATTTCCTGTAATTCATTTATTTTCTTCAAGAATTCATTTTTATAATTTTGTATATACATTTTGGATAGATAACAAAATCAGTTGTGGGATTATTTTGATTGTTCCCGCTGATTTAGATATTAGTCCCTCGATCTTGAGGCCAAGATACTGCTCGCATTCTCTATATTTCAGGGTGTAAACGATCTAGACGTTTCGTTCCGTATACCCGTGTCGGGTAGCAGTAGGAACTCCTGGTAGAGAGCTTAGATTCAACTCCACAACGCTCAACCTAGTTTCAAGGACGGTAACATTTTTTAGTTGGAACTTAACTCGAACTTTTCAAAATTTATATCTCTTTCATAAAATTAAACTTGTAATTTCAATTTAATTTAATTATTGTTCTTGTTAATTTATTGAATTAGGTTTCTTTGTAAATATAAGTTTGATCTCAATTATAATTCCCTAGAGGAATTAAACCAAATTTTCAAGTTGAAACTTGTCTTTATTTTATCACCTCGTAATGCTGGAAATTCTAGATTGAGAACTCTTTCGTGTCTTTCCGTAAATCAGTTGGCGCTCAAAAAAAGGCAGTCCTATTTAATCAAGAATCGAAGGATACATTTCATTACAAGCCCTGAGGTTTAATTATTACCCTGAGCTAGTTATGGTCATTAGACCCTGAGCTAGTTATGGTCATTAGGGACACAAAAGGTTTCTTCAAACCTTACATAGTACACTCATATAGCTAGAAGGACCAAGTACAGTAGCACGATTAAAGTCAATATATATACACATTGCATTACGTAGGAAAAAAAGAACTTACTTTTCAGTAAGTTTTCGTCCAATAATACAATCTCCCCCTCTTGATTATCCGGAATGGCTAATCGGTTTCTTACGGAACCCTTGAGATCAAATTTTTGGGAAACTTTCCTATTGTAAAACAAGTTTTCCATAACCAGCAAGTGCTTCCTGAGTTGCTGTCCGTTTGTGTTGTTCTTGAAAATGATTTGATATATTCCAACTATTTTTCCCAATAATGTTGGCTGTCCAGTTGTATGACACTTTTGCATATACGAAAAATAATTTTGCGAAGATTCCAAAAATAACGACACCTCCGACTTTGAGGTTTCTTTCAAGACAAATCGATCATCTGGAAAATCATGTAGCCGTAAACTCAATTAACTGTTAATTAAGTTTACTTAATTGTCAATCATCTTACCAGCTGTTTTTGTGAACGCTGATCCCGATTTGCCTCCTCGTGCATTCCATATAACGGATTTAGCTAAAGATCTAATATACATTTCCTCTCCCATAGATAATACTGATGTACGCAGACTAGCGAATTTTTCGGCGAAATAAATTCGACAAAGAAAATTACAGGTTGAATCTTCAAAAATGACGTCTATATGTAATTTTTTGGCTCGTTTTGAATCATCTATAACATCTGGATTTGGCGACTGAATCTGGGTTTGGTTGCTAAGATCATGAAAAAGTTTACATCAATGTCTATTTAATGTTCATTAATGATTGTTCTATTTTTGTACTTGTGAACTTGGTTACATTATATTATACTGGAATTTTAAGTTGCTATAACTCGCACTTTTCTTCACATTGACGGCATTGTTTTGTATCTTTATCAAGCAATTTTTGACCAGCGCTATGTCATCCGGTTGTTCCGGAAAGTATAGACGGGTCTGGGAAGACAGTGCAAGATCTTAAAGTTGGTCTTCTCTACATAGATGAGGTGGTTACCATGATTTTCAGTCATAAGGTTTCATTATTACTTGATGACTGTAAAGGCAGTCTCGTTTCGAGATGCTGCTTTCTTTTAAATTTAACCTGATTATGCCTAAGATTTTTGATAAAACTAAGTAAATTCTAACAAAGACAAACATTTCAAGTTTATTGGCATATGATTAATTGGAATGGAATAGAATCATTATCGTAGGATGTATGTGCCGTGAGAAAATAGCAGTTAAAATTTTTACTCATTTACCTCAGATCTTGTTGCGCTGAGTTCGGCGATGGACAATTCAAATCAGTCTTCGAATCTCGGTTTCTCAGAAAACCAAGTAATCTGGAGTTTTTATCGTCGTTCATGTCGTTCTTATCTCTGTCAACTTGATTCTTTCTTTTTGAAATAGGACTCGGTGACAGTTCGACGTGAAGTGACGATTGTTTGGCATCATCTAATAATTTTTTATAATCGTAGGAATTCAGTGCATAAGCTATAATAGAGCTTAAATCGTTCTCAGAAACTATCACAGAAGCTGTTACTCCATTCGGGAGAGTGTAATGATCTTGATTATTGAAGGGATTCTGCAAACGGAAAAGCTATCAGACTGTTTTTACAAATCTAACAAATTCGTCACATATTATGATTAATTTAAAGACTGTCCCGAAATCATGATGAAATATTTGAGGAGGGGATTCTATGGCCAAAAATAGGAGGCAAGCTTCTTATAAACATAGATCGAAAAAAGGAACCCTTTTAAAGGGTCAATATTGTCAAAACTGTTCGAGATAATGAAATTTTCTACACTCACTCGATTATTCCTGCTGAATTTTTAACGCTATAAAATATTGAAATTTGTAAGACTAATTAATTAAGTACTCAAATAGGTAAAATTTCCTGTAATAATTGAAATTGCATGTACTATTAATAATTCATTTTACTCTGCAACTTCACATTTATTGAAGTCAAACAAGAGTACCAGATGTAAAAAAACTAGATATTTTCAATTTCAGTAGTAAAAAATTAGGGCACAGAATACCCAAAGCCGACCCAGTTTAATAAACCTAAGAACAAAATTTTTGCGTGAAAATTTGAGTGAGTATGAAGTTTCATTGGCGTATCTCGTACCGTTTCGATAATATTGATTAAAAATCATCTTCAAGGTCGATTCTTTAAAAGGCTCTATCCATCGCTTTTTCGACCTATATGTTTATGTGAAATTTTGTTCGTATTTTTGCCATAGAATCTCGCCCAAATTTGCTCATAATTGCTTTCACAATTTAAAATAGGATGAGCTATTTTTCAAAACTATACACCTAAACCATCAAACTAACTTACTGGAATTAGGGAGAGTGGGGAGGCAGATGGTAACAACTGTGATAATAAAGCTTTCATGATTTTTCTATCGGTCTCCTTTTTCCCATCTAACAATTCTTCATTTTGTGACATCACGGTTCCATCAGACTGGGATCTCTGATGACCTTTCGGTGAAGTCCCTGAATTAGGACTGGAGTAAACTAAAATTATGAGAACGTCAACATCACCACTTTGATAATCAAAAATTATTATGGAATGATGAATTAAAATAGAAAACAACTTGGATTGTAACTGCAAATTAAATTGTAAATGAAAGGCGCTACCAAAATCTCTCAATTAGGTTAGAATACATAAACAGCACGATGAAAGATAAAAGTTTCATAGACTGGCAATCAGGGAAAATACTTATGCAAAAATCTGCACCCAACACATTTATCATATATGCTTTCTAGTCCAGGCAACAAACCGGAAAATTAAAAAAAAAGACAAGTAGGTCAGAAACGAAATTTTTTTTGTGGGATTCGATTCGTGGTGTTATTAGGGTCATTCATGGGGGGCCAGAAATTTCGAATTTGAAATGCACCAAGAAGGTTTTTTGGGTCGCCGATCACGATTCTGACGTCAGAATTACTTGAAATCAGCTCTGGGGGTGGAAAATCGATAAAATTGGCCATTTTTGCACCCTTATAGATTATTTTGGCAATACATATTATGTTTGAATTTTAAATCCACCAAGGAGGTTTTTTGGGTCGTTGTTCACGATTTTGACGTCAGATTCACTTGAAATCAATTCTGGGGGTGGTAAATCGATCAAATTGGTCAATTTTCACCTTCAGAATTGATTTCAAGTAAATCTGACGTCAAAATCGTGATCGGCGACCCAAAAACCTCTCTTGGTGGATTTTAAATTCTAAATTAACCTTTTGGGGGCCAAAAATGGCAAGGGAATGGTTACCGGTGACGTTTTATGTGTTATGAATTTTCCGGTTCTGACCTACATGTCTTTTTTTTTAATATAGCTGAAATCCCGGCTCATTGCCTGGACTATTCTATATAACTGGATTTTTATTTTCCAGCAAACCTGACGAGCAGATGTCAATGTTGAAATACATGTATAGGAGCGCCCTGCGTTTGAATTGTCCCCCCTATAGAAAATGCCTAGATCCGGCACTGGCAATATAAGACAGAGAGACACCAGTGCTGCAGTGTCACGGGTCCAAGCGACCAATCACAAAGCGTTTCAACCAATTCAACTATTGGTTTATTTTTAAACGCTATTCTAATAAATCAATAGACAATAATTTGTTGCTAATTCACTGAAAACACTGCAGAAAAAAGGCTTAAAGTTGGTTTTTGTAATATACCCCCTATTGAGTAAACTATTGGTATTGGTAGAGTTGGTAGGGGACTTAATAGAAAGACCCTTGTACACTATCCCCTGCTACGTTTTTCAGGGGGTATTTGGATACCCTGCAGCTCGACAGAATCATAAGATATGTTTTACGCTTAGATCCTTTAAATCATCGGTCGTGATGAACCCTTTACATAGCCAGGTAAACCTGCTTTGAATGAGCGAATGAGGACATTCACTAAGAAAGTGACGACTACTCCACTTGGCACTCTTGGCAGCCGTCAATGCTTTTCCATGCTGAGGCATGTTGATCTCTCAGATGGATCCGCAACATCTGTATATCCTCGTTGTAGAGGATACCAGCGAGGGGGCCATGAGGACCGTCCGCACTCTCATTTCCTTTCCAACCTGAGTGACCCGGAATCCAGGTCAAGTTGAGCCTGTTTCCACCGGCTAGACTGTTAAGGCTCTCTTTGGTATACCTGACAAGTCTCGAGGACACACTCGGGCTTTTCAGTGCATTGGGTGCCGCTTGACTGTCCAAACAGATCCAGATGGTCTCATTTATCTTACCATAGCCGAGTAGCTTTTCCGCACATTTGTAGATGGCAAGCATCTCGGCTTGGAAGACTGTGTTGAGGTCCCATCAATACCATCAATATATGTAGAACCACAAAAGCCTGCTCGGACTCTTGTTTGTTCTAGACCCATCCGTATACCAAATTGTGCCGTGCTTTGGCGTGCAGCCATTTTCCCATTCCTCCCTCGACGGGATGATGACCCTGAAATACTGCTCCGCGAGGAGAATGTCCTGCGATTCTAATCGCAGCCTTTGCCCCCTAAACAGACGGGATTGGTCTGCATTCCATCTCTTTAGGGAGCCATTGCAGTTAAACCTGTAGACTGCCATCATTGAGAGATTCCTCATCGTCATTGATAGGGTGGCAAGCCCAGCAAGGGTCTCAATGCTGTAGTCGGTGTAGACTTTCTCATGGACGTAATGCCTCTGAGGAAGAGTCCCTGTATTCTGTCCAGAAGTTTCTGGGCTGTAACCAGTACGGTTCTTCCACCATACGAGAACTGCATGACCGAGTCTAGGGATAATAACAACTGAGTAGATCCACGTCAGCTGCTTAGGCCCCAAACCTCACTTCATACCAATTCATCAGGCAAAAGATTATCATAGCATTTTGGCACCTAGCTCCAGTAAACGATTTGGCCCAAATGCAGGTCACTTTACTATGGAATTTGTCCAACTTACAATTTACTAACATCTCTGTTATAATACTGTGTTGTACAAATCGTGTGAAACATATTTATTTGTACTTACGTTCATCATGATCCAGACTCTTGATTTTTGATATAGGGATAGCAGCAGCTTGTTCAAACGGGACGATTCCTGAAAATTCACCTGGATCAGGGAATGGTTTATTCTCAACTGTAGTGGGACTTTCTAAATCGGAATGTGCTCCTTTATCTCTCTTTTTATCGTTGTCTCTTTTTCTGATAGCTTCTGATAATCTACTATTCCACGTGTCCACTATTTCAACGATCAATCTTTTGATCTGTACCAAAGCATCAGACAGTTTCCAGTAAGCCGAGTATATTACTGAGGATACAAGATAAACAATTATAATCGCGCTGTTAATCGTCGAATACTTTGAAATAATAACCTTTCACGTCGAAATCTTTATTGTCTATGGTTGGAGAAGTTAATTTCAACTGGACTTCTTCTATTTTCTGTTTGAATTGACTCTGTTCTTTCGACAACATTTGTTTGAAGTTGCTACCCTCCAGTTCAAGTGGCAGAGAGGTTATTTTTTCTAAGATGAGAGAAAATATATCATGACCTTTCTGGGACATGATCCTCATCTCATCTATCAGTTCTATGTGTTGTTTTTCAATATCATATTGAATATGTATGACTGTAGGTGGCAATGATATTTCCCATATATCTACAGAAGTATACCTAAAAAAGGTAGTCACTTAAATTTCAAATAAACTGATGTTTTCCACAATGGTAATTAGTTTTCTCTAGACCGACCAATAACGCTGCAGCTGTTTCTCTCTCTCGAGCTCATCAATGGAACGAGTAAGCTGTAGTGCTACCGGTCAATATCTGTTGAAGCATAAATACCCCATTGTCCAGAGCATCTAACGCCATCTACTCGGGAGTTGATGTCCCACTAAGATAATCCAACGCAACGTAAAACATTCACTAAATATTGATGGCTACACCAACTAATGTAATAAAAAATGAACAAATTACTGTTACTGGTAGATGTAGAGAAATAGAATTACGTTTGTGGATAATATCTGACAAGTTGTTTGTTTGTTCAAGTAATTGGTTCATTTGTAAATTGATCTGAAGTTTTGCCAATTCAATAAGGCTATAAATAAGAAACACTAACAATATTGTTAAAGTACTGAGGACCTTTCACCTACCAAGTAACCATCATCAGAGTAAACTTCTATTACTTCAGTGAATTTGAATGAACCTAATTGGCTATTAAGTGTGTTCAAAAAGCCATGTATATCAAAATATCATTGACATATCTATGCCAATCTTTTGGAAACGCATTTAATTTATATTTCAAGTTTGATTTAAAAAAATGTTGCCCAAAAAAGGGGAAAGTGAATTGCCTATTGCCCATCCGTTGGTTTGTTTATAGTACTTTTTGCTAAAATAATTTTGCTCCATACTTAATGACGTAATGATCAAGTATACTGGATAGTTCTTATCGGGGATATGAACGTTTGAAAGCTATCTTCGATACAAATTGAACTTGGAAAAACTGAGACAGTCTTTGAAATCACTTAATCAGTGGCCGCCCTGTAAACTTTTCGAAATGGAAGACACGTTTAGTTTTTCCTCCAATTGTACTTTTTGCTGGAGCTAGTTATCGCAGAACAAAAAGTAGATAGTTGGCTACTGTCACTTCGTCACAAATTATTATTTATTCACCTTTGTTTACTGAACAACGAATAGAAATTGTTGCAACCTACTATCGATATAATGAATGTGCTAAAACTGTTGCAAGAATTTATAACACGAATCATACAGACCACAACGTGAGCCATCAATACGTTAAGCAGTTAATGGATAAATTTAGAATGTTCTGTTAGCAACAGAAAACATGAAGTGTTCCGTCCTGTCAGAAATGCAGCAGTTGAAGTTGCAATTTTAGGACATGTACAAATGGATAATCGACAATCTGTCAGACGAGTAGCTCGAGCGTCTGGTGTATCAGCTAATAGTGTTTTTCGGATTTTGAAAGCCCACAAATTCCATCCCTTCAAAATAAGGCTAGTTCACGAATTAAACGGAGATGATTCTGATCGTCGACTTTTTTGTGAGGAGTTCTGCGAGAAATTGACCAATAACCCTACCTATACAAATACATGTTTTTCAGCGCGTGTACTTTCATGTTGACTGCTGAAATAAATAGACATAATTGTCGTTACTGGAGCGATGTGAATCCTCATTTGGTGATGAAAACACGTTCAGAAACTCCACAAAAATGTAATGTATGGGCCGGAATTCTTGGTAATCATATTGTTGGACCATTCTTAATTGAAGGTAATCTCAATGAAGACACAAACTTGAAGCTATTACAAGAATGTGTAGATCCTTTGATTACGCAAATTTTAGAAAATGATGACAATTTACTAGAAAACAAAATAACATTCCAGCAAGATGGTGCACCCCCACATTTCGATGTTCGCGTGACAGTTTTTGGACGAACGTTTTCCAATGCGTTGGATCGGCAGAAGGGGTCCAGTGGAGTGGCCAGCTAGATCAAGTGATCTCACACCGTTGGATTTCTTTCTGTGGAGACACCTGAAGTCGAAAGTTGACGCTACTAAGCCTCCAAATCTAGCAGAGCTGCGACAGAGAATTTTTCGGGAATGCCGATTGCTGACACCGGCCATCTTGAATAATGTAAGGGAAAGTTTCGAAAGTCGACTGTATTATTGTATGGAAGTAGGTGAAGGTCATTTTGAGCAATTTATCTATTAATTGTGTTCCCATTGATACTGGTTGTTGATTTCGTCAATAAAAGAAACGACAGCGAATTTTCAGTTTTTTTTTAAATAAAACGTTCAACATCGAATTTCTCAATAACGAATGAACCAATTTGGAAAAAAATTACAGAGGTGATAGAGGGGCAAGAGACCTTTCAAATGATGTATCACTCAAAACCCCACGCCGTTGAAAATAATATGGGCGGTCGCTGCTGACCGCAAGGGGGTGAAGTTTCGGGTATAAATCTCATATCAAAATTGGACCCCCTAGAAACACAAATTGACGTGTTCTTTGAAATTTTTGATCACACGTTTTTTTTTACTTACAGGTGGGGTAAGTTTTCGTTGAACGGCCTGTATATTATTCGTGGTTTTTGCTATTTTAGTAAGATCACTCAATGATTGATGCAGTTCCTTGAGTTTGGTATTAAACCAAGGTTTTGTAATATGTTTCTGTCGCACCTTCTTAAAAGTGAATGTTTCATCAAAGTGTAAGTTGAAAGTATTGAAGAGTAAAGGATTCATCGATGTCTTTTGATTGAAGTGTATCAGCCCATTTTTCCTGTAATAGTAAATTTCAAAAGGTATTCAAATTAGATTCGCTTTACACATTCAATTCCAAATAGTATTCAAACAGGCAGATTTCGACTTCTAATTTAGTTTACTGTGATGATGGCTACTTGGTAGTTGAAAGGTCCTCACTACTTCAACAGTATTTCTAGTGGATAAGGATAATTGTCCTTTTTTATAGTGTTGTAGTGTATCCACAGTGTGAACTCTTTTATAGTTATTTACCAAAACAAAACCACTAAAGTATTCATAAAATGAAAATAAGTAAATCTAATTATACAGAATTTGGGCTATATGGGCTATAGTTACTTACTTGAAGGAGGCTACGGAATTTTTGTATCCAAAATACTGGTAGTGGTCGTGATGCAAACTATGAGAACACGGTAAATTACCTCTTCTGCTATAGATATTACCATGAAATTTAGATTCAAGATATTTGCCGAATGAAAACGACCAAGTATCTGCAGACATCGGTACAACTGGCGAAACACTTTGACATTTAGTACACCACGTCCACATTACGATGTTTTCCTCTGGGAATTCGTTGTCGAAATTATTCAACGATATACTCACACACCCAGAGTAATGGACAAATCTGCGAATATGCTTTACCATTGGTACGTCGCAATTCTTCGATGGACAAGTATATGTCGGTCTGAAGCAGTATTTCTCCAGGAAACATCCTAAAGGGATGTCATTGCGACCATAAAAATCCATAAATACTACCCTAAAAGCGAATGTTCCATTAGCATTTAATCATTATTGAAGTTCAAAATAAGAGTAGATCGTTATTATTAATGCACTTACCAAGGATTGACACAAAAAGCTGGAGCGTTCGGTGATTCGTTGCTAAAACTGCAAAATAATACTGCTAATCTCTGATGATTGCAAGGATCCAAAACATCCAATTTCGCATTATCAAATTCGGCTTTGGTTACCAGTTGGACGTCGTTCTCCTTATTGCAGATAATGTCCCTTTTCTCATATCTACTTCCGCAAGCTCTAAAATGAGCTAATAGATTCTGAATTTCATTCGTTTCTACGCTGGTCGTAATTTTTGTAGTGAGGAAAGGATGTATTGGTTTCAACTATAATCGAATATACTGAATTGAAATATACACTCCAAAAAAAAACCAAAATACTTATAAGCAAGCCTGCTTAGATAAATATTGGTAATAATTGGGTACCAAAAATTATTATTTACTATTAGCTAAAAATATTTTTAATTAATGCAATTAATGTAATGTAATCTTGTAACAATAACCTGTGAACATACTTGGAGAAATAAATTCTGATGAAAATACCAAGATTTTTTTGGCACATTTCAAACATTAAGAGTAATATATTGGATTTCTTAGCGGCATCTCCAATATCTTTTACATTAATAAAAATGGAATATTAACAATTTTTTTTTCTACAGAAGAGGAAAATATATAATGTTCAAGGAACCATTGTGTAAGCCAGTGGTGCAATGTTGGGAGGGGAGGTAGCCACTCGAATTTTTTTTGAATGTTTGGAGGTTATAGGCATAGGCAAAGAGTGCCACAACTTCGCTGTTCGATAGAAAAATGAAGTCCGGTAGGAAGAAGTTCGTCAGGTCTCGAGCTTGACAATGAAGGCGCGACTATCTTGAGCTCGTCTAGTCCGCCTACCTGGAATCTCTCGCGGTGGAATAACAGACGAGATTTCTGATGAACACCACCATGAAAATGTATACAAAAAAAGGGAGATATCGCCCACGTTTCTACGACGTTCTTAAGAAAATAAAAGTACAAAAAAGCAAAAAAGCAGCTTACCTCTATACCAAGATGCACTGCTGAGGAGTTAAAGGTCTTTGGTGAGGGTTTCAAATTTCAAAAAAAATCAATATCTCTGAACTTAACTTAGAAGTGCATAGTGAAATTACTAACACAATTCGTTACAAAGTCAACAGACAAAGTTTTTAGCTCACCAGGTTGAACAGTGAGAACACGTCCTAGTCTCAGACAGCTGTTTCGCCCTTCTCATTAGGCTCATCAGTGAGACGAGGCAGACGTGAAGTCACTGATCAACCAGCTTCGGCAGTGATTTTAATAAATCACTTTCAAAGTGTTTGGCGGACCAGAAGTTCCAACACCATCTGCCGAAAAGCAGATGTAACTTAGAAGAACCAAGTTTGGTACACTTTGGGTGCATTAAGGGATTAATTGATGTTAAGTTAATGTCAAGTGAATCATCATAAGGGGTTCATTTGGGGTGAAACACCAGTTTTCTGCAGGTTAGGTTGGTGTGTTCCCTTCCAGCTGGAAGATAGCTAGAGTCCAACCAATTACAAAAAAAGGGAAAGGAGACCCTTCCTAATAATTATAGACCCATTGCACTAATGTCTGTGATCTTTTGATCTCCAAGGTGATGGAAAAAGCAATCAACATCGAGCTCATCCAATACCTAGAGAACTCTAGAATCGTGACAGACCGACAATATGGCTTTCGTCAGCAGATATCAACAGGAGACCTGCTTGCCTATGTAATACATGTATGGCAGAAATCTACTGAGAAACATGGGGCATCTCTATAGCTGTATCATTGGATATCTCCAAAGCATTTGACCGAGTCTGGCACCAATGCCTTCTTGGGAAACTTCCGTCATACGGTTTGCCGCCTCAACTTTGTCGTTTAGTATAGAGTTTTCTCTCAGATAGATCACTCCATATGTGGTTGACGGAGTATCCTCCGATACAATGGCTATCAACGCTGGTATTCCACAGGGATCTGTCTTGGCACCAATTTTTTTGCAGATGACGGTACACTTCATATGAGCGAGACAGAGACTGGTTGACGCAATCAATGGAGATCTGGCGAAGATTTTGAAATGGGGATCTGATAATCTAGTAGAGTTTAATGCAACCAAAACTGAAGCTTGCGTCTTCTCTACAAAGGCGGATCCCACAATCCCTAATGTGAAGATGTCAGGTACAACTATTCCTATGAAGTCTTCCATAACCATGCTCAGTATTACCACCAACAGCACCCTCTCATGGGACGATCACGTGAGGTCCATTGCGAAAACAACTTCAAAAAAACTTGGTTTTCTATTCCGTGCCAAGAGCTACTTTACATCACAGCAGCTCCTCATAATCTACAAAGCATAGATTCGACCTGTCATGGAGTACTGTTGTTCACATGTTTGGAGTTCGGCTCCCAAACATACGCTGAAGCTCTTGGATTCTATCCAGAAGAGAGCTATTCGTTTGATTGATGATGTTACACTTACGAGTTCATTGACCTCTCTAGAACATCGTAGGAAGGTGGGAGATCTCTCTCTTCTCTATAGATATTTCCATGGTCGGTGATCATCAGAAATCTCGTCTGTTGTTTCACCACGAGAGATTCCAGATAGGCGGACTAGACGAGCTCAAACTAGTCACTCCTTCATTGTCAAGCTCGACACCTGCCGAACTTCTTCCCACCAGACTTCATTTTTTTATTGAACAGCAAAGTTGTGGAACTTTTTACCTAGTGAGGTATTCCCTGTACCTCCAAACTTTCAAGGAGAATTCGAATATCTCTCCCAACATTCCACCGCTGACGATGTTCTTTGAACATTATAGGTTGCCCTCTCGTGTAGTCAAAGTATTAAAAAAAATTAAAACTCAAATAACTAAAGACATATTTTAATAATATGCAATCATCCAATAGCCGACCCAACTCTATGGGTCATACTACATTGCATAGGATTATTATATGAAATGATAAACTTGTCAATTCGACAGGCCATAGAATTTTGTATTGCAACCTACCGTCATCTGGGATAAAGTCGGACATTTTTTTATAGAAAAAATATGAAAAAATTCATTTAAGATCCTTGAAGTGTCTAGAAAGCATATCTGTTGCAACAAAGTCAAAAATTCAATTATTTTTTTGATAAACGACAGTCCGCCTTTACCCCGATGTATGGGTAAAGATGGACACCTCTGAAATTTACGTTTATAACCGTATTTACTCATGTTAAAGGGCAAAGGCGGACAGAAAACGGACGTATTCTTACATTTAATTGAATAAAGTTTTTAGTCAAAAAAACACTGACAAATTTTTTTTTCTTCCTGGAAGTTTCTTTCAATAAGGAATCAGGATTCTGTCAAACCAGTCATCAAAGCTCGCCGAGTCAAACCGCCCAGATTTGGTGCGGTTGTAAACAGTTCCCTTAGGGCCTCCTTCTACCCACGTGGGGTACAAGTGAACAGATTTGTACACTACATATGGTAGTAGCAATTCACCTGAAGCACTTATTACCATCATTATTGAAGTACTGGATTTACTTGAGTCTACGATTCTTTCTACCCCTTTAGATCCCCGACGACATATAACCTTAATTCTCCCAGGATCATCACTCAAGTCGCTTTCATCGTAGTTGATGATGTTTGCGGGAGATATATCTTTAATTGATTCTTTAAGATTTTCGAAATATTCTGCAGCAGTTTCTCGGGTTACGTTGACTCTAGATCTTTTGATATTTTGCGCTAATCGTTCGGTTAATATTTTATTTCGTGCAGCAAAATTATAAAACCATTCTATGCCGGGGTATTTGTCTCTGAACTGTGCAATTTTCTGTCCTTTTCTCTACAGGTAATTTTTTACTAGCGATCTGATATCACATCTAGTAAGTGGAAAACCCCACTCAGCGAATTTTGTTACGCCATCTGATATTATCTTTTCTTCCGAAACGGAAAGTGCGATAGGGTGACCATGTGTATTAGTTTTTTTTCCCTTAAGCTTGTCGTACAGGGTGGATTTTGGGATTTTGTAATAATCAGCCGCTTCTCTCAGGCTTTATTTCTTTTTTCTTAAGTCGTCAATAGCTTTATTTAACTTTTCGTCCGAATTCTTGAAATTTATACCCACTTTCTTTAAATAACGCCGAACCACTGTGTCCGACTTTACCCCTACAAAATGAGTTCTATGAGAAAAATTACCATAAACATTTTTTCGAAATTTTTTCATAGTAAATGCTAGCTATTGAAACACTGAATGACTTCTGACTAATTAATTTAATCATTTCTCATTATGTAGAAACGGTCAAGAGTTTCTTTTCATGTTATCTCGAATTTCGCGAAAACAACCTGTACACTTACCTGGATCTCACGTCTTCCCGACAACAGATAACTGCGAATTTCACGCGTCAAAATCAACACCTGTGCTCAGACTAACAAGAAACCACCAAAGACACAGGTGTCGATGCTTCGTAACTTGTCCTTGAAACAAAATATGCACCAATGACCGTTTGTCCGACTTTACCCCAGGTGACGATACATCTACCATCATACCATCAAAAATGTTTCAATGAAACGCCCTTACCTTACAATTCTCCCTATGGTCATGAAATCCATTAGATTCCACATCTCGTGTAAGTTTCGTTTTGATATTATTATCAAATTGAGCACTGTAGTAAATCTCGGCCGAAAAGAACTTTCGCAACTTACATTTCTTGCCCACCTCAGTTTCCAGATACGGTACCATGAACATCAAATAAGGCGAAATACATAATACGGTATCGTCCAAAGTTTTTCGAAAATTGTTAGAAAACGGAAGATCGGCCACCGATAATACCTGTTTACTTCTCGTTCTCGAAATATCATCTTCAATTTTAAAGGACGAATGGAGCGGATCGGAAAAATCGTTTATTTCTTGAGTGAATAAATTCTTGTCGTCATTCAAATGTTGAGTATTTATTTTCGACCTTTCTTCCGTTGTTTTCGAAATTTCTTGAGTTTTTTCGAACACATCGCTCTCATCGTCTTTGTATACGTATTTATTGCGGGACGATTTAGTACCTTTCCCATTATCGATCGCATGCATTTCCATAGTGGGAGAGGTTTCTTTACTGTCGTCGAAAAACTCGTACTTTGAAGTCGGCGGTTGCGCATACTCGTCCATTAGGAAGGATTTCTCCAAACGCCAATTGTAAGTTGCGAATATAAGAAACGCTATTACCTTTTTTAGCCTGGCCAGTTCATTTTTTGCCCCGCCTCGCAATAAAATCGTACCGCCCAAATGGGGCATCGGTAAGCCTTCGAAGAACATTAATGTCTTTACACCTCCTACAAAAAGACCAGTCAAATACTTTTAATAACATTTTGACAATACTATAAAGACTCCTAGCCAGAATTGAGAATGCAAGATGAATGTATGCTGCAATGGTGGGAATTGTATTCGGCTTATTAGACCACACGGCGGGGACGAAATAATATGAAAACGTGCATTTTCCGGGCGGTAGCAATGTTTCGATTGATTCTTATGTATTTTTTGCCGTAAGGTACGATTATTGTTACCCGTACTTTGTAAAAGTTGTGCTTCATCTTTTAATTTAACAATTTGTGATAAAAAAATTACGTTTTTTACACTTTCCTTTATATCTCCTTTCCTGTACATTTTTAGCATTATGCACACATAGTTTTTTGTTCCCTACTTAATTATATACAAAATGAGATCTGGTGCGATATCCCAAGTGCCATTGTTAACCTGCAAATTGCGTTGAAAGTTGAAAAAGCGTGTTTTTTTCAACATTCAATATATCAACAATTAAAATAGCTAGGACCTTGAAATTCTCAGAAAATGTTGCTATTACTAATATAAATAAGTGCATCAAATTTCAAAACGATCGCTTTTAACTTTTAGAGTTATTAACGATCAAAATTGTTTCCGAAGTTTAGTTGCATAATGCGCCAACGTTGCTGTGATCGTCTCATTTTGATCCAACTGGTCTCAAAAATTCAAAAAAATATTCAAATTTAATATCCCGTTGGAATTTTTGGAAAAAGTTAATCTGAACCGATTTTATAGCTTCAGGAACTAAAAAAAAAATTATTTTCGCTCCTGTGCATGCTAGGACATTTTTTTTTTAATTTGTATAATAATATCAGCTTTAAAGTTATGCAAACAAGAACCATCAATATTCATTTTTTTTTTATTTATATAGTGTCAAGCAAATCGTTATAAAATCGGTTCTAATTAACTTTTTTTTAATAAAAATTCCAACGGGATATTAAATTTTGGAAATATTTTTGAATTTTTGAGACCAGTTGGATCAAAATCAGACGATCACAGCAACTTTGGCGCATTATGCAACTAAACTTCGGAAACAATTTTGATCGTTAATAACTCTAAAAGTTAAGAAGCGATCGTTTTGAAATTTGGTGCATTCATTTATATTAGTACTGCTGTATGCAAATTTATCAGCCGGTCATCAAAAAACTCGCGGAGAAAAGCAATAGTTTCTCGTGTAGTAAGTGCTGTTGCACCGTCGTGCTGGAAATAACCATACCGAAGTTCATCATCGTTTAACTGCCAAAAAGTTGTGTCTGTACCTTTCTGCGTTGACGGTGAAATCGAAAAAAATTGGCCCAATTATTCTTCTGCGAGAAACTGCCATCCAAACATCGATTTTTTGAGCATGTAGTGGCGCGGTTCAGTAAAAACATGAGGGTTATCATTTCTCCACATCCGCATATTTTGAGAATTGATGTATCCCGAAAGGTGGAACCACGCTTCGTCAGAAAAAAAAGTTAAGTCTAGAAGATCGTCATTCATTAAATTATTGACAAACCAATGGCAGTAAGCAAAGCGTCTGGGGTGGTCTGCGGGTAGAAGAGCTTGATGTGCTTGCATCTTATATGGATGCATGTTCAAGTCTTTCTTTAAAATCTTACATGTTCCATCAGAAAGTCCAATTTCCTGAGAAAGACGTTTCAAAGGTTTTGCAGGCTCCTCTTCCATAAGTTGACGAACGTCATTGACAACTTCTTCTGTACGAACTCTTGGTCTACCAGCACCTTTTTTATTAGTCACACAGCCAGTTTCGCGAAACACTTCGACACAATTTGTAAGGCACGCATAAAAATTGTCCGGTAATATTGCCACGTTTGGGAAGTGCTCTCGAAAATTGTCCAAACACAAACGTTGACTGTATTGCCAATTTCCATTAACTAGCGCACCCGATCGAAAATAGGCTCCAATCATGAAAATTTTGTGCTGTGTGGTAAGAGGCATGATTCAAAAACTGGATTAGAAAATTTTAGCACAATGACTTAACAGATTCTGACACAACAAAACATATTCAAAAATTTAAAGTAAGACACACGTTTTACATACCACAACCACCCTTGACCAAGATAATTTTTAATTTGTAGTTCATTATTGTTTTACAACTGAAATAAATAGATATGAAATTTGTAGGTTATTGATGATGTCAGTGTGACAGTGACATAATTATTTCAAACGTAAAGTAAGACACACGTTTTAGATTCCACAACCACCCTTGATCAAGATAATTTTTGATATCCCGGTATAAAGGAAAATGTAAAAAAAAAATATTTTTTTCACAAATTGTTTAATTAAAAAAGGAAGCACTTCTTTTTCAAAGTACGGGTAACGATAATCGTATCATACGGCCAAAAATACATAAGAATCAATCGAAATATTGCTACCGCCCGGAAAATGCAGGCGAAAATTTCCGCCGACTAGTCTATATATTTAAAATTTTGACTCACCTCTGTCAATGTCGAAACTTTTCAAATAAAATCGTTTGCAGGTACCTAGCCGCGGCCGGCCGATATGTGCGTCAACGGCAGTTACCAAATCGGCTTGGACACATCGAGCCAACCTCTCTAGAACACTCGCTTTTACATTGTGGACCAAGGTCACACCACTATCTCTGAGAAAATCCTGGGCAAGTCTTGACACGTTTCGTTGTACAATAACTATGTCAGGTTGAAAAGCAATAATACGCGCTGCCACGTGTCGCAAATACTCATGCTCCTAAAACATAAAGAAACATTGCCCCCTACTATACAGTTTGCTCATGAGAATGAAGAAATAGGATAATGATTGTTGAATTATTTATAAATTCTTGGGAAATAGGTCACATGTGACCTATTTACATATAATGAAGGAGTAAGTTTAGTTCCATACTATGAGTTTGTACCTGCATTAGTACTGGTTCTAATGACATCAAGCGCCCTTCAGTTCTTTGGTAAACTATTGAACATTGCAGCAATAAAATCCTTGGATTTTCTATATTTACTGACATTCCTTTGTGTGCCACGTTTTTACTGAACACCACTCCATTCACTAATGTTGTTTCATTTCTAGGACCTCCAGTTAACTTTTTCAATTGAATATAGTGTCTTATGTCCAAATCTTCTGCATTGTGATTTTTATCTGAAACCAGATTTCGACAAATTCGTGGTATCCTAGTTCTGGTTAAGAATTAGGTGTCAACTTCAAAAATGTCATATCACTGGGTTAGCCATATAATATGTTGATAGTGATTATTAGGTTTGGGTAAATGCATATTTGCATGACCTAAACTCATAAGAACTCCAAAACGGTACAAATAAGTATATTTATTTTCGCATTTTGAGTCGTAAAAAACAAATTAACTTTACATTATATTGAATATATTGTCGGTTTGAAACTTATTGAGCATATACAGGGTGTTTCAGTTTTTTCGTTCATAACTTCGGTAAACGATAGAACTTCTAAAATTAATAGGGGTCTTTCATATCAATTTTTTCTCTAAATCACTTCGTTTCCAAAATACAGGGTAGGGTGTTGAAGTTTTGAAAAATTATTACATTTTCTTCATTATCTTCTAACAAATGAAGATTTTTAGTTCAAACTTGGTAAACTTTAGTTTTACTGAATGAGAAATTTTTTTGGTGACATAATGTTCTCGAGACAAGTACAGTAGCGTAGTTATTGAGTTTTGTATGCACTTAAACCCCTTCAACTTCTACGCCAATGGTCGGAAATTATTATTGTTTACAAATTTAAGAACTTTGATTTATTTTCTATAATAAAGGAAGGCTTCATGATCGAGCTATTTTGATTTTTTTAATCAGGGTTATCTTATGGAATTTTTTTGAAAGGCTATTTGAAAAGTAAACAAATATTTAAATACCCATTTATTGGTAACGATAAAAAATAATTCATAATAAATGCTCAAAATGATCCATTTACTTCAACGCAACGGCGACATAGATTTCTCAACGACCTTCTTGTTCGAACTAACCTTTTATTATTCATTTCACCACAAGCCCTTCAAATACGATTCAGTAGATCTTTTCTATTATGAACCGACGTGACATAAACTTTATCTCTCAAATAATCTCAAACAAAAAAGTCCAGAGGATTAAGATCAGGTGAACGAGTAGGCCATGCAACTGGATCACCTCTACCAAGCCATCTTTCACCATACTTCCTATTTAGCCATTCTTGTACTTGTCTTCCAAAATGGGCAGAACAGTCATCCAATTGTATCCATGTATTTGATCCCTCATTGACTGGTGTTTCCTTCCACCTATCTTCGTGATTAGTTTTCAAAAATTCGAAAAATGGACTGGCCGTTAGTCTGTCTGGTGAAACGTATGGGCCAAAAATGTTGTTTTTGTAAATACCAAGCTAGACATTGACATTGAATTCCTCTTGAAAATTCATACATCTTGTACCATGATGGATTTTCATTTGTCCCTAATAAACTGAACAGCAACGAAAACTTTCTCCAGTAAATATTGTGGACAGATGAAGTAGATTTTACACACTCATGGTACAAGATCTAGGAATTCCCAAGAAAAATTCAGTATCAATATTTTTGGTCCATTCGTTTTAGCAGACATACTAACGGCGGCTGCATTTTTCGAATTTTTGGAAACTTATCACGAAGACATGTGGGAAGAAAGACCACGCAATAAGAGAACAAATATATGGATACAACTGGATGGCTGCTGTGCCCATTTTGGAAGACGATAGTGGCTAGATAGGAAGTATGGTGAAAGATGGATTGGTAGAGGTGGTGCAGTTGCATAACCTCCTCGATCACCTGAACTTAATCCTCTAGACTTTTTTGCTAGAGGTTTATGCCACGCCGGTTCATAATAGAGAAGATCTACTGAATCGTATTCGAAGAGCTTGTGGTGAAATAAATAATAAAATGTTAATTCGAACAAGAAGATCGTTGAGAAATCTATGTCCCGGTTGCGTTGTACTAAAGGGATCATTTTGAGCACTTATTATGAATTATTTTTTATCGTTACCAATAAATAGGTATTTAAATATTTTTTACTTTTTAAATAGCCTTTCAAAAGAAATTCCATAAGATAACCCTGATAAGAAAAATCAAAATAGCTCGAACAGGAAGCCTCCAAGTGAAATTTATCAATAAAACTTTTTTATAGAAAATGAATCAAGATTTGTATACAATAATGATTTCCGACCATTGGCGTATAAGTTTAAGTGAGTACAAAACCCCATAACTATGCTACTGTATTTGTCACCAAAAAAAAAATTCTCATCCAGTAAAAATAAAGTTTTAGTCGAGGAATTATAGCCAAATACCTTCAATTTTTTACTGGCAACCTGTATCGAGATGAGGTTTTCGCCATTTGCTTTAGAAACACAATAGAAAAAAATGTGCCATATTTGTTTTACCAGGAAAAGCTTGGTTGTACTTGTGCATGCAAAAAATGCATCTAAATAATGCGATTTGCGGAACTGTTTTGTTGCTCACCAAATATTTACCAAAATTGATCAAAATTTGTTATTCGGGGGTGTTTGGGGTCGCTGATTACGAATTAGATGTTTGCAAAACGCCACGCTGCATTCTGGGACAGATTTCAGGAGCTTGGGGGGGATTTGCAGTATAAAGCGGAAATCCTCAAATGTTCTCAATTATTCTGTATTATATGGCAATTTTGGGATTTTTAAGCACAGGCTAAGTGATGTTCGTTAACTCAAATGCCCAAGGCAAAGTGGGGCAATGTGAGGCACTTGGGACTATTAGCGAATTTCAACCATCAAACCTAAAAACCTTGTACCCTGGGTGTTTTTGGGGTCGCTGATTACGAATTTGATGATTACACGCCACGCTGAACCCTGGGGGAGATTTCAGGGGCTTGGGAAGGGATTTGCAGTATAAAGCGGAGATCCTCAAATTTTCTCAATTATTCTGTATTTTGGGATTCGTTAACTAAAGTTTCCGGGGCAATGTGGGGCAATTTGCCCCGGGCACTTGAGTTAACCTTAGTCTGTGCTTAAAAGTCCCAAAATACAGAATAATTGAGAAAATTTGAGGATTTCCGCTTTATACTGCATATTCCCCCCAAGCCCCTGAAATCTGCCCCAGAATGCAGCGCAGCGTTTTGTAAACATCAAATTCGTAATCAGCGACCCCAAAAACCCCCGAGTAACAAATTTTCACCAATTTTGGTAAATATTTGGTGAGCAACAATACAGTTCCGCAAATCGCATTATTTAGAGCATTTTTTGCATGCACAAGTGCAACCAAACTTTTTCTGGTAAAACAAATATGGAACATTTTTTCTATTGTGTTTCTGAAGCAAATGGCGAAAACCGCATCTCGATATAGGTTTCCAGTAAAAAATTGAAGGTTTGGCCTTTTTACGGCTATATTTCCTCGACTATTTACCAAGTTTGAACTAAAAATCTTCATTTGTTTAGAAGGTAATGAAGAAAATGTAATAATTTTTCAAAAACTTCAACACCTTCCTGAATCACGGGAACGGAGTGATTTAGAGAAAAATTGTATATAAAAGACCCCTATTATTTTTAGAAGTTCTACCGTCAAAAACTGAAACACCCTGTATATTGTTTTAACTGAAAATAAATGCATTATATTCCTTAATATTGGTGAAATTCTACGAAATTTAGAGATTTAAAGTAAAACCAGTTCATAATTCCTCAAGTTTAATCCCTTTCAAGGGAGATTAGGAAAAACTAAACACAGGTGAATTAGGTTTAGGATGAACAAAACAACCGATGTTAGGGTTGACGCTAATTTTATTTTTGTTATTTTGAATGATGATTTTTCTCAGTAATTTAATTTCTATAAAACAATTAACCAACAACGTGATAATTGCCTCTGGTATATAGCGATTCGTAAAATTCAAGCTACGTGCTTGTATAAGGCATATTTGAATAAATTCACTCATAAAAAAAGACAAATTTCAACTTACCAGGTCTAATAACATTCACTACATCATGAACTAAAGGCAATACTACATCTGACCATGTAAATGAAAGTCCATGAGTGGATAATAATTGTTTGAGTAAAGTTTGTTCATGAAGTTCATAAATGTCTTTAAGAATGCCATATGCTAAGTGTTCTCCATTTTCTTCTCTCAATGTAGACGCATTGTGCCAACCTGTTGATGAAGTAAATAACATTTTCGTTGGTTCCACCTATTAATGGTATCTTAGAATCTTAAGATTCATTTTTTTAAATCTAATTTATGACATATTTATCAGATAAACGACGTTATCATTTTGATATTTAAAGATTTGGCATCTCAAGTTTACTCACCTTCTTCAGGCACAAACTCTCTATGTTCCGACGTGCGTACTTCAGGTTTTCCTTCGAATTTATGATAATCCATTTCATTGGTATCGGGTGATGCCAAATTATAGCCAGAAGTTGGAGGACGAGATATGTACACGGTATTGTTTACTACATTCAAGTCAAGCATGTACGATGAACAGGATTTCAAGAAAGCCCGATTTTTGTTCATTGGATATATTTGTTCACTTTCTGAATCTAAAATAATACAAAGACGGGTTCATAAGATCGAATTAATAGTCCAGGCAACGAACCGGAAAATAAAAAAAATATTAATAGTAAGTTAGAATTTCAAATTTTTTTTTGCATTTTGTTCCTAATACCCCATAGATCATTCATGACTATCAAAACCGCGGGGTTCGACCTTTCTACCCCCCAAAACGAGGTTTCAACTCCTCAGAGGAGCATTCTTATAAAAACAATCCAAAAGTTTAGAAAATTAATGGATTAAGAGCCGAAAATGACCCCTAGTATGTTTTTTGGGTCGCTGATCACGATTCCGCTGTTAGTTTCTCCAAAAAACTCTCTCCAGATGAAAAATTCCGGAAATTTGAGATTTTCCTGAGACCGTTATGAATAATAAAGTATAATTTTGTTGGAAAAATGATCTCTAGTAGGTTTTTTGTGTCGCTGATCACGACCCGCTGTTATTTTTCCCAAAAAACTCTCTCCAGATGGAAAATTCGGGCAATTTGAGATTTTCCTGAGACGGTTATGAATGATAAAGTATAATTTTGTTGGAAAAATGATCTCTAGTAGGTTTTTTAGGTCGCTGATCACGATTCCGCTGTTATTTTTCCCAAAAAACTCTCTCCAGATGGATAATTACGGAAATTTGAGATTTTCCTGAGACGGTTATGAATAATACAGTATAATTTTCATGCAAACATGACTAGAGCGTTTTTTGGGGAAAATAACAGCGAAATCGTGATCAGCGACCCAAAAAACCTACTACAAATTCATAAATTATATACCTATTATATATAAATTTTTCAAATTTCCCATCTGGAGGAAGTTTTCCGAGAAAACTAACTGCGGAATCGTGATCAGCGACCCAAAAAACATACTAGGGGTTATTTTCGGCTCTTAATTCATTTATTTTCTAAACTTTTGGATGGTTTTAATAAGAATGCTCCTCTGAGGGGTTGAAACCCCGTTTGGGGGGTAGAAAGGTCGACCCCCTCTGTCTTGATAGTCATGAATGATCTATGGGGTATTAGGAACAAAATGCAAAAAAAATTCTAGCTTACTATATTTTTTTTTATTATGGCCTTTTTCCCGGCTTATTGCCTGAACTATAAATTCGGGAATAACAAGTGCGTGAAGAAACCAATCCAAGATTAAGCAGAATATTTCTTTCCTTTCATTACAATTGATTTTTTTTTAAATCAATTTCATCCGTGTTGTTGCTTTTGATTACTTTTAAAATCTGTCATTGAAAATAAATTATGAAGAATGACGTCAAAGAAACTTAGTCCTGCAGTAGATAAATATTCATAAGATCTAATTCCCAAAACCAAGTTGTTTAGGAAATACCTAATAAGTAACATTTTATATTATATAAAGACAGAAATTGCATAATACCTAGAAATACTTACCAGTAGTGCTGGATTCTTGTGGTATTTGTTGAACCCAAATTGGTTCCTCTTGTGTGGTCATATCAAAACCACCAAAATTAGGCGGCAAATCAGGAGACATCAAATCACCTGGTCTGTAGAGGGCATAACCATCTACGAAATAAGTTGGTTCAGGAAGACTCTGTATATAACCACCTTCTAAAAAAGCTTGACAAATTGCTATAGCTTGAACTCTGCAATTAATGGAATGTAATGAGGTATAAAACACAGGATATGAATAAATCATAAGTATTTTGATGGTTCACCTTGAATTTGATTTTTGTTGGCAAATCAGCCAATCAACAAGCTCTGATCCTAAAAAACAGCCTTCGTATGTCCTTAAACGGTATTTGTGAGTGCCAAGAGGGATACCTGTAGTCGGTTGTGATATTTCTTCATATAAATTCCTTAGTGATGAAGAATTTCGTAAGGCTTTACTTTTTTCCTCAATACTCAAGTGTGACACATTGACTGATCTAAAAATTTTCCTAAATATATTCAAGATTCAATCATATACTTTCAATAATGTTCCAATATTACATTATATATTTGGTCAATTGTCATGGACACCCCTTCTCCATTTGTATATATTTTTTTACTAATAAAGATTCTTGACCCAGGTATGAATTATATATAAATTCTCGGGAAATAGGTCACATTAACACTTATGCCTCATATTTTCTTGTCATTACGTACGTTTCGGTCTCACGACCATCATCAGAAGACTTATTATGTCTAAAACTGGATTACTTAAAACTAATTGTATTACACAAAGCGTCCTCATCGCACCAATTTCAATTAAAATGCCCACGTCACTGAAACGAACAGAAACACGAATAATCGAAATGTTATAATTATAATATGTCAAGAATCCACTGTTAAGCAGAACTTTTAATAAATGCGTGTTCATGTCAACAAAGTCTGTGAGCGACTAGAAACGAGACCATTAAGTTTAAGTAAGTATTCACTTTCAAACCAGATGTTAGATTTATGAGCTAATAGAAAAAGGTTTGTCAGTTACTGGAGATATACTTGACATTCTACCTAAAATATACTTTTAACATTATAAAAAGGCGGAAAATTCCACCGCCCTTGCTAAACACTGCTTTGATTATAACCATCAATTCGATTACAAGAAAGTTAATATTTTAACTAAGGAAACCAATTATTATAAAAGATCTATTGTGGAGATGATTCACATAAAACGTGACTTCAAATCTGTAAATCATAGGACAGATATTCACACTCTAAGTCACATTTATACTAACTTAATTAAATAAAACTCTTGCAAATTCCAACATGCCTCTTTTAATGTTAAAAGTATATTTTAGGTAATGTCAAGTATATCCCCAGTAACTGACAAACCTTTTTCTATTAGCTCATAAATCTAACATCTGGTTTGAAAGTGAATTCTTAAACTTAATGGTCTCGTTTCTAGTCGTTCACAGACTTTGTTGACATGAACACGGATTTATTAAAAGTTCTGCTTAACAGTGGATTCTTGATATATTATAATTATAACATGAGTTGTTACAATTTCGATTAGGTATTCGTGTTTCTGTTCGTTTCGGCGACGTGGGCATTTTAATTAAAATTGGTGCGATAAGGACGCTTTGTGTAATACAATTAGTTTTAAGTAATCCAGTTTTAGACATAATAAATCTTCTGATGATGGTCGTGAAACCGAAACGTACGTAAAGACAAGAAAATATAAAGCATGAGTGTTAATGTGACCTATTTCCCGAGAATTTATATATAATATATTTTTTTACAGAAAACACTTATATTAGTCCATTTCTATCACCAAAACATTGTGCAAATAGAGAATATTACAGGAACTTTTAAATTTGTTTATCTACCAGGTGAGGGTAATTGCCAATGAATCTGAAATATTCATTGGGCATGGAGAACTAATGATCATTTGGGTGAAATGCTTTGAGTCTGTGGAACACATGAGTATAGTCAAAATTTGTGCAGCGAAAAAGGAGGTATTCTACACAATGATCGATATTTGAGTGAGCCTTACCCCCCTGTAGCAAACATTTCCTCCTGATAGCCGACTGAAATTTTTCTACGTTGTGTTTTATTCCCTTCTAATGAATCTGTGTTCAAATTCTGTGTGATATTATCCTGTGGTGAAGAACATGGTGATGAAGGGGAATTACCAAATTTGGTTTGTAGATTCTCTTGTAACAGTTTTAAATCAGCAGTTAGATCACTTTGAATATCTGATGATAAATATGAAAGCACAATCTTACAGCAATATGTACAAACTCGTAAATCACCTGAAACAATATCACAGATTCAGTGTTCAACTCACTTCAATCAAAATGGTGTGCCTAAAACCTGGTTAAATTCAATACCTGTACATCCAAATATTTTTCCCGGAATTTGTTGACAGCAACATTGTGAACAGAATATTTGGCCACAGACACGACAATGATGTCTTCTTTTAAATGTTGTGAATTTTTCACAACATTCATAACATTCTTTACTTACTGAATCGGGCATCCAATATTGCTTCAATTCAGTATCAGCATAATCTTGAAGATTCTGAAATAGTGCAATGAGTCTGATAATTATACAAAACCTATTATGAAAATATGATGTTAACTTGTAAATTATCATAAATAGCTCTTCAACTATTATTAAGAATAAACGGCCACCAATTTTAACAAATTATGTGGAAGTATTCAATCATATGTTCTCATTAAAAGAAACCCAAAGGGGATAAACTCAAATATATCAATTAGCAAATTTTAAACATCATAACATATGACTTACAGTGCTTTTTAGAGCCAGTAAATTGCTAATTCTTTTCAATACGTTAGGTAAACTTCTACCTTCATTCACATCTACACTATATACATCATTCACAGTCTCTCTGGTACTGCCAGAGGAATCTTGTGAAGTATCTAGAGCCCATGCTGGCAGAGATTCCTGTAAGATGTTATCGCAATTTGGATATCCTTCTTCAATGCAATTGTCATCAGTTATAGGACTTTTAGATAGCTTGAAAAATTTTGAAATGAACTGTCCGACACTTTGAGGTTTCTCTTCAGGCTGTAGGGGGGCGAATTCTGTTAATTTTGTGGGAGATTCTAGATTTTTACTCATAATTGAATAGTACTATTTTTCAATCCAAAATTTATAAACATCCAACCAATATATGTCTCAGAACTATCCAACTCTCCCTGAACAAAACAAACGGTTTGTTTACATTTGTTAATCTGTCACTGTCACACTGTCAGTGTCAGTCAAAGTCACCGAGCTAGAAGTGTTCACTATTCGACTATCTGTCAGTCTGTCACTGTCACGAGTTCACCATCCTAAATATTAAATAAATTAATAAAATAAATTCCATCTTGTCCTTGATAAATTGTATTATCTTCTCATTTTTAATGTTTAATGCTACCTACTACCTATTCTTTTGACATCATTCCAATATTTTTTTTAAATATTTATACCTAGTTTTCTAAATGTAAACAATTCTAAAGTAATTTGAAATATTATTAATATACGAAAAAGTTTTCTGCATAAGTAAATTTTGCAAGTTTTAAAAAATTTTTAGAATGGCAATTCATATAAACAACTGTTATGAATAAATGTATTAAAGTTATATTATACTGTTATATTTGAAGTAATTTACTACATTCGCCATTCAATTTCATTATACAGCTTACAACCTTAGACTATATAGTACGTATGGTCTGAGATACATTCTTAGACTTATATTTCATAAGCAACCAAATTGTTGGACCATCAAACCATAGATAATACCTCTCAGACTAAAATATATTTATTTTATATCTTAGTCTGCACCTTGATCCATTTCTGCCAGTGAAGGGGAATAGAGAATGCACAGTCCATGTATCTATATGCTCTAAGCATATATCTAATATATGGTTCTAAGAAAAAATTGGGAAGTGGTCACCACGGTCGTACATACAGGTCTGGGGACTCATATGTTTGACATGAGTCTCTTACGCGTTGCCAAACTCGTAGTCCCTCGCTCAGCCACTAGTTACCACTTGGATCTCGAAGTGGTAAAACGATTTCTTTCCGAAATCGCAAGCAGTGTTACTAAGTATTCTGATTTCAGAGAGGAATAGAACTGTTACTCTTGTCAAAATGTATTACTCACCTTAAAACCTCGTTAAAACGATTTCTATCCGGAATCGCAAGCATCCACTTTTTTCGCATTTCCGCATCTTTCGGCACTTTAAAAACAGAAGTTTCTTACCTTACACTTTTGTACCCCGTTTTGCATTTCGGCACAATGTACGGTTACGTAATTTGTTTCTAAAAACGCAGGTATTCCTTGTGTTTACAAGTCAACTGACAGTTGGCAGAGAATACTCTCACGTGACGTCTTTTGGTACTACGCGACAGTCGACGCTTAGTGGTCCCACTTCTCACATAGGAAACAGCCTCGAGTTTCCAGACCTGTATGTACGACCGTGGTGGTCACCAATATGGTTATCTATTCTTTTAAAAGCTGTACCATAGAGTAAGCTGACGATCACATCAGTTAACATTAGCGGTTTATGTTATTTAGTGGTCGTGATCGAACTGTGCTGTGATTCGAAAATTGTTTTGCAGGTAAAATTTAAATGTTTCTTGATATTCATATAACCATTGACCATTGGTCAGAGTTTCTTAGGAATCATTCGTGATTGGACGATGCTCTTTAGCATTTTTAATTGTTTCAAGATTCATATAAAGGGTTTGATTAACCGTTTAATTTGCATTTATGATAGTTGAGAAGTGGTGAATTGTTTGAAGTTTGAATCCAGATAAAAGAAAATTGTAAGTATCGTACTACAGTTCTGATTATTTTTCATTTTAATATGTATTTTACTCATACGTTCTTCATGGTTTATTTCGTTAAGCCTACTCCGATATTGAAAATCTAGAATATTCCAATATACCCGTAAGAATAAGAAACGTTATCTTCTTACCTCTATATAACAGAAGTTAACTGATGGTAATTTTAAGCTACCTACCTCAAACTTATTAATTTTTGTCCATAATAATTATATTCACATTATATAATCCTACTTGTTGTGCGAAGTTATTTAATTGCCGACAATTGTTTCGTTACACAGTAACATTTTAATCCGCTTTGAAAATGTCGCTTTGTGACGAAACTATTAAACTTTGCTGTTCCTGTAAATTTAAATTTGTATTTTATTTCGTTATTCTAAATTTTTTTTTAAATGTACAAATTTAGCTGAGATGAAAATATAACTTTTTTGGGAATGCTTCAACTGTTATTAAGAGAACAAAAAAAATACGTCATTACAAATCTAATAGCGATAAAAGCAACAAGCATTGGGAAAATTGATTCTAAGCAAATCCGTAACGAGGTACTACAAAAATCGACAACTTAGTATCAATTGGCACATTGATTGATTTTGCTAATTAAAATACTATTTACTATACTATAAACTATTTACATCAATTTATCTGCTGTACACATTTTCTTGAAAGTTGAAAATAAGTTTTAATGGTGAATTTTATTGAGCCATGGGAAATGTTGGTGGCTTATAATATAAATGAAACATTTCCTGGAATGTCTACTAGTTATGTAGAAATTATCGACAAACAGTGAAACAATCAAGCGGTTACAGTGAATTTTTATCCTCCTCTTTGCCTTTTTCCAACAGTTTCCAAACTGTCTTTCCATCAAGAGCGTGATAGGGCGCTGATGCGTATAAAATAAAAATTAGGTATATAAAATATTTTAACAATTGAAAAATAGATGAATATATTCATTTATTGCTTGTTGTCTTTCGTCAGATAACACTACCAATCTGTAAGTAGGTTATAATACCTTCAACAGAAGGATCAGTAACATTGCAAACTTTCTTGTTCAACTGATGAGCTCCTTGAAAGAGCAAAACAGCTGTCTTGAACTATTAGTTTGTAAAGTTACGAATCGATCTAGATAGAGAGACCTTATCGTATTAAATATTAATAAGTAAATATAAAATACCAACTATGCCACACGCTTTTATTTTTGTTATATTATGTACAATAAATTAAAAAAAGTATTTTATAGTCTCTTCACCTGAAAATGTTTTCTCATATATATTTCCAACTGTACATATAAAGGACCCTATTTGTCAAGTTTTATTTACACATAAGTTGAAGTCGGTCTAAAGAATAATTCATTATAACATTTATAACTATCTCAATTTTTATCCAATATATTTAACGGAAATGATTGTTGAAACGTCCTTTTATTATAGGTATAAATCTTCATCAATATATCGAGATGTTCTTTGATTTGATCTTGCTCACCAAGCAAAATAATGGTCGGTTTTGCTTGGCATGGATAGCAGCTACAAGAGGAATAACTCATGTAGACAAAAGGAAAATTCGAGAAATAGATATAACCTTGTTATGGTGAGTGGCGCGTTCGAAGAGATAAATTAATAAATTCTGATATTTTTCAGCAATGAATTGATGCAGTTTGTTATAACCAATACGAAAAATCCAACAGAACGATTTTCTCTACGTCTGTCATCTTTGCTTATGCATGGAGCTGTACGCATATTTAAGCAGAAAGTTATTTTTCTTCAAGGTAACATATTTATTTATATAATGGTGATATATTCCCAATTTTTATCTTGAGAAATAATTCCAGAAATGAAAACGCACGTTGGGTTTCTGTAAAATAAACAGATTGATTTAATTTTGTCACTATCTACAATATTTACAATGAATAAAGAAATAAAACATTACCTGTAATAAAAACAGAAAACAACAATCAAAGTTTTTTTTACTTCAGGTGATGTCTAATTAAACACTTATCTCTCACAAATCAGCTGTGCAGGCGCCACAGTCGGTCACTGTCGGTAGCGCGGCAGATTCAAATTTTAGAAAGCGATGACTCGGACACACGTATCGTTGTTTTCTTAACATCTATAAAAAAAAAATTGTGGCACTACCTCTTAGAAGGTAGTGTCTACCCAAACATATCTATCCTCTTCAAAACTTGGCAGGTTTCATCAGATTCTTAACTCGCTTTCTAACACTTATAACTCTACAAGATGTGTTAAAGCAGATATTTCAGATGAACTACACTGAATACTTTCACATTTTGCGATTTTTAAGTGAATTATGACTTTAATATTTTCGGAATACATAATAGTAAGATTTTATCTTCTTTCTTAATAGTAATAATGTTTTCAGATGATTTGGCGACTGTACTGTCGACGATTCAACTTCCATCTTCTATAAGGTGAGAATAGATATTTGTTGATCATACAGGATAGACATATTTTGCTTCTGATTCTTGCTATTTAAAGTCTTTATTTTATTTCAGTGAACTGAAGCCTACCAAATATTTACGTAAGTAATTATGTTTCCATAGTCGGAGTAAGTTCTACTTTAATATAAATAAAAATAGGAATTAATTTATTTAATCTTCTATTGATATAGATAATGAGTATAGAATTCCAATAGTTTTGGATTAAGACAATGCAAATAGTGTATATAAAACTGAGAAAATTGTGTATTAAGGAAGCAAAAATTATCTCATTTAGAAATGAAAATAAAACTTATTTCTTAAGGTGCTTTGCCATAAAAATCGACTTTGTTTTTTTTTCCTGATTTTTTTAATAAATAGATGTATTATTGATACACAATTGGTCAAAGTTTGAAAAAGCCTGTCCGTTTAGTTTCGGAGAAAAAAATGTTGAAAATCGTAATAATCCTATGTGCGTCCTTTTCTAACCACAGGCTCTTATGGAAGCCGACCCCGCAAAGTCACTCTGTTTTAACAAATGCGCAAAAGAAAATTGTTTTTTGTAAAATAAAAACTTTTCATATGTTCTTCGAAGTTATAATAATGTTTCCTTCGGTTAAAATAATCACTCGCCCTTTCCTTTATATAAGTAAATCGCGATGTTAAATGATAAACAACGCGAAATGGCAACGGATATTTTTTCTCGAAATCGCTTATAAAAAGTTGGCAACACCTCTCATCGCGCGCGGAGTTTGAATTTACGTACGCGGTATATGCGTTCTGCTTGCAGCGAATTTATCCCATAGTATTCCATTCATCATGGCTATTTCTTTTCTGCCTTGGATATTTCTGTCCTTTATGTGATCATCTAGTGTTCCGTCGTTGGTTATTTATACTCATAGGTATTTATACTTATTCGTTTGTTTTATGCATTTTCTATCTTCTAGCACGATGTTCTCTTGTTGTCCTCCCACACACATGTACGCCGTTTTCTGTATATTGACTTCCAGGCCCCATTTGCTGTATTCTTCTATGAGCTTTCTGGTCATATATTCAATATCGTGCTTATGTTGTGCCATTACTATTTGATCGTCTGCGAAGCATATAGTGTGTATATGATGTTATCATTTATGGGTATTCCCATGTTTTTGCATTTTCTTTTCCACTTTTTTAGTGCTTGTTCTAGATATGTTTTGAACAAAGTCGTAGATAGGCAGCAGCCTTGTTTAAATCCCTTATTGATTGTGAAGCCCGTTGACACTGGTTGTCCTATCTGGATTTTTGCTGTTGCTTGTTGATATTAGCTTCTTATAGTTTTTATTATGGTTACGCTGATATTCGTTCTTTCTAATGCATCCCACAGTCTATTTTGTGGAATACTATCGTATTCTTCATTGCTTACGCGTAATAGTTATCAGACCTACTAAAATTTCTAAATAATAAATCTCATCGTATCAATAAAGCAGTTTTCTACCGCGGTACCCTACGTAACCGCTAGATGGCGCACCTCTCGAAGGCAAAGTACCTTAAACAAAACTTTTATGTCCATTCTTTTCCTTGTAACAATGTCTTGAACGTCACTATCAATATCGATTTCATCAGTAATTTCTTAAACTAAAATTTTATGTTCATTATTTTCCTTATAGCAAAGTCTTGAACAGCACTATCAATATCGATTTCATCAGTAATTTCTTGCTCAAAAATTCAATTGTGGAAGCCGTTACTTTATGATGGTTTATCATTTTAACGAAATAATAGATAAAACTACTTTGTTTTACTATCACTGATATTTAATATAGTCGTTACTATAGTTTTAACATTAAACGTGTCATCTTCAGACGAAAAATGGATTTAACAAATATTATATCTACTATACATAGGTTAAAGAAGGATTACAAACAAATTTCATGGCTATAGGAAAAGGAAAAACCAGAGAGGGGTAAGGTGATAGGTAATTCCGTGAGAACCTTTTTTTTTGGGTGTGAGGTGGTTGAAACCCTTTATGGGCACCTTATGGTCCTGTAACATCCCATAAGGTAGTGTGGGAGTCCCTGAGTCCCGAAATTAATCACCTCAAATATACCCACTAAACACTCCACCTCGTGTGGTAGGCTCGATCCTGAAACCAGGGCAGTCACGATGACACTTGGGCTTGACAGCCCATTGCATCTTGCCGCACCACTATCTCGGGCCATCGGAAAAATTCCGCGTACGCTGGATTCGAACCCGCGACCGGCAGCCACAGTGATTAGAAGATCGATGCTTCTACCACTGAGCTACTTGGCCCGTGAGGACCTTACTGGTGCGGGTATATTTACTAACGGACTTTAAATACTAAAATCAGGTTATTAATACATTGAAGAGATTACTGTATATAAATCTAGTTGATCGTTTAGGATCTTATTATCATACATCTTCATTCCTTTGAAAATTTCCATTGACTCTAATATATTTTCAAAGGAATGAAGATCTATGATAATAAGATTCTAAACGATCAACTAGATTTATATTACAGTTAAGTATATTATACTTCAATGTATTAACAACCTGATTTTAGTATTTAAAGTCCGTTAGTAAATATACCCGCACCAGTAAGGTCCTCACGGAATTACCTAATCACCTTACCCCTCTCTGGGTTTTCCTTTTCCTATAGCCATTAACCTATACATAGTAGATATAATATTTGTTAAATTCATTTTTCGTCTGAAGATGACACGTTTAGTGTAACGACTATATTAAATATCAGTGATAGCTGGAGTTGTTTATGGCAATTGTGACGTATATTGGAAGGAATATTATTATATTAGACTGGGTAATCCCCTCCCTTTTATTTAAGAAAACTTACATAGGTTGTAGAAAGAAGGAGATGTGCACATATCACCCACAGATAAGGAATTATCCTCATGTCAACAAGAAAATCAAAAGAGATAGTATTCACTGTTGATTAGGATCATGAAATTATTTATTAGTCAGATTAAAACGAAAAATAATTTGAGACATTTCTCTCATCATATGAGTCAAGTCTGTATTCATCCTCTTATACAATCATCAAGGCCGGATTTAGGGACGACAAAAGAGGGGCCCCCACAATAGACTTCGGGAAAAAAATCTTTTAAATTCCGACTAGTAAACACTAGTAAACAACTTTTCCTCTGATATTTTTTTTCGCTGTTTCACCTTTACCTTTTACCTTTGTACAAACATGATTATATTGTTCTTAAATATTAACAGAAATCATTGATCTATATTTGTTCACTCCAATCAGGCAATCAGTAAAATACCAAAATCTCAAATGGCACTGATGAGCACTTGCAATTTACTACCCATCTTGAGGGAGTATCCCAATGGCTCAATGGCTGAGTGGGGTGGTACTTGCCCGCAGCCTAGGAGATTGGGAATTCGATTTCGTGTATCGACTGTTTTTTTTTTATTCTACATATATGAATCAATTGCGATATGTATTTTCAAAAATGAACATTATAAAAAATAGGCTTCGAACGACGATGGGACCAAACCGTCTATCAAAGCTTTCTCTCCTGGGCATTGAAAGTGACTTACTTCGGGAACTGGATTTCGGCGAAATCATCAACGATTTTTCGGCAAAAAAAGCTCGGTAGGTTCCGTTCGTTAACGCTAAAAGTTAATTTCAGATAATTCTTGTTTCCGATTACATTTATATATGCTTGTTAAATACTAAAAGAATTTACTTAGTTTCACAATAAATTATTTATCAAAAAACGACTGAAAAAATTGTTCATTTTATTTGGAAAATAATTTGGTGCCAGGGGTATCCACTCCTTTGTTGGCCCGAGGCCTCCAGACCTCTAAATCCGGCCCTGACAATCATCCATATTATCCAATAAACTATAAGAGTCCACACTGTGGATACACTATAACACTATAAATAATAAACAATTTTGTTTCTTATTTATAGTATTATCTACCCAGTCAAATTTTTGTTCAATATTTTTTCGAAATTTGCCTTCCCAGGGAAAATTCAATATAGTTAAATAATGTTCGAAAAACCTTGATGGAAGTATGTTCACAGTTAATTGCCAATTCTGTTCAGATAGAATTAATATTCTCAATATTCCGGGAAACGTAAAATTATCACGAATTAAACCTATTCATTTAGAATATAGAAGACTGACGATGATTTAGAATAGTCTTTTGAATCCAACGCCAGTTCCGAATAAAAGAAAGGTGGTCATTTCTGGCGAAGCCGGTAGTGACGTTATTGTCAATAAGTGTATAGTGCTATCACACAACATTTCTTTCAAATTCTTCTAGGTTAAATGTGTTGCTTGATAAGGCTAAAATGTGATAATGTAATGTAATCTAGGTACCTTCGATACGCCTCCCACACCTTTAGCCAGAGAAAAGAAAAAGAAACAAAAAGCACCGCAAGAAAGCGAATCTTCAGAATTTCAGGCAGAAACGTTCATTCGAACTATACAGGAAGGAATTACCCTTGCCGAACTAATACCTGGCGAGGGTGTTAATCTTCCAGCCAGACTCGCTGAAACTACAATCAGAGAAGAAATGGGTAGGGAAAAGGTAACCTAATCTAAACTGATTCTCGCTACAAAAAGACCAAAATTATAGATTGTCCATTAATTTTTTATTTACTTAGGTTGGAGTAAGTGATGATTTGCTTGGTGAACTTGGATTGCTCACCCCGGAATTAGAAGAACGACTGTTTCTTATTTCCCCACAAGTGCCGCTGTAAGTCAATTTGTTATGTTCGCATATTATGAATCTAAAAATATCTGATTAAACTAACAACGTTTAAAGTAAGAAATTGCCATATCTGTGAAATCCTAAAGTTGGTTTTGGTTATTTTTATTGTGATATTTGTTTCTTTATTGAGAAACTAAACAGGGGATTCATTTTGCTTTTCCATGGTGTAGTGTGACCGCCTTTCTCAGGAAAAGATAAGTTTTCTTGTTAATCGGAAAATTTGAAAGGGGTCACCACCGGAATGGGTGGTCCAGGGTTGTATATTTCCAGTTGAATGAAATCTGACAGATATGAATGGATTGATTCATCACCAGTAAAACGCAGATTTTTATATATATATACAGTTTATTAAATGAAATGATTGATAATAGAAAATATATGTACAAAAGAAAATAAATATTTACACCTAGTCTAAATGAACAACAATTTCATAAAATCAATTTAAATAATTAAGTCAAGTATTTGACCTAGTCGGGATAGTTTGCAACAATTAAACAATCGGAAGTTTAAGAATATAAATCATATAAATCAGAATGTGTATTCGCGTGATACAGTTGTTTACCTCGAACAGATAGTCTTCGAAAAAAAAACACTTAAACGCCAAGTGATGTACGTTTGGAACGTTGAGCCGTAATAAGAAACCAGCAGAAATAAGTTAATATAGTTAGTCAGTATCTGGGGCACTGTTGACACAAATGGTTTCATTTATTTCGAATCGTGGAAATTTACTGTTCGCTAATAATTTCTAGTTCTTTAATAATCGGGTCAATTCCTCAACACAAATAATAAATAATTTGGTTTTAGGCACGGGATGTCAGTAAGCCAATGATTTATTTTTCCTCAACGCAAATAAATTATTTGGTTTTCGGTACTTGAAATCCTATAGGCAAACGGTCTATTTTTCCTCAACACAAATAATAAATTATTTGATTTTCGGTACTAGAAATCCTGTAGGCAAGCGGTCTATTTTCCTCAACACAAATAAATTATTTGGTTTTCGGTACTTGAAATCCTGTAGGCAAGCGGTCTATTTTTCCTCAACACAAGTAATAAATTATTTGGTTTTCGGTACATGAAATCCTGTAGGTAAGCGGTTTAGTTTTCCTCAACACAAATAATAACTTATTTGGTTTTCGGTAAGTGAAGTTAGTACTGGAGTTAGTTGTACGATATTTACCTTCGGACTTGGTCAAAGTATATGAGTGGATCCTACGGAGCGCGGACGGAGTTAAGAATTGAAAATAAAAATAAATTCTCGGAAATTAACGGAGTTGAATTGATTAAACGGTCGGTAATAATACATCTGAATCGTAGCGGCTCAGCGGTCGGACAGCTGATTCTTCAATCCCCTTCGTGTGAAATCCGTTTGTTTTCCTTTTATACTGGTTTTGGGCCAAAAGGAATAAAATGTCAGAGGTGGTCAGAGATTCTGGCAGTCAGCGGTGATTTGAATAAGAACTTTCTTATCTCCCAGTAGCTTCAACTTTTTCTACATAGGATCTACAAACCTTTGATGCGTTAGAATCTCAGCCTCGTCAGTGCTATTTCTTTTTAACCAGAGTACAGTAATTTATAAGTAACGAGGGCACTTCGTTACAGTAGTTGGAATGTAATCTTCGCTTTCATGTAGTATGCAGTTTCACAAGGCCTTTAAAATGATATACGAGTATCAAAAGTTCAAATAGTTGATGAAAGAAGAAATCTGCTAAATAATATGCTAATTATTTTTTGAACGCCACGCTTTCTCGTTAAAAACAACTCTGAAGTCAAATGATAATTTTGATTAGCTGACCAGACACCAATAATTTCTTGGGTCATGATAGATCATCTAGAATTGTCATTCGACCTATTATCATACTTCTTCCCAGAATAGTAGAGTTAATGTGACTACAACCAATGAATCAATATAGAATTTTGTCTCAGGGCTGAGAAAACTCAACTACAAATACTATCTGAAGAAATAGATACGGAGAAAGCAATTGAACCCGTGTACAAAACTAGAAAATCTCAAGTTGAAAGTCCGGAATCTGAAGAGCAAGCGGCTGTAATTATTCAAGTAGAGGCTCAAATACATGTTTCTGCTGATACCGCATACATCGAACCAGTCGTTTCCACAATTCATAGAGAGAAAACCCCAGAGAAAGAACAACCAGCTATTGAAATAGAAGCTGAGCAACAAACGCTCGTAACTCTCGATGAAAATCAAGCAATTATGATCACCGAAGTGACAGAGACTCTTCCTGTCACCGAACCACCAAAAGAAAAAGAAAAGAGTCCAACAGAACTGCAGAAAGCTCCCAAATCTACTAAACGTAAGACGAGGAGCACCCATTTGGAGGAACCGACCATAGCTGAAGTTTCATCGGTACAAAAACCGAAGGTATGCTTTATATTTTCGATCTACTGAATGTTTATTATTGCTTGTTCTTTTACAGGCAACGCTAAAAACCATACCAATCGGTCTCAGAGTAATTTTTGGTAGAGCCAAATCGTACGTCGCTATCGTAAGTAATTTTATATCTATTTGTATCATGAATTCACAATTTGATATACCAAGGGTCAAAGGTATCCGTTCGATATATGTTTTTTAATATTCTCTATTTCAGAATAAACAATATGAAATATATGGAGCAGAAGAGATATCACCTTTCAGTGACGATGAAAAAGTATCGTTGAATATAAATCTATTGTTTTTGAATATATGGGAAGTGGATGACGTTCAAAGATCTGCAAGGAATGATGTTACTGATGGTAGAAGGTGAGTCGCAAAAATAGCTGAAATGAAATGAGGAAAAAAGAATTCAAATATTTCTGGTGTGATCGTATCCGAATACTTCTATGATTCTAAAACACTCATTCGTTTTGTTTTTGTTTACCAGCGGATCCAATATAGTGGGTCCTTCTTCGGGCATGCGGGCTTCTGGTACTACAGTAGAATCAATACGAAGCGAAGGTATTTCGCACATATCTTCAAGGGGCATGATTGCCTCAACTCCAATTATTACAGAAGGAATATCCATCACACATTTAGAAACTCCGCACTTCGAAACGCCTTCTACTCCCAAAAGACGCAAGGAACAGTAAGTACCTATTTAAAAATAGATCTATATAAAAATATCGATGTTGTTTGAATTTCAGAATAACGATTGAAGAAGAAGTAGCATTAGCTGGAGAAATACAAGAGCCCAAGAAAAGCCGTTTGCAGTAAGTAGATGCTAATATTGATTTTAAAGCCGCATATGAAAATTTGTAGATTATAAACTTCATTTGTCCTTTAGTTTGTAATGACCGTTGCATCTTAACCCTAGAACAAAAACAAAAATGTTTGGTGCTTACTCGTATTACTAACGCACGTCAAACTTACATATGCATTAAGGGCGAATAAATAAAAATATTCAAGTTTTTGTTTTACTAAAATATAATTAACTGTTAAAACAAATGTAAAATATCAAATAAAGGATGACAAAACGCGTTCATATAAAATAAGATAAAAATTACAGGTCGTTCCATTTTATAACTCATCACTACAACTTGCACAAATTTTCACTTGGTGCTCACCACATATAGGTTTTTTACAGACAAAACAAATTTTTGTTTTGTCAACCGTTTCTTTGATGTAGATAAGATCAAATCTTATCGGATGCCTGAATGGCTCCCATTCGTTTTGGACTTTCTCCAAAGCAATTGGTAAAAATTTCACTTCTAGTTCATTCCCTCCCCTAACCAAAGATGATGGCACACTGGGTGCTACACTACAAGAAGAATCCAACCTTTTTGCTGGGATGTTTGCAGCAAATTCCACTTTGGATCCACAAGGGAAGGACCCTCCTCATATTGCGGCCATCGATAGCCATATGCCTGGAATTGTATTAACACCAGTTTTATGCAGGTTGTTTACCCTTTCATACAAACTGTGTGTTTCCTTCCAGCTGGAAGACAGCTAGAGCCCAATTCCAAAAAAAAAGGAAAGGAAGACGATGCTTCCTAATAATTATAGACACATTGCACTATTTGTGATCTCTAAAGTGATGAAGAAAGCAATCAACATCGAGCTCATCCAATAGCTAGAGAGCTCCAAAATCGTGAATGACCGGCAATATGGCTTTCGTCAGCACGTGACACATATATGGCAGAAATCTATTGAAAAACATGGAGAATCTATAGCTGTAGCTTTGGACCGAGTCTGGCACCAAGGCCTTCTTGGGAAACTTCCGTCATATTGTTTACGGCCTCAACATTGTCTCTTACAATCGAGTTTTCTCTCAGATAGATCACTCCATTCGGTGGTTGACGGATTATCTTCTGATACAATGTCTATCAACGCTGGTGTTCCACAGGGATCTGTGTTGGCATCAACTTTGTTTCTACTCCATATAAACGATCTGCTGGAAGTGACCATCTGTCTCATCCACAGCTTTGCAGATGATGGTACTCTTCATACCGCTTTCTTATCTAGAGCCCCTAAACCATCCAATGAAGCCAGAGGAGCGAGACAGAGACAAGTTAACGCAATTAATGGAGATCTGGCAAAGATTTTGAAATGGAGATCTGATAATCTAGTAGAGAGTTTAATGCAACCAAAACTCAAACTTGCGTCTTCTCCAGGAATGCGGATCCCACAATCCCTAATAGTATGTCAGGTACAACTATTCCTATGAAATCTTCCAAATCCATTGGATCGCCACCAATAAGAGTACTTTTCACACGTTTGGAGTTCGGCTCCCAAATATACGCTGAAGCTCTTGGATTCTATCCATAAGAGAGAGAACATCGTAGAAATGTGGGAGATCTCTCTCTTCTCTATAGATATTCCCATGGTCGGTAATCATCAGAAATCTCGTCTGTTGTTCCACCACGATAGATTCCAGATAGGCGGACTAGACGAGCTCAAACTAGTCACCCCTTCATTGTCAAGCTCGAGACCTGCCGAACTTCTTCTTACCAGACGTCATTTTCCAATCGAACTGCGAAGTGGTGGAACTATTTACCTAGTGAGGTCTTTTCCTAAGCCTATAAGCTCCAAACCTTGAAGAATTCGAATGACTATATCCTGTACCAACATTGCATCTCTGGTTTCTCTCTCGTGTAGTCAAGCTTGAAAAGAAAAAGATAACTTGGTAGCCGAAAGTTTCTCAGTACTTTAACAGTATTATTGTGGATAATGGTGATTCTTTCTTATTTATAGTGTTATACTATATCCAGTGTGAACTCTCTTATAGTTTATCTTAACGTTCTTATCTGTTGTCTGAAAAAACAGAAACCTTGTAACTACTACCCTAACTTTACTTCAAACCAATCATACAAAAATGTCGTGTATAGAACGTGATTACGACATGGCGATCCTGTCGGTCTATAATTCTCATATGGCTAATGATTACCAAGCAATGAAAATACAATTACTTTGCTTAGTATCACTATGTTTGTTAAACCCTCCAAACTGTACTACAATACATATACTACATACATATTGCTAATATTACTTCAACGAATTATTAGCGCAATGTACTAAATTTACAGAACTGTGCAAACGACTCCACAGCCATTAAGCGTTCAATCGGAAGTTGAAATTGAAGAAGTTCCAGTCGAGCAGTTTGTTCAACCTGAGAAGATTCTACCTGCCCGTAAGAGGGTCCGCCAATTACGGTAAGTCTTGTGGTGTACATTCTGTTTGAAAAACGGATTTCATAGTTTACAGGTTCCTACTAGATCTTAACATTTTTCCTTTTATTAGTTCTGAATTCTGGATTGATTTAGGAGGGTGACCTATTGGTCAGAGTACTCAGTGCTCATTAGGAGTATTAGGGCAATTTGTACGCCCTCCGTCGGGCAGAATCCGCCGTATGCCCCTAGATGTCCAGCCGGTCGTATTTTTAATACGGTCAAAAGTTTCGTCGGATTCTGTGGCCGAATTGCGGTCCATCCTCTCAGTAAGCTCAGATGGTTAATTGTCAATTCCACTTTAGGATATTTATCCAAAATAATACATTTTATTATGATGATTTAGGTGATGTTGAGGTAGGGTTAATTAATATAGGTAGCAGATAAAAATGAGTTAATTTTTGTTTTAGATTTAGAAAATATCGCGAAATAAAAAATGTTGGTTAGTTATAAAAAAAAAGTGAATTTAGTTAAGAACGTATGTTTGTTTGTTAATAGGAGATATTAAATAAATATCTACTATATTATAGATAGTCGCTTCAACCCTTACAGACAGTTTGACCGCAATTTGGCTAAAGATAAAGAGTCTAATAGGTAGTAAGAAAAGTTTCGACCACATTTCGGCCATGCAAGTCATGGCTCCTCTAATGCTGAGGCACGCTGTTCTTCATTTATGTCATTGAGGTGGTATGACTGCCGTGTGCGGATTAAAGGATTTTCCGCTTCACCGTCAACAGTACGCCTATCAGGAGGGCAAATCAACCGAGACGGCCTTCATCATCTGGTTACACAGATCGAAGGAGTTATTGGTGTCGGACAGTGCGCCATAGGCGTTTTCCTGGAATCGAAGGTGCGTTCGACAATATCTCCTTCTAGTCCATGTGTCATGCTGCGGAGAGTCACGGAATCGATCACACATTGGTCGATCAAGACCATGCTCTCGCAGAAACTGATAACGGCGCACCATAATGGCAGCGTCGCATGTACACATGTCACCCGAGGGTGCCCTCAGGGAGAAGTACTCTCTGCGCTCCTTTGGTGCTTGGTGGTGGTCAGCTCGTTGGTCGAGCTGAATGAGACTGGGTTTTACGCCCAAGCCTAGGCAGACGACTTGCAGTTGTGACACGCGGGTACCTTGTGCGAGCATCAAACACCAGACGTGCTCATAAAACAGAGGACGGACTGGAAGGGGCCGCTTCCGCCAGGGGGACTCGTGTGATTCACGGACGAGTCTAAGACTGGCGTGTCTAGCGGAGCCGGAGTCTATCCTATTGACCCCTGGTTATTTACTTCACTGAGAGTACCCTGGGACAAGGCTATCCGTAGATAGCACAGTGATACGCTTTGTGGTAAGGGCCCTAGCAGAAGCCCTTAACGAGGACCTTGAGAAAAATCTGGCGCCCAAGAAACCAACATAAAAGTCAATCGGATTCAGGTCTGGTAGACTTGAAGGAGTATTGAAGCCGTAGTAAGTAAAAATCGCCAAAAGTAACAAGGTACGTTACAAAATGGCCAGTTACCATGTATTAGGTAATTTTAATAATTAGTGCATGGATAGCCGTTTATAATAATACATGACTATTTGTTTGCAAGGCTATAATAAGAAAAATAGCCTGCTTGGACCGCTTGCTTTGCAATTATTGTTTCTGAGCTTCCGTGTGCTTCCCCCAGGTCAGGATAAATTATTGTTATACAGACAGAGTTAAATATTTATATATGTTCAAGCTATACATAAACTTATTATTGGGAAATTCCGTGTTTGTCTAACATAACTTTCTGCAACATCATTTAAGTAGCCAAGAAGTAACCAAGTATTCATTGCAATTAAAGCCTGCAATTCTAATACTATTCAGTCTGCCCTATTGACCCCTGGCTACTTACTTCACTGAGACTACTCTGGAACAAGGCTATCCATAGATAGCACAGTGATACGCTTTGTGGTGAGGGCTCTAGCAGAAGCCCTTAACGAGGAGTAAACCTTGACAAAAATCTGGCGCTTTAGAAACCAACATAAAAGTCAATCGGATTTAGATCTGGTAGACTTGAAGGAGTGTTGAAACCGTCGTAAGTAAAAATCGCCAAAAAGTAACAAGGTCACAAAATGGATTTCTGTTCGCTTAGGTGCCCACGCAACCGTTTTCTGTGCATTACGAACCCGTGCCCTGGAAACATTGGATTGAACTACCGAGGTAGGCAGATTTACATCTGCACTGACAGTCGAGCGGCCCTGGGCGCACTTTGCGCCCACAGAGTGACTTCTAGGCTTGTCTTGGAGTGCAGGGAAACTCTGGCTGAATTAGCCAGAAGTAACCAACTCCAGCTAGTGTGAATACCCGCCCACGCTGGCGTCGAGGGGAATGAAGTGGCCGATGAATTGGCCAAACGGGATTCCTTGAGCGTCCCTGGTCCCGATTCAATGATTGGAATCTCATCGGCCACCGAACTCCACGCCCTCAAGGAGCTCCGGACTCGTTTTCATTGATTAATTGATTGATGACTGATGACCCTTAGTGCTATCATTGAGGAATATCCCCATGACTTTGCCACCATCCGAGCACTGCCGGGGAACGATATACCTTGCTTTTTCCATCTCGCTTCCTGTCGAATATTATACCAAGATATGTAACCTCTGACGATAACTTTAAGGGTATTGAATAATTTAGGTAGCCTAAGCTCGCTCATTTTTTTTCCCTTCGCGAAACGGACCAGCTCTGTTATTTGATACTATGTAATGTCATTAAGTTCATTCAATCAGGATGAAACTTGAACAAAATTTTCTAGTTGTACTTAGGTCTGACCTAAGAAAAGTTATTCCACCACATTATTGAATCAAGTAATACGCATTTTTTTCATCATATTATGAATTCTAATAAAACACAGTGTACTCATGTTGTGCTAACTTGTAATTCGCTTTTCAAGATTCGACGCTCATTCCGACAAAATAGAGAACAGACAACGGAACATCATCGACTGTGTTCGCGAATGGAATTTCGAAAAAGATGAATTGACTATCGAACAGTTAGCGGAAAAACCTTTGAGTAAATTGACAATTTCTAGGGCTTTCAGCGACTTATTAGGTAAGTTAAGATGAACCAATTTTCGAACCTTGCATGATACACAATTTCCACTCACATATATCCTACATCACCAAGTTTTTCAGTGAATCAAATTAATTGTAATTGTAAGTAATTGCTTATATTTCTTAGTGGGACATTAACTATCAAGTAGGGTAGATGGCGTTAGATATTTACAACATCAAATACAATGTGCAACGAAAATATCCGGAACATATAGGTACCGACAAAAAGCGTATTTCAGTTTGGAAAGGCCTTCCGTTTGTTGAACCTGGAAATGATTTTAACAGATCATTTTCAAAGGTTAACCCAAGAAATAGAAAGAAGCTTATAGAAGTCTTGATTTTTTTCTAGTTAAGGGATTATCAGTGTTTCTCTACTGTTGTAGAGTGTTCTACCATTTCCTATCCATTTGGATCTTCTATTTTCCACTAACCATCATCCCATCGAACCTTTATCGAATCCGTTTATGTGTCGCTACCTTCTCCCACTTCTCTATTTGAAGAGAAGAGTGTTGTTTCCCTGCTGGTATTCCTTAATTTCCTCTTTCATAGATACCGAACCCTTCTTCCAATCAAATTTGTCAGGCTTAATTGTAATTAGAATTTTATATTTCTAGGTCTTCTTTTATTTTCTACATTCCCACTTACATCACGCATTATGGTCAACAAAGGTGAGAATTACGATTTGGTGCAGCTTAATGAGAAAAAGTGTATTTCATTACTTGCATTTTGCAACGTTTTTTTTCAGGAGTCAAATCAAAGAAAATCTTTCATTAGAAGAAAAGTTTCACAGCCTGGAACGTTTGAATGACCTTTGATCTGATCATTGAACTTGTTCTAGATCCACCTCTCCTTCTCCCACATGGATAGATATCTTGATCCTCCCAAGTGTCCAATATTTCTTTCATGGTTTCCTTTTTCAGGTTCCTCGATTTCTTCGATTTATTTCATAGCGTTTAGCTATGAATGAAATTAAGTGACAGCTGACGGACTAATAGATTTTCATGGGTGTAATTCCCCAAAATTTGTATTAGTCGATTGTTTTCATATTGTTATACAAATAATGATATTCACAAGCCTTTAAAACCCAAAATTATTATTATAAACTGCAACTAATCCTTGGATTTATTGTAAATCTAGAAGATTTGAAGAAAAATTGAAAATTACGATTCTCTTTTCATAGAATGTACATTGTATTTACAAAACTTGGAAGCAACAGAATTCCTAAAAAAAATTGCAATTTCACATCAATTTTGGAAGTTTTAATATCATATCAATTTGACCGACTATAGATAACACTAAACTAAAATCAATAAGGGCGATATAAGTGATCCAGTTTCTGTAAACTATCACAATATGTTTTTGTTTTTATAGAATTATGTAAGGCGGGATATGTTGTTCTTCATAGCTCAGAAAATTCTTGTGAACTACACCATATTGAAAAGGGCAGAAAGCTTCTATGAAACATTGATCTTACATAGTTTTTCTTCTTAGCATATTTAATTTATTCATTTATTATTATAGTTTTTCTTCTTAGCATATTTAATTTATTTATGTATTATTATTACTTTTTCAATAAATTGTAACGACTTTTTGTTTGTTATTATTAATTTCGTCAAACAATTCACATTCCCTTCAGTTAGCTAAAGAAAAGAAAACCCTATTTCCTCTGAGATACGGGATAGACCATCGCTTAGTTTCTTTTTAAAATTGCTATTAAAACTACACCGTTGTATATTTTTAAATGATCATCAAGTGAGTACATCTTCCTATTAACAGAAATACTGTTCGTTAAGTGGTTGTCGCGGTTTGCATTAGCACATTATCTTTACCAAAAAATATGATATATTTGATCTCTACCCAAAATTTTGCTGTACATTGTCGAATGTATCTACTTTACATAGCTCCTCGATGAATGTCCAATAGCGACCACAAAAAATTAGTTAGCATACCTTTGTAGCCCACTCGATTCACAATAATTCTGTTACCATCCACATTCTAAAAGTGGGGACCAATGGTGTCACCACCCCCAAACAGTCACTCTTTTAGGGTGCATTGCCTTCTTTACAGGAACATGTGGATTTTTATCCACAATAATGGCAGGTTCCCAACTGTTGTAGAGTGTTCTATCATTTCCCATCCACTTGGATCTTCTATTTTCCAATCACGACCATCTCATCGAACCTTCATTGGATCCGTTTATGTTTCGCTACCTTCTCCCACTTCCGTATCTGATTCAACAATAATGGTGGGTTCACTAACTTTCTTCATGAATTTCTTACACCAACCGCTGAAGGGTCTTCATTTTCACCAAAAAATCCTCGACCGGTACAGTTTCTGCAACACTGCACTCACTTTGGAAATAATGGTTAATATATCATGGACGTCAGTGTTGTCAATGTCGAAATAACACATACTTTAAAAAGAAATCAACAGTAGATGATCCATCCTTAAAAGTCATCGTTTTTGAAAATTGTTGGTATAGTCCAGGCAACTAACCGGAAAATAAAAAAAAAGACGTGTAGGTCAGATTCGAAAAATTTTTGTTGAATTCGATTCGTGGGGTTATCGTTTATAACAAAACATCTCACCGGTCACCCTCCCCCAACTTGGGGGTCAGAAATGGCCAAAACATGCCGATTTTCCACCCCCAGAATTGATTTCAAGTAAGTCTCACGTCAAAATCGGGATCAGCGACCCAAAAAAACTCCTTGGTGGATTTAAAATCCAAAAATAATATATATTGCCAGAATAATCTATAAGGGTGCAAAAATGGCCAATTTGATCGATTTTTCACCCCCAGAATTGAGCAAATCTGACGTCAAAATCGTGATCAGCGATCCAAAAAACCCCCTTGGTGTATTTTAAATTCGAAATTACCCAAAGGGGTGTGCATGATCTTTGTTATATTGCACACTCTTCAGGATCTTCTAGAAAAATAGGTGATTAAGATTACAAATTAAATTTCTAATAATTCTTCCGCCTCCACATTCGGCTGTAACAGCAATATTTTCGGCCAATCTGGCTGAACGAACACGTGTTGGTACGTGACGTCTGTACTTAGCGTATAGTTCACTAAACTTAGGCGAGAAGGCGCTTCACGTCAACCAAATCTAGGATGAATTTTGCGAACTGCAAGTTTTTTACCAATTTTTACAATAGTAATGCGTTGTCGAAGGCATATCGATCCATTTTCGTCAACCGGGTTGTTTTGATTGTCGAAAAGTCAAAGAGCGACATATGTACTGCAACAGTTGTGAAATAGGGAAATTTAAAATGAAACATCCTATAATATTGATCATTGAATTGCATCAATAAAAACAGATAAACAAATGGTATCTTACTGACAGTAGAAATCATAAGAATAGAGCACGGTCGTATATACAGGTCTGGGAACTCCAGGTTGTTTCCTATGTGAGAAGTGAGTCCGCTAAGCGTCATCTGTTGCATAGGTGGCGCGTCAGTCGAAGAATGATCTCTGACACGTATACGACCGTGTTCTCTGGCAACTGTCATTGTTGCCTTGTAAACACAAGGAATACCGGCGTTTTTAGAAAAAAAATTACGAAACCGTGCATTGTGCCGAAATGCAAAACTGGGTACAAAAGTGTAAAGCAAGAAACTTCTGTTTTTAAAGTGCCGAAAGATGCGGAAATGCGAAAAAAGTGGATGCTTGCGATTCCGGATAGAAATCGTTTTAACGAGGTCTTTTATGTGTGCGAGCATATATAACCAAAAAGGGGAAGTTATTTTTAAGGTGAGTAATACATTTTGACAAGAGCAACAGTTATATTCCTCTCTCAAATCCGAATAGTAAATATTGCGTTACGAGAAAAACTATTTTACTTAATAATGTGATTGTTGCCATACTTCGATCCAAGCGCTAGCTGGTGGCTGAACGTGAGACTACGAGTTTGGCGACATGTAAGAGACTCATGTCAAACATACGAGTTCCCAGACCTGTATGTACGACCGTGGAATAGAGTAATACTCCCTACGCCTTCTTAAGGATATATTGGTATAGATATTTTCAATGCAAAGAAACAAACTATCGTGTGAACTTTTATTTCATTAAAATCATTTTATAAATACATTCTTACGTACATTCATCAAAAATAAAATATCATGCGATACATGCAAGTTCTGTGAGTTTTGGACATCATTATTTCTTCCTCTCGAGTTTGGTTACAAATATAACTGCTTGCTTAGTTCTATCCACTCCCCTTTGGCCGATCATTTGCTTTATGGTTTCGAGAGATGCTGTCAAGCACCAAAATAAAGCTGGAGTAGAGCATCAAAGTTTAGAGATCTTGGTTAAGAATTATTAATAATTTCAAAACGTAAACAGGAGAGGATTCTTGTAAATTAATTTTTGGCGTCCGATCATCAACTCATTATATAGCTTAATTTGAGAAATAAAAATTACAGACGTTCAAGTAGCTTGTGCCCTTCCAAAAATCCTCAAGAACACAACTTGAGACTGAAACTCAGAAAAGTCGGAATTTGAAGTACTCTTATTCTAATCATCCTATCTGGATAATTTGGTATTATTACATCATTAAGAAAATATTGACGATGAATTTAGATATAAGATCACAGATGATAATCCATTATTTTTTTCATAGTTATATGATATATTCTGTATATTCACAATTCAATAAAATGGTAAAAGGTGTATTTAATACTGATTGTTGTAACTAGATTACAATTTCGGGTAATTTCAAATCTTCGCCATACAGGTACAAGTAGATATTCTACATTTTTTTCACATACCTAATGGTGAAATTCAAACATATTAGCTTTCATTTGAATACATTGTCAACATATTGTCATTAGTCCTGACCTTAGAGTAAGTGTAGCTATATCGACTTGCCCAATGCAGGTAAATATACCACATTTCAAGTATACCGGCTAAGCCATTTACTATAGAAGAGAACATTAACAAATAAATCAAAACATTGTCCACTTCTGGACAAGTCAGATCCTCGTAATGATATTCTCTGGGCAGCAATGGTGATGTCTGATTTCCATCTTTAGATCTACAGACGCACGTGGTATTCAGTAGATTTTGAGATGTGCAGGTCATTGAAGATAATGCAATAAGATGGATTATAGCAAATGTGCAAGCTGTCAAGGTAGCAACAGCTGAAACAACACTCGTTGATATACTTGATATCTGGAAATAAGAAAACATTTTTACATTTTATTCACATTGGAAGTAGCAAATCAAAATCAACTTAAAATTATAATTATATATAAAAATTCTCGGGAAATGGGTCACATTAACACTCTGTTTTAAATTTTCGTCTTTACGTACGTTTCGGTCTCACGACCATCATCAGAAGACTTATTATGTCAAAAAGGGTTTATTAAAACTAATTATAGCACAAGCGTCCATATCGCACAAATTTCAATCAAAAACAAAGGCCCACGCCGTCGAAACGAACAGAACCACGAATAATCGAAATTGTATCGTCAATATTAAAGTATTTTTGTAACAAGAATCCACTATTCAGTAATATTCTTATAATATACAAGCGCATGTTGGTATAGTCTAATAACAACTGAAGTTCGAAGTTATTTGTTGGTATCCACTCTCGAACCAGATGTAAGATTTATGAGGTACTTGAAAAAGGTTTTAGACCTGTATTGGAATTTTACTATGAGCATTCTTCCTAAAATATACTTTTAACATTATAAAGACGCATGTAGGAATTTGCAAGAGTTTTAATTGATTAAATTAGTATAAATCTGACTTAATCCCTGAATATCATTCCTATGATTTACAGAATTGGAGTCACGTTTTATGTGAATCATCTCCAGGATGGATGGATGGATGGATTTTGATGTGAAGGGTGTATAATTATACTGGCACTTAGGCCTCTGAACTGGGCCCATTGTGCCACCCCTTCAAGGCGAAGGCCCCTGTACCTCCTCAGCCATCGAGCCAACCAATCGCGTTGATCAGCCCGAGGACCGCACCGGGTGGAGCGTCGCCAATGTTGACCAGATTTGGCCAGGGGTCCCCCAAAATGGCATCTCTTGTCGATGAGAGAGCCGGGCAGTGACAAATCACATGTTCCGCTGTCTCATCCTCTTCGTAGCATCCTCGACATATGGGGTCGACAACGACTCCCATCGTGTGAAGATCTTTATTTAGTCGGCAGTGTCCTGTCCATATTCCTACGAGTCTTCTAAGATTATATCTTGTCAGTCATAGGCAGAACTTTGCAATTTTTGGGCACGGTGCTTTTATAGCAGTATGTGCCTGTCTACAGCTATCATTCGTTATCCATCGTTCGGCATGCCGTTTTAGGGTATCTTCTTTTATCAAAGCAGTCAGAGTGCTTGAGGTTAGCGGCAAGAAGGGCTCCGGCCCGAATAGTGTTTGTCCGGAGCCTTTTCGCGCCAGCCTGTCCGCCTCTTCATTTCCTTGATCTCCACTATGTCCTTTCACCCAGGTGAGTTGAACATCATTATACTGTGACAGATTTTCGAGGGTTCTGTGGCACTCCCAACCTAAACCTGAGTTAACCTTTTGGCTACTAAGGGCTTGTAGTGCTGCTCTGCTGTCTGTCATGATCCGTATTCGTTTGCCGGCGGTATTTTTGTCCGCCGCTATTCTAGCTCCTTGGGTCACTGCTGCTAGCTCCGTTTGGAACACTGTAGCATGAGATCCTAGAGGTATGTATTCGCGTAGGTCAAGTTCTTCGGAGAATATTCCAGAACCTGATCCCCGGCTATTTTTGGAGCCGTCCGTAAACATGTTTATGTCGGGCTTTGTTTCGTCGTTTTTGTCTAAATCGATGTGATAGTGTTTGGTGAAAGTAAACTTCGCCGGTATGCGGTCCGCTTGCGCTCCAAGTGAAGGTATCCTCACGGACGCCTCCTCGAGAATGAAAGCATGACCACCTCCTCTTTTCACATTCCGCAGTCTTAGAGCCGCTCCCAGCGCCATCTCCTGTACATCTCCAGGATAGATCTTTTATAATAATTGGTTTCCTTAGTTATTATTTCTTGTGCTATACTTATGGCCATACATTCTTTTTTGTAAATATTGTTTAGAGATTCCAGTATAAGTGCCATCACAATCTAAACAATTCAATTTATATACTGTGTGGGTTTGTTTATCTTTAGGTATTACAGGTTTTAGATTTGAGAAATATTTCCCAAAGCCGTTAGTAGGTTTATGCGCAACATTTATATCGCACTTTTTCAAACATTTCTCAATTTTCTCTTAGGTCTCCGAAATGTATGGTAAAGTTATATAATTGTCTGTTATGTTATTTTTATATGAAGAACCAAAAAAATTAAATTATAATAAGTCTCCCGTAAATTCGTGAGGGAATAAGATACAGAAGTCGAGTTTTTATTGTATTCTATGAATAAACAAGTGACTACGTAATCTTATTACCTGTACTCGAAAATTGATTTTGTATGGTTTCCAAAATAATGGAAAACTAGTAGTAGGACACTTGGGATTGTTATGAAAAAATATTCTTGGTAGTGATACTTCAAAAGTGAGTGCGTTTGTTTAAATATTCACTTTGTCTTATTAATTCTCAGCGTTAACAAATTGAATACAATAATAATAGAAAGTCGAAGTAAGTAGTTGTATCAAATTTGGATGGGCAAATATAGACACTTATTAAGAAATTTACATACAAACAAATCGAGAATTAAAATGCGGTAGAGTTAAGCATTGAGTACCGTTAGACTTGTTGCCCAAAAAGGTATTCACAGCTCGAAGTTGACCTACTTTATTTCTGTAATGTACAATTGAAAGTTTTCGGTGGTGCCTACCAATTGACATCTTCCTACCTTTATAGTATAAACGAAACTGCTCCTTTTCATGCCAGGATATTCTTTTTTGCAGCAACATAGCAATACTAGTCCGAGTATACCAGATACCAATACCTAAGAAACTGTCTATTAGTGAAATAGTTTCTTCTAAATACCCAAACTTACCGGTAAAGCACTATAATAAGAATTGTCTCGTTGTCGAAGATTCGGAGTCCATAAAATTAACCATAATGATAAAAAGCACAGTGACAAACCAAACAACAATATAACTGTTAATAATACTTTAGCCACTCTGTGATAACGTATAATCGCAGGAAGATATTTGTAAGGCACTGTAAAGAAAAATGAATTAGTGTATTGGCAAAGGAGTTTTCTATTGTAAGGGTTACAATTTACTCTTACTTAAGGATAAACTAAAAGCTCTATTTTATCCCTTGGTTGCCGACAGCTACAGTGAAGACGGTCGTGAGTTATAATTTTAGATGTTAAGAATTCGGGCGCCAGAGTATTTTAACCAACCAATGAATTATGTATATGACTAGGGGATACAAATACTCAAGTCCCTAGGTTAAATTACCCTGAAAGAAGAAAATAAAAGACCTGTACCCAGAATGATTGAAATCTACTAGTAATTGAAATACTAATATTGATACAGTTTATGACAGAACTTATATTAGTGAGATGTGAAGCGAATGAATTGAAAATATGGATGAAGGTAATTGCTTAAAACATTAATTCAAATGAACAGTTGAATTTACACATTATACAAATACTCAATGATTATTTCAATTGTTACATAAAACCAAATCGGTAGCCTGACCTAGTGAGTGCTGGATGTTGTACTTGCTTGGTTATGGATTAATACTTCTACTTGATGTAGGGGGCTCCTGCCACAGCTGTAATACCGTTTCCACGATTGTACATCACAAGTAAATCAGCGACTCCTAAAGTAATCTTTTCCACAGCAGATTCAAGCCAACCTCAATACACTTGTTGAATTTTCCACAACATAAACAGAAAAAAGGAACCCTCTATCACGATAGGGTTTTCCTTCCAATAAGACAAACTTCACTTCCGTCCACAACCAGTCACGTTGAAACTAAGTTTTAATCCCCTAAGGTACATTAATTACTCAACTAATTCCAATTATTCCAATCCAAATTGGTAATTGATGCCTTTACTTTCAACGGAAGAATATTCCCAGAATTTGGTTCCAAGCACAAGCTTGGTAACGATTGACCAGAAGTAACGCAATTTTCTCTTTCTTTCCGGCGTCTCGTTGTCTCACAGAACAACCTCGAAATAGAAGCGGTAACTACGGATCTGACACCGAACAACCTTGACCCTTAGAATAATACGGTCTAGCATAGCTGACGTCACAGAAGTTAACTGATTGTACTACAGCGGCCATTTCTAAGCCGTTAAGTGGAATTTACACGTTACACTATATTTAGGCAACAATACAGAACTACCAACTAAACTTGACCACCATTCTTCACCTGAAGAAGCCACTGTGTGGCGAAACATATCGAGTTTTCTTTTATTTTTACAATAAATATTTATTTTGAAATTTTTCTACAGCTATTGTTCAGTGTAGTATTCATTTGTAATATAATGGGTTTCTGGTAAGTACAAACGAGTTAATATTATTATTAGAACTTATTTCTTTTATGTACATTGTTTTATTGAAATAAATTACAAGGAAATATGTTCTATGAATGGTCCTTTTTACGAGAGATTGAATAGATTATTTCTTTCACCTGTCAAACATCAGTCTTCAACCATCACATTTTTCTTTACTGTTTGACAAGACCAATCAACACGCAATATTAGCGACTATTTATAAGGTGCTATAGTCACCGAGTATTCACCTAGTTTATGAATATGTCTCTCTGATATGATAAATTAATTTGATTCAAGAAATCATAAATATAACACGACCTTCATAATTAGCTACTATTTTGATTGCAGCTAAATTTCTCTTGTTTTTGAAACGCCATAATTTTGGCGTTAATAATCAGATTATTGATGCCAAAATTATGTCTCGTTAAATTATTATAAAATACAATCGAGTATTTATTAAGGTCTTTTGTTATATTACTCTTGACTATTTCTTCCATGTAGTTTTTACCTAAAAAATAGAGGTTCTGGCAAGTTCTATACCAATAAGAAACCAATTTCAGCGATAAGCCTGCACTGTGCAATTACCAATAATGGCACTAATACAATTATCAAAGGTAATATAACAAAACCCCAAGAAATAGTCGACTATTTTGATTGGATCTAAATTTCGACTATATTTTATAATAATTTAACGAGACATAATTTTGCCATTAACAATCCGATCTCGTCTTTAATGGGCCTCTATGATCTTTGAGTCTAAGTCAAAAGATCAAAACGTCCGTTTGCTAGCTTTCATTATTATTGGGAATGCATCTAGTTTCATGAATAATAAACAAAACTACATTATTCTGAGTGTGGGATAAGTATCACTTTCTTTTAATACATGATTATTAATACGACAGTGTCACCAGAAATGTTTAACGGAACCTAAAATGAATAACAAATTTTTCCGCTGCTTTCAAGGTATGCATTGCCTCAAGATATGATTAGATTTATGGCTTTGAATTATTATCGGCTTGGATACTCGTAAGAATGTAAATGACGCATATTCGGTAGTTTAGCGTCAACATCATTTCCGTCTCTTTCTGCTTACCAGATTAAACGGGGGTCGGTCGATAAGTCCTTACAAAACAATAGAAAAACACATTTTTTTGGGTTGATTCATTTTTTTTTCCATTTGATCCGATTCAGCGTACAGCGTTCCTCCAACTTTTACAAGCGGCCTTCAAAATAAGTATCTGTCTCGTTCGACGTGAATTTTTTTTCGGGTTCGGAAAAAGTCGCAGGGGCAAATATAAGGGGGATGGGGCAACTATTTGAAGCGTAATTCATGCATTTTCGCTATCGAAATTGCTCAGGGTGCATTGATGGACGATTGCTTTCATTTTGGCCAAATTTAGGCGTTTATCTCGATTTTTCCATTCAACCGGTCCAATATCTAGTGATGGGAATAATTGAGATATGAAAATTAATTTAGTCGATTATTGAAATATCTCGATGTAAACGATAATGCTTTAATGCCTTCAGGAATTAGTAGTTGTTTTGGGTATTCGTCACATGCACGAGATGATTCGACATTCCACTATATTAGTAATCAAGGTAGATTTATAGAACTACTGAAACTGGACCATAAATTTCGAAAGTAAATAGAAAAGAAAAAAGTTTAAAAACATTGGTGATTTCATTGTATGCTTCCAATTTATAAACATAGATATAGGAATAATTGTGGGGTATAAAAGAGACATAAAGTATGTTAAAATAATAAAAGAAAATCTTCGACGATAGGCGGGTGACAGTTAATATCGAGATAACAAGTCATAAATCATAACGCGGCATGTAACCTACCTGCAATAAAATTTAAATACTTATTACTTGCCTTGTGCTTACGAGAGGTGAAGCCAATTAATCACGTGTATTGAAGAAATAGTGGTAGAAAGTTAGTAGAAATGTTTTATCTATTACACTACTAAGTACCTACTTAAACATAAATATGAATATAGTTATCCGAATTTCAGAGTTAGGTTTACTACTAATAATTTAAAAATACTAAACTGAAATATGTGTCTATTACTAATAATCGATTGCTGAGGTATCTCGATTAATCCCATCACTAGAAATAACGGCCCATACTCTCCATGTATAGTACGTGCCTTCTCCAAGTAGTCAATGTGGATGATTCCTTTGGCCGATTTCAACATCTTCAATTTCTTCGGAACCGAATCGCTTCCAGAAACCAACTGTTTAGACTGTTCTTTTGTCTGAAGTGAATTGCTGTAGGATTATGACGGAAAAGCACCAAACCAGCCATTGAAACGTTTATTATAAACGCGACACCCATCTTGCCGATATATTTTTCGTGCAAAATTTGGAATCACTGAGCCATGTGTAATAAGCCTGTGGCCTCAAAAAGTTTGCGTACATTTGAATCGTCGATCACTAAATACGATATTGTGGAATTTGGCCACGATGTGCGACCATTCATCATTGATACAATTGCAAACAGTATTAAACGCTTCTGCAGATGGGCCATAAGCTTCATCCAACTCTACTTTGATTTTTGCCTTTCAAATGAAAGTGTTTAATGCCCAAAGTTATTTGCTTCAAACTATTGTAAAAATCAAACCACGCGATGGAAATGGCTGAAAATTTGACCAGATCCTATTGGACGTTTTGAAATTGTACATATTTCAAATTCTAATTGAGCGTCAGTTTATTTGGAACCTGGTAGTCCACTTGTTGGCAGGTATTCCTCGCATTCGCTGATGGTACGATATGTTGTAGTTTTTAAGATACTGTGCTCCCGAAAGATAATAATTTCTCAATTTGGCAACTGTCCAACTAGGTTATAGATACTATTTCGCATATCTAAACCCCTAGCTAAATATTGTTTCATAAGTGACTTGACTCGGTAAACCAAATATTCCACTGTGATAGCTGACGACGATATATTATTCGGATTGCATTAGGATCACGTCATTGCAAAGACTTATCATCACCATATCCCTTGTGCTTCTAGTGTAATTCGTTGTTTCGACAATACGAGAACCATTTCTTAAATTTTAAAGGATTTATTGACCAACCCTCGTAATAATTGTGAAAATTATCTTTCGATGTGAATGAATGGGTGTACTTGTTTACAATGCCATGTTTATTTTTCTACATGAACTATGTTAATAACAATAACAATTGAATAAAAAAATAATGCAAAATCGTGATATGCTAGCAGGTATGATGTCAGTAATATTTACGTTTCTGTTTCATGAAATCTTGTGGCGATTGAATAGGCAAGTTGACTATTAATACTTCCCATGACCATGAATTAGATTCAGACTACAGTCTATATTCTATAGGATATAGAAGTCGGTAATAATACCTTCGAATACATCTTTCAAAGTGGTATCATATCATATTTATTGTCGATCGATATGTTTTGTAGTAGTATTCCGTCAATGGAACAAATGTACGAATTTTATTCGTTTCACTTTTGCGATATACTGTATACGTAGAACCTTAATATCTGAATGGTACTATTAAACTAGAAAAAAGTTCACATTGTGAATACGATATAATATAACACTATAAGTAAGAAACAATCATCCTCATCCACTAAAAATACTGTTAAAGTACTGAGGACCGTTCAGCTATTCAGCTGGAGATAAATCGCACTTTAATAATATGCTTTCTTATTTGTTCCTTTTCATCCCTTCCAAATATATTTGTCCGTACTGTGTTTTAAAAGTGCTCAACTTTCTTGAGAAATGGTTGTATTGCAAATTTAGCAAACAAAATATGGAATTTATTAATCACTGATAAGAATGATAAGTGGACATTTTGACTTTTATTGAACTATTTGAAGGTAGTGGCGCTTTAATTTGGTGAATTGGTTGCGTTCCAATTTCCTTTAAAAATTAAATTACTGATCAAAGATTTGGCCATAACCATTGACCAACCCTATTTGCTAAAGTTTCACAACTTCGTTGTTATAATTTGGCTGCCCCAAAGGAATGTTTAATAATCTATAAACAACACTATTCTATCTTGTTCGTAGATTATTAAACGTACCTTTGAGCCAGTAAAATTATCAGAACGAAGTTGAGAAACTTCATCAAATAGCGTTGGACAATGATTAGAACGAATCTATGATCAATAATTTAATTTCTAAGTAAGAAATGAAATTGGAACGCAACCAATAACCAAATTAGAGCCACTACCAACAAATAGTTAGAATTAAAAAGTTTCACTTACATCATTCAGTAATTACTACATTCCATAATTTGTTTTCTTAATTTGCAATACAATCCATTTATAGATGAAAGAACAAGTAAAAAAAAACGTTTAGGCAATATCATTGTTAAAGTTTCCGAGTTCGACAAATCTGATATTTACAAAATCGATTGTGAGTCGTGGGTCAAACTAGGAGGAATATTTTGCCCATATAAAGACAAATCAGCGGTAGTCGAACATATTTTAAATACACGTCACACCATTTCTCAAGGGAGTTTATTGCTTTTAAAACAGCACAGGTAATTCAGAAGGGATGGAAATGTAATTTATTATATTCCGATTTTGGCATTATTAGCAACAAATAGTATTTAAACAGGCACATTTTGTTTCCTGATTTAGTTTACTCTGATAATGGCTAATTGGTAGCTGAAAGGCCTTCAGTACTTTAACAATATTTTCATTGGATAAAGGTGCTTATTTTATTTATAGTATCTGAAAGATACATATGTTCAATTCGAATGAGCTTTATTTGGTATAAAGTCATTTATATGTCATTTGACAAATTCATTGACTCATGCTACTATTACTATATTTGTAATGGTGGTTTTGAAATACATTCCTTGGAAGAATATTATGAAATGTAGTGATACTATAACCGATGAACATTATATGAATCAAAGAGGTTTGCACTGCAGGTCGAAAATTATGAAAAAGTTTCATTAACGTAATTATAACGAGAAAGATATAATTAACATTTTCTAATTACTTTTTCATCTGTAATTTGTATAGTCCAATTAGGAGCATTCGGACGTCATAAATTCTTAGAATGATTGCAAATACTTTGAGAGTTCAAATATTGTCTCGGCGAATTTTATTAATTTTAATTAATAATATTGAGCGTTGAAAAGTTTTGGATCAATTCAAAAAATCTTATACCTGGTGATTCCCGCCGTAAGTCTGACACCTGTTTATTCAGCTGGCTTCGAAGGGCAAGACCCACCCCCCACGACCAGCAGATTGTTAAAGCGACCATTGGCTCTGGCTCAACGAGGGAACCAGAAGACGTTCAGACTATACCTTTGTTGAAAATTGTCATGTTCAAAATGCTATGTGGGTGAAACTATGAGGATTATTGTAACTCGGTATAAAGAACATTTTACCCTTATAAAGATAAATAGTTGTAAAAAATCAACATTTGCAGAATATATTTTAAATATGGGTCACACCGTTCCTCAAGAAAGTTTGTTACTCTTGAAACACGGTAATGATAAATATCTAGGTAATTTACAAGAGATGGAAACCTATAATCGAAAAAGAAATTTTATGAATCCAGATTTATCTCCAGCTTAGGGAAACCACTTATTTTGACTACTAGTTCCAAATAGTATTGAAACAGGCACATTTTGATTTATAATTTAGCTTACTCTCATAATGGCTATTTAGTAAAGTTGTTTTGAGAAAAATGGTTAGACTTAATGTCTGTAGTACTAATAATTTAAATAGGCATAAAGACATAGCAGGTAAAAGTTTAGGTTTAGCGTAAAAAATTACGAGTATGATTACTTGTTTACTTATTTTCCGTAGAATTCTCTTCAAATTACGTACGATAAATAGATACTTATCCGAAGTCCGGCTCCTTTCTACCCTCTGTTTATTTACTTGTTTATTGCCAAGCTCTTGCATAGACAATGGGTAGTTTTACTGCAGTCATTAAGTCAGAACCATTTTTCGTGGAAAGAACTTTACTTTAATAGTATTTTTAATGGATCAGGGTAATTGTCTTATTTTATAGTATCATATCAAATTCCAAGCCTGCTAAGTGTGTATATTATACTGATGGCAATTAAATTCCGATTTTTATTCAGTAAACAAATCTTAAGATTCAACCTTTATAAGAGTTTTTTATCGATTATCAGCATTCCTGGAGGTAAAATAATAGCCAATATTTGGCAAAGTTCGTCAAACTATTTATTTAATGTCTTACGTATCTGTAACAGGTTATTGTTTCAGCTAATTAGAGAAGATACAACAACAGACTTCCTGATGTAAATCACTCATTCAAGGTCTACTGATTGCTTAGAAATTTTATGTAATTGGCATGAATAGACTTTAGAATCTCTGTTTTTGTTACCTCGTCCATTTTTATTCAGTACAATCATCCTGCTATGACGTAGGCTGTTTCTAGTAGGCGTATGTTTACCAGCAATTGTTCGGGCCGCAATATTCTGCGGAACAGTGGTAATTAAGCAGTAGGTTTGAGATGGTATGCCTGGCTGATTTTCAATTTTGCTATGGTTTCGCAGTTGAGTGCCGTTTATATTGTTAGAATTCCTACTTTCTTTCGTGTTTTCATAGTAACTAACTGGCCTACTCGTGCATTCTTTTGTTTCTTCCGCGTTCGACGGCACACCACTCGTTTCTGTTTGGGTTTCAAACTTTTCTTCCATGTTTCGTGTCTGAAAAATAAGAATAATTTGCGATTCATTGAATGCATTAAATTTATCGTGTCTAACAATATTTTTCCATCTCATTATGTTGTTCATGAATTATTTATTTGAACGTAAGTTCTCACATACACATATCATTCATTCTTACTCGTTAAAACTTGGGATATACACTATTTAACAATTAAAATTCCTAGTACCATTAACCACTAAATATCGCAATGAACAACGAAACAAGCATCATCAGAAATAAACGAAACATCGAGAAATATAAATCTTGTGAACAGAAAAGACTCGTGATTTTATATTATAACACAGGGGTCTCCAAACTTTCCAGTCTTAGGGCCATACATCGCCATACTGTTTACTCCAGTAGGTTCAAAGGGCCAAATCCGTTTCAATTTTTCTGCCATTATCTATAATTTCTAGACTAGTAGTCGTGTACGCGCCCTGAGCGAGCATACGCTTGCTAAATTCGATAGTTCAATTACTATTGTGTACTAACTGTACATTATTGTTACGACCGCGACTCTTGACGACACCTGGTGGCCACTCGCGGAAATAGGTAGTGTTAGTACCCTTTATGGCGAAAGCGCAATAGCAATTAAACATTCGCGAATCATCGTGTTGTTTGGTGAAAGTTCTGGTGTATTTCACTCACTTCTAGATGACAGTAATTGGAGTATAGAAAGGCTAGCGGCGCGACCACGAGTCAGTCCGCCTAGGGAAGGCGAAGGACGCGAAACTATCTGTTGTTAAATAAAGAGTGTGTAACTCCTTAAAACGTGTTTAAAAGACATCTTCGTAGCAGTATTTTGATTTGACTTGTTGTTTTAGTGTGTGATTTACTAGTATTGAAAAGAAGCGAAAAGTAGACAGTGAGTCCAGTAAGAAGGCACTATGTTTGATTTGTAATGAAACCATAGCCATTCTCAAAGAATATAACATTAAACCTCATTATAAAATGCAATATTTTCAAAATTACTCAAAATCATGTATACAGGAAGTTTGCGGACAGAAAAATATGAAGCTTCGAAGCGCAGAGTGAAATCGCAGTAATCTTTGTTTACGAAACTCAATACTGAACAAGAGGCTGCAACACATTGCGAAACCATGACTTGATTCCGACATAATATAATATAATTTCAATCTGCCGGGTTTTTCCCTGAGGAATAAAGATATTCAAGAATTGTTTAATGTCATTGTTCCTAATGTGAAAATAATCCTAATTATGTGCATATCATGAACGGATATTAAGAATGAAATATGAGCGTTACATACTGACATAATTAGACAACAAAATAGTTTAGAGGAAATAAAAATTCATAAGTTGAACTTTGAGGGCCATATACATATTGGGCAATCAAACACGAAATGGGGGTTCTTATAGGAGTATCCTGAAGCTGGTGTGTGAGTGCATCAACACGCTAAACAACCTTGGCGGAGATGAAGGCAAGCTCACCTTATTCTGGGTCCCCGGTCACTCTGGAATAAGGGGAAACGAAATAGCCCATGATCTTGCAAAACTGAGGGCTATAGAACCCCTAATAGGCCCCGAACTATTTATTATTTATTTCATCAATAAATATATTAGGAAATTGGATGAAAATTGTTACACGCGGGTGTTTGACGTCGCTGATTGCGAATATGATGTCCCCCATACACTTGGGGAGCAGTATGCCCTGGGTGGTACCTCTCCTCCGGAAAATTTTCTTCAAAATTGAGCTAAAACCATTACCCAAGGATTTTGGACGTCGCTGATTACGAATATCATGTTTAAAAACTCCTCCTATGCACCTGGGGGCGGAACGCCCTGGATGTTACCTCTCCTTCGAGGAATTTTTTGAAATTCACGCTGAAATAGAGTGGAAACTGTTACTTGGAGGTTCTCGAGGTTGCTGATTACTTATATCATATTTAAAAACTTCTTCCATGCTCCTGGGGAGGAGTACGCTCTGAATCTTACCTCTCCTTCGAGGAATTTTCGGAAATTTGAACTCTAATGGAATAAAAATTGGCACTCAGGGGTTCTCGAGATCGCTGATTACGAATCTGGCCACAAAAAAATTGTCCAATACACCTGGTGGTTATCGTGGGTTTTACCTCACCTTCAGTAAATTCATAGATATTTAGGCTGAATTGGTAACGATCTTTACTCCATTTTAGCTCCATCCCTGGAGGTGAGGTGACACCCAAAGCGTATTGCCTCCAGGTGCATGAAGGAAGTTATTAAACATGATATTCCGAATCTGTGACCTCGAGAACCCCCGAGTAACGATTTTCATTTAATTTAAAAGCAAATTTCCAGAATTCTTCGAAGGAGAGTTGATACACATAGCGTAATGCCCCCAGGTGCATGGAGGAAATTTTTTAGCATGATATTCGTATTCAGCGACTCCAGGAACTTCCAATTAACGATTTTCAGTCAATTTCAGCGAAAATTTCCAGAAATTCTTGGGAGAAGAGATAACACCCAGAGCGTACTGCCCCAGGTGCATGTGAAACATTTTTAGACATCATATACGTAATCAGCGACCTCAAAAACCCCCCGAGTAACAATTTTCTCATATATTATTTGATGAAACAAATTTGTTAATTATTTGTTAAATAAAACCATATAATTGGCCATAAATTGTTGAATAAAAATGGAAACACAAGAGATGGCACTATTTCCTTATCGGCTTCTGGTTCAGGAGACTCCCCCGAAGATTGTGACACTAAAATGAGATCAGTTTTCCCACGCATACTCATAGATTCAGAGCTCTCTTGATATATTTTGCACCTTACTTCGTCAGATACACCTCATGCTGAATCACTAAGTTTCACTGTATTTTCATCTGAATTGTAATGTTATTGCAAATTTTTTCATCTTACTGTTCTGTACTTGGATTATCAATGGCTGAGATAACTTTTAAATTTGTCAGTTTCCCAACTTAATTTAGATCCTTGCTATATTGTGTTGGCTTTAGTAATAAATAAATAAAAAAAATTAAAAATTCTGTTTCAACCATTTAATAGAAGAAAACCACACTTTTAATGCCGTTGTTTTTTAAATAAATATTGTAAAAATCTGAAACCTATTGAGTACAGTCTCAATGTTTTAAATATTTAACTCTAGTTTTCTTAATCGAACTAATTCATCCTAACAATTCACGGAAATATATACGCATATCAGTTAAAATTGAATATATTACTATGCTTTCTATTTATACGATACTGTACCATTTCATATTTGCATATTTCGCTACCATCTAAACACGTTCATAGAATATTTGTCTAACAGAACAGAGTGAATACTAATTGTCATGTAGGTAACAGTTGTCTTAGCTGCAATTTTTTTTAACGTGACTAGATATATTTTATTCAATCTGGAGGTCGCGTTTATTATTAACCCACTTTCTAGTAATTTAGTAATGCCAACTTGGTTTCATAATCTGCAAATTGAGGTAGTGCGATTGTTGCATGTCCATCTGGTATAAAATCGTCTTAAAAACAGTTCGTTCGTGAATTTACGCATCAGTGTTACAATATCAGACTGACTGATGCATCTGGGGCCAACACTTTCCTTCACTAAATATTAATATGAACCCTATTTCAAAATGGGAGTAGGTAGTGATGATTTAAATTATGATTTCTATAAAAAAATCGATGGTAGAAGCCGTTACTTTATGGAAATTCATCATTATGATTAAATGAAAGAACAAAGTAATTGTTCTTTCAAAAATTGATTGGTGGAAGCTATTACTTTGTGATAATTTATTATTTACAATAAAATAAAACACTTTTACTTTGTTTTTTATCACATATATTATAGAAACAAATCGTGACTATAGTTTCGACATTAGCATGTCATCTTCAAACAATACTAATATATGGTTAGAGAAGGACTAGATCTACCCATGTAAAATGTATTACTTTGAACAGGTTAATTTATATACTCCAAGTTTATTAAGCTTATTTGTTTTATCTTTAGCATTGAACAAAGATAATTTATTTTGAGGTTTAAAGCTAACTTTTAGATTATGTTTCTATAAAATGTAGTTCTTTCACTTACGATACCAAAATATGTGAGGGAACCGTATTTAGATGAAGAATCAGAATTTTTTGTGAAAGGGTAGATACTTGAGTAAGTTAATTTCTGCTTTTTTCTATCAATTAATTTGGATATAATTTGAGGTTGAGAACCATTGTTAATGGCTATAACCTTGATTATATTCAATTCTTCATTCAGGTTTTCAGGAGAAAGAGGAAGTGAAAATGCTCTATGTATCATTGAATTGAATGCTGCTAATTTGTGACTACGGTGACTAAAAGATGGATTGGCATTAGTAGTATCTGTGAATGTAGGTTTTCTATAAATTTTGAAAGTAATGATATTATTATGGTGCGTGAGGGTAAGGTCTAGGAAATTTATTTTGTTATCTTTCTCAGTTTCTAAGGTTAACTTAATGTTAGGATGGATATTATTAATGAAGGATAAGAAAACATTCAATTGTCGTGATGTATCTTTGAAGAAGGATAAAACATCATCTACATGTCTAAACCAGCAATGAATATGGTTTTTAGCTTGAGAGTTCTCATTATAGTTTCTTCAATATAAGAATCCGCCAAAGGAGGACTTCATGGGGATCCCATAGCTAATCCGCTATTTTGTGTGAAAAACTCGTTATTAAATTGACAATAATTTTAGCTAAGGCAAAGATCAAAAACTTGTTCTATCTCGGATTTTAATACGGGATTTGTATGTGACTTTTCCAGAATTTTTAATAACAAAATTTTGCATTTATTGTGGGGATATTTGAAAACAATTTCAAACATCGAAAGATACCAAAATTCAATTTTCTTTCATTTAATCATATAACTGATGTGATACGTCGTACAGAAAATTCCCAGAAACTATTACATTCCATTTTCGTTCTGATTAAATTTGCCTTATGTTCTAGTCTCAAAATTATCTCACGGATTCTAAAAATTCGTGAAATTTCTCAAAAGTCAAAATTTTCCCCACTTAACTAACCCTTTATATCACTTTGGTTCATTTTATTCAGAGTGTACATTTGAAGCACAGCCTGATAAATCTGTATGTACAAATCAATCTTTTGTACAGATATATATTACTAAATCAAAATATACTTTTTACATTATAAAGACGCATGTAGAAATTTGATAAGGTTTTAGTCAATTAAATTAATATAGATATGACTTAATGACTGAATATCTGTTCTATGATTTGCAGACTTGGAGTCACGTTTTATGTGAATCATCTCAAGAATAGATCTTTTATAATAGCAAGGGCGGTGGAATTTTCCAAGTTTCAGTTTCTTGTACTATACTTATGGCCATACATTCTTTTCCGTAAATATTATTTAGAGATTCCTGTCCCATAGCAATCTAAACAACTTAATTTGTATACTGTATGGGTTTATCTCTAGGTATTAAAGGTTTTAGATTTGAGAAATATTTCCCAACCCAGTTAGTTGTAAGTTTATGCGCAACATTTATATCATACTATTTTTTTACATTTCTTAATTTTCTCTGAGGTCTCCGGAATGTATGGTAATGTTATAAAATTATTTGTATTACAGTTTATGTTATTTATATATGACGTTCCATTATAGATTTTGTTAATTCTTTCTTTAATGATGGGATTGAAAATGTTTTTGGGTAGACATTCATTTCCAGTGTATTACGAACAATTTTAAAATTTTTGCAACGGTCCACTGGGTGGGACAATTTAACCCCGCGATCTAAAAATTATTCATTGGGGTGATTTGTTTCATAATTAAGTCCAATTGTCTAAAAATATACGAACAAGCTGTGATCAATTTTTCACTTTTGTTAGCAACATAGCTTTCGGACACTCCTGCGGGTTAAAGGACGTTAAATTATACTCTACGTTACATTGAAATTTTATCCAAATGGTCTACATAATGTACTTCACAACTCTATGTTCATACAGACACCTGCTGTCAGTTTGAGTAAAAACTGAGCAAGTTTTATAAGATTATTCGTTTTTTTTTATTGAGCCAGTCAGCGCCAAAGGTTCAACACTAGTTGATGAGTAGATTTGATTAAAATGATAAAAACCCTGTATGATATTTTATCGTGCAAGAACATACATCCGATTATGAGTAACTGGCGAGTGATTGAGTGAAAGTTTGATGACGTCCGGGCCAATTCATGCCGGAAGGGTTCTCCGAAAATAATGACTTTCTCATGTTATCACATTACTCCGCTTATGTTGGAAGGTACCTCGAACAGTCAATTATCAACAAGAAATACGTCTAGTCTGAACAACATGTCACAGCGGTCAGCCGCGGAATTCCCTGCACCTGTTTATTTTGCACTTGTGCTCATTCCACAAAAATGCAGGAGCAGACATATTGGTGACTAAATTCGTTTTCCGGCAGGATATAAATGTTGACACTACATTTTATGATGACGACTTGGGAAACGAGGTTTCCGTATAGTCTACGAAGTCCAGGGTGGTGAGCCAATCGGGAATTATTAGGAACAGATCCGGCATTTTCAATTCAAAATGATGTATAATTATATGAGTGATCTTATTATACTCTTCGCAGACGAAAACCGACGAGTACATTGCATTTACTCTAGCTATTTCTAAAATCGTTAGAAAAAGTCTTAGAGGAAAAATTCCTTCACCATAGTATTTTTCATCAAATTTTAAGGAATTTTGATAAAAATTGTCTGTCTGCCTGCCTGTCTGAATGTTCGTCACGAATTGCTTGTCTACTCGATAAATCAAAAACGATAGGTCCATCATATTCAAATTTTGACCAAAAATCGTTTGCTGTTCGGTGACGAACTCTATTGTTTTTCAGAGAATTCCTGTAATGAGCACATCGTTTTCTGAAGGGTTGAAAATTAAAAAAAAATCATAACTCTCAAAGTATACATTGAATCCATTCAAAACTTTTACAGTAAAATTAATTTAATTTACAACGGGTTTCATCCAAATTTCAACACAATGGTTCGAACAACAACAAAAACGTAAACTTAAATTTACACCGCACTTAAACTGTTTATAAAAACGGCTCGGGTTCGATACCCAGACACGAAATTTTTTTTTGTAGCATTTTCTAAAAAATCTTATTAATTTGAATATTTGTTGTGTATAGATAATGAAATAAATAATTTAATTCATTATCTTCACAACAAATGCGAAGAGATGTTATGGAATGTGAAACAATTATATAAAAATCAGTAACCAAATCAAATGGTTTGCGATGAGCAACTTTGCCACGCACACTATGTATCTATTCTCCAAGCGGCAACATTAGTTTCATAATACGTTACATCTTACAAACATCTATCTTTTAGTTAGGTGTTTTGAATAGTTTTTTTGTGAGTTTAGGTGTGACTCCTCGCCCTTTGAAGAAATACTGCTCACGGCCCGGCATATTACTATGGAAGACAACACTAACAGAGGTCTGTCGAGACGGGGGATAAGAGGGAGATTCGCTCCGGGTCCGGATTTTTCAGAGGTGACCCCGCTTAGGGCTCATTTTTTTAATTCCTACTGCATGTATTGCAGAAAAATAAGATGCCAATTTTTCCAAAGAATTAGTGGGTGAAAATAATTCATTTTAAGCATATTTACGAAAAGTAGGTACTTATTTTTCCTCACTTTTTTCTAAAATTGAATAATCTGGATTTATTATATCATGAATTTCCTCTTTAAAATGTATAAACAGTTTGAAGACTAAGCTTTAATATTTAAGTAAGATTCAAAAATGAGGCCTAAAGGCCCCCATCTCTGCCCCCGGGCATGTATTTTCTCTCTACTGCCCTAATTAACAGTATACAGGGTCGTTATTATGTATGAAAACAGTCAAATATTTCGAGAACGGTTCGAGATATCTGTCTGGATTTTTCAGAGGTGACCGCGCATCGGGGTCATTGTGTTTTTTTCAATTTCTACTGCATGTATTGCAGAAAAATAAGATGCCAATGTTTCCAAAGAATTGGCGGATGAAAATTATTAATTTTAAGCATATTTACGAAAAGTAGGTACTTATATTTCCTTCCCTTTTGTTCGAAAATTGAATAATCTGGATTTATTATATCATACATTTCCTTTAAAATGTATAAAAAGTTTGGAGATTAAGCTTAAATATTTGTGTACGTTTCAAAAATGAGGCCTAAAGGCTTGAGTTTTTTAAAAGCCGACAGTGCTTGAATTTGGCAGCTTTGGAAAGAGCATTTTTGTTTCGATTTCAGCATTGTAAATGCTGTGTATGGTTTTCTTTTCACAACAGATTTATAAAATAGCTAGAAATGGATTTGGTATCTCCCTCATTATACGTAGTACATAGTGTAAGGGAAGTATCATAAAGCCCAAAAAAATTTACAGATCTTCGCGGATATATCAGTTTTGAGCTTTTCTGAATCGATCTAAATTATTTTTGACATGATCTCTGCCTGTGTTAACAGATTGAACTAACAATTTTCTTCACTTTCATCAATAAATACCATACTGTATATGAACTATGTAACAAATTCAACATACATATGTGACAGTGATAACCGAAAATATTTTGAATAAGTGACCGTATGTAAACAAAAATTTGTTATATTCGGAAATATGAATCGTTTGTAAAGTTATCATAGTACCGTGAAGTCCTTGATTTAACATAAAAAAAAGTTATGTTCATGTAATAAACGAAGTAATAAATCATGAATAATTTAAACGTAAATCAAACATATTTACTACTAACAATATAATTGGCTTGTTGCCTACAATATCTAAGTGTTTATGACAGTTATCCTCGAATAATTGATAAAAGAACGATGTAGTTCTACAAAGCCAAATTAACCCTAATGTTCGGAGAAAAAGGATTAAATTAAATATACTCTTTCGACGTTGTCGCGAGGAGTACAAAAAAGAAAGAATTTCATCATGTTTTTCACATTGGGCAGTGCGATGCAAAAAAGTCTTGTTTTCAATACTATCATTAAAGGGAAGTGGCTTAACCCCCAAATACACTTGAGCCATTTCGTTGGGCTCATTGTGCGCCACGTGATCAGAAGCCTATTCTATTCCAGCAGGTTTGTGGGCCACCAGAAACCCAGAATATTGCCAAGGTTGACTTCTATAAGTTCTTCCGGGAGCAGTTTTGCTTCGCCGAAATAACGGTACCTGAGGGATGTCGAAGCAGAGCATTCCAACAGGATGTGAGACAGTTTCTTTCACCTCTCTGCATTTCCTACATATAGGATTAGGATCATCTGCGATGCCCATACTGTGAATCCCTTTAGGATTTCAGTCATCTGTTTAGATAAAGGAGTTTCTTTGAGAGCCTCGGAAGGGCGAGACCCCCCCAAGCAATTTGATAAAACGACCATTGGCTCCGGTCCGACAGGGGAGCATTCCATTTCCTTCAAATCAACTGTGTCCAGGGACCCAGAGGAGTTGAACTTTATTTCTCCTGGCTAGTTCAGCCAGTGTATCTCTACATTCTTTAACAAGCCTTGATGTGTCTCTAGGTGACTTGAGAGCTCCCAGAATCGACCAGCTATATGTGCAGTTGTATATGCGCCTATTTACAGTTTCTTCGTAGGTTTTCCATGTCGCAAGTCAATATGGCATAGACCTCCGGGCATTGGCCTTTTAAGGTACACTCAAGCCTCAGAAGTCTAACCTATGTTGGACTCGTCTGTGAACCATACGAACCCACCTGGTGGCAGTAGGGCGAGAGTTTCGTGGCTTCAATCTCCTCTATCATGGATGATTTTGGGAGAAGTAACATGTATAGCTGGAATCAAGCTATCAATGATATACAGCAGATATTATTCACACTTGTATCAGGAATTATGTGCAATATCTATTGCAATAACACCAAAATATCTTTAATTACTAGGTGTTACTAAATACGTAGAGAAAAAACCGTTAATTTAGAAAAACCTAATTAGTCTAATCTAGATTATCTATAATTAGTATTAAATAAATAATGATAATATGTAATTAGAATCATTGCTGGAACAATGGATATGTCGTGACTGAAGTCGCGTTTACAGTTATCTATTTAGAATACCTAATGAATTGCTTATTGTATTCTACGCTCACAAACTGATTAACACCGAATGACAAATCGAATGTTATTATTAACTGTTTAGCGTAACACATGGAATGCATTGAAATATTTCGAACGCTATACGAGTGAATGAACCGAGCATTTCATTTGCAAAATTGTTCGCATTGCTGTAAGATATTATAGCCGAACAATGATGTAAATAAAATCCAATGTGAAGCTACCTACTGATATAATTGTAATATTTCTAAATGCTTATCAGAGGGGGAGATCTGTCGAGACGGCCCTCCACTAGGCTGTTGGCTTTATAGAGCAACATCTGAAGTGGAAGGGAGTCTGCATTGATGCCTTCTTGGACTTTTAACAAGACCACTCCAGCTCCTATTAAACAAGCGGCGGAGAGACATGGGTATCCCGCGAGTGCTAATAGGGTGGATTATAAACATTCTTGAAGCTAGATACCTTTCAACGACGTGGTAAGGGTTGGTATCAAAGATAGGGGTACTCTCTCCCCTTTTATGGAGTTTGGTCGTGGATGAACTACTAGTAAGGCTAAGCCGGAGGGAACTGCCCCGTATGTCGCACTCCAAGCGACTAATGAGGATCTCCAGTAGTATCGAGTGGTTCTGATAGATCAGTCCTTGCATGTGCTATGTCAGTGCACGGCATACGCGGTTGGTAGTCGGACATACCTCCGAGACGATAAAACTATATCCGAGGAAATCAGAAGTATCCCCTACATCAGGCTACTGAATTTCATAGAATACACCGGACTGATGAGATAGCAATATGACACTAACGAAGTGCAGTGGGGCTTCCTCTGAGAAGGAGAACGAACCTCACGGGGGAGGGGTTTTAGTCTGTAACAATCCGGCAAACCTGGGGGCCTCCGAGGTGTCTATGCAAGATTTCCCCTCCTCTACGCAAAAAAACCGTGCTGCTATAAAGTCGGTAGGTTATGCGGATGACATCGCCATACTCTCCAGAAGGTCGGAGAATATAATTACACATCAAAATGTTATGTCTAAATTGAAAAATTCAAGATAGCGGTTCCTATAAATTTTGCTTTTTGACTGTCTTGTAGGTATTCAATCGAGTTGATACTTGGTTTGAACAAGGTGTTTCAAATTCGACTCTCATCATTTCGATCTCGAAAAGTATAAGAGATATGAAGATGGTTACATTGGGGCAAAGTTGCGTATCGGTGAGCCCGATAATATTCCGTTTAATCATTGAAGTTATCTTTGGTACTTCCGGATATATGGCGATTTTTTTTAAAAGTTAGAAGCAATTCATAAATACATTCTCATTAGAACTTTTTGTGCTTCATCTTTAGGCGTTGTCGGAAATACTCTAGACGTTTCGTTTTTCCCAAATCATCATCAACTATCATTTTTTGTTGTGGGCGCCATTATGGATTTTGCAGTTTTGAATAGCCCCTTCCATTATCTTTTTAATGATGTATCAGAAATTACCCTTGAAGTCCCAAAAGTCAAGAAATATTGAAGAAAAAGTTGTTATACCATAGATGGCTTTGATTTTTTCAATCTGTCACACATAAATGGTATTTTGATGCCTTGTTAAGAGCTGTGTCGTTAAAAATGGGGTTTCAAAATTAATAAAAACGAATGAGATATGATGAAACGTTATTGCATAAACGATAGAATCGGTGCCAAGTCAGCAGAAACGTATCTGAACATGTATCCCGAACGACAACAACCCAATGGAACTTTGTTCAAATTATTGGAAAGAAATCTAGCTGCGTATGGTTCGTTTGAAAATCTAAGACAAAATTGTGGTATGCAAATAGCTGATGAGAACACTCAAGAAAGCTTTCAAAAGACTAACAATAATAACAACTAAAGAAAAACAGTAAATCACAACAGATCCTTAGTCCATGATTCTCTAAACAAAACTACTCTTCTTTGTATGTTAAGCACTGGGCGATTCATTTCCCTTCTTCTTATCTCCCAAATTCCCTGAAGATGTTAAGTTGAAGCTCCTCGATATTTTGGTATTCGCCTAGCTTGTTAATTCTATTTTCAGCGTACCCTATAAAATGTGTCGCGGACACTGAGATATATAGACCTAGTTGGCCATTTCACTGGTCCATTACGCCCAGGGACGCGCCGTCCATATGGGCAAGGCCTTAAAGGCGCCGCTCCACCAATACCCAATACCGACCGCCGGTGAAATATTTATACTCCTATTCCCGAGGAGTGGGGGAGCGAACATCCGCGTAGCCTTCGACGAGCAGGTTTTGAACTTGCAAAATTTTGCGTGTTCGTAATCGATTTAACAGGTTGATTTTTCATTCTTGTCTTGATGAGCGCATAAGACATATAGGGGCCTTATTTGCTATTACGTATCTACCGAAGTTGTGAAAAATAGTTACAAATAAGGTAAGTAACTGATAATTACCAGGGATGCACATATGGAAAATAATTGTTTTCCTTTTTAATAATTATTGTTTATGAAACAAATAAGACTCAGTGCTTAATAATTTTTATTTATTTTATTTAGATGGCCAGAGAAGAAAAAAAGAAATTGTCTGGTTACCAGAACTTGCTCAACAAGCGAAAACGGGAGGAAGACTTGGAGAAAACCAATTTCAAAATTAGTCACTTTTTTCGAAAGACCACACAAGACACTACTTCTGATAACAGTGATTTTCTACAATCAACACAATCAAACTTGCCATCAGAATTAGAAAAGCAAGCTAATGAGGATGAAGATCCAGAAGAATTAGATCTTGATACGTTTCAGTCAGTGTCGGTAACATCATGTTCGAGTAAGCAAGACGAATTATGCGAAGAAGCGCCCCTTTCTCACGATCCAGGTCTTTGGCCAAGTGTATTGTCTTCAATTCAGGTGCAAGAACTTGTCGAAAAAGGTCCAATGCAATATCAAAATAAAACTATGTATCAGTATCCTAAAGACAAAAGTGGACGTAAGTTTTCCGATATATATTTTACTCGAATTTTGTTAAATGGTGAAAAGGTTCAGCGTCATTGGTTGCTATATTCTAATGAAAAAAATGCAGTTTTTTGCTTCTGCTGTAAAATATTCAATGACCCCAACAATCCATTGACTTTTAAAAACACTAAATTAAGTAACCAAGACGGATTCAATGATTGGCATCATTTGAGCGAACATTTGAAAATCCACGAAAAAAGTAAATCTCATTTTCAAAATTTACGTGTCTGATCAGATTTACTGGAACGATTAAAAACTAATCGAACCGTTGATTCTGAAATGCAAAATTTATTAAAAAATGAAACCAAACATTGGCGCAGTGTCATTGAAAGAATAATGTATAATACTATTCAATTTCTGGCTGAACAAAACTTGGCATTTCGTGGTCCTAGTAACAAATTATTCGAAAGAAATAATGGAAATTTTTTAAAATGTATAGAAATGATAGCAAAATTTGATCCAGTCATGTCTGCGCATATTAATAGATCTCAAAAAAATATTCCACTTTACCTTGGGGATAAAATTCAAAACGAAAGCATTAAATTAATAGGTGACAATATAAGAAATAATATTTTAAACGAAGTTAAAGAAGCGAAGTATTTTTCTATATTACTTGATTGTACTCCGGATGTCAGCCGCCAGGAGCAGATTTCTGTTTGCTTAAGATACGTTAATTTAAAAAACAATAGATTTAGTGTCGAAGAACGTTTTTTAACATTTAATCCTGTGAGTGATACAACAGGTGAAGGTTTAACAAACTTTTTACTAAAAACTTTGGAGAATTATGGTTTAGACATTTATATGAAGGGTAAACACCAAGGTGTACAAAAAAGAATTTTAGACATTAATCCACGAGCAATGTTTGTTCCTTGTTGTAACCACAGTTTGAACCTTGTCATAAACGATGCTGTGAAATCCAATATATCTAGTATACATTTTTTTTCAACTGTTCAAGAATTATATAATTTTTTTTCTGCCTCAACCAATCGGTGGTCTGTTTTGAAAAGTAACATTTCAAGTCTGACGTTAAAGCCTTTGTCAGACACTAGATGGTCTAGCCGAATTGATGCAATAACCCCTCTTAGATTCCAGTTGGGCGAAATTTACGATGCTCTTTTTGAAATTTTATCCGGAAATAATTTTGACACTAGTACAAAACATCTAGCTACCTCCTTAGGTAAAAAAATAAAAAATTATGAGTTTGTTTGTATGGTAGTCTTGTGGTACAAGATTCTAAATAAAGTGGATGTTGTTACTAAGATTCTGCAATCAAAAACATTTAATATTTCCCAGGCTTGCGAAAGTTTGAGTAAACTCAATGAATTTGTAAAACAATATCGATCTGACAAAGGCTTTATTGACTTATTAGTAGATGCCAAAGAACTAGCTTCTTGCTTAGAAGTTGATGCAAAATTCATATCCGCAGAAATGTTAAGGCCACGAAAGATTAAAAAACAATTTTCTTACGAAGGTGACGACCAGCCGATTGAAAATCAAGAAATTAAATTTAAAGTAAATTGCTTTTTCGGAATGCTAGACATTACTCTTTCATCAGTACATGAAAGATTAAAACTATTATCGTGTCATTCTGATGTTTTCAATTTTTTGTGGAATGTTGAGGATTTCGGCAAATACTCTGATCAAGATCAATTTAATTTTTGTAAAAAACTGGAAGAAACCTTAACTGACAAAGATCGAAACGAGAAAGATATAGATGGAACAGAACTTTTACACGAATTACAATTTCTGCAAAATGGCGACAAAAAGGCGCCGTCTGTAGTAGAAACACTTAATTACATTGCAATAAATAACCTAACTCACTCATTTCCAAACATTACGATTGCATTGCGCATATTATTAACCATTCCAGTTTCTGTAGCTACAGCCGAGAGGTCATTCTCTAAATTAAAGTTGATTAAAAATTATTTACGATCTAGAATGGGCCAAGAGCGGTTGGAAAATCTTGCTATTATTTCTATAGAATCTGACTTTTTAAAGCAACTTGAAATGGAAGACCTTGTAAACGAATTTGCAAAAAGTAAAGCTAGAAAAGTCCAATTTTTGTAAATCCTCTTCATCATGTATCATGATCATATGTATTATCTGTCTTAAAACAATCGCTATTTTATTTCTGTTTTTTTTTCAATAGTTTGTATCTTTGATACTGTTTTTGTTTTGTTACTGTTGTTTCATATTCTATTAATATTTTTTGTGTACTTTTCGTTTGTCACAAATAAATATAGACATATATGGTCATTAGTACTAAAGAGTTTTCATCAAAAAGTTCGACAGTGAACTATGAGAGAATATTATAATATTGGTGAAAGGCGCCTATCATGATTCCGCACGACAGTGCCGAAAATACTTGGCGCGTCCCTGATTACGCCCAATCCATCTGTCACCAAATCTTTGGGTAAGATAATCAGATATTTGTCTTGTTGTGTGGTGGAGCACAATTGTGTTGGAACCAGATGATGTTGAAGTTGGCCAAAGGGATATCATCGAAGTCTGCGAGACTTGTTTTTATAAATATGTACCTGCACACGTTAAGCCTGAAACGCACTTGCGGTCGAATTTCTCGAAATTACCTGGGGTTGTTTATGCTCCAAATGTGTTCATTGTTTGGATTATATATAAATTCTCTATTGTTTGGATTGAATATACCACAATTAAAACGTAGAAGTGCATTCGTCTGTCCAAATTTCCTCTTCCAGGAACGCTACGAAATCGGGTCTCCTTTGTAGCCACTCACAAAATTGGAATGACTTTTCGGGATCACCTGGGTGCAGTTTTTGCGATACGTGAATTTTGTAGCATTTGAAACAAGTTTTTTTAAGCTATCTCCAGGCACTCGTATGGGAAGAAACATCAACATCGGAGGAAATTTGGCGTGTGGATTTACCAGAGTTTATATTTATCTGCAAAATATCTACTTTTATTGAAAATGAATTATTGTTTTAACGTTAATTTTACCCTAATGACTAAATTTACTTTAGTATCCACGCCCGTTCTGTCTCTATCAGTGGCGACTCGTGAACTTTTTAAGAGAGGAGGCTGGACATAAAACATTCTTGTAAAAATATACTCTATTCAGCCAATAAATTTAACCTTTGCACAGCGACCGTACCAGCTACTTCAGTGCCAAAATTAATTGTTGCCAAGCAAGAACCAACGTGGAGGTGTAGTTTCTCTTGGCAAAACATTTTTTTTGTTCGTTTTTTTTTTCTTTGGATTTTTGATATTTTTTATTTTTTTTTTGAAATTTTTCATATTTTGTTTTTTTTATTATTTTTATAAACTTTTTTTATATATTAACGGAATTCTACGGTCTTTAGTTTGCGAAAAATGATCAATAATATTATCATAAAATGTATCATTTTGTTTTAAGTGTTTTACTGAATCTTTTTCAATAGATATCAAACTAACACTGTATAAACGATTTTGGCTCATTGTATTTCGCATGTAAGTTTTAATTCGTTTGAGAGTAGAAAATGATCTCTCCACCGATGCCGACGTGACAGGAATGGTGACTGTCAAACAAAGTAGTTTATAAAACTGAGGTAAAACTTGTTGCAAATCATTGTCTATCATATATTTCATCATATCGGCGTGAATTCCGTACTGGCCTAAAATATCTTTATCCGAGTAGGTATATAACCCATAATTCATTGTGCAGTGCTATTTTATCAAAAAATTTATATTTTAGAACTAAGTTATCTAAAAGTGTATTGGGAAACTCTTTTGAAAAAGATTCGAAAAATCTTCTATTCGTCAAGTCGAAAAATTTCAATTCATGTAAATCGGAAAATCGAATTTCAATTTGACCTTCAACAGTATCTAAAATTTCATAAAAAAAGTTGTTTATAATGTAGTTTCTTGTCTACCAAATTATATGTTTTCCTCCTTTAACAATATTCTGTTTACCGGTTAATTTGAACTTAATACTCGATGTAATATGTTCCTGCGATTTTTCATGTCTATCTATACCACGAGCTAAATTTTTCAAATCATCATAACCCGAGTGTCCCCAACATGAAGTTGTATCAGATGTAAATAGCAAGCAATATAATTTATTGTGTATTTCGATTTTGAAACATACCTGTCATCGTCACCACTAATCCTTTCAAATCCGGTAAAGGCCGTTTATTTTTAACAAAACACTTTTCTATCATATGTTAATCCACTAAATGGATTTTCTAACAACCCAGCAACTAAGTCACTCATCATTTTAACGTTCACCGATTAGATAAATTATAACTTAACTACTTAACCTTACTTCGCCTCGCGGTACAAATTACAAAACCAAGAACTAACGGAACACGACACGTGTGGCATTCTTCTAGCGGAAGGGCGGTAGCAAGTAATCGTATTTCATTCGACCGACGATTCCATACGAGAAGCTAGCTTCCATAGGATGTTGCCATATTCGCTCTTTTACCCTATCTAGCAATTGAACTGCTTGGAAAACGGCAACTGTGTTGACCACACGTATTTAGCGTTTGAGATATATAGAGAATCTAGCCTCTGGCCACTGTTGCCAGATTAAAAATAACTACTGAGAACGGGGAATTAATTGTAAAATTTAAAGAATTATCAGAGAAACAGGAAATAAAATGGAGAATGATCATTAAGATAAATTGGTGAGGAGGCTGAGCCTCCTTAGCCTCCTTCGAGGAGCCGCCACTGGTCTCTATAGTTATGTCTTGACGTTTTAAATGCACCAAACTCGGATTATCCAATAATCTGAACAAAGTTCGCTGAGGATGTCGCCTTTAGGGATACTTGTTCAGATACAATTCCGATGTCTTGCCACCGTATCCATCGGCTTTGTAGTTTTTCTTAACGACACAGTGCTTAACAAGATTTCAAAATACCATTTACATGTGACAGATTAAAAAAATCAAAGCTTACTTTAGTACAAAAACTTTATGTTCAATATTTTTGCCACTACAAAGGTAACTTGTAATACATCAATAAAAAGATAATGGAAGGCGCTATTCAAAACGAAACGTCTTAGAAGATTTTCGACTTCGCCAAAAGATGAAGCTCAAAAGTTTCCAATGAGAATTATTTAGTTTTTCTAACCTTTGAAAAAAAAACTCGTCAAAAAATAAAAACCAAAACCGCAAATTTCAGTTTTTCCGACATATTATCATATTAATGATAACTTCAATTATTAAAAGGAATTTAATCGGGCCCACCGATGTTTTAATTTAACCATCTTCGTATCTCTTATAGTTTCCGAGATCCCAATGATGAGAGTCGAATTTGAAACAACCGGTATAGAAACCCGAAAGCCCTACAATTCTGAAGTCCTAAAATGAACAGAATGAAGAATCGTCTAAGTACTTACGATTAAAAATTAAAACAAAAATAAATTTTTAAAACAAGCAGACGAAAATATGATTTGTTTTATTGAATATAAATATGTATGTTATTCGGTTCTCGTATCAGAAAATAACTGATTCAAAAGCTAGTCGTATGAGAATCCCTTATTTTTTTGTGAACTGAAAATATGAATGACTTATACTGATTTATTCACTTCGAAGACAACATTCGTATTCAGTTCGAAGACAAAATAGGGAATTTCATACCACAAGGTTTTGAATATGTTATTTCCTGATAGGTATGAGAACAGAATATGTTACGTATCATCAAATCCAACAAAACAATAACTTTTTCGTTTTCAGTACACTTTAAAATAAAAACTTGAATTCTCAGCCATTACGTTGATGTTAAACTTTTGTTATTTGAATAATGTGAACCAGTTACATGAAATATTAAAATGATATAGCAGGATTACAGAATGCAGAAAATGACAAAACACCAAAACTCGCTGAAACTATGGAGGAAAAAATCCTCGTGGTTGGTATTATCACAACTATTTAATTTTAATATTCGAGGAACACTTTACGTGATAACATGACACAATAGTTTTATCTATTTCATCGATTTATGATGGCAAAACAGTATACCCGCATTTCATAATCCAGGAATGAATCACGATAAAACTTTCAAATATCCATAAAACATTTAATATCTTTTTCACTATCCACTAATCATGCATCCAATTCTATCATAATCTCATTCTTCTCCTGCGCACTTTCTCTAACTAAATTCAAATCACCACACGATAATAATTAGCCGGCAAGAAACTTACCATCATGAAGCAACATCATTTCAAATTGATTTCCATTGCGTAATCTTAACTCGTATAGGTACATAAACCACGTGAACTATTTTTTTAAATGTACATTTACATTTTATAAAACACACATAAACTTATCCCTCTCATAAACAGAATAAAATTATTACTGCATATTGCTGGTATAATACTTTTTAAACTGTCTCGCATCTATCTAATTCGTATGAGTTAACATCACATCACCTAGGACTGAAAACAGCAACTAAATAACAAAAGACAACAGGTGACTGAGTGTGCTGGCGACACTGACCCACAGACAGAGGTAAATGGTAAATACAATGCAGGTAGGTAGTGGAAGCGAAGTGGAACTGAAAACTACTGATGCACGTAACTTCTAAGTTGAAGGTTGATTATGTAAATCTATACTTGATATATTGTAATTTGCTTATAATTGTGCAGATTCATTCTGATATGAATCAAAGTGGTAATTGAAACTATGTTTAAAGTATATCATGTGAAACGTGAATTTTCTCCTATGGAAAGTGATAGTTCAAGAACTCAGATTGCACATATCAATGACGTATTCCTTGGTTCAAAATGTTATCAGTATAGAATCTTTTGTAGTATAATTGGACCATACTATGATACATCGTTTTTTTTTGCGCAGTAAACGATTTTTTCATATTATATTGATTTAACGTCGGTATATTTCTGCAACTGTGACTTAACATCTACTCCAGAAGGCAAGCTCATCCCAATCTGGAAATTTCGCCGAAGCCTAACTATTTCCAAGTTCAACTAGGGATCTACCTTGCGGTGACATCATAAAGCACATGGGACCTACTGCTTTACTTCCCACCCGAGGGAAGTCATCGTTAGGTATTATCTTGTTCAATGAATATAACTGCGTTTTGCCTGAGATGTATCAAACATATTTCAGCCGTGATCCGGCTATGAAACCGGGTCGCCAGAGGGAGGCCACCGTGCTAACCACTAGGAGAAGGGGTGGGGGTGAAACCGGATAGTGATGTAAAACCGGGTACCACATTTTATTAAATGATGGTGGTTCCACCTGTGAGACAACCTGACCAATGGTTCATCAACAAGTGTTGTTATGTTATTTTGAGTATTTTGCTTTGTTTCTACATTCAACTAAGAACTTTGTGGATATACTTTGTTTAAGTTTAAGTACAGCATAAGGTTCTTCCATTTTAGTGTATTTGTGGCAGGAAATTTTTTTCATTATAGGTTGTCATTATGAAGACACATGGAGCTATATGTTGTTCAACTGCTTTCGAGGCAAAACCGGGCGGGATAAAGCGAGTAGTACCCGGTTCCGCCTCATAATTAACTAGTCAATCATAACTGAGCATTTTTTTCTTTATTAGATGGTTAATTCAATATCTATTCGCTATTTTCAGTTTATTAAACTGTACGTAATCACCCCAGAAGAAACCAAACGAGAAGGGACAGAAACTGCCGTCGCACTCCCTAAAGCGGGGGCGGAAAAAGCCACTGATTGGAGCAGAGCCAACCTGTGGCATTTCTCATGCCACAGCAAAATCTGTAATCCAAAAATGGCTCGAGATAGAGCACCGTGCCTACTGGAGAAAACTGCCCCGTATGTCGCACAACCAAGCGACTGATGGGAGATCTCCAGCAGCAACGAGTGAAAAATCTGCTGACGTTCAGCAGACAAGAAATACGGAATCTTGTTGCATTCCTGACCGGACACGCCCCATGCAACAAACACCTCTACACGATGGGACTGGTAGATCAGCACACTTGCAGGGGTTGCGGTGTGGAAGATGAGACACCTATGCATGTGCTGTCAGTGCACAGCATACGCGGTTGGTCGTCGGACATACCTCGGAGACGATAAGACTACACCCGAGGAAATCAGAAGTATCCCCTATATCAGGCTACTGAAATTCATAGAATACACCGGACTGATGAGGTAGAAACAAGTGAGGACACAATAGGACTATAATGACCGCAGTGCTGTGGGGCTCCCCTTAGGATGGAGAACCAACCTCACGGAGGAGGGATTTTAGTCGGTAGGAATCAGGCACACCAAGGGGCACGGGCACCCGAGGCGTCTATGCAAGATTTCCCCTCCTCTACGCAGAAAAAAAAATCCCCAGAAAATCAGATCACCAACAATGGTAGATTGTATGTTTAGGCCATTGAGGCTATCTTAAAAGAAACAATGGGATATAAGAAATATGCACATACCTTTGGTATTCCCCAGGGACCATTGGAGGACCGAATCAAAAAGAAAACAAATGGGGTTACATTAGAAGAAGGGGCTAGTAAAGTTGGGTACCTACAAAAAAACTAAACAGAAGTAATCCATATCTTCCAAAACTGATGGATGGGTGAAATACATTTCGTGGACGAGTTCTAATATGACAGTTTCCTTCTAGCAATCTAAATTGATTGATATTTCAACATACCGATTTTGCCCCCCGAATTCCATCCGGACGTGTCCGGGGGTTTGGGCAAAACCGTAATTTACACTACTTTTTTAAAACTGCGTTTTTTTGTTGATAAAGAAGTTTTTTCATTTTTTTTTTGTTTATTCGGTAGGTAATGTTTGTAGACTCCCATTGCTGTAAAATAACTTGAATAAATAAAAACAATGTGGGATACATATACTGCCTTTACCTTAGCAACCCATTCGTTCCCCCTTCCTTTCCCCCGCCGATGATAATCTTTTACATTACTCGGTTCTCCAGATTCTTCTTGGCTAGTTGACGCGACTTCCATCTTTACACTTCACTCACGTTGATTTTTCATTTAAGTTTTATTTTGGTCTTGTGTGTAAGGCTTTCTCAGCACCGCAACAATCAAAATGAATAAATAATAGTATTGTTAACACCAAACACCGGTACTATACCGAACCCCATGAGAAGCAAAGTTCTATCCTAATTTTAACTGATTTCCTACGTTTTCGTGTTCGTGTCGTAAGCCACCTATCTGATATCGTACCAACTTGTCCAACTAGCACAGATGTGGTGGGGACAGCGCCTCATTAGGTTCATCTGCTCAGTCAATGTAGATCATTGTATCTTAAATTTCATATAATTGAATAATAATACTTATTTTCGATTCGTTTGATTTGTATGGTGAGGCACTGTCTACCCATAGAAACCGCCGCTGATTCATAGTCAAGTCACAGATTAGATATCCTAATATGTGATGGAGTGAAGATATAAACGTATACCGACGAATGAGGAACATGTTGCAAAATTTGTTTATTTCCCCAGGCTATTAAAATGATACGATGCGATTGTTTTATAAAAGATATACTTATACATAAATTTTCAAGGTGTCCTATTACATTAGTTCATATTTGGCATTCTCATTGATTACTAACATGAAGTAGAAAGTTGCCTATTAGGAAATATATTTCCTCTACAACGGAAACATAAATTCAAAATCAATAATCTCAAATTGCTTGCATACGGGGATTAAACCAATACAACGAATAACTACGAGAATATATCAAAACGAATGCTGAAACTCTATTTTCAGAAAGAATATGATAATAAGGACCATTTAGTTAAATTTCATAAATACAATAAGAATGTTGAACTAGAAAACATTAAAAGATCAGTCCATGAATCTGAGTGGATCAATACAATTCTCTATTATTTATAAGTATTATAGCAACTATTCCTTCAATATCAGTTATCAGAAAACCTGGACTGTTTCCACAGCTAACAGTTTCATTATTGATATATTTCCTATACATACAGTTCAGGAATACCTTTTGTCCCACCAAAGGGTACGACGTCAAAGATTAACTAAGAATTCCTTGTTTGGTTTAAATTGTCTATTTCTTTCTCACTTTTTTAGGTAAGCAATCAAAAAAAAGAAGAGACCCCGAAACTGTATTTTTGACTATTACGTATGGACCTATTATTTTTACCTTAGGTCGCACAGAATTAGCCAGCTAATCATATTCTATTTTCGAGTTTTTGTTTGCAGCATTGATAGCTTAATTCTGGAATGCTAGTGAAATCTGAAGTACCGAAACGAGCTGGTGTTACTAACTTGTTATTTCGTGTTAGAATGGAAACACTTATTGACAAATTTCTTATCAATATATCAATAAACAGTGCATGATTGATGTGTTGTGCTTCAATAATATTTCTTCTCATAATTTTAAACATTGTATTGTATCAATAATCTCAAATTGTTAAGTAACTATTTGAATCGTTGAACAGTAGCTTCAACTCCATATTCCATCTAGGTCTCATCCACCCATGTTAGAATCGGAACTACTGGTTTTTGTAGAGAATTCAATTAATACCCACATCCACATTCAAAAAAATATCCAGTTTGGACTACGCAAATTTACAAGAGGTGAACTATTGGAGTTCAGGTTTTATTTCCTTCATAATGAGAATCTGAAAACGCTATTGCAATTTCAAAATGTCTATACAGAAAACTAAATCGAGTATTTTCAGAAAATTTTATATCAACTATGACACTATAAGCCGTATAGTTTTCAAAGCTATGGTCAAGTGCCTATTGTAAGTAACTTTTAAAACGAGGTTAAAGCTACTCGTTTGAAACCATATAGTGGATGGGTGACCAGTCTACAACGATAATTCTACGCAATTCTTGCTGCTTGTCAGCTTGTAACTTGGAATTTGAATTACGTCGATATAAAGCAAATTAACAACCTTCCCTCACCCTAATTTTATTAGTACAGTTTTTCGCTTTCAGGTACGCGGACGTACACAGACATTATCTCAAAAGCTCAAAACTAATAATTCCAAGAAAATCCAGATTTTTTTTAGTTCGATTATTAGTCCAGGCAATAAGCCAAGAAAAAGGCCATAATAAAAAATATATATATAGTAAGCTAGAATTTCAATTTTTTTTTTGCATTTTGATCCTAATACCCCATAGATCATTCATGACTATCAAGACCGTGGGGGTCGACCTTTCTACCCCCCAAAACGGAGTTTCAACCCCTCAGAGGAGCATTCTTATAAAAACAATCCAAAAGTTTAGAAAATTAATGAATTAAGAGCCGAAAATGACCCCCAGTATGTTTTTGGGTCGCTGATCACGATTCCGCTGTTATTTTTTCCAAAAAACTCTCTCCAGATGGAAAATTTGGCAAATTTGAGATTTTCCTGAGACGGTTATGAATAAGAAAGTGTAGTTTTGTTGCAAAAATGACTAGAGGCCATGTTTGCAACAAAATTATACTTCATTATTCATAACCGTCTCAGGAAAATCTTTCTTTTCCCGAATTTTCCCTATGGATGGAGTTTTTTGGGAAAAATAACAGCGGAATCGTGATCAGTGAACCAAAAAACCTACTAGAGGTCATTTTTGCAACAAAATGATACTTTTTGATTCATAACCGTCTCAAATTTCCCGAATTTTCCACCTGGAGAGTTTTTTGGAAAAAATAACAGCGGAATCGTGATCAGCGACCAAAAAAACATACTAGAGGTCATTTTTGCAACAAAATTATAAATTATATATTATATATAAGTTTTCTGAGTTTTCCATCTGGACGGAGTTTTCCGAGAAAACTAACTGCGGAATCGTGATCAGCGACCCAAAAAACATACTAGGGGTCATTTTCGGCTCTTAATTCATTAATTTTCTAAACTTTTGGTTTGTTTTTATAAGAATGCTCATCTGAGGGGTTGAAACCCCGTTTTGGAGGGGTAGAAAGGTCGACCAACGCAGTCTTGATAGTCATGAATGATCTATGGGGTATCAGGAACAAAATGCAAAAAAAAATTTCTAATTCTAGCTTACCATATTTATTTTTTCCGGTTCGTTGCCTGGACTATAAGTAGCTTATACTACATATAGTAAGAGAAGTAAACATGCGAATAAACCCTAAGCAAGCTTTTCCTATTTCGATCTATTTTAAGTATATTCAGACTAGCGATTATTTCTTGATTAGGTAATATTTAGTAAATCTTTGCAAAACTGTATAAAGGAAAAAAGTGGTTGCTTCGAACATTATGTATGTCTTGAAATTTGATCTAATCTGATGATCTATAAAGGTATTGTACAAAAACCGAATCAAAATTATTTAACCCATCATTCTTCAAATTGCCGCATCAGATCTTAATGTATATGAAATCAGATAAAATTGGATAATTTTTATTAACCGGATTCTAATAATTATTTGCAACGGAATTATAATAGAAGAGCAAACCATTTACAGGAAGGAAATAAGTTTGTCTTTTTCGATCACTTCAACATCTCGTGAATTAAAAAAAAAATACGTTTTCTTTTTATAACTTATTTCACTCACCACAAAAAAATTGATAGAAATAATCTTCGTGAAGAACAATTCTGGCACATTGATTCCTCACATTGAATTCGTTCACATCGATTCCGTATTGTCTGAAAGCGTATCTGTTTGCGATGCACTTCATCCTTGCGTTGCGACACTAAATTCCGTATTAGCGCCACTTTTAGATATTTTATGGATGATAGGTACTATATTGTATTTTTAGATAAATTTTATGGCAGATTCAACTGTTGTCAGTAGTGAAACAAATATGTCTGTAGCTGTGACGAGAAAATAAATTAACAACGTTTATGTAAATAGCCGCTTGAGTGGGAATCCCATTTCCAATGTAAACATGACATATATAAATAAACAAGGGTAGAATTTAGAAACACAGGCTGACCTCGTTCCCCATGATGCGCAGTATACGCCATTATAATTATTAAATGATAATCAATCCAAATATTTAGCTCTTAAATTTGGTATTTTAAGTTAGTATTGAGGTCCGTGAAGTTAGCCCCCAAAAGCTGTTATTTTTATTTCAAAATGGCATGGTTGTTGCTTCTAAACTTTTCTTTAGCGCATCTTCAGTTTTCGAGATATTTAATATTTACTGATTTTAAGGTCAACCCTAAAAAAAAAGAATTTGGTGTCATTTTTTAGTGCTTCAACAAATTTTTTGTTTGATACTTTTAAATTATTTACACATTCAGGCAAACGTTACTGATAATCAGTTAAAGATTCTATTTCGTGTTCCTTTATTGAAGTCCCAAAGGAGATACTCTTATATTAGGTAACTACAAGTTATACAAACACGTCTACATGAGAGTCAATTTTTACCTCAAGCTGAAGCAAAATTCCACAATTTTGAGTTTTCAGACATCAAAAACGGCACCCATAACTTTTTCACAACGATCTATATTTTATGTTTATATCAACATGTTTTGTTTTTGTGTAACAGATGATTCAGAAAAAAATTATCTTATCTTCAGCTTATTGGATCATCATTTCCAATTTCCAATGACGCAATACAGGCATATATTGCTGTTGAATTGTTAGATTAGATCTAATCTACATAAGAAAGCTTTCAATAAATTCTACTATTGTGATGAGTTGAATGAATCAGATGTTGCAATATTTATTTATATATTCAACATACTATCTACAGAAGAACAGTGTCTTAGTATAGTACACGGTCTTGCCGGAGAACAATAAAATATTATCTTAGCCTCAACTTAAGAGTTCGGGTGAGTTTAATGTGCCATTAAATAGTTCAGTTATTATGTTCATCTTTTTCACATTAATCTAAATAATCTGAAAAAAAAGTGGGCAATTCTAAATTAAAGGAGACGGCCAAGGGGGGGGGTGTCTGCGGAACTTGCCGGGGCAATTTTATTCCATTTCTACATCGTATTTGAACTCGTTTACCGGCATTTAGAGATTAAAATACCCTTTAAAAGGTTTTTTATTTTTTTTTTCTATTTTTTGGGTTGTTTTTCAACGAAAATGTCAAAAAACGATTTTTGACTCCAGAAATCGACGATCCAAGAAGACAGTTTCCTTCCATTATCCATCAATTTCTATCCATTGGCTGATTTTCCGCAAAATACCTTTTTTTTTTACGTCATATCGGTGTGAGCAGCCATTAAATAATTTTTTTTTGCGAAATCTGCGTGTTTTTACCTCAGCTTTACGATCAAATAACGATTAAATTACGAATAAACACTAAATGGGTTTTAGAGGTCGAGAAAATTAAAAAACTAAAAAAGACAAAAAACCGATATTACTGTACAAAAATCTGCCGTCAGGTCGCTGACAAGTCTTTTTTTGGGACATATGACCTCGGAATCGGATTCAGCGGGAAATTTTATGATAAGAAAACAGTTCCCGAACTTCATCCAACAGTTTTTACACTCCAGTATACCATTAATTTTATGCCAAAAAACCAGGTAAACGTAATTTTCTTCCAGTTTTTGACCTTTTCGATGTCAAAGTTGCAGAATTTAGAATCGTAAGTAGGCTATTTGAATTCCTTGGACAATTTTCGATGGAGAACATTATTTTTTTAAATATTTTGTTGCTTTGGAAAAGCAGTTTGAAATAAGATTATTCGTAGCTGCAAATCTAGAGACTTCGTTTTATTGTAATTTTTGAAGTGTTTCTTAAAACTTTAAATCGCTAAAATCGTGATCAAATGACTGATTTTGATGTAAAATTTCCCAAGCATTCTGATTCTGACAATTTTTCAATCCCACATGATGACCCAGAGCCACAAAATTCAACAAAGCGCAAAAAATAGGAAGCAAAACAAAGAAACCGAATATTAAATTAGTGTAATTTAGAAATTTTGTGGCTCTGGGTCATCATGTGGGATTGAAAAATTGACAGAATCAGAATGCTTGGGAAATTTTACATCAAAATCAGTCATTTTGATCACGATTTTAGTCGATTTAAAGTTTTAAGAAACAAACTTCAAACATTACAAAAAAACGAAGTCTCTAGATTTGCAGCTACGAAAAAGCTTTTTTTTAAACTGCTTTTCCAAAGCACCAAAATATTCAAAAAAATAATGTTATAGCATGTTTTCAATCGAAAATTGTCCAAGTATTCCAAATATCCTACTTACAATTCTAAATTCTGCAACTTTGAGGTCGAAAAAGGTCAAAAACTGGAAGAAAATTACGTTTACTTGATTTTTGGCGGAAAATTAATGGTATACTGGAGTATAAAAACTGTTGGATGACGTTCGGGAAGTGTTTTCTTATCGTCAGATTTCCCGATACCGGGGTCATATGTCCCAAAAAAGACTTGTCAGCGACCTGACAACAGATTTTTGTACAGTAATATCGTTTTTTCGACCTCTAAAATTCTGTAGTCAAAATAATTTTCATTTAATCGTAAAGCTGAGGTAAAAACACGCAAATTTCGCAAAACAAAATAATTTTTAAGTGGCTGCTCACATCTCTATGACGCCGTCAAAAAGGCATTTTGCCGAAATCAGCCAATGGATAGAAAATGATGCGTTATGTAAGGAAGCCGACACCATATTCGGGTTCAGCGGTGAATTTCCGATCGGAAATGACTTCTTGGACGTTTATTTATTATAAAATGTCGATTTCTATGGTCAAAAAGAGTTTTTTGACATTTTCGTTGAAAAACAACCGAAAAAATTCATAAAAACTTTTCAAAAGGTATTGTTATCTGTAAATGCCGGTAAACGAGTCCAAATACGATGTAGAAACGGAAAAAATTGCCCCGGCAAGTTCCGCCCCCCACCCCTTGACCGACTCCTTCAATTTAGAATTGTCCAAGCAGTTTTCCTCAATCTTTCTCCGAACCGAAAGCATAGAATCTTGAACAATTAGACAAAATACTGGCCCTAAGTGTTGTTCAGTGGAACTTGACGTTGTGCGATTGTTACTTTGAGCTTGAATTATTCCCAATAGGCGGTGCCGGACATATCACTTTGTTTATTAGATTTTGTTTTTGATCGGCTATAATATCACATGGAACAGTATTTCCTTGCACATAACCTTACCATTACGCCAAATAGCTGTATGAATGATAGGAAAGAAATAAAATAATAGACAATATCTTACAAGTTTATTTAAAATAAGGCACATAATATACACTTTGTTTTGTAAATCTATTCAAATGAATATTAAGTCATATAGGAATGTAAATGTATATACAGAAAGTAAGGGAAACATGCCACTGGTTTTATGGTGAGGTTCATTCTATAGTATTTTCAAAGATATTGAAAAACAAAACTATTAGAATATTTCACAAATAGGGCGCTGAACTGTAGATTTCAATTGTTTTCGCAGATATTGGATGAAAGTAATAATATTTCTTTTGCAAGTATACCATCACTCATTTTAGCTAAAATTTTTTGGTGACAAGAATACATGATATGAAAAATTCCATTCTCTTAATACTTTCTTCATTTATGTTCAACCCAATTATTATTAAAAGGGTTTACCGGATAAAAACTAACGGAGAAATAAAAAACATGTAATGTAGAACGAACTGAATTCTCTACAGGTTCGTAATTAAAAGAAATTATGCGAAGGTATTGACAGATATTATTAGAGAAGCCAAGATTTTCTATCGCCTACTTGTTCCGCTGATGATCCCGAGAGGGCCAAACAACTTTGATTATGTTATTACTGGTGGATCTTATTACTTTAGAAGAATTTAGTTGATGATCTTTGAAAAATGATGATTTTGATGATCAAACCGTCGTTTTTGGACGGATTAAAATTGCTGTGACGATGTTATTTTCTATACCCCGATTCAACAGAGAATCCATATCCTGGTGCTACCAGAGTTAAAGAATAGAGCACGCATGCATCCAAAAGAAAAGTTTGATGCGGTTTGATTCCCACTACCAGAGGGAGTGGAGATCAACGATATATCTTTTGGTTTAAACCTGGTTGAGATATTAAGTTCCACCCGTTCCCCCGTGGCCTATTCTTTTAAATATATGGCCACTACTGAGCTTCGAACCGTCGATTCACTCATCTATCAGCACCGAAACCTTTAAATGAAATTTCTGAAAGCAATACTTAATACTAGAAATAATATCAGCTGTTTTTCCAAATTAATATTCTTTGTGAAGAAAATAAATGGTGGTAATTGCCCGGAACATTGAAAATATTAACCAGAGAATAAGACCCTGTTGATTAGTTCATAATGGGAACTCTTCATGATGAATATTTAACACCTAATCCGTGGTAATCCATTTTACCAGACTATTTTGAATATGTGCTATGACAGACATACCAGGAAGTTGAAAAATAAATAAATTACTTCAAAGAACAGTGGAGTAACTGATTTGGTTCCTTCAAAAATAATAACGAACGAATTTCACGAAAATATTCTATAATTTCGTTGAATCAAACAAAAACATTACTTTGAGAAACATTTTTTTGTTTGTTTCAATAACATAACGTGTCTTCTCAGCTAGTCCAGAACAATACATTTGGGAAGCTACCATAAGAAATAACAATTTTCATGAATCAACTCATATTGTAGATGTTTTGAAGCTTCTTGGAGGTTGGATATTTCCTACAGTTGAAGAATTTATTGAACAATATCCACAAAATAAAAATTATCACATAAACATTTTGGACTCCAGCATTCACAAATAATGATTTATTTAATTCAATATTTTGATAATATAAGTTAGAAAGATTGAATTTCTAATAAAACAATATTTGGTTTGCTCTGAGTAGACAGTTGTATAGTCCAAGCGATAAACAGAAGTGCGTGCAGAAATTAATACCTGGAAAAAGAAAATATAAGCGTATAGGAAATTGAATTTAAAGGCGAGTTTCTGTTACATGCAACTCAATCCGAAATGACGAACATAACCTAAAAAATTGGCAAAGTTGCAAAAAGCGGTTTTTCTTGAACAAGTAAAAAACTATAGCTCGGATCGAAAAAAGTTGAATGACAAAGTTGTAGGTATCAAATAGGTCTATCGATATCTTTCATACTTTTCGAGTTATATTGAAAAAATCGTTAAAAATCGGGGTATCGAGAAGTCGTTAACTATCACGTTTCCATACTTGTTATTTTCTGTACGCATAGCCCATGGCAAGCTCAAAAAGCGATTTTTTTTTAAATTTGAAATATCAATATTTTTTCAAAATATATCGATTTTTGGAAACAAAGGCACTCTCATAAATTGGCTAGATCTACTCAGCGGATCGTCCTAGAATAACGATTCTGGGCTTATTTTCTTCTTGAAGAATTGTGAGCTGTTTTTAAAGAATTATAGCGATTTTTCTAATTTTAAGATCATAAAAATGACATCTTATTTTCAGATAAGTTTTACAATTTTTATTTTAGGGAAATGTCTTTGACGGAAATCGATTTCAGACATTTTTTCATGAATTAAAAAAAAAAGTGTACGTTGTGGATGTTAATGTTAAATACCTACATTTTCAATAAAAAAATACTAGGATATGTTTTATTGATTTATAGTATTAGAAATTAAGTAACAAAGTGAAGCGTACGCGGCTGCCGGAGTTTGCGGCGGAGTGGGGGAAACTGATTTCGTGCGTTCAAAGTGGCTTGTGCTTGCAAAATCTTCAATATCTCGGGTTTTGGATCACGTACAAAAATCCTTTTGTACTCAATCTGGGGAATATCGTTTTTTGCTTAGTGAATCATACTGACGTTATTCTTGTTATGCGACACTTGTGAAAACTAATATAAGACTGCTGTATACTGCTACTTTGATTGTAAGGATTTTATAAATATTTTATAATAATTTTGTAAATAAATGAAATTTCAAACTTATCTTAATATGTTGTATTCACTTAATTTTGTATCATAACTACTAAATAACTAAAATAGTTAAATAATTGTCAATTGTTTTACAAGGAAAATACTGTTTCGATGATGAATAATAATTTAAATGAATTTAAAAATAAAACAAATTAGAAATGTAGAAAAAAATATTTTCGAATCTATTTTGCTTCTAAGCCGAAAATATATAAGATATTCTTGTTTATCTCGATTTTTATACGTGATCCAAAAGCCGAGATATTGGAGATTTTACAAGCACAAGCCACTTTGAACGCACGAAATCAGTTTCCCCCACTCCGCCACACGCTCCGGCAGCCGCGTAAGTTTCACTTTGTTACTCAATTTCTATTACCATGAATCAATAGTAGTATTTTTTTATTGAAAATGTAGGTATTTAACATTCAACATCCATAACGTACATTTCTGCAAAATGTTTATTGCGTCTTACAGAATTTTTTGAAATACAAAAAATTTCTCAGGACTAGAAGGTTGTAGATGAAAAATGTTCTTCGTAATTCGTGAAAAAATGTCAGGAATCGATTTCCGTCAAAGACATTTCCCTAAAATAAAACTGTAAGACTTATCTGAAAAAAACATGTTCAAAAAAGGTGCAATTTTTCAAAGTCATTTTTTACCCTTAAAATTTGAAAGATCGCTATATATATCTTTGATAGTATGAAAGATATCGATGATTATTATACTTAACTTTTTTCGATTCGAGGTATAGTTCTTTACTTATTTAAGAAAAACCGCTTTTTGCAACTTTGAAAATTTTTTAGGTTATGTTCGCCATTTCGGATCGAGTTGCATGAAACAGAAACTCACCTTTAAATTTAATTTCCTATACGTTTATATTTTTTTCCAGGTATTAATTTCTGCAAATTTAACATTAGGTCGTCTATTGCTTGGACTAGTATCTTGCTGTGAGTGTGGCCATAGCTTACTCGGTTTTACTAGACTAATAAGAGTATTTAAATATCATTTTAACCCATTGGACATGAAATACGACTTAACCTCCCCAAAAGGACAAACTGCATGTACTATCGAAAGGGCAAAAACTATGCATAACTTAATCTTCTGCTTTGCCTTTCAAATAAAATAAAAATAAAAAATATGAATATTTCCAGGAAAAAATAGCACCCAACTCCTCACTACAAAGTTTAACTAAGTCTACCGTGTGGATATATCGCAAAAACTATGCCTGTATAGTGGACAGAGTTTTGATCATACTTTCATTTGGTAGTAATAATCTCTTGTCTTCTTTCTTTTTGCTCATTTTCTTCTTCTTCCTATTAATAACTCCTTCGTCTTCATCCATCATTCGCAATATTAGAATCTGATCGGATGATTCTATCGGAGCCACAGAGATATCTCTAACGGCACGGAACTTACCACAATTATTCAAGTGTTCGTTTTCCAATCGGAAGAAGTTCCATACGAACCGTCTGAAAACTTCCAACGGTGCTAATATGGAAGTCATCAAATCAGAGCTAGCGTACCCCGACTCCGTCAAGAAGAAGGAAGGGAACCACAAAAATCGTAGAACGAAATCTTCCAGTATTGCGAAATAATAAAAGAACTGAAATAGTAAAACATAATAGCCGTCTGCACATTGAATTGATATAATATGATAAATTTTGAATGTAGAATACTTACTGTAGACGAATAGACAATTTCTTCTCTTAAGAACCTGTTTTCCCCAGTCTTCCAAGTGTCTAATAAACCCCAATCCATTCTTATATCCCAAGCATACGCATAACTTGAACTAATCACAGACGCTATAAACCATAATACCACATATGGGTTAACCGATTGATGTGCGTAATCGTCTAAAAATAATAATTGATTGTATTAAATTACTATCATTTATATTTTTATAAAAATTAAAGGTAAAAAAACTCAAATTATTCACGTAAACTCTAAAAAGCAATGGTCCCGTTATGCTAACTTGTGGAATACTGATGTTTGATATTTTTTCGAAGAATTTTCCCTCAACTCCATCTTTCGTGATCTTCACCATCTGTTTCCTATCCTCTAAGTATGATCTGAACCATCTTAGAGCTGGTCCCCTTATTCCGCAATATTCCAGCTTATTTAACAATATCTCATGATTCAAGCAATCGCATGCCTTAGAAAGGTCTAAGAATGAGTCTAATGCTAATGTATCATCCTTTAACGAGTCTATTATATGCTGTATGAACTAGAAAATTGCAGTATAAGTAGATTTTCCTTCCAAGTAAACATGTTGAGTCACTAATCAAGTTACATGCTGTAAGAATCAATCTATTACACATTGCAGTTTGAAAGATTTTTGAAAAAGCTCACAATAAGCTTATTGATCTATAGTTATCTGTAATTTTTGGATGACCATTATTTTTGAATACAGGAATTATACATGCCGTTTTCAACTGAAATATACCAATTTTGAAGGAGTTATTTATGATGTAGACTAAAGGTTCTGCAATTAAACATCAACAATTTTTTCACTGATGGAGCCAGAAACCATGGACATGAGGAAGCTGGAATGTACCGCAAACGCCCAGACAAAGGTAAACCTATAATGTTCGAAGAACATCGTGTGAGCCAGCAGAATGTAGAGAGGAAATAGGCATTCGTATTTTTCTTGAAGGTTTGGAGGTTATAGATATAGAGAAAGATCTCACTAGGTAAAGAGTTCTTCGTTGTTCGATAAAAAAATTAAATCTGGTAGGAGTTCGCAGTTCTCGCGTTTGACAGTGGAGTGAGGACTAGTTTGAGCTCGTGTTGCCCGCCTATCTGGAATCTCTCGTGGAACAACAGACGAGATTTCTGATGAGCACCGACCATGGAAGTATCTATAGGAAAGGGAGACATCTCCCATCTTTCTACGATGTTTTAGAGAGGTCAATGAATTCTAAGTGTGACATCATCAATCAAACGAATAGCTTTCTACTGGATGGAATCCAAGAGCTTCTGCGTATGTTTGGGAGCCGAACTTCAAACATGTGAACAATACTCCAGGAAACGTCGAATCTGTGCTTTGTAGATTATGAGGAGCTGCTGGGATGTGGAGTAGCTCTTGGCACGAAATAGAAAACCAAGTTTTTGTGAAGCGGTTTTCGCAATGGACCTCGCATGATCGTTCCATGAGAGGGTGATGTTGCTTCATAGCAATACTTGTACCTGACATCATCATATTAGGGATTGTGGGATCCGCGGATGATATAGGGGCTCTAGGTGAGAAAGCGGTATGAAGTGTACCATCATCAGCAAAGCTGTGGAAGGGACAGGTGGTCATTTCCAGCTAATCGTTGATATGGAGCAACAAAGTTGGTGCCAAGACAGATCCCTGTGGAACACCAGCGTTGATAGCCATAGGACACTCCGTCAACCACCACATGGAGGGATCTGTGTTAGAGAAAACTCGATAGTAAGCGACAAAGTTTCCCAAGAAGGTTTTGGTGCCAGACTCCAAATCCAATAACACAGCTAGAGATTCTCCATGTTTTTCAATAGATTACTGGCATACATGTGTTACGTAGGCAAGCAGGTCTCTTGTTGATCTCTACTGACGAAAGTCTTATTGCCAGTCATTGACAATTTTGTAGCTCTTTAGGTATTTTTTGATGAGTTCGGTTTTGATTGATTTCTCCATCACGTTAGAGATCACAGATAATAGAGCAATGGGTCTATAATTATTAGAAAGGGTCTTCTTTCTTTTTTTGGAATTGATTGCACTTTCCTGATGTGAAAACTTACGTCTCATATCTAACAAAACAATTTTTTTTCTAGTACACTTTAAAATAAAAGCTTGTCTTTAAAATTTTCTTTTACTTCTAATTAAATTTTTTCCTTTTATAAGTAATTAGATGATTCTTCATTCTGTTCATTCCCATAAGGGCTTCAGCACTGCAGAGCTTTTGGAATTCTGTATATACCAACTTTCAATTCGATTGAATAACAAGACGATCCAAGACCAAAATTTATAGGATCCGCTATCTTGAATTTTTGAATTTCGACTATATAATCATAATCTTCGACCCCAATAACACTCACATACCAATTTAGAATAGATACGGACCATAATCACAGAACTCTTCCGCTATCTAGGAGCCACCATATTGATTTCTTAAATATTGAGCTAAATCATAAAACTCGTCCGCTATTTTGGAGTTGCCACCTTGAATTTTTCAATTTCAACTAAAAAAATCATGATATGCGATTCCAAAAACCCCCATATACTAATTATGAGTGGAATCGGACCATAATCGGAAAAACGTGCCGGCCATATTGATTTTTTAAATATTGAGCCAAATCACAAAACTCGTCCGATATTTTGGAGCCGCTACCTTGAATTTTTCAATATTGACTACCCAAAAACCCCCCCATACCAATATTGAATACAGTCCTTTTATTATTCCCTTTATACTTTCCAGGACGTTCCCTTGGACTGTCTATGTCCCGGAAGATAACTCTAGTATTAAGTACCGAGTTCTTTGTCTTCTGCTCTGAGCAGTTCCTGTATAGTATGTGTTCCTATACCGCAGAACGGTTCCGGTCCTAACAGGGGCTTATCAGCTCCCTTACGTGCAAGGGCGCCCGCCCTGCCCTCAATTCCTGTATGTCTTGGTACCCAGTGGAAGGCGATTGTGTTCTGCACTCCTAACGTGTTTAGTTTTGCAACTAAAATCTTCCTTGACTTAATGTTGTTTCTGCTCACCCGACTTTATGGCTGTTTGAGTATCACACATGTTGGCAACATATGTCTTTTGTCCAGATTGAGATTGAGTCCATCTCTCAATTGCATGGGGTTTTGCTCGAATTATATGGGTTCCGAGCGTTTGGTTCAGGGCCCAAAATACTCCGAACCCCGTACCTTCTGCTCCTCTGAATCCATGAGTATACCAACAGATTGCCCCTTTCCTTACAGGGGAAACTTTCCCTGTCTACTCATCTTTGTGAGCTATATGTGTTCCATCTTCTTATCCTTCAACCGAAGTTGTATACCTCCCTGAAATTCGTCTTTGTTTAAATTAAGTATAATCTTTTTCGCAGTTCTTTTGTAAATTTAACTGGGTAACACTGTACTACCCCAAACTATCATATACGGCAGATTTCCCCCCTGAATTATGTAATTTTCAATTATGTTCACCTACTACACCAAAATCATCTATTTCTCTCTACAGAAACCTAAGAAGTTGTGACGCTGAACTTTATCAAATTTATTATGGTAAAGATTTATAAATAATCACCATTCATTCTGAATCATATTCATTTGCTCAACTCAAAATTATTGTATTCTTAGTTGGTCCAATTAACTCACCTTTATAAGCCGATTTCAAAGTGGCGAATATGACCACGAAAAAGGTTGTTGAATATTTTCCAGCGTTAACTAAATGTGGGAAGGCTTCTTTAGTATCATGATAACGTCTCAAACATTGAGCAAAACGTAACCAAGCCGGTATGCAATTAACTAAAGGCCTGATTATGTAGTTGTGTTCCATACATTGCGTTGTATCTGAAAGTGTTGGATAAATGAAATTGGTTCACCATCAAAATAAATGTAATGGACTAATTATCAATAGAAGCCCAAAGAACATACTAGCTAACCCAATATTTATAAATGTTAATACGTAGTTCGGTAAATTCAGTAGATGTTGATGAAATACCTATTTAGAATTTTGGTCGCATTTATATTATTTGGTGCTATTGCTTGTTTATTTAACTTACCTCCAGCTTCCAGCCAATTTCCGTTTGTATAGTAGAAGCAGCTGAAGAATTGGAAATCGAGCAGGGCATTCACAAAACTGTTCATTTGATCAGCCAGCCAAAAGTCGGCGAAATTGACGAAACAGAAGGGTGCGCACAAACACCGACCCTACAATAATACTATTTGTCATCATAAAATCTTACGTTTTTCTTAAGTCTAATTGAGTCCGATAATGTAGTCGTCACATTCCCACCACTCACTGTCATAAAAGTATCAGTGGATTTAATATTGACCTTTATCGAAGGGGCAAATAAAGGTTAAAATCTTTCCCTTTGTAAGTTTTATTTATTTTCTCTCTTATAACAAATATTTAAGAACCTATATTTTACGGTATAATATTATGATCTTATGTACAAAGAAATAATGACCAATTTGATAAAGATTTAAAATACTTATTTGGATGTACGACAGCGAAAGGTGATGTTGTGACGTCACATTATCGGAGTCAATATCGAATGTTTGAATAAAATATTTTAGAGATTTTGACAAATATATATCATCAGTGTACTTTTACAAGATAAATGATCCCATAAGATTACTTCATAAAGGTCGAGTGGTGTAACACTCCTGCCGACCCCCCAAACGACAAGAGGTCCAACCATCTTGGGCCTCAAACAACCCACCGCGTGACCACCATAGAAAGGAGGCAAACAAATGTTGAAATTGAATAAAAATAAGTACAAGAAATGTAGTAGCTTTTTTTTTGAATTGAACAATAGGCAATAAATTGAAGATCCCCGTTTTAAAAATTTACTGAAAGTTTTACGGAGTACACCAATTAAAAGCTGAAAATAGCGTCAAACTGATTTGTATTTGTTATCATCTCCCAAACCTATAGTCAACCGCTATGATGATTAAGAATTTAGAGCTTTGAAATTTGTTGTTATATGTTGAAGAACAACTTTTAATAAATGTTAATCTCAACGTCAATCCCAAATATAGAATCATACAAGTTTTTAGTACATCTTGGAATTAAATTATTATTCAAAAATTCAATGGTGGAAGCCATTACTTTGTGATAATTTATCATATTGATATAATAAAATAAAACACTCTTACTTTGTTTTTTATCACATATGTTATAGAAACAAATCGTGACTATAGTTTCGACACTAACGTGTCATCTTCAAACGATATTAATGTATTTAAATATTAATAATGATTCTTGACCCAGGTATGAATTATACATACATTCTCGGGAAATAGGTCACACCAACACATATGCGTATAATTTCGCCTTTACGTACGTTTCGGTCTCACGACCATTATCAGAAGACGTATTACGTCTAACACGGGATTTCTTGAAACTAATTGTATCAACACAAAGCAACCTTATCAATTAAAAATGCCCACGTAGCCGAAACGAACAGAAACAAGAATAATAGAAATCGTAACACATTAATGTTTTAAGCATATGAAATGTATCAAGAATCCACTGTTTAGCAATATTCTTATAATATATGAACACATGTAAACAAAGTCTGTATATGGCTGAAACAAAAAATATAACGCTCAAGTATCTACTTTCGAACCAGATGTTACAGATTTATGAGGTAAAAAAAGAGAAAAAAAGGTTCATACCTTATTAGAATTATTTCTATTTGAGCATTCTACCTAAAATATACTTTTAACATTAAAAAGACGCATGTAGGAATTTGCAAGGGTTTTAATTAATTAAGTTAGTATAAATCTGACTTAATGTCTGAATATCTGTTCTATGATTTACAGATTTGGAGTCACGTTTTTTGTGAATCATTTCCAGAATAGATCTTTTATAACAATTGGTTTCCTTAATTAAAATATTAACATTTTTGTAATTGAATTGATGGTTATAATCAAAGCAGTGTTTAGCAAGAGCGGTGGAATTTTTAAAGTTTTTGTTTCTTGTACTATACTTCGGCCATACATTCTTTTTTGTAAATATTGTTGAGATTCCTGTATGAGCAACATTTATATCATATTTTTTAAATATTTCTTAATTTTCTCTGAGGTCTCCGGAATGTATGGTAATGTTATAAAAGTTTCTGTATTGCCGTTTATGTTATTTATATATTCCTTCTTTAATGATGGGATTGAAGAATGTTTTCGGGTAGTCATTCATTCCAGTGTATTACGAACAATTTTTTAATTTTTGGGACGGTCCTTTGGGTGGGACAATTTAACCGAACGATCTGTATGGCTGTTTATAACACTTTTTATATAACTTGGTGCAACGGAATTGAAGTGAAAACCAAACTTCTCTAGTGAGCCACAAAGTTTTTACTTTTCCATCTGCATCATGCCTAATGTTCATATCTAGGAATGGTATGTTTTTTGTTCACTTCTATTTCACAAGTAAATTGAAGTTTACAGTGGACATTGTTGAATTTATTAATCACGTACTGGATTTTATAAAATATGGTTTATGATAAAATTCAGTACGTGATTAATAAATTTAACAATTTTCCAAATTTGGAAATTTGTTAAAATTTTACATAACCAGAGTAGATCTTGTGCACTTTAACTCGCCGATCGTCCAGTATCATACCATGGATTTTGGTGTTAGAACCTCAACTGGACGACCAGAATGTTCGGCGTCCTTTGTGGTCATACTACCACAACGAAAATCAGTGAATCACTTGTGAATGATTCCAATCGAAGGTGAAGAGTTCCCATTATGTTTAACAAGCGATGTTTTGGTTTGCATGTTTTTTCCCCACAAGAAATAATATTCGATCAGGACGCAAAATTCACTTTTTTCCGTATTTACAAAAATTTTCAAGGTTACTTGCTTCCGTAGTGTCAAAACTGAACTGTATGACATATCAGTCTGAAAACTTAAATGCGTTCTAGTTAAAGATGGTACATCACAAATGTCACATGGGATTTTCGATTGTGGCGCCATCTGTTTTATTTTTCAGGGACTTTTCACCTTGCCTTCGTATAGGCCATCCTCATTCGGCGAAGTAATGCCTGACGGCAGTTCCACAAGGTGATACCGGAGTCAGAAGTTGGTCTACAAACACATACACATACATACGCATCCATTATTACAAATACATTCGCAAAACCACAAATAAGACCAAAACGAGAAGTAGGTTCTGTCGGGTATGAAACGTTGAGATAACGATTGAAAATAATAACTTGACCAAATTCCATATGTGGAAAAGTTGAAATTCATATCACATTTGCATCTGAAAGCATCATGAATAGATCACAGTGGAAGTTATAAAAATGAATCCTCATTTGGACAGCTGTCGTATTTTTCCGACAATTAACGGGGTTGGAAAGGTAATTTAGAAGTAATTTAACTAATAGCAAATTTCGAGATCGAAAATATTCAATATCTCAATGAAAAGTGTTGGATGGGAAAGTTATATAATCCAGGCTAGAATCAATAGGAGTTTTCAAGGGTATTAAAAATAATGACATTAAAATTTTAAACGATCAGTTAGATGTGTACTACAACATTCTGTTTGATGTCTTGATAACATAAATTTCCCATAATCCTCTTCTGCCTTCCAAGTATACCTCCGTATCAACAATTGCTTATCACAATATTAACTCTACCTCATTACCTAATTTCAATTCTACTATTCTAACAATGTATTTCCCCAAACGGAACCCCACTTGTTACCTGTTTTATATTGTACCATCAAGATTATTTGTATTTTCATACATTAGTATCGTTTGAAGATGACACGCTAGTGTCGAAACTATAGTCACGATTTGATTCTGTAATATATGTGATAAAAAACAAAAAAAAAGTGTTTTATTCTATTATATGAATTAGTATTACTTAGAAAATGAATCTTGTTATGGAACACAATGAAAAAATTCAACTTACGACTATCTTCAGGAACCAAAACCGTGCATCATGTCTGAATATTTTGAGCGGATTAATCAGGAACAGGAACATAATCAAGTTCAGAGCCAAAGGATTTACATATGGTGGAATGTTTAGACTAGCACTGAACAAGAAACTTAGAACACTAAGCGCCCAAACAACACCGAAAATAGCTGCAAGTTCCATCAAGTGTTGCTCAGACAAATGATTTCTGGGATCCAATTCGAAAATAAGTACGTGATTTACACCAGATGACCTCCAACCATATATGTTAACACCAATCAAAAATATAAATTCTATTAGTAAAAGTGGTCCTCTATAAAGACGGAATGCAATTTTCAAGTTGTCACTAATTCCCTCATGAAATATAGCTGAAAACAGAAACATACAGTTGGCAAATAATAATAAACTCACATCAGGATGGAAATATGTACAAACAGAGAAACAGATGTAAATAAGGAATCTTTCTATTAGCAAACTTCTGTATTAGTCCAGGCTGTGAACCGGGATTTTAGTTATAATTTAAAAAAAAAAACATGTAAATTCGAATCAAAAATTTTTTTTTGCATTAGCTTCTGGAGGTTCTCAGGATCATTCATACACCTTGAAACCTCTTTGGAACCCCAACCCCACCCATTGGGGGCGAAAATGGCCCGAAATCTCCAAGTCTTGAATTGTATTTTCTAAAAAAAAAAGGTATTTTGGCATTTCGAGTGCACCCAAGAAGTGTTTTGGGTCGCTGAACACGAATCCGTAGCCAGATTTACCTGCAATCCATCGTAGGGGTGGTAAAATCGACAAAATTGACCAATTTTGCACCCCTAATATATTATTTTGCAAGTTACGTGTTTTAGGCATTTCGAATGCACCAAGTAGGTTTTTTGTTTAGCCATTTACAAAAATGGCTAATTTGACACGCTTCTAATTTTTTTTATTTTTGACTTTTAAAATTACTTCGGAGTAAATCTGGCTTCGGAATCGTATTCGACGACCCAAAAAACCCCCTTGGTGCATTCGAAATGCCTAAAACACGTAAATTGCAAAATAACATATTAGGGGTGCGAAATTGGCCAATTTTGTCGATTTGACCAACCCTACGATGGATTGCAAGTAAATCTGGCCACAGATTCGTGTTCAGCAACCCAAAATACCTCCTAGGTGTACTTGAAATGCCAAAATACCTTTTTTTGTAGAAAATACAATTCAAGACTTGGAGATTTCGGGCCATTTTCGCCCCCAATGGGTGGGGTTGGGGTTCCCAAGAGATTTTAAGGTGTATGAATGATCCTGAGAACCTCCTGAAGCTAGTGCAAAAAAATTTTTTTGATTCGAACTTACATGTTTTTTTTTACGATTCATAGCCTGGACTATATGCAGTATCAAACTAAGTGTTGAATTGAATTGATCGTTACTTCGTGAAAGAAACCTTAGTTTTATTAACTTAAATCAAATAAAATATTAAAAGTTTGATTTTAATTATATAGTTAATACATTAAATACGACTAGTGTCGCCAACACTTTAGCTTCTTTGAACAGAGCTAATAATAATAATGATAATTTTATTGTCCATCATGTAAAACTGCAGATATCCCCTGAGAAGCATGGGTTCATGTCTGGCAGATCAACTGTTACTAATTTAGGTTGCTACAGTCAATACTTGGCCGATGCTATTGATGAGGGTGGCCAGGTTGATTGTATATACCCCGATTTTTGCTATAAGGCATTTGATAAAATGGATCACAGTATTTTATTGAATAAAATGTCTAGCTTTGGTTTTTACAAATCATTTAATTGAATTTTGGAATTCTTACCTAAGTGATAGATATCAATATGTAGAGTATAGAGGTTTTGAATCGTATTCAATTCATGCCACCTCAGGTGTACCTCAAGGGTTTGTACTTGGACCACTCCTATTCAATTTGTTTATCAATGACATTTCTTCTTTATTTGTCTGTTATTTGAAACTTTACTCGACAGTAAAGCATTTTTTATGTTGTATCTCACTGATGCACTCAGTACTTGGTGTGTAATAAATCATCTGGAGCTTAGCATTAGTAAGTGCACTGTAATGACTTTCACCAAGAAAATTACGCCTATTATTTACAATTACAAACTGGTTGACACGGCTCTTGCTCGTTCCTGTAGTTTCAGAAACTTGGGAGTTTTGTTTGACAAGAAACTGTCATTTGCGTCTCACATTGAATCAATTGTTTCTAGCGCCTACAGAATGCTGGGCCTTATCATCCGGAATTGCCGCCTATTCAACATTAGTGATTCAATAAAAAGATTATATAATTCATTTGTTCGTTCTAAGCTGGAATATGCTTCAATTGTGTGGCACCCCCATTATAAAATTTATATGAACAAAATAGAGCGATTGAATCGGCGTTTCCTAAAATACCGGGATATCAAAAATTATCTTGGTGAAGGGTGGTTGTGGAATCTAAAACGTGTGTCTTACTTTACGTTTGAATAATTATGTCACTGTCACACTGACATCATCAATAACCTACAAATTTCATACCTATTTATTTCAGTTGTAAAACAATAATGAACTACAAATTATGAAATAATTATGTAAACTTTGAAGCTTTTCAGAGGTCGTGATAGCCACAATCCGGGTCAAAAACTGTTTTGAAATAGTTAATTTTCCGTAAATCGAATTACGTTCACGTGAGAAGTCCGTAGCACGCGAGTTACAAAAGTGCAAACTGGTTGTACCTAATACGGCTTTACGACGACTTTTCGCGTGCCGTTTTCGCTCCATGTAGTTAGATTTAGTATCGGACCGTGCCCGACGGCCCTTCTTTTTTTCGATAAATGTCCATTAAATAGGAAAATTCAATTAAAACAGTTTGAGCTATTCTCAGATCTCAGCTACGCGCGTCTAACGTGCGACGTACCAAAGGGAATTTTCTCGCGACTAAAATATACACGAAGCGGGTAAAAGCTAGCGGCCCATAGCCAAAAACACCTATTGGATTTTCCCATCAGGCTCTATTAGATAGATTCCCTTGTCTAGAGTTATATAAACGTAGGGAAATTCATAGTATTTTATTCCTTTATAAGGTCATTCATAACCTGGTTGACTGTCCTGTGACTTTATCAAGGCTTGAATTTTGAAATAGTCATAATTTAAAATATCACCTTCTTTGACCTAGGTTTGGAAATCAATTTCATCTCGATGTTCTAGAGCTATTTGTATATCTTCAGGATGTTTACATGTCATTGGAACTTCCTTTAGAAATCTTTCTAGGGCACATAAGTACATATCCATCACGGATCGTTATCTTGTATTCTCTAATAATGTCAAGATCAAGATATCCCCAAGAAAACTGATAAAACCTTTCGAACGATCGATAAAACAAACAATTTATAACACGAAACACTGTAACGGTCGAACGGAATTAAAGGCACCAGGTACTTAATAAACAACACAGTTATAACTTCACTCAATCTCTCAAACTATACTTATTTTGATTGTTTGCAGCTCAAATAAAATATTAGGTCTTTATTCTGTTACCGTATTTTCTTCAAGTAAATACTTAGTACGAATAGATTCACCGACTGAGTAACGAAGCACTTGCACTATGTTCAACGTATGCAGAACGGCGGTTCCATTGGCGCGAGTAGTTTCTGGTAGAAGGTTCTCAAACATTTCTAAATGAGGTGTTTTATACCTCCGGTCTAACAGTGACTTCATCGCCTTACTCGTTCCTCTGATGAGCTCATAAGGGCGAAACACCTGGAGTGAACTGACAGACATGTTGTCACTATTAGTTTTAGTATTATTAGCTTAAACCTCCTTGATAATTAATAAACATTTTCTCAACCCCTTTCATTTTACAGATTTTACGTCTGCAAACCATGTATGCTAGTACATCAAGATCAAAAAAGATACAAGAAAGAAGAAGAAACTGATCCCTTCTTACAGACATCTTGATGCCAATCTTGCTTAATTAATTAATTAATAGAAGGGAACATATTTAAATTCAGTGGTAAAATGAGGACTAATTCGGTGATAAAAATCAGGAAGAGATAACATACTTATGATCACTATCATTAAAAACACATTATTTTTATAGATATAGTAGCTTATCTAAATTATTGGATTTATTGTTCAGATATTTCACAAAAAACTGATTTCTGAATATATTAAACCAAATGTTGGAACAATTCTTTCAAAACAAGCTGCAGAATTTTTGGAAAATACCACTCATTTAAGCTGAACTCTCCAAAATTATTTGGATAAACATGAATCACAAGTATGGTTTGAATTCGTGCATGAACATGTCTTGCCTAGAGATTTAACATTTCCGGAAAAATTTAAACGCCATTTTTTTTCGAAAAATTGGAAAAAACGTGAATTTTCTGAAAAATTAATCTATTGTTAACTACAAAAAGTTATTTTAATTGCTAGGCTTACTATGTTATCAAACATTATTCGGCTGCGCCGCTGCAATGTCATTACCCATGGTTCAAGACTTAAATGCTTACTTCAAATGTGTAGAAACAACTGAAGACATTGAAAGACTTCAAAAAGTTCACTCTATGTCATGTGAAAGTTTATTTGAATTGGCAGGGATATCTATGTTATGGAGTGGTCTGTCACAGACATTGTGTGACTCTCAATGTATCAGCTGTCTGTCATGTGAACGTTACATGTCTTGACATGGGGTTATGTTTCGTCGGTCCCTATCTGAAATATTTAGCTAATCATCGTCATCATTTACAACATTAACAGCATTTCAGGTTGCAGGCACGGTCATATATACAGGTCTGGAAGCTCGGGGCTGTTTCCGATGTGAGAAGTGGGACCGCTAAGCGTCCACTGTCGCGTAGTACCAAAAGACGTCACTTAGAGTATTCTCTGACAACTGTCATTCTTAAATTGTAAGCACAAGGAATACCTGCGTTTTTAGAAACAAATTACGAAACTGTGCATTGTGCCGAAATGCAAAACGTGGTACAAAAGTGTAAAGTAAAAAACTTCTGCTTTTAAAGCCCAAAAATGCGGAAATGCGAAAAAAGTGGATGATAGCGATTCCGGATAGAAATCGTTTTAACGAGGTCTTTTATGTGTGCGAAAAAGGGGAAGTTATTTTTAAGGTGAGTAATACATTTTGACAACAGTAACAGTTCTATTCCTCTCTCAAATCAGAATACTTAGTAACACTGCTTGCGATTCCGGAAAGAAATCGTTTTATCACTTCGAGATCCAAGCGCTAGCTAGTGGCTGAGCAAGGGACTACGAGTTTGGCGACGCGTAAGAGACCCATGTCAAACATACAAGTCCCCAGACCTGTATGTACGACCGTGGTTGCAGGTTTTAATTCGACAGTTTTTACAAAACCATTAAATCTCTACTCTTAGCTAAAGAACAATGATTGATTTTTTATAAAAAGACATTTGCTTTGTTGTTTTGAAAAAAATTAAACTCTCACTTATACCTACACCATTTCAAGGTAGGAATCGAAAACTACATCACAAGGTTTAACAAAATGACGATTTTGATATTTTCATGAGCTCATCATTCAACAAACGAGAACGTATGAAGAACTGGATGTCCAACCTAGTTCCAAAATGTCAAATATACAATCAATGGCAACCTCAAATGAACTCAGGAATATGAGCAATTATTATAGCTGCATTATCAATATTATTGTCTTTTTTAGTTAAGATTTCAAATATTGTTATCTTTGATTAAATAAAGCTTTTAAAAATCTAGTTACTCTTTAATTTAATTAATTTCTTTGAGTAATTTTCTACCTAAATTACATTCGTGTATCAAAATAATCAAATAATGTTGGTGCAATTGCCCCAGAAAACAATAACAATCCATTCTGAATCAAATTACTCGCAATATCAAAAAATATTGCGAGGATAAATAACTATAGAATACTAACCTGCTAAAACAACGGCTATAAGTAAAACTACGAACGATCCTGAAAATAGCCCAACTTTAAATGTTGTCCATGGAGACTGTTGTTCCCCAAGAGGTGGTACACGAAGCCTCTTCATAGCTTTTTGCCTATCTCCCCCTTCGAGTTCATTGGTGAATGCTGCTTCGGTTTCTTGTATAATTCTGTCTATGTCTTTGTTGATATAAAAATGTGACGTTTCGACATGATCTTCTCTCCATTTTAATCCTAAATCTACAGTCAGAAGCTGAAATAATGTAGAATATTAGTCACCAATAACAACTAGTACAATAAGAATGTGTTCATTTTACCTTATCATGTTTTTTCAATATTTTGCGGAATCCTGTATGATTCAGAGTTTGATAATTTTGAAGCAAGATCAAACTTAAGTAGAATTCACTAAAAGCTAATTTTAATTCTTGCAATTTTCTTGCTGGAATGTGTTTTTTACTATCTGCATCCTTCTTTCTTCCTTGTTGAATATGAGCCAAGGCTACCTTGAGTTCACTGTGTAAATTTGCAAATTTTCTAGTAGCTTCTGCTAATTTTTCAGAATAGAATGTATTAATTTTCTTCAATTCCTTATCACAATAATGGAAAAACTGCTCATCAAAATTCACGAAATGTCTGTTGAGCATTTCAGGTTCTACACTTTCGGATGAAGGTGCTTCTTCTACAGCCAAGTATAACATGGCTTTCATCTCCTGTAAAACATAATGAAGATGTTGAATTAGCTGCTGTTATTATGTATCATAAAACTGGAAATTTTGAGATTTGATATTACTTGCATTATACTCGACTACATATTTTGGGTACCTAGGTACAATAAAAAAATCATGCCTGATGTAGGACAAGTGTCCAAATACAGATCTTGATATACAATTTACTATTCGTGGTGTTAAATGATTTAATTTGTCATAAAATACCTATTGTTTGCCGAAACCTGAGATTGTAATGAATATTTTATTAAATCAATTCAACTGGTTACCATAATATCTTTTAATGTGAAATTCTACATTTGATGAAGTCTATAAAATATAATATGTTAAGAAAATGATGCTCAAATAAGTGGTATATTATATTTAGATATTTTATATATTGAGATAATTTTCTATTATTTTATTTACTTATTGTATATTGTATATTGAACAGAACCGTTCAGCAAAGAATTAATCCCTACAATTGATGCATTTAATATAACTCAGAATCATTATTGAAAAATGCAATATGTTAAGTTTATCAAAAAGATTGAGTTGAATGATTGATTAATGTTTATTAGTTAAATAAGGAAAAAAATGTACAATTGGAAATAGGCTTTAATTAGAATTTATAATTTAGTTTGTAAGTTATTATTGTTAAGAATCAGGCCTGTGCATAAATGAAGAACTCATCTCAGCAGGGCAAATGTCATGTATTGATAATTGTTGTATTAACACCTGAATAAATAAATAAATAAATAAAAAAATCAAAAAAAAAGTAAGTTCCCACTATGCATTTAACCAGTAGCAATATCTTTGTCCACTTGGCGACAATATAACTACAAATTAATAATAATTAGAGGAACTAAGTTACTGATGTAATCTCTAGTTCCAAGTAGTTGTTAAGTGTTTTGAATATTGCAACAAAACAAGTAGAATACGTTTTATTATAAACTAGTTTGTCATATACTTGACCTTAATGTTTAAGTATGATTAATTGTAGTATTGTGTAAAATCTATGGCATGAACTACTTTTTGCATGATTTTGAATCGAAATATAATAAATCAATTGTACAGCTGAATTCCACACTGAAATAATTTAATATTCCTCATAAGACATATTAAAAGGTTTAGGTAAGGAAATCTATCTAATGAGTAGTTCAACTCTCCAATGCTATACTCAAGTGAATGTTTTTATTCGCACCTATTATATGCTTAAAGCAAATGTTAAGGTATGTCACATGTAGATAACTGCAAGGGCAAATAAGAATATAATTAGTATAATACAGGCGTATTTCAATTCCAAGGATATATAATATACAATCTGCCTGCAATGCTAAACAAAAATCTATGTACATATTCAAATATAGGGAAAATAGATAACAGAAATCAAGTCCACAAGATAACAAAGATTTGGACATAGCAAATTTTCCCTAAAAAATTAATAAGTAGGCAATAAGTTTGACAATAAATAAAAAATTTACCTCATAATTTATATACTGCTTTCTCCACTCCGGAGTGATATGTGCAGTCAGATGTTCTGCAAATTTCATTTTTTATATTTGTAGAGAACTTAATAAATATATTATTTATATTATTATTTGGATCATCTATATTTCATAATAATTCTCGAGACACTACCACTGTTTTAACACCATTTAAATGTAAAAAATTCAGCAATTATAGCGCACCACCGAACCTTCGTCATTGCCTCTCGAATCTGGTCTCGAGTACTCACAAACGAGATATTTGGTACGTGATTCTTTATTTGATTTTGAATTAACAGAAAAATAATATTATACAATGTAAATAAACCAATTTTTCCTATGTAAATTGCGGCACAATAAGCAAAACGTTATAGCTCCCATAAACTATACAAGCACTAAATAAAATAAGACTATGTTTGATTCGGTTATCTAAAGAAACAATCAAGGATATTTTAATTAGAGAGCAATACGTTTTATTAGGAATAAATCACAGAGTCCACTGACAAGAACCCTGGCACCCTGCTGCCTTGCTCCCGTGTTTTGTGCAATCTAAAAGTCACATGCACACAAAATTCATAGAAAATCATCAAAACTTGTGATTTTCTATATAGTGCATTAATCACAATCATGCAAGCATGTGCCTTATAATCAACGCAATAGAGTTTTTGTTGAAATTGCAAACATAGGAATATACCAGATGCCGTGACCTTCTAAGATTCAAGGTTACGAGTGTTACGCTCACAGAACAACTACACAATGTTGTCTGACTCTGTGTGTGTAGTTAGTTGTTCTGTGAGACCTGCTTGAGGTGTTATGTTCAGTGGTTCCTTGGAGAAAAAAGTATTGTTCTCTATGGAAGAAAGGTCACCAAACATCAAAACAAATATGTACATGCATTACAATTACATGACCATTTAATTATTTGAATGATTTACAACACAGAGACTAGAACCGTTCAAAATGGAGGAGGATATCAAAGATGTTGAAACTGAAACTGAAGAATCTTGTTTCCAATGCAGTTTTTGTGAATTGGAAGGTCCTCTGAGTATAATAACAGAACATATCGAAACACATACAGCTACTACTACTTCTCAAATCTCAGGTTACATTTATTGAAATCAATGGTGTGAATGTGTTTAAAATTGTTTTTTTAGTTATTCATGGTGTTTGGGGAGTCGAGGAAACCACATTTTTATTAGATAAATTCAAAGAATACATCTGTCATGTAGGTCCAAAGAAAAAGTTCAGGAGTAAAAAAGAACTATGGCAGAAGATTTCACAAGATTTGGAAGAGTCATTTAGTTTATATAGATCTCCTACACAAATAGAAAATCGTTATAAAACTATAATGAAAAGGAAGCGAAAAGCATTGGAGATTAACCCAGATCCAGAAAATGAAGTAGAAATTATCAAAATAAGGACTGTTGTTGATGATACTGAAGTAGTACAAGAAAATCCTAAACATGTGATCATTAAAGAATGTATGTTTAATATACCTACTACATTTGGTAGGGAATCGATTTTGAACAAGTTATAATTCTAGATAATGCTATGGAAAAAAGGAAGAGGGTAGATGAAATTGTAGATGTCTTGGTCCAACTGCATGATAAAAAAGAGGAGGCACGTGAAAGGAGACACAAAGAAAAGCTAGCATTATTGAAAAATATGTGTGAAAAATTTTTCTACCCTGGTCAAGACCAAGATCAATATAATATTCTAAGTAACAAGGAATAATTTAATCTTTCATTCCAAATAGAAGTTTGTTTTTCAAATATTGCCAGGAAAGAAGTAGCATAAGCTTTAACAAGATAAACTAGTTTGTAATATACTCTATTCACATTATGTTTAAGGTTGATTAATTGTACTCTTGTGTAAAATCTATGGTAAATGTCTGGTCAGTGGACAGTGATTAATTCATAATAAAACAATTTTTTATTTTATTAATTTTACAGGTAATGAATCATAGATATTTCAAAATCACATTGCTGCCTAATTGAAATATCCTTATTTGTTTCTATAGCATCTCTAACATTTTATTTTAAGTTTGTATAGATTATGGGCACTATCACATTTTGCTTATTGTGCCTCAATTTGCATATCAAAAATTTGGTTATATACATATTATCTTCCTGTTAACTCAAAATCAATTGCGGAATTATGTACCAATATCTTTGTGAGTACTTTGATGAAGGCTTGGTAGTTCTCAATAATTTTGAATTGTTTTACATTCATAGGGTACAAATTAAATTGTTTAGATTGCGATGGGTCTTATACTGGAATCTGTAAACAATATTTACAAAAAAGAATGTATGACCATAAGTATAGCACAAGAAATAAAAACTTAGAAAATTCCACCACCCTTGCTAAACACTGCTTTGACTATAACCATCAATTTGATTACAAAAATTTTAATATTATAACTAAGGAAACCAATTATTATAAAAGATCTATTCTGGAGATGATTCACATAAAACGTGACTCCAAATCGGTAAATCATAGGACTGATATTCAGACATTAAGTCACATTTATACTCTTGCAAATTCCTACATGCGTCTTTATAATGTTAAAAGTATATTTTAGGAAGAATGCTAAAAAGTAATGTTACAATATAGGCCTTTTTTCAAGTACCTCATAAATCGTCTGGCTCGAGAGTAGATACTTAACGTAATAAATAGTTTTGATCTTCAGTCGTTGAGACACTATACCAACATGCGCTTGTATATTATAAGAATATTACTGAATAGTGGATTGTTATATTTTATACTTAAAATATTGATGTGGTACAATTTCGATTATTCGTGGTTCTGTTCGTTTCAGCGACGTGGGCATTTTTAATTGAAATTGGTGCGATATGGACGCTTTGTGCTAATATAATTAGTTTTAACAAATCCCGTTTTGAACATAATAAGTCTTCTGATGATGGTCGTGAGACTGAAACGTACGTAAAGACGAAAATATAAAAAAGTGTTTATGTGACTCTATTTCCCGAGAATTTTATATATAATTCCTAGGGTGTTAAAATCAGTGGTGGTGTCTTCAGAATATTCGATTATTTTATATAACAAATAACAACAATATTTTGATAACTATAAATAATAAATTAACTTCTGTGCACATATAAAAAAAAGGAAATTTGGAGAACATCTGACTGTACATATTACTCTGGAATGGATGAAGCCACTATATAACTTATGAGCTTAATTTTTGTTTGTTCTGAAACTTACTAATTTAAGTGTATATTTGTTACATTCAAATCTTGGTTATCTTGTGAACTTTAATCTGTTATCTATTCTTTTCCTATATATAATCTGCCCATTAGATAAGTTGCCCTACTCAAACTTTTTAATATTAGTCATTAATTCAAATTATGTGATGACATTATTTAAGTGTTGGATTCAGCTGTACAATTGATCCATTATATTACAATTCCAAATCAGACAAAAAGTAGTTCATGTTATAAATTTTAATTTAATTTAATAAGGATATATTTTTATATCAATTTAATGAGATATTATTAAAAATGGACGATTCATATGGTTGTGATGAAAAGTAAACATGACCATTCGAAAGAATTTCTTTTAAGAATTTAGATGATTTTTTGGCAAATTTCATATTGCCCACTGGTTTGGAAGAACTGACAAAGTATTTCAGAGCTACACATTACACAAACATTTTATTGAAATAATGGAACAACAATTGAAATACTGAAATAAACCAACATTCTGTAGGACCACTTGACTCACATACTAGATAGGCTCCGTGACTCTCGAGAGCAGAAACTCTGACCAAACCTCATCCAGGATGGAGGAATGCTACAGAACAGAAGAGCAGGGGGGGGGGGCGAACACCATGCACAAAAACTACAATAGTGGCTTTGACCCGTAAAAAGATTGATCATAAGCAGAAAATCTAGCTGAAAGATGAGGTAAAATAACTGGGCATTACACTAAACAAGATTCTCATCTACACATTTTGCTTATTGTGCCTCAATTTGCATATCAAAAATTTGGTTATATACATATTATCTTCCTGTTAACTCAAAATCAATTGCGGAATTATGTACCAATATCTTTGTGAGTACTTTGATGAAGGCTTGGTAGTTCTCAATAATTTTGAATTGTTTTACATTCATAGGGTACAAATTAAATTGTTTAGATTGCGATGGGTCTTATACTGGAATCTGTAAACAATATTTACAAAAAAGAATGTATGACCATAAGTATAGCACAAGAAATAAAAACTTAGAAAATTCCACCACCCTTGCTAAACACTGCTTTGACTATAACCATCAATTTGATTACAAAAATTTTAATATTATAACTAAGGAAACCAATTATTATAAAAGATCTATTCTGGAGATGATTCACATAAAACGTGACTCCAAATCGGTAAATCATAGGACTGATATTCAGACATCAAGTCACATTTATACTCTTGCAAATTCCTACATGCGTCTTTATAATGTTAAAAGTATATTTTAGGAAGAATGCTAAAAAGTAATGTTACAATATAGGCCTTTTTTCAAGTACCTCATAAATCGTAACATCTGGCTCGAGAGTAGATACTTAACGTAATAAATAGTTTTGATCTTCAGTCGTTGAGACACTACCAACATGCGCTTGTATATTATAAGAATATTACTGAATAGTGGATTAGTGGCAAACACCATCCACAAGAACTACAATAGTGGCCTTCACCCGTAAAAAGATGGATCATAAGCAGAAAATCTAGCTGAAAGATGAGGTAAAATAACTGGGCATTACACTAAACAAGATTCTCATCTACAGCTAGCACTTGTAGAATGCAAACAAGAAGGCGAGATGTGCCCTAATGGTGTGCAGAAGGATGGTAGGTAAAACATGGGGTTGTTCACACAAAATACTGCTCTGTATGTACACCATGACCTGGAGCAATAAAACCAAGTAAATTACCAAACAAAACTTGATAAGTCAAACCCAAGAATCTCAGGGATACCCTCCTCTGAAGAAGAAACGCTCAATACTCATGGCGCTAAGATAAAAGATATGATATGGGTAAAGTGCTTGTCACAGAAACTATAAAAGCGCCGAGGTCAAACACCACTAGCTCAAAGATGATTCTTAATTTCAAAACTAAGCTAAACACCTTAGAAGTGCAGAACATAATCACCCTCCACTGGATTCTAGGACATACAGGAGTTGAGGGGAATTACAAGCGGACGCCCCTACACGCAAGAGAGCTACAACTCGCCGACTTACTGTAATGGGGATACATTGATACAAAAGTTCTTAAGGACGCGTATATTTGACACCCCTGACTATCCTAATCCGTGATCAATGATTAGAAACCTTGAGCCATGATATATACCAAATACCATAGAATAGTCCACATGTTCTTTGACTAAATCATACAGATCTTAGAAAAGAGGTATTGAGCTCCATAAGGCTAATGTGTTTTGTATGCAACCATTTAAGAAAAATCTCGGGATAAATAATCATGGCATGTGTAATGCCTTACCGCACAAAAATTAAACGGGAGCCGTTCAATTTACATCGGGTATATGCACGGTCGTATACACGACCGTGGGTATATGGGCCTCTGGTACTCTATTCTTCATCTCTGTGCACACAATACCCAAGACCACGGTCGTATACACAGGTCTGGAAACTCGAGGTTGTTTCCTATGTGAGCAGTGAGTCCGCTAAGCGTCGACTGGCCCGTAGTACCAAAAGTCGTCACGTAGGAGAATTTTCTGACAACTGTCAGTTGACTTGTCAACACAAGGAATACCTGCGTTTTTAGAAACAAATTACGAAATCGTGCATTGTGCCGAAATGCAAAACGGGGTACAAAAGTATAAAGCAAGAAACTTCTGTTTTTAAAGTGCCGAAAGATGCGGAAATGCGAAAAAAGTGGATGCTTGCGATTCCGGATAGAAATCGTTTTACCACTTCGTGATCCAAGCGCTAGCTGGTGGCTGAGCGAGGGACTACGAGTTAGGTGACCCGTAAGAGACTCAAGTCAACCATAGAGTTTCCAGACCTGTGTATACGACCGTGCCCAAGAAATCACTGTCGACAGTTTGTCATAGAATGAAAGTGATTATTGTATGTAAGATCTAAGGCCTTGTCTGTGTCTGTGGTTTTCACTTGATTTCTTCGCTTGTCAAATTATATTTGTAGGTTACCCACTTGCTTATGTAATTCGTAGCCAAAGGGTTGTATAACGAATTTCTTCAATAACTTCACTCGAAATTGTACATAATGACTGCGTGGAGACAAGTCGGCCTTAAGTAAGCTTAATTCTGTATATTTCCTATAAAAGTTAACATATATATTTTTCAGTTATATCAACTATTCCAATATAGCTGCAAAATTACTTAGAAAATCACTAAAGTCCGAGTTCAAAGAAGAAGCCATGAAACGGGATACAAGCACTGTCAAACTAACGAAATGGGTTTCTGGAAAACCAATAAGTAAGTGCATTTAATGATTTATCTTTTTTGGTCAAGATGGATACCGAAGGTTATGATTTGTTGCTACTGAGTAGTTGTGCTCAGGGTGGCTATGAATATGGACTTCAGAAATGCTAATAGGAGATATCTAGATATTTTTTATCATTATCTATTATTTAATTGTGTAATAAGTTCATTTATTAATTGAAAGACATTTGTCAAGGTTCTTCAATGAATAATTGTTTTTATTTTTGATTAGATCAGCAATAATCTTCTCACTCCACTGCGTAAGTTGAGATTTGTGAGAATCGTAATTGTTTGCATGTTTTTACCATTTTAATAACCAGTTGTCAATTTTGTTCACAAGCATGTGTATTTTCATTCAAGATGTTGAAAGCTCAGGAAATGAAAAAATACTGACATGGTCCAATAAGAAAACACATTTAACTGAATATATGAATAAATATATTGAGGAAATGCAGTTAATCTTCTCACAACAAAACTGAATTAATTATTTGATATTCTTTGAAGTAAAATCCCTCCTGCTTCAAATATAAAGTATGAAACTTTGAATTTATATTTGAAGCAGGAGCTTCATATCCAATTTGTTTTGGAACATAAGGTTGTAGTTTGAAGGTTTTTTATGTCATGTTGATTCTGATTCTGATTTAACAAATGTGTTTGACATTGTTGAGGTGCCTGTTTACAATTGAGAAGTTTTTAAATATCAATAAAGTAAAATAAGGGATGTAAGTTATACATACTACTTTTTCTACTAACATTTTTATTAAACAGCAGTTTGTATAGGAATGAAATTACTAAATGAACTATCCTAATTTCTATTATCTGCTTTTATTTTATGATTCACTTAGTGTTATTTGTTTTAGAAAATGTTGAACCGGAATAATGGATTAGAAAGAAGTTTACTTTAAGTGTAATATGTTCTAAATAAAATAGATGTAATTAAATGCGTAAAAATTTGTTTGTTGTTTAATTTCTCCCACCTAGATACATGTAGTTTTGCAGGTTTAGTTGGTACCTGTCTTTGTTAGGGGGGTTATGCAAATATATTAAAAGAATATACCCTCTACTCCATCAACACAATGAGCGTTGCCTGACGCAATAAAAAGACAAATATTCGGCAATTATATAAATTTCGCATACAAGTGACCTATGCGCATGTCCGAAGTGCATTGTTTCTACTTGATATATATCGAAAGAGGCGTTGTTTTATGTACTTTTTCACGACTCGCCTTGACCACGGCCCTCGTCATTTATTTGATAAAATAAACTTAAAATCGACCAATGAAATTCAAATTCTCGACGCTTGAGCGGTTCGTATCATTTCTACCCGAGACAGACTTAGGTGAAACTACTACAAGCTAGTAGTTAACTTCATAATTCAGAAAATTTAATTCTACATCTCTTGATGTACTTACACGAAATTGTGGCAAATTTAAGCAAAGAAACCTTAAACTGGTGTAACTAACCCAGAACATTTCTGTCAGTTCTATTGAAATATGTAAGAACCGGGATGCTGTCATTGAATGAGTATTGTCGGAGTAATTGCTAATGCCAACCGTAGTAATACTCTGAACTACACCAGTGGCGGCTCGTGAACTTTTTAAGAGAGGAGGCTGGACACAAAACGTTTTTTTTTAAATATACTCTACTCAGCCAATTAATTTAACTTTTGCATAGCGACCGTACCAGCTACTTCAGTGACAGAATTAATTGTTGCCCAGCAAGAACCAACGTGGAGGTGTAGAGTTTCTCTTACCAAACATTTTTTTTGTTTTTTATTTTTTTTGGATTTTTGAAATTTTTTCTTTTTTTTTGAATTGTTCATATTTTTTTTTAAATTAATTTTATTAACTTTTTTTATATATTAACGGAATTCTACGGTCTTTAGTTTGCGAAAAATGATCAATAATATTGTCATAAAATGTATCATTTTGTTTTGAGTGTTTACTAAATCTTTTCCAATAGATATCAAACTAACATTGTATAAACGATTTTGGTCCATTGTATTTCGCATGTAAGTTTTAATTCGTTTGAGATTTGAAAATGATCTCTCCACCGATGCCGACGTGACAGGAATGGTGACTGTCAAACAAAGTAGTTTATAAAACTGAGGTAATGCAAATCATTGTCTATCATATATTTTATCATATCGGCGTGACTGTCGTACTGGCCTAAAATATCTTATTCCCAGTATATAACGCATAATTCATTGTGCAGTGTTATTTTATCAAAAAATTTATATTTGAGAACCAAGTTATCTAAAAGTATATTGGGAAACTCTTTGAAAAAGATTCGAAAAATCTTCTATTCGTCAAATCGAAAAACTTCAATTCATGTAAATCGGAACTGAAACTGTTCAAGCCTCAAGCCTGCCCTGAAGATGCCACCTGTAATGGTTGGCGAAACGTCGGCATCAAGTCGAGCTATTGTGACGCGGAATCCATCCGGAAGACAAGATTTTTCAAGATTAGCTGTCCCCGGAAGTCTACTATCCAAGAAATCACAATTATCAATAATTTTTAGATTTGTAAAAAACATTTCAACGATTTGACTTTGCGAATAAATTAATAGCTCAAACCTACGACGGCGCATCTGTAATGGCGGGACATTTAAACGGTCTTCAAACAAAAATAAAATCAGTTTCGCCTCAGGCTATTTTCACCCATTGTTACGCTCACAACATGAATTTGGTTTTAAGTAATGCATGTAATTCCATTAAGGAAGTTAGAATTTTTTTTCCAACTTATCGTCATTTTCAAATTTTTTTAGCAAATCCACCAAACGAACTGAAATTTTGAATAACATAGTAGGAAACAGAATTCCCTGTAATGCTCCAACTCGATGGAATTTTACATCACGTGCAGTGTTTACCATTCACAAAAATAAAGTCAAATTAATTGAAACATTTGATTTCATATTAAACAGTGATGACTTTTCGACAGATCAGGTTTCATTAAATGCTGCTGTTGGTTTAAAATCTTATTTAGAAAATGAAGAATTTTTGTTTTTTCTTGATACTTTTAAATTAATATTTGAACAAACTGATCTTATTTTTCAAATTTTACAACATAAATTCACTGATATAATTTATTCAAGTTTCCGTAATACAGAATTTCATTTTAATATTTTATTTCAAAATTTTTCAACTGATGAGGCTTCTCCCGCGAAAAGGAGGAAAACATATAATTTGGTAGACAAGAAACTACATTATAAACAACTTTTTTATGAAATTTTAGATACTATTAAAGATTTTTCAATTGTGATTTACACGTTATATCAGTTGTTTCGTCAACCTGCCACGAAAAAAAAGGGACATTAAATAATTCATCCTCTATGTGATTTCGGAGGACATAATTTACTGAATCAAGAATTTCGTTTTGTATTGTTTTTGAGGTGCCTGCAAATACTGACGCGTTAGTCATAAAATCGCGAAGCTTACTGTCGTATTTACAAAACAAATCTAACAATTCCCTAAAATTACCTTTATTACGAAAATTCCGAAATGGCTGAGATAATCCATTGGAACAGGTATACTGGGACACCGGGTATATTAGATTTGTCTAGGTACCAGTGCATTACCATTCACGTCGAGATCTATAGATAAGTCACAATTATGCTGAAGTCGCTACTGGATTTATTCTCAAAGACTCCAAATCATAGGGATCTCTATGCGACGAGGCTCCGGCGACAATTCTGCCCCTTATTCATCTAACACCACTATATAGTTCATTCATCAATAAGATTTTTATAATAATTCTTCTGGATATCGATTCGTTATATTAGTTTTTGACTTTTTTGTATAATTCCGCAAGTTTGACGAATTTTTGCCTGAAGTAAGGAAATAATTTATTCCTATAAATATTATAATACAGAAGAATCTAATCGGGAATTAACGTTATTTAATTACCAACTGTAACCTAAAAGTTATATCTTTCACCCACCCTCCTCGTCAATTTTTTCTATTCAACCCTTAATTAAGTACCTAACACATTTATAAAATTTATATATTCAAAAATGTGATATACATGTTTACTATAATAAATAGCTCATAATATAAAATAATGTACAAAATCTGGATAAAACAATCATAACATACTGGCCTGAATTTAACACCTGAAAAACTAATTAATTCATCAACCACATATACAGAATGTTTCAAAAAAAGATGGCCACGCTACTAGATAGGTAGAAAACTGAAAAATAAGTGGACTTTGCTCAGAAAAATTTTTCGTAACAGCATCCGTATTCAAGATAAAAAAAAATTTAAACACATTTTTTACGATTATTTCGAAACTACTGGCAACATTGTGATGAAATTTTGTATGAACATGTTTTGGAAGCTGACAAATCGCATGAATTTATTTCTGTATCTGACTCTCATAGAGGGCGCTAATTACTGTAATAATCCGACGGATTATTACTTTTTGTTTTGGGGCCTTTGAATATTATTGATTTAAATTCAAATTGAAAATTTTATAAATTATTATATCTTGAACACGATATACCAGACAGACCTAGCGACGGTAATCTGAGTCCTCTTTCCTGTATCATTGGCCGGTCAGCCATGAACCATGTTTCACAAACGTAAGCACGGCACAAGGTCAATGGTACTTTTTTCCCTGTCTGTCCCAAAGAACCGGAGATGTCAGGAAAAGTTTACGTGGAGTTAAACAGAGCAATTCTTTCGCCTAGTTAGATTCCTATTGGCTGTTGTTATATTTCATGGACGTGTTTTGATCAATTGTAATTCTGCTTATCGGAGATTACTTAGGCGAGATAATAGAGTATCATGTCGTTAGGCTTATCCCAGCTTACCAGAAAGGGAGGAATCCTTTGATTTTGAACATTATTTATCAATCATCGGCGTGATCGAGCGCGAAACCGATCACTGTTCGGGGTTGTGCTAATTAGTCCTTCATTTATTTCAACTCTCTAAAGAGAACATGGACATGAACTCGCTCGCTGGCGAAGGGGGTAGTACTAGCGACATTGATAATTTCTCAGGTTCCCACTTGGGGTCAATCTGAACTTGACATCTTTTTAAATCTATGCTCTATCATTCCTATAACCAAATTTTGGATTAATTTTATAAACGTTCGTTGTTGGTTAATGTATCATTTTTTTTTGTTAATTTTGTTTTATTCAATATATATTTATTTTTTTCAATTTGATTTACGAGTTTAACTGGTAATTCCTAATCACCTATCAGCGAATGCGACCATCAGAATATACGCTTGGATAGATATGAAGATATAAGTATAAGAAATTGTACGAGGCGGTCCCTTGAAAGAGATCAAGGGATCAAAGTAGTTAAAAACAGCTTCTAGGAGGGCTGAAATATACGCCTAGTGGTGGCAGCTTAAAAGAATCTTAAGGGTACATGGATCAACTAAGATCTCTGATACCCGAACAGGTTCCAACAAACAATTTTAAAATTTATATAACACGTCGATGAGGTATTAACGCTACCTGAAATAATACCCAGCCGACTGTTACACGTTCAAGTGTTACAAGCAGTGAGATAGGATTCCGAACCTATTCACTTATTTGGGGAATCTTAAATCTAATTTAATTTAAGTTCAGATTTATTATTACAAAAACCCAACGCTCGGCGGAATGTTACATTACACAGTTCGTACCGAGTATATTTAAACATAACTTTTTTGAGGTTAGATTTTCTAATTCAAATTTTGGGTGAAATTAAACATCAGTCAATTTTACACGAAAAAGGTACTCTTGGTAAAACTCGATATTGTGTACCGTTTTCGGGATAATTGATTTGAAAATGATGAAGTAATAACTGATGCTGGTATAAAGTAAAAAACAATCACCAATTTATTAAAAACCAAAAACAATAACATTCTTCTTCATTCTTATGCAAAAGTTATTTATTAAACAAAGAATCACAAGAAAATTAAAATAAATTTGAATATAAACATGAAATATTTTATATTTTATCAGTCGAGTTGAAAATGTCCTCCCTTTTCACGAATACACAATTCTATCCTTTTTTCTAAAGAATGCATTTATTTTCTAAACGGTTGAGGATCAACTATGAGGTCATTAAAGTGACGTTCAATTCTGTCGTGCAAGTCTTGACGTGAATTTACCTCTGTAGAATCGACCTTTCCGTAACATACGATCAAACTGTGTAGTCCAAAGGAATGAAATCGCATGATTGAATATTTCATGTTTTTATTCACATTTATTTTAATTTTCTTCTTGTGATTCTTTGGTTAATTGATAATTTTAGCATTAGAATGATATTATTGTTCTTGGTTTTTAATTAATTGGTAATTGTTTTTTACTTTATACCAGCATCAGTTATTACTTCATCATTTTCAAATCAAAACATTCCGAAAACGGTACACAATATCGAGTTTTACCAAGAGTACCTTTTTCGTGTAAAATTGAATGATGTTTAATTTCACTTTAAGTTTGAATTAGAAAATCTAACCTCAAAAAAGTTATGTTTAAAATTACTCGGTACGAACCATCGACATATACATATGGACTGCGCGTGGCAATGATAAGCGCGGCTAGTTCAGGCGAGAGAGAGGGAAAACGAAGAGGCCGGCTCTATCGCGTTTCTATTGGCCGCTGCTGTAGCTAGTATGTTTACGTCCCGAGCCGGCCTTTTCGTTTTCCCTCTCTCTCGCCTGCACTAGCCGCGCTTATCATTGCCACGCGCAGTCCATATGTATATGTCGATGGTACGAACCGTGTACTTAGCTCCCTCTATGAGAGTCAGATATAAAAATAAATACATACGATGTGTCAGCTTCCAAAACATTTTCATACAAAATTTCATCACAATGTTGCCAGTAGTTTCGAAATAATCGTGAAAAATGTGTTTAACATTTTTTTTTTGCACACTATCTTGAATACGGATGCAGTTACGAAAATTGTTTACTGAGCAACCCCACTTATTTTTCAGTGTTCTATCTATCCTAGCAACGGGTCCACCTTTTTTTGAAACATCCTGTATACTTATATAAACATATTAAATGACTTTAACTCTTAATACTAAATCATGTCAACACAATATTGATATTGAATAACTTGAATATTAATTTCAAAATGAAAGTTACCATCAATATTATCCAAGAAATATGTCAAATGAGATTTTATACTTCAACTTATATATTCAAATGATAATGCTCTATAATATTAACTACAAACTAGAAGCTGCGAAACAGAATTGATAAATCAATTGAGAAATTACTACCAACACCCAATTTATTTTAACTTAATAATCTAAGAACCATACTAAACTACAATTCATTGTGAACATTATCATTATGTTAATTTTGGATTTATTGTGAATTAGGTGTTGAACAATTCTAGGTAGAGATGTTCCTTGCACTCTAATTGCTTAATGATAACGTAATCCAAAATTTATTCAGGAACCATTGGTTTGAATACAATGAAAAGTTAATAAAGCTGCTTATTTTAGGTTGATTTTTATGTTACTGTATGTTTTGGAAGGCCTGATTCATTTAATAGATGTGCTGTTGGATCATTGATAATTTTAGGCCCATCACCAACCTCAGTTGATATTATATATTTCAAGCAGGATTGTGGTTGTCGATCAATCTGGATGGATTTTTCAATTTTCTGCAATTAAATAATCACATATTTATAATTTCTAGAAACACACAGTTTGTGAAACATTATTTTCAGCATTGTGATCCTGACTGACCAAAGGCTGAAATGCAATGTCTCTGTTGTGAAGTGTTGATACATACCTCATCCAATGTTTTTACTTGTACAGAATTGCCTCTGAAATATTCCACTAAGTTTTCACTTGGGGGTGGAAAAATATAATTGACTATTGCTAGAAATTCTTCAACATCTTGGTCTAATAAAAACAAGCATGCATTTGAGCCGGCGTCAAATGTGTATGCAACCTGAAATCATATTTATATAATAAGTATTTTTATTTCCTTAAGAGATATTTTTCCCGATTAAAAACAAAACCTAATTACAGGACAATAGATCTTGCTTCTTAATTTTGAAGTCTATATCTGTTAATACCGATAACACTATGTAACGCACTTTTCTGCCTAAATTTGTTTGCGTTCGATTCTACATCTATTTCGAATAATTAAAAGCCAACTTAGAAGTTGAAAAGTTTGGTTTTCCGCTCGAGGCGTGTTTTTTTATGCCGAAATAATTGTTTAAACAATTGTGAAAAATCATCGGAATTCTTTCGATTTGAGGGTGCCGATCGATTTAGAAGACCAAATTACTACGAGATATGGACTTATCCTCGAATTCTGCACAATTGTTAAAACGCTAATAAACAATTCAGCTGTTGAAAACTCCGTTAGATCCATGCTCAGGAAAGTGCACAGAAATGAAACTAACTACGTAGATCATAGAATCAATGAAAAAAAATTACCTGTCTTTTTGTTTAGCCAAATTAATTGTTCAAACAATTGTTATAAATCAACAAAATTTCGTCTATTTGACGGTGCCAATCGACTCAGCGAATAAAATTACTATGACCTACGGACTTTTTGTCGCAAACCCAGCAATTGTATAGTTAAAACGCTAATTGATAATTGATTTTTCATTGTTTAAACAATCAAATTGGCGAAACAAAAAAAACAGGTAATTTTTTTCCACTTATGCTATGAACTGCGTAGTTAGTTTGGCTGTAATTAGGCTGCGTTTTGCTTGGACTTTGATGGGTTAAACATGTGAGAATTTTCACGAAACTTAATCAGTTATCGCGCTATAACTTTTTAATAAAGTCCATATGTACTTCGGAGTGGTATCAATCTCTTCGTAATGAGTCACTCTACAGATACAAATCACGAAAAAACGGTATTTGGATCTGAATTTGGCTCTACGATTTTTATTTGGCGATTTTAACGTCAAATTTTATGAAAATTTAGTATTTTTGAAGTGAAAACTTCTTTAGGCGCGTTGGGCTATTTCAGATGAGGGATAAAACCATGAGTCCGTCACGTCCCATCACGCTGTAGCTATATATGTATACTGCTGCGTGCGCAACTGCGGCCGTGCGGGAGGTAGTCTCTCTATACGCATATACACGTGTGCATATCTGAGTCGGTGTTGGTGAGTCTGCCTGTGTGAGCCAGTGCTTTCGATTACGGTATACAGGACAGGAATACGTATACACTGCGTATACACACTATACACTGTATACAGCAATACAATTCATACTTTAATTATTACAGAGTAAGAAGTAATAATTAAATTATGTGTGAACGGTAATAGTAGCTAACCTGTTTTTATATATGAGCACACCTGATTCCACAGTATGCTTGGATCTAATCTAATAATTTAAGTATCGTCGAAGTAATAGATAATGACGACGCAAATGAAGAAAATGCTGTTTAACATTACTTTCATTTACATCGATGTAAATAACAATAAATAATATGTTTTGAAAATAAAATAATGTGTATTTATTATAATGGCTATCGAGTTATATTCATACTCTTTACAGGCATTGTACCGCCCATTATACGTTTTTTATTATTAAATATAAAAATGTATATAATTGTTGATTGAAATGCTGACAGTTGTGAAAACTAAAGAAACACTAATTACATTAATTTTCATTTAAAAATAATAAAATTGTAATTTTGGATGCTACAATAATTCAAAGATAACATAAAATAAATTGGTTACTTCATAATCTCAGTTTTCACTTCTGTCAGCCGTGCTCGGTGACTGCCCATTTTTTTTTTACTTTTCTGCAAATAGCAGCCAAACAATCTTATATATGCAACTTTTAACTGTTTATCTCACTGGTCCACACAATTGCGAATAATTTAATAAATCATAGACTGGTGCTGAGTCAAGTTTATAAAAAGTTATTCCAGGATGTTCACAGCGAAGTTTTACTTTTGAAAAAAAATACGCCCTGAGCGCAAAAGAAAACTTTTTAACTTCTAAGGTAATTTAATTATTCGACATTGATGTAGAATCGAACGCAAACATCGAAAAGGTTAGGCAGAACAAAAAGTTGAATTTTGTTACATAGTGTAATTTATGAATATGAATATCTGGTTTATTCCGTCTTCGGAAGTAATGTATTTCTTTTTGTAGGGTTGTTTGGCCCGTTTCATTTATAACTTATAGCTTGATTGAAGTCCACTTACCTTATTTGACTTTTTGAATTCATTATACCAATGCACTAACTCAATAATAGTTCTAGAGGTATCATTTAAATAGAAACATGGGGGAAAAGTATCAAGACAAATTGCATGAAATTGATTCGAATCTTGCATAACAATTCTAGCAAATTTGTCAAAATTTTTAGTGTTTATGGTTTCGGTTATTTTATCAATTCGCTGTGGAACAACTTGTTCTGCTCTATAATTTAATAGTTCTGATGTTTTAACGCTTTGCTTCATTCCAGAAGTCGAACTATACTTTTTCTGTGCATCATTCACAACCAATATCAGTATTCTCATTTCAGGCCAATGAGTAGAAGGAACTAATTGCTTTGCTAATGAATCTGAACCGTTCTCTTTTATACCCTTGTACCATCTTACCTAGAAATATCAGTTTACAATTCTTATTGTATAAAATATTAGTATACAAGAAGTAGGGTACTTAGATAGAAAATAGCGCTTACCCATCCACCATAAACACTTCGACAGGCACTTCCCGAACCCCTTCTTGCAATCACTGAAATATCATCCTGTACATCATATAATTTTGCCAAAGCATAAACCAAACAAGCATATCCAGCAGCTGATGATGCTAACCCTGCAGCTGTAGGAAAGTTGTTCACTGAACAAATGCTTATATTCCATCCCAACAATTCTCCCAAGTCTTGATTTGCTTTCCTTCTAACTAACAAAAGAAGTTCAATAGAATGTCTCCACTTATTAATCAAAATTAATTATAGCGAAAATCTAATCATTCTTCCTTATTATAACTTGTGCAAATGTATTTAGATTAGAGCTAAACTTAATTTTAACCTCATTTCCCAAAATTTTTGATAGGAATATGGATCTGGGTACAAGACTTACTTTCTTTGAGGCAATTACTCAATCTTGGATTATCCAAACTTTCCTCTTTACCATTCAACCAAAATTTGCTTTCTTTCAATGTAGGAGAAGCAAGAATAGTGGTTTTTGAGCACATCTAGAATATTACATACATTATTCAATATTTAAAATGCACTATGTTGATTATACCTTACATGGTCAACACTCAAAGTAGCACTTATTGAATCATTTACTGGCAGTATTAATTCTTCATTTCTCTTGCCCCCTGAAACAGGTACAGGTAGTTTTATTTATTAATTTTATATAACATATAAAAGACTTACAATATTTAATTACAGCGATATTCACAGGTGCGATACACGTAACGATCTTCATTATTATTAGCTATAAAATATATTGTTGAGGAGAATTACTCTTATCCAATATTGTTTCAACTCTTGGTTGTATGTAAACGATGTAAAAAGTATAGGTAGACTGGTGGAATATGCATATCAATAATCAAACCAGATTCTAAATCCAGGTAACAGGTTATAGTTACAGATATCGAGGTTAAGAGGTCAACGCCGTCAAAGTTCAACATTAACATGTTCAGTGCCCTTAGGGACCTTAGTTTAGTCATTGATAATTTGGAGATCACAGACAATAACACTCTCAGAATTGATCTGAGTCTGAGGTAATATACTATAATAGGTTCTGCTGGTGCTCAAGTATTACAAGGAACAAGGGCATAGGGCAACTACAAAGAAATTACCATTGCCACCTTTATACTGAGGTATTAGTGGTATTACTCAAAGAGTTCTGTATATAGAGTAGACAAGTAGTGTGTTTAGCATAGGAAAGCGCTGGTAACCAGTCGGACATTCTGTCGTTCTCGCACATGTTAGTGCGCTATCACTCCCACGGTCTCCCCTTCTATCACAAAGAGTATAAGAATACAAGAATAAGTATAACGCGCGCAAATCGTGCGAGTGAGAGCGCAGTACATGTGCGAGAAGGACAGAATGTCCGTTAAGATACCAGTGAAAGGCTTACTTGTCTACTCTATATATAGAACTCTTTGGTATTACTTCATAGTTGTTCTGTGCTTTTACTATCATCTGTGAGATAACCATCGACATATACATATGGACTGCGCGTGGCAATGATAAGCGCGGCTAGTTCAGGCGAGAGAGAGGGGAAACGAAGAGGCCGGCTCTATCGCGTTTCTATTGGCGGCTGCGTACTGTAGCTAGTATGTTTACGTCCCGAGCCGGCCTTTTCGTTTTCCCTCTCTCTCGCCTGCACTAGCCGCGCTTATCATTGCCACGCGCAGTCCATATGTATATGTCGATGGAGATAACATGAATAATGTTCATTCAATGTAGTTTGAAATTAGTTCAAGAACACTATAAACTGTTGTTAACACCTTTTATTCTTTAGTTTTACATCACTTATATTCATAGAAACGTGACTATAGTTCCGAGAACTAGCGTATCATCTTCAAAACGATTTTAATGTATGAATAAACATGAAAAATCTTAAGATATTTGTAGTCGTTGGTGTCATTGAATAATTGAAATAGGATAATAAGGTAGAGTTAATTAGAAAGTTTTGATGCGGAGATTTACTAGGAAGGTATAACTAAGTGAATTACGGGGAATTTTATGTTATGAAGATATAGAAAAGAACGCTGTAGTCTAATAGATCATTCATCATTTATATTATTTCAAATCAAAACTACCAATAGGAATGGCACAATCACCACAGTAGGTTACGCACGCACGTACAGCACTCATCTCAAAAATAGTCTAGATCGACTCAGAAATGCTTAAAACGGATATATCAGCGAAAATCTAGAAAATTAGTGTGATCTTCAGTAACCACTGCTGTCGGTGGTCGGCCATCTCTCTAGCTAGCACTGAAATGAGAGAGGAACGAGTAACGTTCAAGATTTAAACAAATCTAGTATGTTTCTTTGTTAATTCATTCGAAGTCGAATGAACAATAACCTTTCTTTGGAGTTTGTTACCCAAATAAATTATAATAAATCAGAAATTTAAATGGGGGTTATGACCCTTCAGTCCTGATACAAATGAATAGCGATTGAATCAAGATTATGCAACTTGATTTCCTTTTCCTAATTATTATACATTTTGCACATTTATACACCCCTTTATCAAATGAACTGGTTGGCGGAGTAGCTTTCATTGGATAAGCATTCGAGTCCAATATGATTTCTTGTATTACAATATTATGCAAATGGTGTGAGTGTGACCTTTTAATACAAACTAAAATTAATCGATATTTTAATCTTGAGATTGGAACATAGTTTGTTCATAGATCTATTCCTAATACATGAATGAATTTTCAATGTTACGAAAGATCTGGGTCAACCACGGTCGTATATACAGGTCTGGGAACTCTATGTTTGACATGAGTCTCTTACATGTCGCCAAACTCGTAGTTACTCGCTCAGCCACCAGCTGGCGCATGAATCGAAATATGTTGTCAGGATTAGGCGCCATATCGTTCAAACACGGTCGTTTACGTTCCAGAGAACATCCCTCGACTCATGCGCCACCCTTTTGGTACTACGCAACAGATGACGCTTAGCGGGCTCACTTCTCACATAGGAAACAGCCTCGAGTTTCCAGACCTGTATATACGACCGTGGGGTCAACTGATTTGATGTATACAAACATGTTACTAACTACGTGATGTTATTGTTTGAATAACACTTTCTGGTATTACTGATTTGACGTGATTTGAGCGGTTGTTTACTCATAATTCATAATTTATATGCCTACTGTGTTTTTAAACAAACATATTACCTCAACCTTTATCAGCATCAAGTTTCAGTTTTGACGATTTATGTATTTAAGACAGTTGCATTTTTAATAATACTGACTCAATTTTAATTTTGCCAACTTCTAAGTTTTGAACGTTTTTAAACACAATTAATCATAGTAGAGGCTATTCTTCATACAATATAATGAATATATTGCTAGAGAAATAATACAAGGATGAATATGAAAAGATATTTATTTGCTAGTAATATTGTTACGTAAAAATTTCCACAGGATGAGAGCAATTTTTTTTCCAACACACAAATACTTTGACTGTCGCAAAAATGATGGTTACTGATGTTTATACTTGTTATATGTTGAATGATACGTTGATTTCAAATAGTGTTAAAATATATATAATATATTTGGTAGATCTATTCTAGTTTCTACTATTTATCTCATTCACTTTTATTTGTGCTAATCGATGGTCAGTGCGCCTGTCCAGATGTATGATGTACCCACTAGGTATGCAACGAATACTTTAAATTATCTTGATAAATCAGTTTTTGGGTTCAGTATATGTTAGTTTTCTCGGTGTCAGTTTCATGTGTTACTATCTTTAAAGCTCTATTTATGGTATAATACTCCTTTTCTTTGGACGATTTTTTTTCTTCTACCGGCAATAAGAAATGAACCACAGGACTAAGAAGAATCTTGGGTACTGGCGTATCATCCGGACTTGTAAAACAGCTGATAACGAATCCTACAAACGCAGTTATGACTGCCCCAATGAGTGGATAATAATAGAAGGAAATTCGAAATAGATAGAACAACTTTGGAGTTGGAATATCGACTGCTGGAAGTCTAAAAACAAAAATAAAAATAATTTATTATTTTCTTTTGAGCTACAAACCTAAGCAATATACCTTAAGTCCAAAATATTTTCTATTATTCAAAACTTTCAAATTCACAGACATATAATTTTATTTTATAAATAGCAGCAAGCTTATAAAACATCATTATGGACATAATACAGCTTGTCAAATTTAGGAAGACTTGAGTTTTGTGGTAGTCGGAGTACAACTCAGAGAGAGAACGCATAGGGAGCAAAGGATATGAGACGAACTTGTTTATACTTACCCAGAACATTTCTCAGTAAGTTCTATTGAAATATAAGAACCAGGATGCTGTCTTTGAATGAGTATACTGTCAGAGTAATTGCCAACCATAGAAATATCATACCTACACTCCCAATTCAAAACGATTGTTCTTTAGATGAATATGCGTGAATAGTTGATCTATAGCGGAGCATCGTATCAATGATCTACTATCCTTTCAGAGGTTTATATTTACAAAAATATAAGACTTTGACGGAACCAAAGTGGTGTAATTGAACTGGACGTCCAGGAATGTGCGTTCTCTATACAAGCTGGTGTGGAACGCCGTTGTTGCCTCTTCTTTTTGCCCAAACTAGCCATTAACAGAGCCGCACCAATATGGCACAAAATATTCTTCATACGAAGACATGATGACAGAATGACGTTAAAATTACACCGGTGGCTGAACAATGACTGCCGATAATTTGAGGTTCGTTGTTTTTCCATGGATAGTTGGAAGTTGTAATGAATAATTTCAACAAACTGCTCACAAGCGGTTCACATGCGGTTCCCGAACCGTTCGGCCCTCATATCTATACCCACCTTTACATGTTTTTCTTATTTTGTCCTTTTAAATTACCGTTCTGGCAAATATATTTTAAACTTATTCGAAGATTCGCGTTTCTTCCTACATTTGACGAGAGCTGCACAGTTACTTATTATATTTGTTCGTAAATATGTAGAAGTATGTATACACTTACGTCGTTGTATTAGAAATATGAAAATTACAATTCTCTGTTGACAAGGGTTTTCCGATATATCCAAAATTTCCTTGAGCCTCATAGTATTTAGTCGTGAGAACCAACCATGACATGAATATTAGGCCAAATAAAGATCCATAAAAGGCACCCTAGAAATATAATTCAGATGTTTCACTATAGTTAATTGGAAAGTAAAAAAAACATTTGTGTCTGCTATAATGAATCACTTTGCATGTTTTAGCAGTACGGATGCAATAGATTTTCGAAAATATTTGGGTCATATTTTCAATTGGGATAACTAGCGCTACATGCCACATATTGGAAACAACAAGAAACTGAAGCATCGCATCTGCCTAATATCCTCCATACTACAAGACCTGGGGACTCGATCGTGATGACACAAGCCAGAGGCTTTTGTTGCAGGTTGTCAGCCATATGTTACCGCACAATTCTGCTATTTTTTAGGGTATATTAAGGATTTCCTGTTTAAACGGGGTTCTCAGACGTAAACTGAGTCCTTATATACACACCCCAGGGGTTTTTTCAATGGAAAAAACAGAATTTCAAAACAAAAACAATGCATATAATATACGAGTTATTGTAAAAATTACGATGATGACGAACTACTGCCTGTATGTACTTAATTTTCTTTTTTCACTTGACGATTAGTTCTTGAGCAATAATTATTCAACAATATGTTACTTATTGTGCATTTAATAATGAGGTAAGCAATAACCTCCATGTGTCTTTAACAACAACCAACACAATTTTGAAGATAGTTCTTTCCTGTTATGCTTTAAAACTTAAAGTCGCAAAGAAACATGCGTTTATTTAAAATTATAAGTAACTGTTCCTCGTGTTTTTTTAAATAATTCAATAGAAATTATATATTCTAACCAAACCAATTGGCTCACAGTTTCTTTGGGATAAGATATGCCACTCCTACTTGAATTTTTTTATAAGAGTAAGTATAGGAATCACTCCACTAATAAATCTTCTGATAAAACCGAATTGAACTTGCATATTTCAGATTTAAATAAGTAATAACTGGCATGAAATGTATTTTTTCTTCAGTCATGTGAAGTAATTTCAATATCTGAAGATTATCACGCAATTATCACAAGATGAATCTACATTTATACTATTGTCACTTATAAAACAGAATATTTTATATCTAATTTGTTCTAATTTCATAATAATTGGTTTTATAAACGTGAACAATAATTCGTGATCCATTTTTGAAACAGGACAAATTTGGACAACCTCTTTAATTATACATCTGAACTTAAGAACTTAAAAATGTATATGCGTATGGACTAATTGTATCTAAGAGTGATCATAAAATCATAGAATATATATAACTTTCTTTTACAGCCGATATCCATTGTTTCCGTAGTTCATTAAAAAAACTAAACATTTGAACTTTTGGCTACCTATTGTAATACTTAGGAAGCCATTTCGCAAAGCACTTTATTCACTTATACTAATTCAATACAGACTTAGTTAGAGATAAAAACACTTTCCAATCATATAAAAACACCGAAGCAACAGGTGCAACATATAATTTTGCACAAGAAATAGATGATACTTCGTTGATTTGTAATATTTATCACATGACATACTCTGTATCGGCTGCGCGCCATTAAGATTGCACGATACTGCTGACTCTGGAACTGCTGTATGCTTCGAAAGCCTACCGTCGATGACGTCAACTGCTTTTTGTACTCAGAGTTGACGCCTTGTAGTATATAGGGAATTGAACTGCCTCATTGGTTGTGGTAGTGGATATACATTTTGAATTCTAATTGATAAAACTGTGTGTCTTGACCCTCTTGATACAGCTCGAGAAAGAAAAAAACATTGTTGGATATTTACCTTTGAGTTAAATCTGCGACATAGCATGCCCATTGTAAATATTCCAAGTAGAGGACCATCACACAGTGATTTTAAGATGGTGACTAATTGGAAAATACCTCCAAGATGTTCGACTAGGTACACCAAACCAGTACTTATCAATCCTGTTGATACTACGATTGCTTTCAAAATTAAACTTGCTCTTAGTTCACTGATGTTAGGTCCTGTCCATGGATATATAAAATCTGAATAAACAGTTCCTGCTAAGCAATTAAGATGTGCCGATAATGTGCTAAAACAAAATCAAAATAAATTATTAGCGAAATAATTTTACCATGAATATGTTTTTATGCGGGACCTGATTGATAGAAACTGTAACACAGAGACGTTACACGTAACAGGTTTGATTGATCGAAATGTCATGACCATTATTAGGCTCCTCCTTCTTCTCCAGTAATTGTTATACACCACACCACCGCATATCAGGATATATTGTAGCGGTCGTATTGAAATATGATTTCAGCAGAGTGTTATTGGGTAAATCTTTACTGCTCCTCAGATATTAAGATATTACAAGGCGTACCCCGGCCGACATCGGTCTACTCAGTTATCTGACGTCCACCTGGCGTCCTACTACCCCTTTGGTACGATACCTCAACTCCTCTGTACTTGTCTGTATCGAACTCTTCGGCCTGTGTGAAATCTTGGGGAAAATGACTATTTTTTATGTATTTTCTTACCTTAATGCAGCACTAAATACACCTGCTATAAATAATCCCGACAAGCCTGGAACGCCTCTGGCAACATCCATGACGAAGAAGGGAAGAAGTTGATCAGTTCTCAATACTTCTTTAGTTGTCAATGGATCACATCCCTCATATTTTGTGTACATCACCAAACCTATCAATACACAAGCTGCTTTCACGACAACCATCCCAATACAGTAAAATATCACTGCTCTGGAACAGAAATTAGTTTAACTTACTTTCTCATTAAAGTGTGACGAAGTCGGTAGGGTATATTGCATTTACTCAAGTTATTTCTAAAATTGTTAAAGAAAGTCAGAGAGCCAACATTACTTCACCATAGTATTTTCTCATCGCTTTCAAGCAACTTTGAAAAAAACCAGCTGTCTATTTGTCGGAGTGTTTGTCACGAAATGCTTGTCTACACGATAACTCGGAAACCAAAGGTTTTATCGTATTCACATTTTGACATAAAATCGTTTGCTGTTCGGTGACGAACCCTAACTCCCAAAGTGTACATTGAATCGATTCAAAATTGTTACAGTAAATTTAAGTTAAATGTCAAAAATGATCTAGATCGATTCAGAAATGCCCAAAACGGATATATCCGCGAAAACCTGGAAAGTTTTTTTTGTAAAAATGAGATATGTGGTGTGTTGTGGGTAATGAATGTACTATGTGACGAGAAAAAATCTCTAAGAAGGAGACGAAGGCAAATCGGTTGAAACTAGAGTTTCAAACTAGGTCTTCTTCTTGGTAGGTGTGTCGAAACTTCCCTTTAAATTACGAAGAAACCATCTATGAAATACTTTTAAGCTCCATAATTACCAACGCCGTGCGGGTGTTATCAATGAACTACAGGCGCTAAGATTCACATAAAATACATTCCACATGGTGAGTTCAAAGTGTTTGAGGTATTACTTACCTTCTGGCTTTAGCCAAAGAAGAAAGGGATAAAAATTTTTGGACACATGATTGATTTATATTTGCCTGACTGGCAAATATCGTTGTCATTCCAGTAAATACTGCCCAAAAAGTATCCCGTTTAGTTGGATCTAGACTGAAACTGCAATAACATTTATTAGAATAGTTAGAAAGTGTAACCTTCAAAAAACATGAAATTTAATTATTAAGCTATTGCCTATCGAAATTAGAAGGTTCGAATTATCTAAAAACATAATTGCACGAACTCCAGACGTCCTCTGTAATTAGCTACGAACGAAATCATTTTGACATGTGCCTCTAGGAGCTCGCTACGCGTCAGTTAGAGTAGCGCATAGCAGAGACCTGAGAGTACCTGTTTCTATTAAGCTATTGCATATATTGCATATAGCTTTTATCGCGGGCTTTGAGCGCGGCGACCGAATCAAGAAATTCAGTAACGAAAAATAACAGGAACTCGTTTATGTTGCGCTCTCTCGGGTGACTAATATTGAAAAATTGTATATCACGACAAAAAACGATAATTCTACATTCAAGTTTTATAATAATCGAAGGCAAGCTGCATCGACTGCATCTTTGTTGCAAAAATTCAAAAGACTGCCTTTAAATAGTGTTCAGACGACAGCTCAAAGTGTCTTAGATTTCATTAGTAATAGAAATGGCATTTCAATAATGACTTTCAATTGCCAAAGTCTAAATAGTCACAAATACGATTTACAAGATTCAGTTACGAGACAAACAAATGTGTTACTTCTTACCGAAACTTGCATGGCGCATGATAATCTGATTGAAATACCTAATTGTATGGTTCAATTCAAACGAGATACTGTTCCAAAAGGTGGGGTAGCTATTTACCAAAATAATAATAATGTTACTAATATTATGACTCCGAATATTGAAATACATATTGCACACGTTAGCGATGTTAATGTTAGGCGCTCATTTGTTGGAGATATTTGTGCGTGCTTATGCAAACTTAGAAATGGCCTACACATAGTCATGGTAGCAATTTACATTTCTCCGAATCCAAAATTGGACGAGGTAGAGCATTTTATTCATCGCACTTTACTGGAGTACACTGAAGAAGGGTCGAAACTACTTGGTACAAATGGTAATAAATTTCCACTTATCTTGGCTGGCGATTTCAACATCAACTTCGCTGATAAAAAATCAGAACGGTTGACAACTTTTCTTTCGGAAAAATTGAATTTGATAATGAATAATGATCCACAAGAATACACAACAAAATATGGGACCACCATTGACGCGGTATTTTCCAGATATTTAGAGGATATCAAGTCTCAAACTTATGTCTCTTATTTCAGTTATTCAGTTACCATAAACCTATAGTTTCAATGATAACAAATTCCTGAATAACCTACATGTATTGTAAGATAATAAAAATATTTTAAACGATATTAACTTCTCATTTATTCAATAAAAGAAAAAAAATTGTTTTCTTATCGGTCACCACGCTCAAAAGTAACTTGAATTAATGTCAAAGAAAAAACTTGAATTAAAATATCAAAGAACAAAAAAATACTGCATAAATTTAAAAAAATAAATAATTATAATTGCATAAGTTGAGAAAAAATGCTATGCAATAGCTTTACCGCGGCAGTCCCCGAGTGCCACACGTATCTTTTTTTTATTTCGATTAAGAACAACATCAAGCAATATAATATCTTAATATATTCTGCTACTCCATTGGTGTATGTGGTTCGCCGATTCATTTATAATTCAGGAATCAGTTACAAAAATCACAAAATTTCTCGTGTTATGTTATTTATTCAGTAGACACTTGTTAATTTCTCAATTTGTAACCTACTCGATATCTAGCCTGTGGCTTCGACTAGCAGCCTTCCATACGGTTCCAAAACCTCCAACGGAAATTAAACCAAGTACTAGGACAGTTCCAACAGATCCCAAAGTCAGCATGAATTGTAAAGTGTCCGTCCATACAAGAGCTTTCATTCCTCCTATTGTAGTATAAAAAATGCAAATTCCACATAGGATTGGAATTATGAAATATATGTTGAATCCAGTTGCTAAAAAAGATGCAGTTATATTAGCTTGTTCAATAATTGATTATTATTCTGCATACACATTACAAATAAATGTATATGCTGAGTAACAAGTTTTCCTAATATTATTATTATTATTCATTAGGATAAGAGTCGAGGATAAAATCCTATGTGACTCAATCATGCATAATAATATTTGTAGAAGCTGTATAACACCTATTTGAGAAAAATACTAAATAACATCAATATTACAAAATACAACAGCAAATAGAAAAATGAATTTATGATATTATTGGACTATATCAACTGATGAATAGCAGAGAATAAATATGATTTTTAAATGAGTCTATCGCAAATAAAATATTGCCTACAGGATATTTTATAATTTTCATACCTTAATTTGAATGAGTAACTACGTAAACGCGGGTCCGCATTAATGTTAAATATATCACCGAGATTAACAAAATGTATTTTGGAGCATTCTGCACGTTGTGATTAGATCATCAAATTCAATTACAGGTCTCGCATAGGTTTCATAAAGAAACCATGATGTTTGCACTGACAGATTGGAAGAAAAGTTGTTGAACAAAAATTTTAAAGGATTCGCTCTCTTGCATATTTCCTCAATATGGTGCTTAACTGCAACCCTTTAAGATGGTAGGGAATATGTGGATTGTTCTTTCCAATGTTAAGTACAGTACATTTGGTCGTATTTAATGGTATCAGTCATAAATGACACCATTCCAAAATGATGTCTAAATCACGTTGGAGCGAATGGTGGTGTTCGTGTACAATTTGATATCTTCTGTATATTTCGGACATGTAGAGGAAACTAATCCTGGAATATCGGAAGTATAAATTAAGAATAATCATGGGCCAATCACAGATCCTTGAAGTACGCCTCTAACTACATCTACATATTTCAAAAAACTTGGACCAATTTTGCTCTGAATTTACGACCAGAAAGAAATGTTGATATCCACCCCAATAACTCACCCCGGAAACCATGTTGTTTCAATTTAGCTTGGAGGTGCAATTTGGGAACCTTATCAAAGTCTATTGGAATGTTATTATCTGTAGCCAGTGACCAATCATTCACACATAAAAGTAGGTTCGTAGATATAGACCTCCCAGGTAGATGGTAGGTAGAACAATTTGCCCATATAAAGAAATATAATGGTGAAAAATCTTCGTTAGCCGAACATATTTTGAATACAGGCCACACCATTTCTCAAGAATGATTATCAATCATGACTATTCGTCCGGATTACCAGCAACGTTTGGAATTGTTTAAAATTCCTAAGGCAGAAGATATTCTTGGGCGTGGTGATTTAATCACAACGTACAGAATCCTTCAAAATACATTTTCTGTTAATGTCGGTGATACATTTGACATTAATGCGGACCCGCGTTTTTGTCATTCTTTCAAATTAAGGCATGAAAAGTATAAAGCATCCTGTAGGCAACATTTTCTTAAAACCATTGTGAATTTGAATATTATTTAGTTGTGTTAAGATAATAAAGAAATAATTTATTTCATTATCTTTACACAAATGCGAAGAGTATCTTATAGAATGTGAAACAATTATTAAAAAATCAGCAACCAAATCAAATGATTTGGGAAGAGTGACTTTGGCACGCACACTATTCATCCATTCTCCAAGCGGCAACACATTACTTTACTTATTTATAAAGTGATAAACTTACCAGCACTTAGGGCCAACGCCGGCATGTAAATCACGACCGGTAAGAATATTAGAACTGACAATGCAAAAAGAAACGATGCAAATTTTCTAGTTTTTTCGTCGAATCTCAATGCCAGATATTCGTAAGTGCTGGTGATCTGTAATTCGTGGTATACTGGCAGATAAATATAATTCGTGAGAAATATTACACTTAATATTGAAAATGCCCCTATTAGGTATGTCCAGCCGAAACGATAAACGTCAGCTGGTACGGCCAAAAGTGTAATGCCGGAAACGTGGCTGAAAGAGAAATTAGTTTATTAGTATGAAGTTAGTCAGTATCATATTATGAGTAGTTGAGGATCGGAAACTTCAGTTTTGGTGTTAGGAAAAAGAGAGAATAATCAAAAATGTAGTACCTATATAAGAGCTATAGTCCACTCAATGAAGCATTTATACTATCAATTTTGTTATGGTGAATAATTGTTTATGAATGCCACACTCAAAAATTTGAGGAGCTAAGTTGGGATACGACAGGAAGGTTGGATACTGAACCTTGGAAAATGCCTAGAGCATCTAGCTTAATGCTTGTGGCTCAGGTTTATTTTAAATTTTAGGCAAAGTGTACTTCTTTATGGCTTTTTAAATGTTATAATGGGAGAAGTTATTTGATAAAAAGACAGATGAAAGATGTTTTAGGCCATTGAGGTATCTATCGGTGTGAGTGAGTTTTCGATACACAGAATGTCCTAAAGTATTGTTGCATTGTTGCCAAATAACATAAGTGGCTACGACCGGAGAAAGTGGGGAGCCCATGGCTGCTCCCGAGGACTGCTCGTAAAACTTGCCATCGTACAGAAAATATGTAGAAGATAGACAAAAATCAATTAGTAAGTCCATTGAAATGTTTCTGACAGTTAACAGTTGAGAAATTATGGAAAGGGTGTCTGGAATGGGAGCATTCGTTAAGAGTGATTCGACGTTGAAGCTGACGAGCAAATCGCCTGGGTTAACTTTTAGCATTTGGAGTTTTTCAACCAAATTGAAGGAATTCAGGATAAACTGTTGGAATTACCCACAAGATGTTTGAGAATAGATGACAGATATCGAGAGACCTTATAAGTAGAAGATCCGATAGTGCTGACTGTTGGTCTCAGGGGAACTGAGGGTTTATGAATTTTAGGCAAACCATATAATGGAGAGTTCTTGAAGAATGGAGGATAAGAGAAATGTCTGCATTTAATAGGTTCATAGGTTATCAAATGTCCCTTTGAGCCAGCAAAATTATAACAACAAAGTTGAGAAACTTCAGCAAATAGTGTCGGACAATGGTTAAGATAAGTTTTTGATCAATAATTTGAATTCTAAGCAAAAAAGGAAATTGGAACGCAACCATTTAACCAAACTATCTGCAAATAGTTCAATAAAATTCAAAAGTTTCACTTACATCCTTCAGTAATTAATAAATTTCAACCCGTTTATAGATGTAAGAATAAGCTAAAAAACCGGACAAATCCAGGATTTATAAAATCGATCGTGAGTCGTGCTATGTAGGTCAAACTAGAAGGGAGATTTCAACTAGGTATAAAGAACATTTTGCCCATATAAAGAAAAATAATGGTGAAAAATCTGCGTTAGCGGAGCATATTTTGAATACACCATTTCTCAAGAAAGTTTAACACTTTTAAAACAGCGCAGGTAATTTAGAAGGGATGGAAATGTATAAACGAAAAAGCAATTTATCACATTCTGATTAATTTCCGGCTGAGGGTAAATTCTGGTTTGGATTGTTAACTCCAAATAGTATTTAAACAGGCACATTTTCATTTCTGATTTAGTTTACTCTGATGATTGCTACTTGGTACCTGAAAGGTCTTATTTTTAGTGGATAAGAATGATTGTTTCATTTGGTGTAATTGTTTCGTGAAAATCTGGATTGAAAATTTGAAATTCGAAGAGAAAAATTGATTCATAAATAGTAACGTATAGGTCATCATGTTATCAGTTATAAAGGGAAGAATCTATTCATTCTTCAGAACTACGATTTATCAATGACGTAATATAATATATATTAGTACGATATACATCTATTGTTGTTTTGTATGCGTAGGCGGCGCTTCCAAGATTTGAATAAAAAAAAGTCGTCACAACGCAGCAAACTATTATTTGCATAATTGTTAGCATATGTAATCTATTTACAAGAAAGATACGTCAGAGGTATTGGTTGACGTTTGTTTAAACGATTTAATTCACTAACAATTGGTACATGGGCATCACATAGTTTGTTGTTGATAAGGTAGAAACAATACGTTGTAAATCTAGGGATAGTTCCAACCATTAAGACACATACGTCACATTATTGCAAAATGTCATCCAAATTATTGTTAATTTTAGATTATCAACTAGGTATTTATGAACATACTTAGGTGTAATAAATTTTATTCTGATGATAGCTATAAACACGTTTACATGTTTTTCCAAGAAGTTTTATTTGTGACCAGGTTTCTATCCCATTTTATACAGAACACTTCCAGGATAGTCGAATTGATGCTAATAACTAAAATAGTGTCTGCGGATTCCATTTACGTTACTAAACATTTTTTCCTATGGATTTTTTTTCATACTACAAGAAAAAAACATTCGGAAGGAGAAAAACATTTTGTTGGATTTACTCCATTATTTGGGTGTATTATAGGGATTCTGTTGTTTCATTAGTTACGAAATGTGTTAGAGGGTAATACTTGTTTCTGACAGCTGAAAATTCTCCTCTATTCTTGTTACTCATTGATCTCTAATCCTACCGACTGCGCCATCGGTATGAGTAATCCTGGAATGGAGAGCGGAAAATAGCGAATAATAGTGATTTTCATGGGGAAAGTAGAAAATGACACAACACAATAGGTATTCTTGAATAATGCCAAGCAAGCTGCATTAGATTATAAGCTGGTGTTTGTTTTTCTTTAGGTTTTAATTGAGAGAAATATTTATCGGCGAGCTTTTGAGTCGTGTTGGTTATACTAATTGTATTTTCTATTTTCATTGATGTGGTGAACTATTTTCCATTGTCCATAATCTAGAGTTAACGAAATTAAGTTACAACATTCCTATGTCAAATATTTCTACACCCATTATCACCGTAATATCGAAAACATTTAGTAAGGTCCACCAAATAGATAAGTGGGTCGGTAATGCTCTCTCGTATACTATAAGAGCTTCAAAAGTACTTGAAAATGTTTCATCTCTCGTCTTAATCGTTAACCAGAGAAACTGTACTCTTGTTCTTATCCCAATTTATATTAACTTATTTTTGAAAACGAACTGTTTTAGTTTAAGCTTTACTAATGAAAGGTGTAAAAACACTTCACCAATCTACTAAGTATCAAGAGAAAGCTAACAATACTTGATTTCCTATTTTCTCTTCTACGGGCTGAATATCTCTTGCAATCATTAACCAAGGTAAAATGTACTTTTTTGTTCTTGCCCCATCTTAAATTAGTTTATTTTTGAAAACGAACGGTTAAAGTTTAAACGGTACTAATGAAAGGTGTAAAAACACTTCACCAATCTACTAAGTATCAAGAGAAAGCTAACAATACTTGATTTCCTATTTTCTCTTCTACGGGCTGAATATCTCTTGCAATCATTAACCAAGGTAAAATGTACTTTTTTGTTCTTGCCCCATCTTAAATTAGTTTATTTTTGAAAACGAACGGTTAAAGTTTAAACGGTACTAATGAAAGGTGTAAAACACTTCACCAGTCTACTAAGTATCAAGAGAAAGCTAACAATACTTGATTTCCTATTTTCTCTTCTACGGGCTGAATATCTCTTGCAATCATTAACCAAGGTAAAATGTACTTTTTTGTTCTTGCCCCATCTTAAATTAGTTTATTTTTGAAAACGAACGGTTAAAGTTTAAACGGTACTAATGAAAGGTGTAAAAACACTTCACCAATCTACTAAGTATCAAGAGAAAGCTAACAATACTTGATTTCCTATTTTCTCTTCTACGGGCTGAATATCTCTTGCAATCATTAACCAAGGTAAAATGTACTTTTTTGTTCTTGCCCCATCTTAAATTAGTTTATTTTTGAAAACGAACGGTTAAAGTTTAAACGGTACTAATGAAAGGTGTAAAACACTTCACCAGTCTACTAAGTATCAAGAGAAAGCTAACAATACTTGATTTCCTATTTTCTCTTCTACGGGCTGAATATCTCTTGCAATCATTAACCAAGGTAAAATGTACTTTTTTGTTCTTGCCCCATCTTAAATTAGTTTATTTTTGAAAACGAACGGTTAAAGTTTAAACGGTACTAATGAAAGGTGTAAAACACTTCACCAGTCTACTAAGTATCAAGAGAAAGCTAACAATACTTGATTTCCTATTTTCTCTTCTACGGGCTGAATATCTCTTGCAATCATTAACCAAGGTAAAATGTACTTTTTTGTTCTTGCCCCATCTTAAATTAGTTTATTTTTGAAAACGAACGGTTAAAGTTTAAACGGTACTAATGAAAGGTGTAAAAACACTTCACCAATCTACTAAGTATCAAGAGAAAGCTAACAATACTTGATTTCCTATTTTCTCTTCTACGGGCTGAATATCTCTTGCAATCATTAACCAAGGTAAAATGTACTTTTTTGTTCTTGCCCCATCTTAAATTAGTTTATTTTTGAAAACGAACGGTTAAAGTTTAAACGGTACTAATGAAAGGTGTAAAAACACTTCACCAATCTACTAAGTATCAAGAGAAAGCTAACAATACTTGATTTCCTATTTTCTCTTCTACGGGCTGAATATCTCTTGCAATCATTAACCAAGGTAAAATGTACTTTTTTGTTCTTGCCCCATCTTAAATTAGTTTATTTTTGAAAACGAACGGTTAAAGTTTAAACGGTACTAATGAAAGGTGTAAAACACTTCACCAGTCTACTAAGTATCAAGAGAAAGCTAACAATACTTGATTTCCTATTTTCTCTTCTACGGGCTGAATATCTCTTGCAATCATTAACCAAGGTAAAATGTACTTTTTTGTTCTTGCCCCATCTTAAATTAGTTTATTTTTGAAAACGAACGGTTAAAGTTTAAACGGTACTAATGAAAGGTGTAAAAACACTTCACCAATCTACTAAGTATCAAGAGAAAGCTAACAATACTTGATTTCCTATTTTCTCTTCTACGGGCTGAATATCTCTTGCAATCATTAACCAAGGTAAAATGTACTTTTTTGTTCTTGCCCCATCTTAAATTAGTTTATTTTTGAAAACGAACGGTTAAAGTTTAAACGGTACTAATGAAAGGTGTAAAACACTTCACCAGTCTACTAAGTATCAAGAGAAAGCTAACAATACTTGATTTCCTATTTTCTCTTCTACGGGCTGAATATCTCTTGCAATCATTAACCAAGGTAAAATGTACTTTTTTGTTCTTGCCCCATCTTAAATTAGTTTATTTTTGAAAACGAACGGTTAAAGTTTAAACGGTACTAATGAAAGGTGTAAAAACACTTCACCAATCTACTAAGTATCAAGAGAAAGCTAACAATACTTGATTTCCTATTTTCTCTTCTACGGGCTGAATATCTCTTGCAATCATTAACCAAGGTAAAATGTACTTTTTTGTTCTTGCCCCATCTTAAATTAGTTTATTTTTGAAAACGAACGGTTAAAGTTTAAACGGTACTAATGAAAGGTGTAAAAACACTTCACCAATCTACTAAGTATCAAGAGAAAGCTAACAATACTTGATTTCCTATTTTCTCTTCTACGGGCTGAATATCTCTTGCAATCATTAACCAAGGTAAAATGTACTTTTTTGTTCTTGCCCCATCTTAAATTAGTTTATTTTTGAAAACGAACGGTTAAAGTTTAAACGGTACTAATGAAAGGTGTAAAACACTTCACCAGTCTACTAAGTATCAAGAGGAAGCTAACAATAATTGATTTCCTATTTTCTCTCATTTCCACCTCTTCTACTGACTGAATATTTTCTTAATGCATATTGCCACATAACAATCGACGCTTTGAAGAAAGTACTTACCTTGCTACCAAAGATATTGCAATAGGTACTACAGCCATTGTTTTCCCTCCTAATAGATATTCTTTTGTGCTTTTCGAACCGTTCCCGAAACATCCAAAATAAATTCCTATCAGAACACTCGATCCAAGGACAGAAATAAACAGAGTGTAATCATACCACATGAATGTGATTTTGTCCACTGATCTAGGTAATTCATTTGAGAAATATTCCAAAATCGAGTCATTCGTGATAGTCATCTGAAACAAATTATAGCGTTTGTATTTGTCATAAAATAGTGGCAAAATATTCAAAAAGACCAACCGATTTATTTTGAGCGTAAGGTAAAGTTACATATACTCCTCATATTTTATTATAGAACCTCCCAAAATGTACGACAATTTTTGACCATCAGAAAAATATTCATTCACTGCAAAACAAATGATTTCAGCCAGAAGAGGCGAATTTAAAGCGTCAGAATATTGCCAAAACGAGTAGAATGTAATTGATATATACTGCGTCTTATATTTCTACAAAATAATGAACATAAACATGAATTTTAACAAAAAAAACAACTTGACAACTCTTTATAGGGTTACCTTTATCACATTTTTTCTGGCAAACGTGTCTATTAGTTCCTCACAATCTAGTGTTTCTAATAGCACAGCCTCAATATTCAATAATGCTAGCGATGCTAGTCTATTCTCCGACATCGTATTTCGATAATTTTTTATCATTTTTAAGACAGAAAATGATGTCTCGCTCAAAACATTACTTATAGATATTGAGAAAAATATTCTTAATAATATATCGCTATTGGGAAAAGTATATTTTAAATTACATGTTGTAATATATCACTAGGATTACAATTTAAAAAACGTGTTTTTCCAAAGCGAGGAAATTGTTATATTCATTACTTAGATACTCGATATCACCATCAATATAGTTTAACCCGATTTTGACAAATGAATGCAAATTTTGAATTTCGGTATAGTATTGGATTATTAGATGTTTTGACCGATCTTTGACATTTAGCTTTGGGTTGAAAAAAGGGACTTTTCGAGGTCTAGTGGGGGCCCTTTGGCTAATCCGTCACTGATAATATGTAGGTATCTGTTACTTAATACGGCAGTGACCAGTCGCCCTTCTGTTATAAGAAAGGAGTTTATTTGAGAGCCTAAACCCAGGCTCTTTGACAAAAAGCTTGGCCGGCCTAATGCCTGGTGAGGTTGGTTAGACCAGTTTTTGTTCAGAGCTGGCCTCTAAGGGCGACCATTGGCTCTGGCCTAACTGGGACACCGGACACCCCCGTCTGTCCAGGGTGTCGGCCATTTCATTACCTTCTACTCCACTGTGTCCTGCGACCCAGATGTGTTGAACGTTGTTTGTCCTGGCTCGTTAACTCAATTGTAAATAATAATAATTGTATTCTCTCCATTGCTTGTAAATAGCAAACGCCGTTTGTTTCAATTGCTTGTAAAAATGAAATCACGCAATGGATATCGCTCAAAATTCGACAGCAGCCTATTTAATTATTGGTACTTGTCTATCGATATTACCTTGATGGCCAGCTCTTAGATTTGGCAAGGATTTATTTGAATTTTATTGATAGCATGGAATAATTTTATTATGGAGCTTATATAGATCGATAGATAGATATTTTATTGATATTAGATTGCTTGAGAACAATTCAGAAGGCACAGGGCCGGATTTAGGGGTGGGCCATGGCCCAAAGGCCTCCAGCACCTAGGGGCCCCCACCAAAGGTCAAGTGAAGACAAACAAATTTACTTATTACAGAAATCATATGACAATTATTTAATATAGTATTCAATAGTATGGTTATCAATAACATTGATGTGAATATTGGTAATCAATAATGAATAATATCGTCATTTGCGTAATTTTTTGCTATTAAAAATCTATTTCTAATATCACATTCCTCTAAAACACAACATAATAAGAATATTTTGAGATCCTCAAATTTTGACGATGTCATCGACGATTTCGCGGCGAGGAAAGCTCGAAAAATACCTGTGTAAAGTTATTGGTATTTATGTACATTAAATAATATATATTGTCCAGATTTTGTATTACAAGAACATTTTAAGATGCATTAATATTGCATTCAGTATACAGTCGGTGTATACTGAATGAAAAAAATGTTAGCCTCTGACATATAGGGGCCCCCACCAAACTTTGGCCCAGGGGCCTCCACCACCTCAAATCCGGCCCTGAGAAGGCAGAAGTTACAAACGTAGATATAGAATTAGTTCAAAAAATTAGAAAAAGCATTGCTTAGGTAATCTTCTTTTGAGTATAAAGCTTCATCAATAAATTTTATTGTTATTTTTAACGGTTCTTAGAGTAAATCACGAATATGAGTTGGAAGCAGATTATAAAATTCGGTTGCGAGATAGTTTGGACCATTTGGTGATATGTTAAGTATAAAAACACTTTTAGGAATATATTTTTTTTATTACGAGTGTAGTAATTATGAACCATTTGATAAGTGCAAAATATGCTGTTCTCGATACGTCCAAAGAAAGCATGTTATCCAGATTTTTTAAGAGATCTATATCACTATTACTTTTTTGGCCAGAAATGGTTATGCCATGATAATGAGGGAGTCTAGGTGGACTCCTAAAACGTTGACAGTAGTTCTTGATTTAAGGAGAACATTATGTGACTAGTCTTGGATGTATTAAAATGAAACTATGCTCGAAACCAAAGTTCAGCTTCAGCTTCCGACTGTCACAACTTTTTTGCCTGCTAATGAATGTCCCCAAGTAATCTTGACCGTGAGACATGATTAAATAGAAATATACTTACCCTGAATAATGGAACTTTACACCACACTTCTAGCGAGACATATATATTCCTCAACTAGGCAGTTCGAGAGAGAAACCAAGAATTTTAATGCTGTGCAGGTTCATACTTATATAATTGGGAACTCGAAATTCGGTAAAAATTCATTGTCGTTTGTGTTTGTTCAATGTCAAGATTATTTTCGGGATTAAATGATAGACACTGTAATCTGTAACAGCAGAAGCACATTTGTTTTAGTTTATATTTACATTTTACCTACACAATCAACAATAATTCTCAGGTATTCTGTCTACCACTTTTCGAATATTTTATATTTTCAAAATATTTTGACTGTTTTGGCATATTTGAATTTGTATATTTGGAGCAGAATTCACTATTTTAGTAGCTCTTTGTTGTACGATGTATTAATAATAAATAAATTATCAAATACAATAATAATAATAATAATAATAAATTTATTTGCTTTGATAATACATTGTGTTCACAATAGTCAATTGTTGTATTCATATTACAGTTCTTCAGGATCAAATAAAGTATAACATTCTTCACGAAGATCTCGGAGAAATCTTGTATGTGAATATTATTTAAATTATACAGGGTGTCCCAGGTTTTAGTAGCAGAACTTCAACACTCGATAGAAAATTTGATTTTGAGAAAAAAGTTCCTATTAACATATATGCACAGACGCTTAGTTTTTGAGATACAGGGTGTTGAAATTGAAAAAAAAATTTCGTTTTTTGCGAATATCTCCGGAACCGTTTATTGTACAGGAAACAGCTTTCATAAGCATTTTATACCCATAGTAAGCTATGTTCTGTACAAAAAATTTTTTTTAGTCATAATTGGTGAAGATTTTGAAGGGGTAGTGGGTATTTTTCTCCTCAACTTCTACGTAACTGGAAAAAGTGGCGTGTTCAAAAAGTCATATAAATCAAAAACTTTGCTTATAATCGCGAAAATATCATCGGCCTGCTTAAATACTGTTTGGGGATAATAATGTAAACAAGGGGATACCCTCAGCTGGAGATAAATCGAAATTTAATAAATTGCTTTTTCGTGTATACATTTCCATCCCTCCTACATTACTTAGATATCTGTTGTTAATGTGATGAACTTTCTTGAGAAATGGCGTGACCATTATTTAGAATATGTTCTGCTAATGCTGATAAGTGAAACTTTTGAATTTCATTGAATTATTTGAAAGATTAATCGTGGAAATCATTCGCATAAAACGATATAACAAGTCGGGAAATAATAGAACCGATATACAATTATTGAGCCAATTTTGTAAAGGTTCGATTGGTTGAACAGTTGCAAATTTCTACGTACCTCTTTGTAGTGTATATGTAGAGGGCTGGTGCGGGTTAATGATATTGGTTCAGCAGGGACCTTTTCTGTTGTGTTCATAGATTTGTCACATTTGTTTGACATTGTAGGTGTTTTTGGCAAGGGAGTTTTGGTCTCTTTGACTATGAAAAGATTGCTGTGTAGTGGTTTTTTGATGCGTATTCATGTGTTTTTGACATTAATGTGTTGTTGTGTCAATTGTTCGTTGTTGCGACGTGGACATTTTTTATTGAAGTTGGTGCGATAAAGATGCTTGTTACAATTAGCTTAAGAAATCGCACGTTTTAGTGAATGTGAATCCGTTCTGATGATACATACGTAAAAGTATGTGTTAATGTGACCTATTTCTCAAGAATTTACAGGTAATTCATACGTGGGTCAAGAATCATTATAATTATTTGAAAGTGAAGACTCTAATTTGGTTAACTGATTGATTAGTTCTCTAAATAGGCAATAACACTTGTTTCTTGATGCAAGAACAAACTGAAAACCGTTTAGGCAATAACTTTGATACTATTTCGGACTACGACAAATCTGTAATTTACAAAATTGATTGTGAATCATATTCAAAATTTTTATGTGGGTCAGACTAGAAGGAATATTCTAATGCGGTATGAAAACAGTTTGCCGATATAAAGAGAAATACTAATTAGCATTAGCAGACAATATTTTGAATTTAGGTCACACCATTTGTCAAGAATATTAATCAATTTTAAGACACAATATCCCTACAAATATCCAACTTATGACAAAATAGAGTGGAGGTATTTTTGTTTTGAGAACATTATCTCAGTCGCTATCTCCTTGCGTGATAAAGACTGCATATTTTCTTTCATTGAAAGCCAATTACGCTACGCTATTTTAGTTTGGAGTAATTGTTCTAAAAAAATGAAATTTTCAAATTACAAAGGGCAGAGATAAGAATTGTTGCGACTATTGGTTATAGGGACTGCTGCCCATAATTGCAGAGAAAAGTATTCCTTGAGTGAGGATTTTCATGATTACAATACTCGTAATATGAGAAATATCCATACAGATTTTGTTAGACTTAGAAAACCTCAAAATGGCCCAAAATTTTCAGCGTTTCAATATTTTAATAAATTGCCCGAACCCAATAGAGAATTACCATTGAAAGAATTTAAGAAATCTGTCAAAAATATTCTTTTAAATAATATATTTTAATCAACAGAGGATATGTTTTTAAATTTTACAGTTTATATTACTACTATTTTAAAATTAGATATTGTGATCCTTTAGTCCTTTACTGATTTTATGTTGACGAGTGTAAACATATTAGGTACATAACATGGAGAAAATGATCTATCTATCTATTCTATATAGTAATTCAGATGTTTAAATAAATTGTATTCTATTTTATTCTAATAAGTTGTAGACGTTTGTTCAGGGTAAATGAAAAAACATTGGTCATATCAAGAAATCTATATTTCATCTTATATACGTAATATCACTGGTAAACTTGTCCCTTCCAATAAAAATAAATTAAATCTAGTTATATACAATACAATATTTACATCTATTTTTAATTTAGACATTCTAAAATTGGATTCACATTAATTCAAATCCAGAATACAATCAATTATTTCAGTTCCGCAATATATTTTATATACATATAACTTTATTACACAGTAATCAATTATATTAACAACTTAAATAATTAATGTCATCTGAAGCAAGATAATACTAAAGGTAACATTGAAAATACGTAAGCAATTACAAAATGATTATTAATCTTATTACTATTACTAAAAAGGAAGTTATCATTCAATATATCCCTCAATTCTTGGGAATATGTGGCAACTTCACCACATTTAACCAAAGGCAGTTGGAAAGCCGTTGGTCTTTCTTTTAGAATACTTGGCAAATTGTCTGTATCAGCTTGACCCAAAAACAACAAACACGACCCTCGGAAGTCCATCTCAACTTTGACGATATCATATTGAATGGATGGTAAGATAATGCTTAGTTGCATACAACCCCTAGTGGAACTCAATTCTTTTGGCACATTTACCTCCCATTTATCCTGTCCGCAGAAACCTGTTAATCGCATGTCGTATATCATCCTCTGATCCATTACAGTCAAACTTGCTTTCTCGATGTGAATATTGATGTCGGTAGATCCGTCTAATACCGTACTAGGCCCAATTATATCGAAATGACCTGCAGCTGTTACTACAAATTTTGGAATCGTGCAAAAAGGATCTGCGTAGAATTTATGTTCGCCAATCCATGTCGAGTCCGCGGAATAAAAGGAAAATCTCCTGGTCAAGTACAAACTCATGGGTCTTACTTCACATCTAATGGAGGTCCACTCCCCCCAAATGTACGGAGGAAGGTGAGCCTTTTTGAGTAAATGAGGTGGCGTTTTTCTGTTAGTGTAAATGCTTGATGGTATGGTGTTGGGACTTTTGATGGAGTAAACGTGTCTGTTTATTGTTAATAAGTGATCTTTCACTTGTTTAGTTAGAGGTAACTGGAAGCTTGTGGGCGAATATAATTCACGTTGTTTCTGGTTTGAATGTATGTCCCCTAGAAGAAGTTCCAATTTCATTTCTTTCGGGTGTTTACTGATGTTCTCCATAATTGGCCTTAACTGTATTTTCACTAGTTTTAATTCGTTGAAAGCCCATTTCATAGAACCTAAGCAAGATATATAACCAGAGCTGTGTAAAACATTTCGGTGACTATTTACTGTGTGATAATTCGTTGATTCCTGGAAAATAGGTGTCCATAGATTGTACGTTTTCTTCCTCTCTATATTCCTATTTTCATATATCAGGTGTTCTTCGTACTTCCTCCAAATCTTCCAGTATTGCGCTAGAATGAGAGAAAATTCGTCTTCAGAATGAAAGTTCAACAAGCAATTCCTTTACTGATTATTAATTTTGAAAATATCACATGAGTTTTGTGATATTCACCTTAAAATATTTTAGTCACAAGTTGTGCAGAAAACAAGATGTAAGGATTTTCATTATAATTAAAATTGTGAATGGAAGAAATTGATCTTGTATTTCTACAATGAACAAACTTTGAGCTTTTTAACTTACCGGGACATTCCTTAGCGACAATCTTATCCAATTCTTTGGCAGCCTTGTTGTCTTGAGGCATAACAGTGACGTTGAGAGTTCGAAGAAACCCGCTACTAGCTCCTGGTTGTACTAAAGAACTTCTAAGTTGAAGACGTCCATGAGATTGAATGGTTAGTTTCGGAGATGAACAGGAATCGTCCCAGTAATGATGTTGAATCAGATCGTAACTGCCATCTGATTCAAATGAGTATGACCGAAGGACATATTCTGGACCTGGACGTGTTTCACAACTGAAAAGAATCTGTTATTATCAATTCGGAATAAATTACAAAAACAGAGAATACTGTTTTTGGACAGCAATTTTGTTTCATGGGAGTGTTCGTGTTGAATCCAAAGTAGTGCTAGTCTCAGGTAATCTACGCGAAGGTAGCGCAATGGGAGTTCAAGTGGATCCGCTGCTAGCCAGATATATCTTGGAAAATAGACTTTTGGACTCATTGATTCGTAAATTTTCGCTTTTATTTCGAAAACTACGGATGGGGTATCTTTCGTTTTTGGTCTATTTTACGTAAAATTTTACGACGAATCCAACGCCGTACAGCCCCGTATCTGTTACCGTTCTAGTTTTAGACCGATTGAAAGGATTTCTATCAATTTCGACATATTTTCAAATTCGGTTAGGTCTCCGATTTCGATAAAATTCGGTGTATCCATCAAATTGAACACGTAGATCACGAAAAACCTGCTCACAGTTCGTGAGTTTTTCGACTCTAACGTTTATGGTTACGATAATTTTCTGTTCCGAATTTATTAATTTGGTAATTAATTGATCGATCGACTTGAAAATGAATGAACCTACGTTTTCTGGGTCAAGGAAACCGAATCTGGCCTTATATTTAGTGTAGGCCACGACGTTTCGGCTCTACGACGTATCCGCTGTGCGGGCTCTCAGTCCAAAAATCCCAGAGGTTCAACCGTTAGAGATAGAAAATGGATTTTATGCCGAATAATAGAGGAAAGTTTCCATTGGTGACATAAATCGTAACAATGTATTTTTCATAAATCCGTTGGGGCAGCCCCGGATCGAGGATTTTTTCAAAGCGGGGTAAAAGCTTAAAATTGAAGCTATCGCTCATTGTCCTTTGCTCTCTAACAAGTAATAATAATTTTTTCAATTAACACGAGAATATAATACTAATAAATTTTTATTTTTAACGACTGTCCAAAAAAATAAGGGGGTACTCAATGGAATTAGGATGATTCTTTATTCTAATATTCTTCTATTCTTATTCTTAAGATTTTTGGTCAAATATAATATAATATAATAATATAATTATCATCTAGATATGTGAAATGCCATGAACAATACCACCCAGATCATTATAAATATAAAGAATTTTCACTGCTTCCCTTGGATAAAAGTGCAAAACAAAAAACTCTTGTGGTTATTTATTTATTTTTAAGCAATGTCTGCGTAAACACTTTCGGAGCACTGGAAAATAATAGTCATACCCTTCTTAAAAAAAATGTAATAAATCTCATTTTCTGCTGTTTAAATTCCATTAACCGGCAACAAAAATAAAAATTTTATTTTATCATTGTACATTAAATGGTAATAAAGGAAGATATAAATAAGACATTGGTTATTGTACATTAAATGATAAGAAATTGTATAAACAATCTTCAAATTTCACATCCACATCAGAAATACAGGTTATGTTTCTTAATGACGTTTCCAAATACAGAAAAAATTAATATTAGAATTATGTATTTTCTACAGAAAAGATAGCAACAGCATTAAATTTATTAAGCAAAATAAAGATTCTGCTTACATTTCACAATAATTTATCGTTATTTTCGCACAAAATCCGACCACGTTAATTGCTAGATGACACTATTACTCGCGAGAAAAACGGACTGAATAACGTTCTCGAAACATTATTATATGTTCACTTGATAGTACCATAGCCAAACTAGAAAAACAGTTCAGCCCTAACTGAATTCAAAAAGCGCTAGTTTCAAAGAAAATCAAGTTTGAAAATAGTGCTATATTCGGCTCTAAATCACTTTCGATTTGGATAGAGATAAAATGAAACCCATCATTTATGTTTCACTCCACGATTTAAAACTAAAAAAAATAGTTTTAAATAAATTAAAAAAAAATAGAATCAAAGCACATAACATAAACTCGTGACACAGTCTATGTTGTTTATGTCTATAGTCACAGTAGCAACAGTTTCATAACATGTTGGCAACTGGATTCTGTGGTAAAGGGAAAACATTGTCGTGCAAGATGTAGAAAGAGATAGACTATCCGCTAGGCGTCAAAATTTGTAAAAGAGAAAAGCCCTAGAGCTAGCGCTTTTGGCGTCGGTTGAGAGCTAGCTATCCTGCTTTTTCCTATGGTCTGTCTGTCTGTGGTATTTCGTTTCATTCGCTCACACGCAAAACGAGATATGCGTTATCTATGATCTACACATATTTTTTTAATCTTCGTTTTGAAAGTGCGTTTTGTGTGATTACCGGACTGAATAGGGAATTCTATGTTTTTGTACCATACTCGAATTTTCCGCCCACTAAAGTGGGCCCGGGCAGGCCAATACCCTCTAGATGTATATCTATTGAGAAGGGGTGCCTGTTTGTCCCCTCTAAGATCGCAGGGTGTAATTATTGATGCAATGATATTTCGGTATTTATCTCTAAAAGTAAATCAATTAATTCAATCGAAGTATATGTTCCAATTGATCGATACGCGTTCATCGTACAGTTTGTCTATCTCATGGAATTCTATAATGCGTGTAGGGCCGACTTTTAGACTGGACATTTAATGAGATAATTATCCAATATTCAAATTACACGTTTCCAGGTATACATTTAAAAAGACAATTACATACGAAAGCTATGTCTCTGATTACATGATCATTATTTCAGAATACATTTCTATAAATTAGCTGGTGTCATTGTACGCCGGTTTGGTACCAAATACGGAGTTCTTATCGTGATCGGAATAAACGGGAGATTTTAACATTTTAAATAGTAGCTACAAAAACATTCGACATTCAGTTGTCGAAGGACAGGATCTGCCTGATCTTGTCTACATTCGGCAAATGTTGAATCTGAATAAGAATGCCGAAATCAGTTTCTTTATTTTACGACCCAAGCGAATGAATCGCGGTTTTTGTATTGAATTCGTACAGTAGAAATGAAAGTTTTACATAGCTCAATATAACTTATATTTGTTCTGAAATTATTGAAGCTAATTACAAACAATCCATACAATCACATACGTGCTGTTTAGACAACTTTTATGACATGGAACTAAGTTTTATCATCATCTATATTTATTATATTTTTCCTGAATTAAAATTGTCGATATAAATTTAATCTGTCACTATTTCCAACAAGAGATACTTTCAAAAGTAGCGATACAAACACAGCATACGTTTTCGAAATCTCATTATGAAGAATCTTAATTGAACTGAATATTATGTCATAACGAATGGCGTCATTAAAATATTAGCGCTATAAAAAAGAACTAAACAGAAACAGAAGAGACGTAAATAAATCAAAGCACCACTTTTGTCGGACATAAAACTGGCTGAACCTTTTTGATTTGAATTCGTAATATTTCATGTTGTTATGAGAAAATAGCAAAACAATGAATTATAGTTTCCCACGCCAATATTTCCGATTTTCAAAACTTCATCTATTGTATTAGTTGTGCAATAAACAAATTTGTAGCTAATTATTTTTTTGAATAGCTAGTAATGCCCCAAGTTCACCGTAAAGTTGAAATTAGCACTAAAAAAAATTGAAAATTGAATATTGTATTAATTATCTCTTTTCTGTTGTGCAAAGAAGTAATGTTTAGCACTTTAGTTTCTTTGAAAAACTGTTGGTAATGTTCACAGTAAAGTTGAATATTCTTTTTCCAGTGGTAATACCAACATTAATGTGAAGTTGAGTTATATGAATGACATTATAACATCAATATTCATTTTAGCGCTTGTATTTAAATTTCAAAACTTATTTTTCTTGTTTACTATTGTATGTATAACATTTTTATTGGAAAATACGTAAGAAATAATGAATCAAATAAATAAATGATATAATAAATATTAATAATAATTTATTATATTATTTATCTATTTGATTCATCATTCTTTATATATTATTCAATAAAATTCAATCAAATGACTACAACAATACAAAATTTTTAAATATTGAAAAGAATAACAACAAATCTTTTAAAACTTTACAATAATCTAATTCCAATTTAACAAATTCTGTTATTTTGAAGTACCACTTTCGATTATCAATTTAATTCAACCTAAAAAAGATGACGTATCATCTAATATTTATAAATTAAATTTTGAGGTTAGTTTCCATAGAATTATCTTAAACTTGATTAGTTGTTAATAATAGAAATGAAATGTTAATCATAAAATACCTAATTCATAAAATAATCATAAATATTTAGAATTATATAATCTTAAAATGATGTCTTATATTATATTTAACTGTATTCAATCCATTTCAAATTGATAATTAGCCATACATTACTCCTTCACACACAACCGATCCAATGTTTTCTGCAGTTTTAATTGGATTTTAGAAACATTGCGTCATCTGCAGACGCATTTTATTAATCGAAATCTTCTATTCTTTTCTAAATTACATGGAAACACTGATTGACATAACAATTGTGATAAAGATAATAAACTATTATCGAAACGTCAAAAAAGATAATTTTTATTTAATTTTCAGTCTATCTAAGAACCCAACATACCAAGAAAACAATACATAAAAATAAGCTACACACAATTATGATTCAATGTTTTTTATTTAGAACCCAAAAATAATATAGTATATCCCCGAGTATATCCTGTTTATGATATTTTCATTAAAAAAAATATTGATGTCATAATGTCATTTCTATACTACTTAGTGTTTTTCCATAAAATAATTGATATTCCACTAATTTAGTACCGCCATCTATGATTTGCAATTGTTTGAGTTTATATTCATAATCAGTGAAGTTAACAACCCCAGAGCTAGAATATTCACTAATACATAACGAATATGTGTATTTGTTAAATATACATCTTTTTGAATTTTTTTTTATATTAAATTCGTAATTAGCAACCCAAAAAACTTCCGGGGTGTGATTTTTGACAAAAAATCACAAATACTTATTAATTTGATATACAAAAATTGAACCTAATGACCGCTACTTCCGGTTTTACGCTAGCGCCATCTACAATTTGGTATTTTTGACTTCATGTTCGTAATCAGCGACCCTTAATAGGTGTGATTTTGGCAAAAAAATCATCAATAGTTTTCGAGTTATTCAATAGTTTTCGAGTTATTCCATAGTTTTCGAGTTATTCAATTTGTTTATTAAATTGTTTATTTACTGTTTGTTAGGGGCAAGGTGGTATTTGCCGTATATCTGACTGGGTGCATTATGTTATGTAGGACTAACGTAAGAAGGGAAAAAAATTGTATCTTAATTTTTCCTGGGTTTGTACATTTTTGACTCGACTAAATGCTCACTTGGTAATATTCACCCAATTCACTTCATTAAGATAGTGATGATATGATATTTCAGATATTACCATGATATTTGTATGGATGCAATGATTCATCATTTATAAAAAAAGGTACTATAACTATTCGACTAACGGAAGTTATATGACAAAGATAGGGAAATGTTTGAAATAGTCTTGCGAAAATATATTCTTCCAATTATATTCGAGAAAGTTGAACATTGTTAAACGGATTACGATTTGTTGTGATAAGAGGTTACTGACGACACAATAGATTTTAGCAAAGGTACCATAAATACCTGTCAAAAAATCTAGTCACAACGTCCCGTGACAACGGTCAGCATATTTTGAATGTCTGCAGGGGTCTGGGTAAACACGGCCAACTTAATCTAAAATACAAAATCCTATACTAACAGGACCACCTGCTATCTGACTTTAGTTTCTACGCTATACGATGCTGAACGGTTTCGTTGTTAAAAGTGTCTTCTTGGAATTTGGTAGAATTGAAAGTCATTCCAATTGACTTTTCAGTTGGGGGTCTCAAACTTATCGTACTGGAATAATCATTTGAAGTGTATTTTGTTATTGAACTCGTTCAACGTCATTGAATTCTAATTAACTCTGTCAGGTCAGAGTCGTACGAGGGCAAGGTGAAAAGTTCATGAAAAATGAAACAAGAATTGATTTATTTGATCAAAACTTACATAATATTTGTTATAAGAAAAAAATTGAACAAATCTTACAAAAGGAGAAAATAAGCTTTTTCTAACCGTTATTTCCCAGTGCGATAAAGGTCAATATTAAAGTTTTGGAATTTACTGAAATTCTTATGACAGTGGGGATGTCACGACATCCCAATCGGATTATCAATATTACTACATTTTAATAATCAAATTTATTTGGTATGCATGACTGATATTCAAAAAATTCATCAAGTCACAATGTTGTAAGCCATATTTTCGCCGCCATATAATTATTGTATTGACTTTAACAGAAAAAAATTTGATACATTTCATAGTTTATAAAAATATCTCTAATTTGGTTTTTGTTTTATCAAACATTTACTAATTCATGACAGTTTTGAATACAAGTTCTAGGGGGTTGAAATAGGCAAGGAGTGATGGCAATAATTTTAAATCTTTATTTGACCTCCAATAAAGTTATTTAACATGGTGCCATCATGTTACCTTGTAACCCGCAAGTTTTATCCACAAAATGATAAAAAAGAAACATTTTTGGTCCAAATAATGGCCAATTACTCGGAAATGGACCGATAACTTTTGATGGCATAGGGTATGTTAACAATTGCCAATACCAATGAACATTTTCCACCAGGTTTGGGGGGGTTAACTTGCAGTCCATTTTCGGTTCAATTTTAACTGGTTGGTCTGATAAACGGACACGATAAAAAATGATGGCATATGTTGGAAGTGTATAAGAATAGCATGCTTCTCAAGTAACCGCAACTTGGAAGGGTTAAACTCCAGTCAAAAAAAAGGAAAAATGCGGATGCTGTGTCTCGAGATCTAGCAGCCGGGGAAAATTCGGTCTGTGAGATGAATTGATCATTGAACCGTCCTTTAACGATAAACCATAGTGTCATCGGCTTAATGTTCAGACCATCAATATCGCTCTGGCTCCTAGACTATAATGTTTAATCAAGACGAGAAATTCACTTTTTTCCATGTTCATACAAATTTTCACGGTTACTTGCTTTCGATGGGTGTCAAAATCGAACTGCATGACATGTTAGTCTGAAAATTTTAATGCGTTCTAGTTAAAGATGTCATATAGGATTTTCGATTATGGCGCCATCTGTTTTATTATGCGGGGATTTTCACCTTCCCCTGATTGTAATAAACAATTTTTATGGCACTAACAAAAAAGTGTACAGTGAACTACATACACATTTCGTGTCGGAAGTCAATATACAAAGTTTTGGTTCACCAGTGACAAAACGTCTTTTAGTCCCAAACAGCTGTTTCGCTCTTCACATCAGTTCGTCAGTGGGACGAGGAAGGCATGAAGTCACTGATCAATCATCTCCAAAAGTGTATAATTAACACCTCCGGAAATGTTTGGCGAACCTAGATTACCTAAGCGTTCCAACACCATCAGCCGGAATGTAGATGTCCCACTGAGAATGCAATTCACAACGTAACGCATTGATAACACAGTTCTTGCGATTCAAAGAATCGATGGGGAAACAGTTTGTCTGTTGACTTCAAAAACGAAATATGTTTGTAGTCTGCTTCGTCTCACTAACAAACTCATGAGAAGAGCGAGACAGTTGTCTGGGACTAAGAGACGTATTGTTATTGTTCAACCTGGTGAACCAAACCTTTGTCTATTGACTTCTAACATGAAATGTGTTTGTAGTTCACTATGCATTGTTGCGAAGCCGTGACCTGGCGGTAGTATTTTTTCAACTAATTCCTGTCGATTCTCAGTGGAACATCTGCTTTCCGGCAGATGGTTTTGGAACATCTAGGTTCGCCAAAAATTTTCAAAAGTGTTAATTATATCACTTTCGGAGATGGTTGATCAGTGACGTCACGTCTGCCTCGTCCCAGTGACTAGCCCATGAGAAAAGCGAAACAGTAGCGTGGGATTAAAAGACGAGTTGTCACTGTTCAACCCAGGGTCGGATTTAGAGTGGTGGGGGCCTATGGGCACAAGTTTGGTGGAGGCCCCTATGGTACACGGTAATATTAAATTCCACAAAATATTTTTACAATACAAAAATACAATACAATTTTATTCAAATGACAAACATGTCATTTGAATAAAACTTTTCTGGGACATACATATATTATTTATTTGTACATATATTGATAAAATAACGTTACAAAGGCACTTTTCGCACTTTTCTCGTCGATCATGTTGTCAAATTTTAATTAATTAATTATTGCTACTCAAAAGCGAGAGATCATTGAGACGTTTTTGGCTCATTGCCGTCCGCAATCTTCTTTTTAGTAATTTTAACTTTGAAAAGGATCTTCCAGCCTTATAGTTAGTGATCATCAAATTATTTAAATTATCTGAACATTAGGAAAAAACATCCTGCACCTGTTTTTTGATTATCAACGCATACATGAAATGTTAACGGCTGAAGTATCTTTTTTTCTGCTGTAAACTGTTTGTAACAAATTAACTAAAAACTAGAAACTTATCTGTCATACGGCACCACATACTAAACACGCGGGAAAATTAAAATAACTAATTTCAATCAACTTGTTATTATGTTGTGTTTCAAAGCAATGTGACATCAGAAATAACTTATTTCAATTTCTACCTGCCATTACATAAATATTAAATATACAATATTTCCTGCTATTGTAATGTAAAATAAATTATTAAAATATATGAATACAAATTCTGCATAAAATTACTCAAACATTATGAATTTATTACTATATTAACTAAATCATCTTATCATTTTTGTTGAAAGCCAAAAATTTTTTCAATACATATACTTGGGGGAGGCCCCTTCATGGTGGGGGCCTGTGGGCGGCCGCCCACTCTGCTCACTCCTAAATCCGGCCCTGGTTCAACCAGGTGTTCCAAAACTTTGACTAATAACTTCTGCTTAGGAAATCGCGTGTATGAATACTTTTTTTCACATATTTGAACGAAATATGAAAAATGAAATTACAGATTTTTTTTTTTACCTTAAAATCTATATAGTTTCAATGAAATTCTTACTAACCTTTCAGATATCCATGTTCCTGCCAACAGTTTCATGTTAGTTTCCACTACTGTGTGATGATCTTCGAGGGAAGAAAGCAAAGCCAACTTCTCGCATTTTGAATAATCGTTCGCCTCACATGTCACTGTAAAAATAAACGATCATGTTACATGTACATCATATTAATATTAATGATATTGAAATACTCAGAAATAACCCACATGCTGCGTGAGGTTCGCTCTTTTACGATCTTACATTTCACGACGTTGTTATACAGGGAATGGCGGCTCTACCAGTTACCTGAAAATATCTTTAAGATCTGTGAGGATTTATTTATTCGTGAATAAAGCTGTCCAACCTATGTCTAGCCACGTGTAGCTATATTTTGTCGTTTTCTGAATACAGAATAAAGTATTAATTTTTATCTGAATAGTCACTTTTTCCGAGAGATCATTAAGTTTCACGAAATATACAAGAATTGAAGATCACATAGCTATGAGCGTTTGCAATGTCTATACTTCCCATAAGTAAAGTGATTAAAGTATTTCTTCGCATTGACAAGTTACGAGTGAACAATAAAAAAACACAATATTTTGTTCTTTGTCAACTGTAAATGTTAATTAATTGTTTAGGAAAATGATGCAGTAATTTGTTGTTGATATCTATTTCAATAATAATTATATATAGTATGAGAATGAAACTAAGGCAACTATCAATTAATGTATTTAATGAATGCCTTTCAACGCCACTAAATGCACCTATACAAATCCGCGTAACTAATAATCGTTCCCCAATCCCTACCCTATTTCCATGTTTTTTTTTTTAATTTTCAAGGGATACCTTTTTGAAGAATATTAAGTACTATATTCAACACTGAGAGTTACTAAATTTTGGTCATTCGTTATAAAGGACAAAGTCGTTTCCAAAACAAAAGTCACCTACCCTCTCTATCGGCATGCGCAGTATACTGACTTACCTCCTAGTTTATCTGTTACATTTGGATGTGGCTGTGAACCGGAAAAAAAAAAAACATGTAAGTTGGAATCAAAATTTTTTTTTGCATTAGCTTCAGGAGGCTCTCAGGATCACTCATACACCTTAAAACCTCTTGGGAACCCCAACCCCACCCATTGAAGGCGAAAATGGCCCCAAATCTTCAAGTCTTGAATTGTATTTTCTTCAAAAAAAGGTATTTTGACATTTCGAGTGCACCTAGGGGGTTTTTTGGGTCGCTGAACACGAATCCGTAGCCAAATTTACTAGCAATCCATCGTAGGGATGGTGAAATCGACAAAATTGGCCAATTTCGCACCCCTAATACGTTATTTTGCAATTTACGTGTTTTTGGCATTTCGAATCAACAAGAGGGGTTTTTTGGGTCGCTGAACACGAATCCGAAGTCAGATTCACTTGCAATCCATCGTTGGGGTGGTAAAATCTACGAGTACAATGCACAGTGAACTGTACATATTGCAAAGGTCTACTTGTACCAATGTTGACACCGAGACGTCTGCCAATGATGAGGAAGATGATGATACACAATTATATGATAATATAGATTTTACCAACTGCGAATATGAAGATGAAGATCAAAGTGATAATAATAATAGAGGCGAGCCAATTCTTGAAAATGATGATTCTGTTGACGAATATTAAGTGTTGTAAGTAATTGTATAAAAAGAAAGGTTAAGAATTGAAAAAAATATAGTAATTGAATGTTCTTTTTCAAACAATTACTAATATTCCTATTCTCTTAATATTAAAAAAGGAGAAAACTCGGAAGTAATTTTAAAATGCAAAAATAATACAGAAAAATCTTGTCTTCCGGATGTTTCAGTTTCAGTTCAAGCCTCAAGCCTGCCCTGAAGATGCCACCTGTAATGGTTGGCGAAACGTCGGCATCAAGTCGAGCTATTGTGACGCGGAATCCATCCGGAAGACAAGATTTTTCAAGATTAGCTGTCCGCGGAAGTCTACTATCCAAAAAAATAATACAATTTAGAAGCGCGTCAAATTAGCCATTTTTGTAAATGTCCCACCCCTACGATGATATTCGAGTAAATCTGGCTTCGGAATCATATTCAGCGACCCAAAAAACCTCCTTGGTGCATTCGAAATGCCTAAAACACGTAAATTGCGAAATAACATATTAGGGGTGCAAAATTAGTCAATTTTGTCGATTTTACCACCCCTACGATGGATTGCAAGTAAATCTGGCTACGGATTCGTGTTAAGCGACCCAAAAAAAACCCCTAGGTGCACTCGAAATGCCAAAATACCTTTTTTTGTAGAAAATACAATTCAAGACTTGGAGATTTTGGGCCATTTTCGCTCCCAATGGGTGGGGTTGGGGTTCCCAAGAGGTTTTAAGGTGTATGAATGATCCTGAGAACCTCCTGAAGCCAATGCAAAAAAAAATTTCGATTCTAACCTACATGTTTTTTTTAATTATAGCTAAAATCCCGGTTCACAGCCTGGACTATATATTACAATCATGTATTTAATCGGCAGAAGTGTCCGAAAAAGAAAAATTGTGCTAAGGAGAGGCGATGAAAATTAATTTTATATAATGCTCACTAGGAAATTAGGTATTCGTCCGAATTGGTTATTTCACAGCATCAGTACTGACCATCACTTCCAAGAGTGTTGGATAATTGCAATGTATTAATGCATCAAGTTTTGTACAGTGAACTACCAACGTTAACTGCCTTTCAAAGCTACTAAATATACCTATACAAATCAGCGTAAATCATTAATAATAAAAATAAAAAATATTTGTATTTTGCCATAAAACATTGGGAAATAAACCAGCTAACTATTCTAAACGGAAGCAACTGAATGTAAATACACAAATTTAATAGCCACACCATTTTATGTAAATGAAAACACATTACTCGGAACTATTTCGATTTACTACGAAACATTAGACTGGGAATTCGCTCCTGTATTTGCATGGTAATTTATATTAGTTCGGTATTTTCTAAACAAACCATCCAGTTTAGGTTGACTATTATCGAAGGCCTGTAGTTCACAACGCCATGTGCGATAATATAAACAACGTGCTAGTTGTTAACTGAAAAGAAAAATAAAATCCAGTTTGTATGTTTAACGTTTAAATTCTATACATGCTACCTCTTGTAACAACATTGCATTAGCATATAGTATTGCCTAACATAACATTATGACAGGTTTGTGTGTATGTTAATTATGGTTGGCCACGAGAACTTATGTGTGTGGCATACATCCCTAGAATCACTTCATTCATTTGACAGTGATTTTGACATATGTAGGAGTGGTGCAAATTGGTTTATTATACATTATCAGCCGAATGAATTCCTCCATGACGATGGAAATAGTGCTTTAAGAATATTTTTTAATTAATTTGGAAATGATAGCATAATAACGATTCTTGACCCAAGTATGAATTATATATAAATTCTGGGGGTCACACTAACACATATGCTTATTATTTTCGTCTTTACATACGTTTGGGTAAAAAACGTAAAAAAATCCTTTTATTTGGAAAAAATAAGTAACAATTAACTCTGTTAAGGGTTATTGACGTTCTATATCTCGACGTTTCCTTAGTTTCTATAATTTTCAAGTGTCAGTTCAATTTTTCAAATGGATAGAAGACACCAGCTATTCAGATTCAGTGCTTATCAATTTATTTATTTCACACGGACAATGTGATACAATTATTGATCACACTTGTAGAAGATTTGATGAAATGTATCCAGATTTAACACCAAGTAGTAAAGAAATTGGGAAATTCAGACGAATTGAAATTAAGTTGGTTAAGTTTCTGGCAGCTTGTTATATGGAACCAAAATTCAAATTGCCTACCATCCATTTCCTGCATACTTTTCTTTAAATCATCTACAAGTGTGACTAATTATTTTATCACATTTTCCATGTGTTTTCTGTTGCAATAATTCACTTTTAGAATTTGACACCTCAAAATTAATGAGTATAAGAAAATGTTAAGATAAAGACTCCTACAACAGAGTTGTATCCATAGCCGAAAAACTCTTGAAAAATCAAATTAAGTGTTACTTATCACTATTTTCTTTTCAAATAAACGCGCATAAGTTAATAACCTAGATATGGGAAAATACAATTACACAATTATAAGTATGTTCATGTTTTCTAATAAGTTTTATCATGTTGGATAAATATTCCTGTTTTATTCCTGCTTACGTTTTGTTGTTTCGAAGATGTAGTAATGATTTGTTATTATAAATGTTTGTTAAAAAAAGTGTTTTTCTCAAAACAATCTTCGACTGTTCAACTTAATACCATCAGTCTGGAGGACCATGATATAGTCTCTTCCGGTCTTTAATATTTTTCTGTTAATTCTGTTCTCAAGTTATGTGGAGCTCTATTTCTTTCATCAAGAGCTAGATTCTATAGGATGTTAAGTGTTTAGTGGTGATTTATAGCTTTAGGCAGTTAGAGGCGGAGTCTAGTGACAGACATTTATTCCAACAAATATTGAACTGGCTTGAAAGAAGCCAGGTGTCGCATGCACGACATTTGGTTTTAATTTAGCGTAGCTGTTTTCTATAAAAAAAAGGAAATATTGAATTCAATCTCATAATCCTTAGTGTAAATTAGAACAGTTTTAATTATAAAAATGCTTTTAAGTGTCACAGAAGATTTATGTTTTCTGGTTCGAATGTTTTTAATCTACTGGGTCGTAATTTTTTACACTTTATCAAAAGGCTCTGATATTGATGCTAAACACCAGCTTGTTAAGTCATTTAGCAACCATTGCTGAATATTATTATTATTATCCATATGTACGTTTTCGGTTCAACAATATTCACCAAAATAATGAAAATATAACCTTAACTTGTCACACATTAAGAATGCAAGTTACTCGAGATTCTGAATAATGTGCAGACGATTGCCCCATTCCGATTGGTCATACGAATTTGAAATTTTCCAAATAGCTTTAAAGTGGGAAAATAGGAGTTGTATCGTCGAGGGTGGCGTAGCCTCGCATCGAGTGGTATTTTTGAATTTCATCTATAGTTTTCCAAATGCAATGAATTCTATAGTAGTAGTACTTTTTGTATTATTAGAACAATAGTATTTTTATGGTTATAGAAATAGATTTAACCTAGAAAGTTTCCGAAATTAATGTAAAAATTTAAAAAAATAACGCCATCGAAGTGGTGACATTACATTTTTGTGTTCCTCGTCATAGAAACGATCCTAAACTCTATAGGTCGTGAACCATAGTTATATTATAATAAGGATACATTGAAATAACTACTCTGTGGTATCGTAAAAGTAAGATTCACATTCTTTTTGTCAACAACTTTGACAGTTCACCTGATAGCAATCTATTATAATAATATATAAAGTATAAGCAATAGAGTTGTTAAATACATATGTTGTGAATTCAAATAAACTTTGAATCACATCCTCCAAACCTGCTTTTTATCATACAGAGCAATGCTGTCAGTTCTCTTTTAGAACCAGAATATTGTTGTATATTAACGTTATCACAACTTATAGGTAGCCTCAAAAATAACTTATCTTCCTTAATCCTGTCAACTTTACTTTAATTTTGAAGAAATGCAATCTTAGCCTTGAAATGATTTTTACTTAATTAACATTAGTAAATACATCATGCAACAACTGAGTAAAGAGGAGAAGTTAACTGCAAAGTTGTTTTAATACTTATAACATTGCGGTAAATTACTCATAATCCCCTTGATAATGTCTGATAAATGCCCAAAGATATTTAGAATCAGAAATGATTTTACCGTCAACATCTGAAACATCATGTTTAACATAAATTTGCATATCTTATAAGATCTCAGATGATTACTTAATCAGATTTTTTTAAAGATTTAATGGTGAGTTTTTCTTATATAGTTCTAAAGAGAACAACAATTCAGGAAATTGGGAGCTTTCCGCTACACATTTAGTAATAACAATGTCCTAAACATTATTGAGGGTTCTTTCGCTCTAAATTTGCATTATATTATATATTATATATAAAAATTATTATTATATATTATATATAAATTCGGAAAATAGGTCACACCAATAAATATGTTTACTATTTGCATCTTTACGTACGTTTCGGTCTCACGACCATCATCAAAAGGCATATTACTGTCTGAAACGGGATTCCTTAAAACTAATCGTATCAAGCACAACGCGTCAGACCTTAGTAGAAACATTTCTATTTCAGCATTATATCTAAAATATACTTTTAACATTATAAAGACGCATGTAGGAATTTGCAAGGGTTTTAATTGATTAAATTAGTATACATCTGACTCAATGACTGAATGTCTGTTCTATGATTTACAGACTTGGAGTCACGTTTTATGTGAATCATCTGCAGGATAATTCTTTGATAATAACTGGTTTCTCTAGTTAAAATATTAACATTTTTGTAATTTTGTAATATAATTTTTAGCAAGAGCGGTGAAATTTTCTTCTGTAAATATTGCTTAGAGATTCCAGTATAAGTCCCATCACAATCTACAATTTAATTTGTATACTGTGTGGGTTTGTTCATCTTTAGATATTAAAGATTTTAGATTTGAAAAATACTCAGTTACTTTTTTAAACATAAATTTGCATAATTTTGAAATAATCTAGTTAACAGTTTCCAATATTTTAACATCTTCTAAAGGCTGTTCTATGAGATTAGCACCAATAGACGAACAACTCATAACAACGATATGGGAACTCAACAATCATTTGTCTTAAAGCTGTTTACTAACAATACATTAAATCTGATATCTACCTACTACGTAGATGTTTATACATTATAATTAAAAATAGGCTCGCAAGAAGGAATGGAATGATGATCAAAATTAGTTGGGCGATACCAATGTAATATTATAGAAAAGACCGAAAGTAGCAAATGTCGAATAAAAATCAAAATTATAAAATCAGACGTAAATCAACTTACCAGATGACAGTAATAATAGGAAACAAGCTGGCCAAAGTTTGCACAAAACACCGTGTTTACATCTTCCTAAACACATGTTGGAAGTATTTACTTAGTTCATATTCCGCGAGACCGTGTTGCTTGAACTGCTAGCAGTGAGTGATTTCGAATTCAGAATTCAGGACCGAGAAAGCCATGGGCCACAGGACCACTTGCCGTTTGGAACTTCTTCGACTTGTCAAGTCTGCGGGGGGCATCCTAACTGACAGCTAAGGATTTATGACTTTACCCTTGCTGAGTTATTACCATGGATCGTAGAGATTCGAAGATAGGAAGAGGTAGTAAACGAACTGTATTTAAATTTTTCGTTCTTTGTTAGAAGGTATTAAATCCCGAACAAATGACTTTCAAAAATTTATGTCGTATGTTAAAATCTACAAGCATGGAACTACAAGTGAAACATAACGTATATGTTCTTTTAATATACAAATAATACACTGGAAATGAATGACTACCCAAAAACATTTTTCAACCCCATCATTAAAGAAGAAATAAACAAAATCTATAATGGAACGTCGTATATAAATAACATATACAGTAATACAGATAATTTTATAACATTACCGTATATTACGGAGAAAATTAAGAAATGTTTACAAAAGTATTATACAGGGTGTTCCATCTCCGACGAGCCACCCCGTATATTTCTTATCCCGTAGTGAGTGGAAAAATCTCCCGAAACACGTCGAATGATTTTGTTTGGGGGACATCTGTTGACGTATATTTGAGGCTTAAACGAGCAACCCCCTAATAGGCGGCGCTTCAACCCCTCAAAATTGAATAGGGGAGAGGGGTTGAGTGATACGTCATTTGAAAGGTCTTGGAAGCCTCTTTACAACGGTGTATGATAAACGTAAATTTGATGAACCGTATTCGCCAAAAATTAATTTTGTTGCTCGAATGCGCCACCTTGAATATTTTGGTTATTTGTACAATGTACAAGCTCATTTTTACTAAGCCTTTTTTACAAACTTAAACAATCTTCAAAAAAATCACTTTCGTAAAAAAATTGAATTGTGTTTTCATGCTTACAATGAAAAAAATTAAATCTGCGTGTTTAAATCAAATGTTCAAATTGTCCTCCATTGACTTCCATACAATAATACATTCTCTCAATCTAATAAATAAAAAAACAGCAAAACATTTCCTTATGTTGCCTTCATTTTTTGTTCTTAGAAGGTGTTTATCTGGTTTTAACGTTTCTTCGATCATTTCATGATTTTAATCAATATGTTGAGTTACTACTTTGCTGATTTGTTTAAAATTTCAAATAATATGGTGTACACATTGCAAGAACGTGTTGAGCTGGTTAGCCTTTATTACCAAAATCAAAATTATGCCCGAGCGGCTGCAAGGATATTTAACGAAAACCATCCTGAATGTAGCGTTCGCCATAAGTACGTAATGGAATTGATTTCAAAATTTGTGAAGACAGGTTCAGTAATGGATAAAAAAAGGCACCCATTGGAATTGTTAATGATGAAGGAGCAGCTGTGGCGGTATTGGGACATGTCCAACTTATGCCAAACACGCAATCTGTACGACAACTTTCTGCAGCTTCCGGTATTAGCCAATCTAACGTTTTCAGAATTTTACATAAACACAAGTTCCATCCGTACAAAATTAAATTAATTCAGGAATTAAATGATGATGATTGGGATCGAAGGCAAGAGTTTTGCGAAATTATGGTCGAGCGTATCAACAATAACCCAAATTTCTTGTACAACGTTTGCTTTTCTGACGAATGCACTTTTTTACTTAATGGAGAGGTTAACCGGCATAACTGTAGAATTCGGAGCGATACAAATCCTCATGTATTTCGAGAAGCTCACACTCAACATCGGGAAAAGCTAAACGTTTGGGTAGGAATTTTGGGAGACCACCTAATTGGACCTCTGTTTATTCCTGGTAACTAGGCCGCACCAGTTCGCCAATACCTCAATTTGCAATACCCCGGTCGTTGGATTGGAAGAAGACGTCCTATGGAGTGGCCTGCCCGATCTCCTGACCTGAACCCTCTGAACTTCTTCTTGTGGGGACATCTTAAGTCCAAGATTTTTGTAACTCAGCCTGAAAATTTGGACGAACTACGCCAACGAATTGTAAATGAGTGTCGTCAAATAACTCCAATTATGCTGAACCATGTTAGAGAAGGTTTTCAGTCAATATTGTATTATTGTATGGAAGTCAATGGAGGACAATTTGAACGTTTGATTTACATACGCAGAATTAATTTTTTTCATTGTAAGCATGACAACACAATTCAATTTTTTTACGAATGTGATTTTTTGAAGATTGCTTAAGTTTGTAAAAAAGGCTTAATAAAAATGAGCTTGTGCTTTGTACAAATAACCAAAATATTCAAGGTGACGCATAATTTTTGGCGAAAACGGTTCATCAAATTTACTTTTTTCATACACCGTTGTAAAGAGGCTTCCAAGACCTTTCAAATGACGTATCAGTCAACCCCTCTCCCCTATTCAATTTTGTGGGGTTGAAGTGCCCCCTGTTAGGGGGTTGCTCGTTCAAGCCTCAAATATACGTCAACAGATGTCCCCCAAACAAAATCATTTGACGTGTTTCAGGAGATTTTTCCACTTACTATGGGATACGAAATATACGGGGTGGCTCGTCTGAGATGGAACATCCTGTATAAATGTTGCGCATAAACCTACTAACTGTGTTGCTAAATATTTTTCAAATCTAAAACCTTCAATACCTAAAGGTAAACAAACCCACACAGTATACAAATTAAATTGTTTAGATTGGGCTGGGATTTATACAGGAATCTCTAAACAATATTTACAAAAAAGAACGTACGGCCATAAGTGTAGTACTAAAAACAAAAACTTAGAAACAACAAAATTATAACAAAGAAGTTGTGAAAAATCAGAAAATTGCGTTGGACAATGATTACCACACATCTTTGATCAATAATAAAATTTTTAAACAAAAAAGAAAATTACCATTACCTTCAAATACTTCAATATAATCCAAAAGTTTCACTCATCATTCTTCAGTAACTATCAAATTCCATAGTTTGTTTTCTGTATTTGCAATACAACCACTTTTAAAACACACAGACAAATATCTAGGTAATTTAGAAGGGTTGGAAATGTATAAACGAATAAGCAATTTATTAAATTTCGATTTATCTCCAGCAGAGGGTAACCCATTGTTTACATTATTATCCCCAGATAGTATTTAAACAGACACATTTTGATTTGTAATCTATTTTATTCTGATGATGGCCACTTGGTAGCTGAAAAGTCCTCAGAACTTTAATAGTATTTTTAGTGGATAAGGGTGATTATTTCTTATCAATACTGAATGACGTAGTTAAAGTATTTAGTAGTTCATATGTGCCGGTGACAGGTGTTTGTATTTAATGGTAAGTTTGTTATAAATATTTACAAAAACCATACAAAATTAACATAGTTAAGAATTCAAAGTAGTCTCATCTGTAACACTTTTCACAATCAATTTAGTTTATTGCTGTCATGAAATTTACTAACTTATCATTTGAAAAGAATGCAATCTTCAATACTATACGGAACGATGCCACGCAAACAAAAAAATATATTAGGAATTTATTTACAATGTTAATATCAAAAAAGCATTTTGTAGAACAAATAAAAGAAATAAAAGATAAGAACAGTATTATTGTGGACTGTATTAGCAGTTTCAAACATCATAAGAATGTATAATGATAAAGAGCTGTCATAAATAATGATAAAGAGCTGTCATGATTTGATCACTTTTTTTTTAGCAAACATCGTGTGAGCCCAGTGGTGGAATGTTGGGAGGAAAGATATGCATTCGACTTTTTCTTGAAGATTTGGAGGTTTTAGGCATAGGGAAAGACCTCACTAAAGAGTTCCACAACTTCGCTGTTCGATAGAAAAATGGAGTTCGGCAGATCTCGAGCTTGATAATGAAGGGGTGACTACTCCATGCTTGTCTATTCCGCATATCTGGAATATTTCGTGGTGGAACAACAGACGAGATTTCTGATGAACACCGACCATGGAAATATCTATAGAAAAGGGACAGATTGCCCACCTTTCTAAGATGTTCTAGAGAGGTCAATGGACTCGTAAGTGTGACATCGTCAATCAGACGAATAGCCCTCTTCTGGAAACAATAATCCCAGAGTTTCAGGGTATGTTTGGGAGCCTAACTACAAACATGTGAACAGTACTCCAGGACTGGTTGAATCTGTACTTTGTAGATTATGATGAGCTGCTTGGATATGGAGTAGCTTGGCACATAATAGAATACCAAGTATTTGCAAAGCGGTTTTCGCAATGGACCTCACATGATCGCCCCATGAGAAGGTGCTGTTGGTGGTGATACCGAGCCTGGATATGGAAGACTTCATAGGAATAGTTGTACCTGACATCATCATATTAGGGATTGTGGGATCCGCCTTCTTGGAGAAGGCGAAATCTTGAGTTTTGGTTGCATTTAAGTCTAGTAGATTATCAGATCGCCATTTCAAAATCTTTGCCAGATATCCATTCATTGCATCAACTTGCGCTCCACTAGCTTCATGGTTTGATATAGGGGCTCTAGGTGAGAAAGCAGTATGAAGTGTACCATCTGCAAGGCTGTGGACGGGACAGGTGGTCATTTCCAGCAGATCGTTATATGGAGCAGAAACAAAGTTGGTGCCAAGTTAGGTCTCTGTGGAACACCAGCGTTGATAGCCATTGTATCGGAGGGTACTACGTCAACCACCACATGGAGTGATCTATCTGAGAGAAATCTCCATAGTTGAGGCGGCAAATGAATTTAAAATAAAATTTGGATGCAGCTTCTGCTTCGATCCCCAAGATCTGTTCAAGTTCTTTTGTCGGATCCGGATCCGATCGTAAATACGGTTAATAATTTCAAAGGTTTTACTCACCAATCATAAATATTTTGAAATATTATATGGATTTCATTTTCAGTTTGATTAATCGGTTTCACAAATTCGCAATCAATTTCTAGGAATTCAATGAAGTTTACTAATATTTAACAATTTTAGAATAGAGGCAAGGAAAAATACACTTGTTACTCGTAGTCTGATATTACATGTCCTGGTAATTTCTTATTTAATACCTGGAAAAAATTTTGTGAAAGAAATATTGGCAAGTATACTAAGGCTTTAAGATTTTCTACCTGGCGTTCAAACATTTTGATTTATAAGTTTACGATTTTACGATTGTAGTTGAATTACAACTGCAATAAAATTGAACCTTCCTAGTTGTCGTAAATCTCACTTGGATGTAGAATTATTGCTTCTAGACGATACAGATAATGCACAACAAAAAAATTGTATGAGGATGTATCGAACCTTGAACAAGTTATTTCATATTCTCAAATTTAGCTGATAAATAGAAATAGAATCATTTTTTCCCACATTTGAAAATCCGTTTTTTGTTAGTGAGCAATTTTTCCAAGAAACTATAGAGAAATGGAGATCATACATTAGGAATTGGCAGAGAGGTTGAATGTGGAGGTAATTTCACATCTTTTCCGTGATTTTCAAATGAAATCGATCGACAAATTTACGAATCTTAAAAAGCAAATTATATTATTTCTCGTTACCTTATGTTAATTTAATTTTCACTTAGCTTATCTATACCTCTGTATGTATGCATGTACGTATGGGTGGTGTGCTGAAGTGGTTGTAAACGGACGTTGGAAAAAGAAAATAGTTGAATAGGTACATCACGGAAATTACATCAGTAATATTCGCCTTCGACAATATTAACCTATGCTATATGCAAATTACTCTGTGTGAGGCATATTCATTACACTACTCTTTGGTTAACCTCTGCGATTATTCCTAATGGGAATAACTCTTACAATACTTAACTCTCACAACACAGTCTCTGGTAGTTTTTGGACTAACGCTGACCTGTATAAATAATCAAAACGTAATTCGCTTCCTGGTTGTTGAAATGAAGTTTGGGCGGTTGAATTGAGAGAACTTTTCAGTTTTCACGAGTATGTATGGTGTGTATAAAAACTAAAATTATAAATAAAGTGGAATTTGATCATTATTTAATAAATCGTAAACATGATTCGATAACTAGGATTACTACGTGTAGGAGTCTAATAAAAATTTGATATTCTTGATCCTTGTTGTTTCTTGAAAGAAATCGCCACGTTTCATTTTATTAAAATACTTTTCAAGAAGCACTTTCTCGGTCTTTGCCTATATTGTGAAAATATCGCAAGATTTGATAGCCGGGAGAGACATTTTTCAAAATATAAATCAAATAATAGAATGGAAAGCAAACGGTATGAGAACGCAAAAATAAGGAAGCTCTCATATAAGCACAATATGTTGACACAATATTTCGTCTTTCAAGTCTACACTCAGGGGTCATTTAAAATTAATTATTAACTATTAGTCGATTAAGGACAAAAGTGTTAAAGAATCTGCCTGAGATTGGATCTCAGGGGTGGCGGGGGAATGATAAGTATGAAATTTTTGTAGAATATATTACGGGCTTATGAACATGCATTATATATAACCATATATACTTAATTAAAATAACAATTAAAAGTTCGATTTCCACCAGCTCTATAAATAAATATAACTATAATTTGGCCAACACAGTAGCATCTTCAAACAAATATTACACAGTACTGTGTAATATTTGTTTGAAGAAGCCACTGATTTGCGAAACTGTAATCACTTTTATTTATTAAGCTAGTGAAAATCAAACTTTTAATAGTTATTTTATTTGAGTTTAGAATAGATTTGCGTCCTCTAGTAAGGGGATACCAAACGTGAATTCATCTTTAGAGAACTCTGTATAAAAGCGCCACGCTGAAAATTGCAACTACTATAAAAAGATTCCTTCTAAATTTAAGATTAACTGGGGGCTCCCCATATTTGCAATTTCATAGTAGAGCTTCCATCCGTTAGATGGCGACTAATGTAATGAAAGTTGAATATAATAGCTGATAACTACTCGAACGACTTATTATGCTTATTTGCCAGTGCAAAGAATAATTAGTGTATTCATAATGAAGTACAGACAGGCAATCCTTTTATACTTTCACTGTTACTTTTGAATATTCTTACTCTAATTTTTATCAACTACAACGACTTACGCATCTAATTTTAAAATTACGTAACAAAATATGTAGGTAGGTATCTATAGAATATTATCTTCACAGGCAAACACGGGTAAAAATGTTCCAGTTAAATCTAATGAAAAAATTTAAATCTATTACATTTTTGTCATGCTTATAAATACTTTGAAGAGTACTTTGAAAATGGAGGACTATATTTTTCTACCACTGCCGTTAGAGTTGCTGCGGGTTTACAAATGGGTGTCTCAACAGTCAATAAAACCGCAGACAAATGAAGCAGAGGTGAAGGAAGCACTTGAAAGTGGAAGTAAAAAACGACAACGGGCTGATGTGGTTGTAAACGTTGAAAAAAGAAAATAGTTGATTAGGTACATCACGGAATTTATGTTAGTAGTATTCCCTTTCAACAATAATCACACTCGTTTTTGCAATATTGTATTTTGACGTGTTGAGAACGACAACGAAATAGACATCTAACACCAACCATTGATTTACATTGCGCCATCTGCTAAAGGGTGCGCAAACGTTCTTAAAGAACTCTGTATAAAAGCGCCTCGCTGACAATTTCAACTACCACAAAAAGATTCCTTCTAAATTTAAGATTAACAGGGTGCTCCATATTCGCAGATTCCATACTTGAGCTTCCATCCGTTAGATGGCGACTAATGTATTGAAAATTGAATAAAATACTTGATAATCACCATAGAGATCATATAGTTCTATATGATCTCTATGATAATCACTCGAACGAACTATTTGCCATGACAAAGAATAAATAGTGTTTTCATAATGAAGTACAGAAAGGCAATCCTTTTATACTTTCACTGTTGCTTTGGATATTCTTATTGTAATTTTCTCAACGACAACGACTGACGCATCTAATTTTAAATTTACGTAAACAAAATATATAGGTACCTATAGAATGTTATCGCAGGCAAACACTGGTAAATCTGAAATCAGTCTTAGGTTAATTGAAATTGTATAAAGTAACGAATCCCAAAATTTAAGAATTGATAAAAATAATAAAGCTGCGATTCTAGCTTACAGTTTTTTAGTTGTATAACGATGTCTAGTTGCTGGTTCATTAAATTTGTTTCCAGTCTCGTGTGAACTATTCTTTCTGCATAGTTGAGATGTGACAGATACATTCATATCTGCGAACTTTGTTTCATGTTTTCTATTTCGAATGGAAAGAAAATTCAAGTAATTGTTTCAAAATTGTCTGAATAAATTTTCAATTTTGTTTCTGGACAAATTCATTCACATAGAGTCAGACGATTACTCTAATGGGAGTTGTTATTCGCTAAAATCGGATTGGATGAAACCGGTTTAGTTTTTTCAGACAGTAAAAAACTACTATGGTCTGTATGGATGGTAACGCAGCATGAGAAAGATTTTCGTAATTTTATACTCTTGGCGACAGCTTATCGAACTCCTTCAACATCTGGCGTTGGTTGAAAGTTCAATCAACACTTCCGGAAAGGTCATAGCGTATGATAAAGTGAAGCGATTTCTGAGCGGTGGCGGCCATATTCTTGAGGTCTAACTCTAATCCACTATGGCGCGAAACACTCACTCGTATCTATGGTATGGTAGCCCTGACGACCATTGATATTTATCTATAGATGTTATCTACAAATGTGTGTCCCTGACATCCGTAGAACCATACTCATAACGAAAGCAGTGTAGTGAAGTGTCTAATGGCAATCAGTGTGTAATTATAATGAAATGAGTAAGAAGTCTAAAAAAATTCAATAAATAAATCATGTAATTCTAATTATTAATGGAACAATCAGAACGAATGTGTTATTCAGAAATTTGATCCTTACAGCATATATGATAATATCCAAGCATTTCAAATTAACTGTAGCAAAGATTTTGAAATGGGGATCTGGTAATCTAGTAGAGTTTAATACAACCAAAACTCTAGCTTCCATCTTCTCCAGGAAGGCAAATCCCACAAATTATGGGCCACAATCCCCAATATGAAGTACAATTATTCCTATGAAGTGTTCCATATTCATGCTCGGAATCACCACCAACAGCATCCTCTCATGTGAGGTCCATTGCGAAAACCGATTCACAGAAACTTGGTTGTCTATACCGTGTCAAGAGCTATTTCACATCATAGCAGCACCCTATAATCTACAAAGCACAGATTCGTCTTGGTGTTCTGTTCACATGTTTTGCGTTCGGCTCCCAAACAAACGGCAAAGCTCTTGGATTGTATCCAGAGGGGGGCTATTCGTCTGATTGATGATGTCACGTTAACGAATTCATTGACCTTTCTGGAAAAGACGAGCTCAAGCTAGTCAACCCTTCATTGTCAAGCTCGAGAGCTGCCGAACTTCTTCCTACCAGATTTCATTTCTCTATCAAATGGCAAAGCTGTGGAACTCTTTGCCTAATGAAACATTTTCTTATGCCCATAACCTCCAAACCTTCAAGAAAAATTAGTATGCCCATCTCCTCTCCCAACATTCCATCGCTGGCTCACATGATGTTCTTCTAACATTATAGGTCTTCCTCTAATGTAGTTGAAGTATACAAAATAAAAAGATAAATTAAATATAATACGCAATATTACCATTACTAAGCACTTCTATATTACTAATTCTGTATGATTTGCACAGAATATTGAATTATTAGTTATTTTATTCACTTACTTATGAAATGTTAAGCTTTCCTTTGCTCAAAATTAACGTTTTCTTTTAGAAAGATCGCGACAGCAGTAAAATACTAAAATGCAAATTTTTAAATTTTAAACTATGTGCCTCAATATAGGTTTCACGCCTACTGCTCGCTAGGTAACTTCTACACAAAGAGCACCATATTAGATTAGATGTAGGCCTCAAGAACATGGCCGCCACCGTACATGAGTCAGTATCACTATATACCCTATGGCCTATGGCATATCCAGAAGTTATATAGGGATGAGAGGTATAAACCCCACAAAGATGCTCCATATGCGCGGGAGCACTGTCTAAATTACAGAATTGTTTGGAAACAATGTAGAAATCTCTTTTGTCGACTTATCGCCTCTGTGCAACTGACTGCAACAGATGAGGTATAGTTGCCGATTCCATTGTACGGGAGTCTACCAATAACAACAACAAAATGTTACAATTCACCCAATGGTGTAATGCTCGACATCATATTATGAAAACAATAGGTTTTCTGTGGTAATCATAATTATTGTTTTAGGTTATTTTGATGAAAAAAATAATAACTGACAATTTCTTCAGGAAGATAGAACATAAGCTCTGTCAACTTTATTTCCAGAGCCAGAAATGTCTATGAAACAATACGGTTTCAACAAAGCAAAGCACCACCAAGTGATTTCAGATATCTCATTGAAGACAAGTTTTATTTTGGATTAGGGTTCTATCAAAATAAGTTATCATAATGAACATTTTCTAAATGAAATAGTATATGCCACTTTATTTCAGTTAAGTTAGGGGTGAAGCAGAGTGAACAATTTTTATAAGTGTTAGAAATATGGTCAATTTTAAACTAAATTCACGTGTAGCTAGAATACCATATGATATAGTAATTCAAAAACATATGAAAGCACTAGGTTTAGTGTGATAATGATAATTAAAGTTTTTGATAGAAACAATAATAAACAGTGCACAAGGTGGGAAGAGTAGATACTGTTGTGTTATAATATTTAATTGACCTCATTTGATTGAAATGTGAATCGAATAAGGAAGAAGGAAAAGCTAGCCGTATTGTAAAGTTTATATTAACTTTTCGCGTCGATATTGACAAGTTAATTTAGTTTATCCTTGAAGGAATCCCTTGATGTGGAGGGTGTTTGGGTATGGGGATATTGCCAATTTCTAGTAATGTGTTTGTGTTTTGGAGTGGGTATAAATATGGCTTTGTATGATAAAACTAGAGATCGGCGAAGCAGCGGCTGTCGCTAGCTGACGCCGTGTTATTCTGGCGGGACAGCTGGCCTGTTCATGCGTGAACTTTAAAAAGCTCACTATGCGAGCTTTTTATACTTGAAAGCTCATGATAGTTACAGCTATGTCGGATTGCAGACGACTTGTCTTCATTCGAAATATATACACCTAACGTTTTGATATTTAATTTTTTTCTATTTGTTTTTCTCAACTTGCTACCCTTATAACAATTGGGAAGTATTTGATATGGCAATTGTTATCTCGGCCTCGTGAGGTAATTTCAGAAATCTTAAGGTCTAAACCAGGGGTCTCCAAACTTTCCAGTAAGTTCCAAGGGCCAAAACCATTTTTATTTTCCTGCCATTATCTATAATTTCTAGAATAGTCGCCGAGTACGCGACCTTAGCGAGCATACGCTTGATAAATTCGCTAGTTCAATTTGTGTACTATCAGTACTTTATTGTTACGACCGCGACACTTGACGACACTTGGTGGTCACACGCGGAAATAGGTAGTGGTAGTACCATTTATCGCTAACAGATATCACTAGTAGTACTTTCGAAAGCGCAGTAACAATTAAACATTCGCGAATAATCTCGTTATTCGAGAAAGTTCTGTTGTATTCCACTCACTTCTGGATGGCAGTAATTGGAGGGAAAAAAGGGTAGCGGCGCAACCGCGAGTCAGTCCGCCTAGGGAAGGCAAGGAAGCCAAACTGTCTGTTGTGAAATGAAGTCGTATGCGTAACTTTTGGACGGAAAGAGATATCGACTTGTGGTTTGTGTCATTCGATTAAGAATAATCAAATCAATTTGAATTTTTCATAGAAAAAACTCCAAAGACAACAAATAAGATGTTAGGAATTATCTAAACGTCACCCATTGAACTTTTGGACGGAAAAATATATCGACTTGCAGCTTGTGCCATTTTCGGAAATATGACTATCTATGGTCAACCATAGAAATGCGTAACTTTTATACGGAAAGAGATATCGACTTGCGGTTTGTGCCATTCGCTTCAGAATCATCATATTAGTGGTATGAAAAGGTATTCTTTATAGCAAATTTACAAATCCATACGAACAGTAGGAGCGGCCCAATCGTCTCCGCAGTGTGCACACATACCGGCACGCATACGCACACACACATACATCATCTCAAAATTAGTCTGGATCGATTCAGAAAGACACAATGCGATTTTTTTCTGACCAATTACTTTCCGTATACTACACATAATTTGTGAAGCTAAAATGAACTGAATAATTCTTAATAATACTTCTCCAGCCAATATAATAAAGAATACGGAATTATTAAGAATTTATTCCTGAACGGGGATACCATTAGAAATAAAGCACAACAACCTATAAAATTTTTGTTCCAAGATAAACCGAGATGCAATTTTTTGCATTATATTCTGGAAGGTATCTGGAAACTTTGTACGCTTTTTGTTTTTAGTAGAAATGTCGAGTAAGTGCAAAAATACATTTTTTTCAATGCACAATGCAGGAAATGTGATGCATATAAATTTATAGTATTAATATGTTAATTTTAACCTATTGTGATAATTTTTTATTTACAGATGATAAAAACAATAATATACAATGATTATCATTATTTTAAAATAAATCTACTAAATTATAATCAGTATTATATCCATCATACTGACATGGGGAGGGTGGAAAGAAAAAAAAATTAATATCTATTTTCAAATAAATCTAATAAGTTATAATCAATATTATCTTCATCATACTGACATGGGGAGGGTGGAAACAAAAATAATATGATTTCTGGATACCCACCCTCTATCGTAAATGCTCAATTATCATCAACAGACAGCAGTCAAAGAGACAATATATTTTTTCAAAAGTGTGAGATAAGATGATTATTTTTGGAGCGTATCACATGATAGGTCCTTTTTTTATATGTGATTTTCCTGTCCTTTTGATTTACTGGGACTAATGAATAGCTGCCAGTAAAAATCAAGTCTCAAGTGCTTTCATATCATTTGTTTTAAAATATTAATAAATTATTTTTATTATTTATATCTCTATTTTGTGGGAAGATATAAAATTATAGCTTAGGGGTTTTAATACGATTAATATACCTACCCCAAGGTGCATTTTATTACGGTTTGTTACAATTGTACAACAAAACAACAACAACAAAAGTACAACTCAACATTTCTACTGAAAACAAAAAGCAAACAAAGTTTCCAGATACTTTCCAGAATATAATGCAAAAAATCGCCTCTAAATCCATCTTGAAGCAAACATTTTCTAGCTGGAGGTCATTTTTGTACTTTATTTCCTCGATATTTCATCAAATAAGATTGAAAGTCACAAAAGGATTGACAGCTATTTTGATCTGTCGCCTTACGTCACAACTTGGTGGTAATCGTTGTTTCCATTCCTTGTCGCTAAACGTCTTGATGTATGAATCGATTTTTTGTAATGTGAGCCAGTTGTACCAGTTTATATTTATTTAATGCAAACGAATAATATTAATAACATTGCGTTTAATTCACTAGGTGAAATCGTGGAGGTATTCGAAGGAAGATTTTTAAGTTTAATTTCCCTAATATACCTTCGGATTCAACAAATTACCACTAAGCTTTTGTGAAACAATTAGATAGTTCGAATTTGTGGCATTACAAATAATCGATGTTCCATTAAGATAACTACAAGTCTGAAGTACTTTGATCTAGCTCGAGAACTGTATTGAATAAAGTAATCAAAACTTCTTTTCATTCTTTCTAACTAGCATATCTTATATACACATATACACCATTATAGATTTTTTCAAGTTAGGGAAGATTGAAGCTTGCCAGTTTTGTCATGCGCATTTTTTATTCACATAAAATTTAAAACACGACTATCTGTTGATCAGGTCCACTGTACATTGACTTGAGGGTGAAAAAAGCGAGGGTAGCTTCGTTAGGGTAAAAAATACTAGATTTGCATTCTTTTCTCAGGAATTTATTTTTTAGTTGTAGATATTTTTTACACTTGTTTCCTTCCTTTATATAATAGGTTCAATTAACGAATCCAGGATATATTATTGTTCACTGTCTGCTGATTTACATTTAAGTGGATTTATTATCGATATGCAAGATTTTGTAAGTTTGATTCAATTGCGTACAGTTTCGATATATCTTTAACAGAATAATGGTGTAGGAGAAGAAGTGAAACTGTTATCTCAGAGGTTTTCCAATTTCATCAATTCTGAATTACAATTAGTCAATACACGGTTAAAGTTGTCAAGTAATTTTGGAAAATACAAGGTATATCTACATGAATTGACGCGATCTATATAGGGTGTCTCATAATATATGTGCAGGACTTCAGGATGTGATAGCTCGTCCAAAAATTTGAAAAAAAATGTTTCTATTAACTTACCCTCTAGAGTGCACAATTTTTGAGATACGGTGTTGAAATTGAAAAAATAATTTGGTTTTTTGCGAATATCTCCGGAACAGGTTATCGTACAGAAAACAGCTCTCGTAAGCATTTTCTACTCATAGTAAGCTATGTTTTGTGCGATAAAATTTTTGCCTGCGTGTTAGACAGTCACTGCATCGAAGAATTGCTGCGTGCATTGAAGCTAACGGAGGACATTTTCAACATTTAATGTAAGTGTGTATGATTTGTTATTTTTTTTTTCAATTTTGCAATCATGAAGTTAACGTTTACTTTGTTACTTGTTATAACGTTTAAATAATTTTTTTAAAAATTAGTAACAAAAAATTGACCATGTTTTTCAACATAAAAATTGATATTTCTCGAAAACGGTCAACTTTAGAGTTTATGACCAGTACCTTTTTTGTAGAAAATATTGGCGTCTAAAATGAGCGTTTCAAAACCGTACTTTTCTCAGTGGCGTAGAAGCTGGGGGAGAAAATCACCCGCTACCACTTCAAAATCTTTACCAATTATGACTAAAAAAAATTTGTTTATCGGACAAAACATAGCTTACTAAATTTCCTTTTCAATTTCAATCTCGAAAATTGTGCATTTTAGAGTAAGTTAATAGAACCTTTTTTCCAAATTTTTGGACGAGGTATCACATCCGGAAGTCCTGCTCATATATTATGAAACACTCTGTATATGAACAACTAAAAGTAGCATGATTCTGATTTATAGAGACGGTGCAGGAAACATTGAGAATTCAAGCAAAATATTCTCGTTATTGTGACAATTTCGGTTTCTCAGGAAGTGACGTCACCTTTGTTATTCGTAATTGAACATCCTGTATTTCACAAAATTTTTGGAATCCTCTCATGGTTCTGATTCAAATTCATGTATTATGTTATATACCCAAAATGATACGTTTTTAGGTTATTCGATTTTTTCTAGAAGAATGAAACTATCAACGCTTCGGAAGAGGCTAATAATAATAAAATAAACTTATCGAATACCCGAATGACTCCCGTTCGTCTTGGATTTCGACAAAGCAGCTGGTAGAAATATCACTTCCAGCTTATTCCCTCTTCTAACCAAAGATGATGACATACTGGCTAGTAAACCACAAGAAAAAGCAAACTTTTTGCTGGAAATTACACTTTGGATCCACAAGAGACGGACGCTCCTAATATTGCTGTCATCGATAGCTATATGCCTGAAATTGTCTTCCGTCAGCGCACAATTAGGTGTATTCTGCTTGATACTAATACTAAAAAGGCTATATCGCCAGACGGAATTCTACCTGTCGATCTCAAGCAATGTACGCCTTAATTAACACCAGTTTTCTGCAGGTTGTTTACCATTTCATGAGACTTGGGGTGTTTCCTTCCAGCTGGAAGACAGCTAGAGTCCAACCAATTCGAAAAAAAGGAAAGAAGACACTTCCTAATAATTATAGACCCGTTTCACTATTATCTGTGGTTTATACAGTGATGGAGAAAGCAATCAACATCGACCTCATCCAATATCTAGATAGCACCAAAATCATGAATGAACGGCAATATGGCTTTTGTCAGCAGATATCAACAAGAGCCTGCTTGCCTACGTCTACACATGTATTGCAGAAATCTATTGAAAAATATGGGGAATCTCTAGCTGTAGCATTGAATATCTCCAAAGCATTTGACCGAATCTGGCACCAACACCTTTATGGGAAACTTCCATCATGTGGTTTGTCTTCTCAACTTTATCCCTCACTATCGAGTTTTCTCTCAGATAGATCACTCCATATGGTAGTTGGCAGAGTATCCTCCGATGCAATGGCTATCAATGCTGGTGACCTACTTCATTTCTTCTCCATACCACAGATCTGTCGTCCACAGATTTGCAGATGATGGTATATTTCATACCGCTTTGTCATCTAGAGCCCCTATACCATCCAATGAAGTCAGACGAGCGAGATAGTGACAGGTTGAAGCAATTGATCGAGATTTGTTAATGATGTTGAGATGGGAATCTCCCAATCTTGTACAGTTTAATGCAACCAAGACCCAAGCTTGCATCTTCTCCAGGAAGGCGGATTCAACAATCCCTAATATGATGATGTTAGGTACCACTATTCCTATGAAGTTTTCCATATCCTTGCTGGGGATAACCTTGTCATGTGAGCTACTTTACATCCCAGAAGCTCCTCATGATCTACAAAGCACAGATCTCTCCCTTTTCTATAGATATTCCCTTTGTTGGTGTGTTCATCAGAAATCTCGTATGTTGTTCCACCACGAGAGGTTTCAGTTAGGCGGACTAGACAAGCTCAAGTTAGTCATCCTTTCATTGTCAAGCTCGAGACCTGCCGAACTTCTTTCTACCAGACCTAATTTTTCTATCGAATGGGGAAGTCGTGGAACTCTTTGCCTAGTGAGGTCTTCCCTTACGCCTTCCATCACCAAACCTTCAAGAAAAATTCTAAGGCCTATCTCCTTTCCCAACATTCCACTGCACACACTATAAGTTTTCCTCTCGTGTAGTCAAAGTATAGAAAAAAAAGCAGTGACAAACTGAACATACGCCATTTTCATGTCAATCAACATTTTCAGTGATATGCTGGATCATGGATATTGAAGGTTGAACAGATCACTCATCATTATCCCATCCACTGAATAATTTACAGGATGTAGAAAAATATGGGTCCAGAAACTGAATGAGAAACATTGAAAATCTCTATAAATGGAAATTCTATTTTCTTTTCTGTTGATTCAATTCTATCATGGAAATGAGGCATACTTCTATATATCCAAAACCTACAATTTCGGATATTCCATAATATTACTTAATTGTGCATAAATAAACTATCTGAAATTTGGTTTTTCATAGTAAGGTATCTATCGACACCATGTTCGGTGACAAATGAAATAAAGTTGTTTACTATCAGATGGATCACCTGAAAAAGACCAATGCGGGTCGTGATGAGTATAATGATAAATATTTCGTTAATTTATCAGTGATTTATGGCTTTATGGCTAATATAATAAAATTTCGACAAGTACATGTGATACTTTGGTTACAAGGTATTCAGGAAAACCAAAGCCATCTCCAGATATCATTAGAACTATGGATCGTCCAAGAGCAATATTATTCAAACTAAACTGTGCTTGGGTAGGTACTTAGCAGCTTATCCATTATTTAAAAGTTTTAATGCTGATTGGAGATGGATACTTTGTAGAAAAAGTATCACATACTCTTGTGAATAACCTTTCAAAGCTCTCCAGAGGAGTATTATGATGATATATTTTCTCCACGTGAGAAATTTTTGTGTATTAGAAGAGTATTTTCTCCGGGAAGGCGGATCCCACGATCCCTAATATAATGATGTGAGGTATTCCTGAAGTCCACTATATACATGGGTATCACCACCAACAGCATTCTCTCATGGGACAGTCATGTAAGGTCAATTGCGAAAATTGCTCCAGAGATACTTGGTTTTTTATTACGTGCCAAGAGCGATTCCTAGTGGACTAGACTAGCTCAAGCTGGCCAGGCTCGAGCCCGGTCAGAGAAGAATATCATACCATGGATTTTATCGACGATTTCTGGTGTTGTAACATCAATTGGACGACCAGAATGTTCGGCGTACTTTGTGGTCATACTACCACCACGAAAATCAGTAACCCACTTGTGAATCGTTCCAATCGATGGTGGAGAGTCCCCAAAATGTTTGACAAGCGATGCTTTGGTTAATGTTTTTTCAAGAAGCAAAATTCACTTTTTTCCATGTTTACGAAAGTCTTCGAGGTTGCTTGCTCTCGATGGGTGTCAGAACAGATGAATGACGTATCAGTCCGAAAATTTTAATCGAGAATCAGTAATCGTTCCAATTGATGGTTCCCATAATGTTTAAGAAGCGATGCTTTGGTTTGCGTAATGTTTTTACCAAGCAAGAAATAATGTTTAATCCAGACAAGATATTGTTTTTTTCCATGTTTACGAAAATCTTCAAGGTTGCTTGTTTCCGATTGGAGTCAAAACAGTACTGAATGATATATCAGTCTGAAAATTGTATGTATATCAAGTCGAAATCACTGAATGTTGTTTGTTGTTTGTTGAAGTAAAGTGATTCCTAATTTTCGATTAAACCAAATTCTAAATAAAAATCCCCAAGGGCGAAATTTTGACTTTATTTGGACATTTATTCAACATTTTTAATATTATCTCCTGAAAGTGCATTCAGAGAGATGCATTTTCCTATGTAGAAATACTAAAATGCACATTAGAATAAAAAATATGGTAATATTTTTTCTAAATGACTTCCTGAATCGATTAAAAAAAAATTCGGTTCATCCGATTGTTTTTGACTCCAGCGTTTTTTGTGTTTTATTTCCTTGACTAAGAGCGAATAACATTCACTCACTCATCATGAAATCTCTATAACTATAAAATGGACTTCAGGAGATATGTTCCTTATACGACGTAGGTACACGATAAGAACGGATTTTTCGAAACCCAATCCCAAAGGGGGAAGGGGTAAAAAGGATTCAATATATTTTAATGTTTGTGACCGCTAATATAATCAACTACAATTTGTATGACATACAGACCCATAGATAAATGGATCATTATCACAGTTCTATGATATGACAGACAACACATAACATATCAACAATACAGGTAACGTTTACAAGCTAATACGTTGACAGTCACATAATGTCCTTGACAGACCAATCCACATCGTAGATATCCCTGTCAATTCAAATAAACTTTCACATGACATAGTGTATAATTTTACTTCTTTCCACGTCTTTAGCTGTTTCTAATCATCAGAATCATTTTTATTAAGTATTGAAACTTGGGGAATGATATCGCGGTGGCGCAGCCGGTACTTTCGTCTACGGGTATTAGCTGTTTTTTTGATATTATATTGATATTGACATGCCAAGAAAAGTTAAATTTCTACAACTGTAAGGAACATATTATAATCTATCAAAATGGACTAATGGAAGATGGGCCACTTCGATTGGCGAAATGTTCATTTTCTTTTGTCATTGTGAAGGAAACTGTGCGTCAAGAATCCTTTTTTCAGAGTTTCACCATAAATTGTTCAACATCCTGTAAATTGTAATTTATTATTATTCTAGTCGAAATGACATTCATAGCGTAATTTTTCACGCACATATCAATTCAAGTTTCAAATGAAGCGGTAGAAACTCGGAGATAAAAGTCGTTAATTTTAATGTCCTGCACGGCTTTTTTAATTCTGCGTAGAAAATTTCACGTCTTAGGGTACAGATCCTATTCCTCATTTCGTTGAGGGTGAAAAAAACAGGGGTAAACATTAAGGGTGCAAAAAATGAAGGGCGATATTTTTTATGAATGTCCGATTGCATTGTGCTATTTCGATCTGTTCTAGACGGGGGAATCAATCGATATATTCGATTTCTATTGTAGTTACCGGTGGTGTTACGGTTACCCTAGGTTAGGATAGAATTCAGTATGTTTTTTACCTTTATTAAGTGAGCACGTATATATTAATAATGCAGCTAAAAGCATCTCACGTGAGTAGATTTAATATTGTGAATTGATGGTATTGTCTTAAAAATAGAAATTAATCTCTAAATTTCTTCAGTACATTGTGCAATCAAGAAATCTTTAAGTCTTCCAAAATACTTGGCAATTAATTGGCAAGAGTGTATCATTTTGTACCACAAAAATCAATCAAAATTCAGATATAAGTTACTTTATCATATTATAAATTCGAAAGACATGCAAATAGAAATTATTCCTCAATATTCCTAGAATTATAGTAATATACAGGATGTTCCATCTCAGACGAGCCATCCCGTATATTTCTTATCCCATAGTGAGTGGAAAAATCTCCCGAAACACGTAGAATGATATTGTTTGGGGGACATCTTTTAACGTATATTTTTTTATAAGGGGGCGCTTCAACCCCTCAAAATTGAATAGGGGAGAGGGGTTGAGTGATACGTCATTTGAAAGGTCTTGGAAGCCTCTTTACAACGGTATATGAAAAACGTAAATTTGATGAACCGTTTTCGCCAAAAATTAATTTTGTTGCTCGAATGCGCCACCTTGAATATTTTGGTTATTTGTACAATGTACAAGCTCATTTTTATTAAGCCTTTTTTACAAACTTAAACAATCTTCAAAAAATCACATTCGTAAAAAAATTGAATTGTGTTGTCATGCTTACAATGAAAATAATTAAATCTGCGTGTTTAAATCAAATGTTCAAATTGTCCTCCAAATTCACTATTTTTCCATACTACCCCTTATAAAATTTGGAAAAATGCGAACATTTCACAAGGTTCTTGCAACTGATGGAACTTGTTCTATAGGATCTCAGAAGGTTGTGGAGACCAATTTCGGGTTCGTTATTCATGTTTTAAGTGATTTTATAGTGTAAATATCTAAGGGATGGTCGAAATTTAGGGTTTCGGAATGCTCGTTTCCTCAGCTTCTGAGATAAAAACTATTGTTGGAATCGAATTTCTCATCCAAGAGAGTGTATTATAACGTCGTTATATAGGAATCGATTAGATCAACCAAATTAACTATTTTCCCATACCCCTCGCTCAGATCCCGGCTTATAACGTTTTGTCTCTATTTATCTCAAATTCTAGACCTCTGTTCCAAACCAAATTTTTCCATTAACAGTTCTTTTCTCAGGTTGATGTTTTGTATGTTCGTTTTATATATAACTTGAGCATTCACCCCTATCCTTCTACTTTCTTCTCCTACCGATCCATCAGCTTCTTCTCCTAATGCTAGATACGGGACGTTGCTAAACCTTCTCAGGGCTCTAACCACTTTTCGGTAACCCAGTCTTGACTGAATGTTCGTCCAACTCGGGAGCTTGGTGGACAGTCTTGAGTGGGAGCCGCTCTGTGATACGGGTTGCAAAGTACTTCGGCCTAAGCATAAAGGAACCTTACTTACCTTAATAAATCTGAACCAAAAGATAATGAAGACGCCGTAGAATATTTGGGGTATTTTTCGAAAATAATAATTGAATAATATTCAGAACGTTTGCCTGAACGGAGAAAAGGGAAGCTGGGTAAACACATTCACATCACAACATTGAATTCTGTATTTCCAATAACTTTATAGCTTCATTCTGCTTGTACTTTGAATGATTTTATGCTGTTAGTAGATATTCTAGGATCTTCCAATCTTTCATAAGTATTATCAAATGATTCTCGCAAGTGTCATCACATGAATCAATACATCCCAGCAACATGAAACGAAAATAACGTGTTTTCAGTGTTTTATAACAATACAATCAAGTTATGTTAGTAAGTTTGTGACAGTGAATGGAAGAAGCAACGCGATTTTCATCGGGAGAACATTCATTCTCATCAACTGTAATAGAAATTATACATTTAATAAGATCCGAGGGGTATTCCGAGTAAAATGGTCGCATGAGGGGTATTTAAGGAGTAGAGAAGTCCTCATAAGCTTGCTCATTAGACATGTTTCATTCTATCGGAGGCGCAGTAACCATTTTGTACCCATAGGTAGGGGTGAGTCGCGATACTGTGACGTCAGGACGACGGCGCGCCGACGGTGTCCGCCCCCATTGCCGCCGCTAATCAGCTCTTCCACGCGACACTTTACGTTATCGATCTCATCTCATACGAGTATGTGTGTGCGTATGTGAATGTATGCAGTCCTTTCTACGTCCACTGGACGATAATTATTACCTTGCATTCACGAAATTAAACATTTGTTCGATGTATTTAATTAATTATTTAAATGTGCCATTGTCCCATATTTTGGAATTTTTGGTAATATTACGTCCAAATTAGTGTTAATACCACTTACATTTACAACATTTTTGCAAGAATTTGATACAGTTTTAACCGAGTCGTATACAAAGTATGAGTATTCTAAAAACAGCAAATGGGAATAATCGTATGTGTCAATAGTTTGTCAATGCAAATCAGTTAACTTATCCTTATACTCAGAGGATGTACAGTAAGCATCTAAAGTCGTTGGGCTTCGACCATTATATGTTACTTTCCTCTCGTGCAGTCGAAATAAAAAAAAATTATCAAATGATCTGCATAACAGCTCTAAACATTGAATCAATTCCACCATGACTCATTTGAATGTGACATGGTTTAATATCTACATAATCAGTATTATTAAATCATGAAGGATACTGAGCAATAATAATCTCCTTCGAATATCACGTATTGAACTTTTGGCCATCAAATATTTAATGAATTTACTTCGTCCCCTGATTATGATACAAGGTGTTATAAGATTTCATACGGAGATATTGTTCTTAACTTATTTAATATATATAACTTCCACATTTGTTATGGTTACCGTTCATCGGAAAGAGCGAATTAAGCTAATTCAATCATATATCAGAAGCAGTGGAGGCTGGTGACACACGGGTATGGGGTGCCCATGAATAGAAAAATGCACCGCAGGGGAAAATTTTTGCATTTTTGTAGGTCAAACACCCTGAAATAATAAATGAGAAATTCGCAGAGCAAAAATATTTGCTCAAAGAAATAGGTTTCGTCGCAAATTGATACGATTGACAGAAATCTCGAGCAAAAATTATTAAAAATATCATTTAAATAGGTATTTAATGATTAAATAAATAAAAATTATAGGTATAAGCTCTCAGATCTGGGAATTTCTGAGATAACAAGTACACTTACCCTAGAATCCCTAGATATATCCAAGCTTGAGATTATTTGTATAAAAATCCATTCGTCTATTTTTGGAATTCGCAAAAACGTCAATTACACGATTATTAAAATCTGAAATCGTTAGTGTTTTCTACATACTTATTATGCAAAGTGAATTTACTGTGTCCTACGCTTTTGTATTTCTCAAAAAAGTCTTTTAAGCGTTGAAAAACAGCGTTCACTTTCAATACTTGTCGTTGGTATGGTACAAATTAATTTTAATAATAAAACAGTTCCACTAAAACAGCCCGTGAGGTTTCGATTCATATGTAATTGCAAAATTGAGAAGCAACTTGGTGCATAACGAAAATCTTCACTGCTGTATATAACCTTTTAACTTTTCAGCTTAACTTTGTCAAAATAGTAATTATTTCTAGACGAGTTTGGTAATATTTTGTATTATCTTTGATACATTATACCAAATATACCCTCCATTGTGATCGCTTTATCCTCGCCAAAGTTAAATATAAACAACGTGTGAGCGCTGAGCGACTGTTAAACAAATAATGTGCATTGGAGCAATGCACGCGAATCCATAATGTACGTACACGTATTTCCTGTTCCACGTGTCCGAGTGGTCTCTTTCTCACGCATGATTAACTGGATCACTCCTGGATCCTATTCGTAAATTGAAGTAGCAATATTAAGCAGTTGTGCCGGCGTTATTATTTATTAACCTCTATATTTTTGGTTGCAAGAATGCTAGTTGAAGATTCAATACCATTAATTTTATATGCTAAGTTTTGACATATTGTCTTATGCACTTGATTTGAGAAGCGGAAGTACGAAAAATGACTTTATATAGAAAATAGTAGGTATGTTTCGGTTGAAGTTTGATTGGTTGCCATTCGTTCAAAAATAAAAAATAAATTAAATCAATTTTGTTTAATTAGTAAAAAAAAAAGGTTTCAAAAAATTGACCATGTTTTTCAACATAAAAGTTGATTTTTCTCGAAAACGGTCAAACTTTAGAGCTTATGACCAAGTATCTTTTTATGTAGAAAACATTGGCGGTTCAAATGGCCGTCTCAAAACCGTACTTTTTCCAGTGGCGTAGAAGTTGGGGAGAAAACAACCACTACCCCTTCAAAATCTTCACCAAGTATGACTAAAAAAAAAATTTTTATCGCTCAAAACATAGCTTACTATGAGTAGGAAATGTTTACAGAAGCTGTTCTCTGTACGATAAACGGTTGCGGAGATATTCGCAAAAACCTAAATTTTTTTTCCAATTTCAACACCCTGTATTTCGAAGACGAAGCCTTCTATGACATATGTTTACAGGAACTTTTCTTTTTAAAAACATCTGTTCTATCTCCTGTTAGAGTTAATCTACAAAAAACTGACTCACCCTGTATAACAATCGTCATTCCATAATTGCCAGTGAAGCCATTCATCTGATCTTTTTTCTTTCCAATGGGCGATGTAATAGCTTAGGTTGGAGATGTACCATGATAAAATTATGATTTTAGAATGTTGTTTCGTAGTCAAATTACATTCAGTTCTCCACAAAAGTGAATTCCATTCCTTTAATGAAATAAATTGTTTACTGCAACTCCCAAACTTTGGATTCGAAGTCGAAATTAAATGACTAAAAGCAAGAGGGAAATAAAACGATTTTGACTGGGAGTGTACCGGACACGGGCCACTCGAGTGGACACGCTAAAACAGATTGCCTAATCAATTCCTTGTGTCCGAGCCGACTCTGATCAATCTAAATTAATCCCCACCGTTCTTTTTCCTTTAAACGTTGCCGTTAAAAAGCTCAGCACTCACCCCTACCCCGCTTTCAATAACAAAAGCTAAATCATCAGCCTTTGTCGATTTCAGAATTCTAGATGTCTGATCACAGATCCGGTAAACAATGCAATTAGGTTACTTTAAATTGAAAATTAGAGCTATCATGTCTGAAACTCAAAACGGCAGAATTAATTCACCGAATTAAATGCTATTGATTTCTAAACTTCTCACCACCATTTCCTGGAATTGTTCAACTTGATAAGATTCGAGTTTCATCTGAAATTCTCTGCTATCTAATATTTGGACCTACTTGAAATAGTCCAAATACTTCAATATATTCAATTAATAAAAGACAAAGAAATGAAAATAATTCGAATCTCCGCAGGTACGGTCACCCCTCTCATCGCGTGTCGCGAGACCTCTCACAAGTTTCGTGCATTAGTAAAATAAAGTAAAATAATCGATTTGCGTTATTAAATCACAGATGTCAGTCATAGTCTCTTTCCAAGTTTATTTATTTATAATTCCGAGTGGAAACCATTATTAACATTATTCAAGCAATTAGAAACTCAGTAACTAGGAGAGAAAATGTAGCACAGAAAAGGCTAAAGTAAAAAAAAAAATCGGAAGAACCGATTTTGATAATTTTGTTTTAAATCGATTCAGGAAGTCATTAAGAAAAAACGTTACCATTTTTTCTAATGTGTATTTTAGCATTTCCACAGAGGAGAATGCATCTCTTTAAAATGCAATTTCAGGAGATAATATTAGAAATGTTGAAAACGTGTCCAAATATAGCCAAAATTTCTCACTCGGAGGTTTTTGGAGTCACTGATCACGATTACGGTGCCAGATTTCAACTACAACGCACCTGGGGCGTCACCCGGTGCTCAGGATACCCTGATTATCTAGGTCGTATCCATGGATTGATTGTTAATATGCTCTGAAAAGTAACCAAATTCGTCTCTCGGGGGTCTCGGGGGGGGGGGGGGGATCCGGTGCCGGATTTGAACTACGGCGTACCTGGGAATCAGGTACTATTGTCGTCTCCAGGGAATTCGTGAAATTATCTTTTGGAATGGGATGAAACCTGCTAGGGAGGTTCTCTTGAGCATACGGGTCGAGACCAAGACTTTCAATAGTCACCTGGTGCTCAGGCTATCCTCATGACCTAGGTCATTTCCATGGATTGTTTTTTAAAATGCTCTGAAAAGCAACCAAATTCGTCTCTCATGGCTTTTTGGGGTCGCAGAATGCTATTCCGGTGCCAGATTCGATCTACGATAATTCTATTTATTAAAAGAAATTTTTTTGTAATTAATAGTACAAATTTTAACTTTTGCAAATATTTTTATTCCATGAAGCATACATTTATATCTGTTTAAAATTTTGCGAAGGAATAAAATTGTACTTTAAAGTGTATATTTTATCTTGAAATATATATTAATGCTTGTCTAGTTTTTTATCTATACAAAATATGATTATTTACACGTTGTATCTGAGCGTTTATGAATAAATTAATAAATAGGAGCGATATAATCGCCTCATTAACTCTTGGTCATGACCCGTATGCTCAAGGGAACCTCCCTAACAGATTCCATTCCTTTAGAGAAGGTATTTCTGCGAATTCCCTGGAGACGACGATGTACTGAGCCCCACAAACATATATCTAGTAATACTGGTTGCATCAAACCGTTCGAAAAAAAGAAAGAGGAAATGAAAACCATAAGAAACGCCAATCAAAAAAAAAGTGCTGGATTTAAGGTGGTGCGAAAGCAGCAAGGAGCCCCTGATATTCCTCGAGATGCTCTATTAGGCGAGGTAATTCCTGCTCACGATTGGAGAACCAACCAAGTGTGAACCTGTGGAAAGGGTCGTCTAAGACAAGACAATCAGCACACTGACCATTCCGGGACTTACCAATCCTGAAGAGATAGCTTCTAAAGTTGTCCACTTACAAGATGAAACGCCGCTCGGTTTTCGCCGTTGCAGCTATTGGAAGCCATTTTTCGATGACAGGGATGAAAGAATGTGTCACCCAGCACTCCACGGAGTTGTCTCAGAGAACTTGCCAGTGTGTACGAGTGACAGCCCGAAGTTGACGAGTGAAGTCCGACCAGTACTGCAACTCCACCAGAGACAGATAGTTTCCGATATGTGCGCACGTCCCAAACCTCTTGGCCGATGCCATGGAGTATACCTCTGAGAGTGGAAAATGGAAAGGCGGTTCGTCAGCCAAGATACACGCCGTCTCGTATGGGACCGTGCGGTACAGATTACAAATTGTATGTAGACAGTTAGCTTGGGCAGAGTCAAGCATCTCGACATTTTTGACTAGTCGGATTCTGTGGCCCCAATATTCCATAGCTTGCGAGAGACACGATGGTAGATGATCTTCAGGGAGTTTGAGATCATCCCATATGTAAGTCTGATGTGGCATCTCAAAGCCTTGAATATGGATTTGACTTTAACAGATATATATGCAATATGCTGTCCAAACTGAAAGAGAGCAGTCAACTGAAAGTATATTGAACCTTTAATAGTTGAATAGATAAAATCCATGATAGAAGTTGGTAACTTTGTTGGCATCCAAAGTTGCCAGAGGGTAGTTTGTTCTTCATTAGAAACGAAGGATGGTGGCAGAGAAATTGGAATATATAATACCAGTACATTTCCAATTTCTTGAGAAATTCTCGGTGTAGGACATGAAATTAAATCTGAAACTAATCCAAACTTCCATTCAATAGTTCTAAATGATAGTGTTATTCATCTGGTCTTCAAATATTTATGTCACTCCATTGCTAGGTAGACATTACGAACTCGTGGATTTGTCCAATTTCAATCTCGTATTCCATTCACCTCTGATGACTTCCCAATCCAATATTTTCCGACATTATGAAACGAATTTTGCACCGAAATAAGTTTTTACGAGGGAATAACCAAGAATTAGTAAAAATAGAGGATAGACTGGACAAGGATGGCAAATACAGTCATTTAATAAGGCTATAACTCAAATCCCTCATTACATTATCTGGAGACCAAAACACATCCCGTTCTTTCATATTACTAAAAAGACCAACATCACGGGGGTGCGCGTCCCCTATACACCCCTAAACTAACTACCCCGTGCTCGCCCTGAGATTATTATAAGAAACGCTACGACTAAATGGGTGTCTAGAAACATTCTTGTCGTTTACGTGTACTCCTTCTTCGTTTAATACGTTAGGCGGGCATAAGTCTGTTTTCCTTATACACATGTGTTTTATATATTGTCGTGGTGGGGGGTCAATTGCTGAAAAAACCTTTTTTCTTCTTTCATACAAAATTCAAGCCATTTCTCTCGATTATTGCTACGCCATGCGAACTAAATCTCGACTAACGTTCCAAGTGTGCGTTGAAGGGATGCAGTAAATGAATGAGCTCGGTAATTCCGACCGGAAAGCTAATTGATAGATTGTTTCTTACAATAATTCCAGAATGGTATGAACTTGAATGTAGTTAACTGAAGGCAGAATCCAATTAACTACCAATTAACACATTTTTGAATCAAATGTGCAAAATAGTTTATATATTACTTTGTAACTAAAGCTTTCAATATTATGGATTAAATGAACAAGTTTAGGCGTTTTTTAGGCTCGGACGAAACAGCATATCCATCAGATTTTCGAAGATGTTAACTGTTGGTAGCAGCTAATTCGATTTAGAATAATTAGGGTTTCCTCACTTAAGAAAGAAAATCCTTACGTGTAGTGAATGTTACCTAGAGCATTTTGGTATGAAGATAATCCGGAAGTGTATAGGTCATGGACCATATACCGGGTGTCCCAGTATACCTGTTCCAATAAATTATCTCAGCCATTTCGAAACATAAAAATTTGAAAATTTCGTGATTTCCAATTCATTGAAGGAACCTTTAACTGAGAAAAACAAAAATTGAAAGTCACTTCCGGTTTGACCGGAAGTGACTCAGACTTTTTTTATTTCAAATAGCACCCGGTATTTTTTTTGCAAACTTTTGATTTCTACTCAAAATTATCGTTCCAACGATGTATCACACTTTGTATTTTACATTTGATTTGATGGAGAAAACGACAATTGAAATTTCAAATTGAAAGAATTGCAGTAGGCTACGATATTTTATGTAATCTTGATTTTGACTTGAATAATAATAGATAATTCATGAACAATTTTGCATTCGAGATGATGAAGAGAACATCAAATTTCAAATTATTAGAATTGTAGTAGAACTGGAAGAATGAATAATTCTTAAATGAAAACCTTAGTGTGCCATGGAAACATTTGAATACATTTGTTTGTAACTTTGATAGTGATACATCGTTGGAACGATAATTTTGAGTATAAATCAAAAATTGCAAAAAATATACAGGGTATTCCGGTCAAACCGGAAGTGATTTTCAATTTTTGTTTTTCTCAGTTAAAAGTTCCTTGAACGAATTGGAGATCATGAAATTTTCAAATTTTATCTTTTGAAATGACTGGATAATCCATTGGAACATGTATACTGGGACACCCGGTATAGAGGCTGCTCATTTTCAACCTACTCACTAGACGTATTGCCAGAATTAGAAGGAATATCGTTTTGAATTTTTCATATGTTTTCCGAAAATGTTTTCAATCTCCCTTCACTTCCGTTTATACCGGAAGTGAATATCAACTTTGTAATTTTAAATAGAACACCCCAAGTTTTTTGCACCATACTTTTTTGCAACCATACCTTGCAGGCTCTTACTTTCTTGCGATTATCTTCAGAACTGATTTATAGAAGTTACTGATTTTTTGACACCTTACTAATGTCTTGAGAAGTTAAGAAACTGATTAAGAAAATTTTGAAAAAGTGAGAAAACATAGTGTAAGCCTGTAACGAAATTTGAAATCCCAATAACTTGATTGTTTTAAATACGTAGCCCCCCATCATCACCTTCATCAAATTGGCCGTCTGATTCTTATTAAAAAAGATATAAGGTACTATGCGACTAAAATTGATATTTTTTGAGAAAATTAAAAAAATACTACTGTGCAAAACACTTTTAGAATGACATGGATATGTGTATTTTTTCGATCTCAAGAACAGTAAATGTAATAATAGCCCCTCAAGAGGACCCCAAAGAAAAAATGTAGTGATGTTAAATCTGGGGATCGGGCAGGCTAGTTTCATGATCCTAAGCGACGCAACTAGCGAACCTCAAAGTGATGTCTAAGAAACATTGAAAACTCTTGGCTTTCGGATGGATTCTGCGTCACAATATCACCACTTGATGCCGACGTTTCGCCAACCATTACAGGTGGAATCTTCAGGGCAGACTTGAGGTTTGAACTGAAACTGTAATAGTTAGGGAAACGTCGGCATCAAGGGGTGCTATTGTGACGCGGAATCCATCCGGAAGCGGAAGTCTAGCCGCGAAAGACTACTATTTAAGGAACATTGTTTTCGCCTGGGTACAATGCGTATGAGATTTGGGTTCTTACGGAACCACCTAAAATAATAATAATAATCCAATTGATACCAACCTATTCCGATTTGGTTCATTTCTCAATCATAAAATAAATCCAGAATCACTTCATTTGAATACATTTTTTCAATAAACGTTTTAACATTCCAGCTGAATGTTTACATTTACTGTTGACGTAATGAAGTTATTTTTTCTCAATTTGCTACTTTCATGACATGCTTACACTACTTTTTTCGTCATTTTTTTTCAATATTTTCTTCAAAAGTTCTCATTGAAATATTAGTAAGTTGTCAACAAAATTATTAACTTTTGTAAATTAGTTTTGAAGATAATCGCCATAATTATAAGACCCTACAAAAGCTATATATATATACTTTAAAAATTGTAATCACTCAAAAACAGATGAATAAATCAAGTGGTATAATCAAACACTCTTAATTTAATTTAACGAAAATGCAAAAAAGGTGTTCTATTTAAAATAACGAAGTTGATATCAATTTCCGGAATTTCCAGACGGAAAGGACGATTGACTATATTTTACAATTGTAGGTCTTTGTTGAAAAAAAACATTCCTGTCAAAAATTCAGAACGATATTCTTTTAAGTCTGGAGATATGTTGAAAAAGATAAGGGTATAATTTCTAATCATCAAATTTAGATGGTTTGAAGTATCACTTTCTCTTGTCTATTTAATTTAACCTCAAAATGAATCCATTTTGATTGTATAACAGATCCTGCAAATTAAATCTGTAACTTTCTGAAATTGTAACATAGATAACTGATAGAAAATATATTGAAATGCTTAATAGAATAACACTGTTAGGTATTTGATTGACATTGAGAAGCAAATTTCAATTTATTTCATAACTTATCTAATCGATTGGATAATTGGCCATATATACTTCATGTAACCTTAACCCTAAAAAAAGTTTTAATCTTTAACTCAGCTAATTCCATTCCACTGCAACAGATCGATTTATCATCATCTGAAAAAATGGGGATAATGTCACAGGCATCAATATAATTGATATCATTAGGATACATAATAAATAATTGTGGTCCTAACAGCATAACTGAGGTACCCCTCTATCAATTTGGATATCCGTTATATGGAATTACCAAGTTTAGTATTTGGTTTCTTATTACTGAGGTATTGATGAAACTAATTTACAACATAATATCTGATTTAATCAATAAATACAGCAACCATAACAGTAACTCTTCCTTCGATGTTCCACTAAGAAATAGTTAATTGTACAGCGGTTTCACAAGAATTTTTTCTCTGAACCCAGATTGATACCGAATGAATAAAATTCACTAAACTAACGTTTTAATAGAATAATTGAATTCCGAAAAGTATGAAAATTAGTCATTCCACTATAAGTTAAATATACTAAGCAACTAAACTCTAAAGGAATTGTGTTTGTTCCAAACCAAAGACATCCTTTGAAAGATCCATAAAACTCAATTGTAAATATTCCTGTATTATATTAGGTATCGTAATTATTTAAGTGAACCGAAATGAGCTTAATCCGTTTATAATAGGTATTTTGGAACACAGTGATACTGGACTTTCCTGTCGTAAATACAGAGTAAGAATTCGCAGAAAGGTTGCATAGCAATAAACGATTAAGCGGAATTTTCCAATAAGACATAGAATGAACTTCTACCTCTTAATATTATACTGAATGACAAACAACCCCATGAGGAGTGTAGTAGGGATAACTGTTTAGTTTAGAATTTCTATCAGGCTGTAATTTGTAGTATTTTTCCAACTCTTGAGTTTGTAACTTGCTTATATATTTCACCGTGATTATTTACCAAATACAAGCAAAATTAAACAAGTCGTGTTTCATTACAAGTGGAAGAATATTCAACAATTTCAAAGTGCGATCAATGCTGTCGCATAAAACATTTCGCATCCAATCACTTTAAGGTGCGATCAACTGCTGTCGCATCTTAACATTTTGGTCCTTCGAGCCGGATTGTAAAAATTCCAGTGCCTTTCGGTTTTTTACAATTCAACACATCCATTCACTTAAACTGTCGGAAGCATCAACCTAGTTCAGTGTAAGTGCCAATGGAACAACATCACATCATTTGCCTATAATGCATATATAGGTACTTCAACAATCCCAGATAAGCCGCTAGTACGAAGACGGGACTTAGCATCACATACACATCATCAAAGGAAGAAATAGCGTGGGTGAGTCCTTCCTGTATAAGTATCCCTAATATTCCCATTTGGTATTGTTTCGTTTGTGTTAATAAAGTCAATATCAACATGCCTGATTCAAATGAAAATGCTAACAGATTAAAATCATTAATAAAGAAACGGGGTACTTTGAAAGCAAAATTAACTTCTTTCAGAAATTTTCTAAATAAGTTTGAACCCGATCACATGTCTGAGGAGTTACAAATACGCTACAATGATATCGAAATAATTTATAGTCAATTCAATGAAATTCAAAATGATATTGAAGAATTAAACGATGACGAAGATGAGGCATTAAGTCAACGCGAAGCTTTTGAAACTCATTATTATCAGAATCTTGGAATCGGAAAGCGTTTACTTACAAACATTCAAAGCAATATTGTTCCTGGATCTGCACCATATCAACAACGTGTGAAGTTACCTGAAATTAAAATTCCCGGCTTTGATGGACGTTTTAATGAATGGTTAAATTTTCATGATTCATTCTTTTCGTTAATACATTCAAATACTAATATTTCTAATATCGATAAATTTCAATACCTGAAAGCAGCTTTGAGTGGAGATGCTGCTCAAGTTATTCAAGCAATATCTATCTCAGATTCTAATTATTCAATTGCTTGGAATAAATTAATAGAAAGATTTGAAGACAGGGAAAGCATTATCATAAAACATATAACATGCCTGTTTGAATTACCACCCGTAGCCAAAGAATCATCAGCGTTATTACGTCAACTATCGGACGATATTTCAAATCAATTAGAGGCGATTAAAACTATAGATGACCCAAACAATTTAGCAAACAGGCTGCTAATTCATTTAGTTTGTCAAAAGCTAGACTATAGCACAAAGCGCGAATGGGAACGCCACATCGTTGAACAAAAAGCTCCCACCATTGAATGTCTTACAACATTTTTAGCAAATAGAGCAAAACTATTAGATAAATTGTTCAATAATAAGTCTCTAAATCATAACCTATCAAATACTGGTCGTGACAAGACCAAGTTGCCCGGTAATTCGAAACCCAATTTCAATTATCTCGTTGCACAACAAAAGGTTTGTTCATTCTGCAAAGATGCAGAAAAACCGCATTCCATTTTTACATGCCAAAAATTTCTATCGTTGACCTTAGAGTCGCGGATAACACAATCAAAAATTCGTAAGTTATGTCAGAATTGTTTATACCTGGGTCATGATGTGCAAAGTTGCAAATCAAGGTATTCATGCAAGATATGTCATAAAAAACATCATACATTGTTGCACAATGGAAACTTAATCACACCAATACAAATCAATCAACCATCGACGTCACAGCAAGGTAGCTCCCCTACCGTGACCCATTGTGCACATGCAATGCAAGCACAAACATTGTTATCAACCGCAATGGTCACAATTTTTGATATCACAGGTCAGAAACATCAATGTCGGGTTCTACTTGATTCAGGCTCGCAATCAAACTTTATATCTGCTGAAACATGTAGTCGCTTAAAGTTAGAACAAAACAAAACTTTTATTCCGGTGATAGGAATTAACCAATCTAAATCAAATATTACTTCTAGCACTTCTATAAACTTGAAATCAAATACAAACGATTTTCAAGTTGAATTGCAATGTTTGGTCTTGCCTAAAATTACAGCACATCTACCAAGTGAACCAATTGATATTTCACATATACATATTCCCACAAACATACAGCTAGCAGATCCGACATTTTATAAGCCCGCTAATATAGATTTATTGATAGGTGCAAATCTATTTTGGGATTTGTTATGCATAGGTCAAATTAAGATTTCTGATTCAAATTTAATATTACATAAAACAAAATTGGGCTGGATAGTCTCAGGTAGTCATGTTTTTCCTAGATATCATATTCAATGCAATTTGAGTATAAATGACAAAATTCACAATCAAATATCCAAATTTTGGGAACTTGAAAATTATCAAGAAGGCAGATCAAACTTATCACGTGAAGAGAAAATGAGCGAAAATCATTTTTCACAAACCACAAGGCGTCACAATAATGGTCAGTTTATTGTAAGCATTCCCTTCAAATCAAATGTGCAAGCCTTAGGCAACTCATATACAAATGCATTGAAACGGTTTTATACTCTGGAACGGAAGCTCGATAAAAATTTGGCACTAAAACAACAATATGGTGATTTCATGTCCGAATATGAAGCATTAGGCCACATGACGAATGTAACTGACCAAGACAGTCATGATCGCGGATTTTACCTGCCTCATCATGCAGTTTTTAAACAGGACAGTTCAACTACCAAGTTAAGGGTGGTTTTTGACGGTTCCGCCAAAACAACATCCGGTCTATCATTAAACGATGTTCAAATGATAGGACCCGCGCTTCAAAATGATTTATTCAGCATTTTAGTACGCTTTAGACAGCATTCATTCGTGATTAAAGCGGACATCGCAAAAATGTATAGGCAGATATTAATTGAGCCCGATCAACGCGAGTACCAGAAAATATTTTGGCGCTCGGACGCTACTCAACCTGTAAAAGTTTACAGTCTCAATACAGTGACATATGGCACCGGAAGTGCACCATATCTAGCTATAAAATCTTTAAAGCACCTAGCTGCAGAAAATCATCACACTAATTCAAAGATTACAAATAATATTATCACTAATGATTTTTATGTTGACGATCTTTTAACTGGGGCTGAAACAGTAGAAGAGCTTACTCAAATCAAAACTAATGTGACTGATTTACTAGCAACGGCAGGATTTGACTTAAGGAAATGGGTATCAAATACAAATCACGAGCCAATCGAAGTACAACCGGTAGACATCGTGCAATCATTACTTACGGAAAACATAACAGAGTCAAAAACATTAGGCGTTCTTTGGAATAATTTGTCTGACTCACTGCAATATATAGTACAATTGGAAAAAACAAATCGCTTCACAAAACGTTCGATGCTATCCGAAATTTCCCAACTCTTCGATCCCCTATGTTTGATAGGTGCAACTAATATGCTAGCAAAGTTGATATTACAAACCCTATGGCAACTAGAGATCGGATGGGACGAATCTATTCACATAGATCTTAACACTCGATGGTGTCAATCTAAACAAACCAAACTGATCGTGAGTAATCACAATTATACTTTCAAACTAAAAATAATGTCTTCACCACGTTTTGAATTCAGTACTTGCTCAATTATCAAAAAATTCATAAAACATCATTTAAAACGGATAATAGGAAACGCCAATTTAACGTTTGAAGCATTTACTACTATATTAACACAAATTGAAGCAATATTAAATTCCCGACCCATCACACCCTTGTCCAATGACCCACATGACCTCCTTTATCTCTCTCCTGGACATTTTTTAATTGGTGACTCGCTACTATCTTCCCCACATCCTGACATCACCCACATACAGCAAAATAGGTTGTCCCGATGGCAGAACATTGAACAACTGCGTCATTACTTTTGGAAGCGGTAGAGCAAGGAATATATTTCTTCCTTGCAGCAACGAAGTAAATGGAAGACTCAACCAGAAAATGCCATGGAAGTTCAAGTGGGAAACATGGTCATAATCAAAGAAGACCATCTACCACCATTACGATGGCTGACGGGTAGAGTAACGGAATTACATCCAGGAAAGGACAACAACACTAGAGTGATTTCAATAAAAACCTCCAACGGCTTTATAAAACGTGCAGTGTCCCGTGTGAGTTTGTTACCCATCGATGATAATGTTTAAGTAAACCCGGTCGACTGCAACAAATGAACTACAATGTATCTGAAACATACTCGTATTATTGATCTGTATATATTGTATTTGTAACATATTATTCTATGTAAATGTATATATTTGTATTATGATATAATGTCCATGTGAATGTATATCCATGTCCTATTGACCTTCGTGGAACTCCATTGCACTACCAGCTCATGGGTAGTACACCCACAGATCTTTCAAGGGGGGGAGTATGTTTGTTCCAAACCAAAGACATCCTTTGAAAGATCCATAAAACTCAATTGTAAATATTCCTGTATTATATTAGGTATCGTAATTATTTAAGTGAACCGAAATGAGCTTAATCCGTTTATAATAGGTATTTTGGAACACAGTGATACTGGACTTTCCTGTCGTAAATACAGAGTAAGAATTCGCAGAAAGGTTGCATAGCAATAAACGATTAAGCGGAATTTTCCAATAAGACATAGAATGAACTTCTACCTCTTAATATTATACTGAATGACAAACAACCCCATGAGGAGTGTAGTAGGGATAACTGTTTAGTTTAGAATTTCTATCAGGCTGTAATTTGTAGTATTTTTCCAACTCTTGAGTTTGTAACTTGCTTATATATTTCACCATGATTATTTACCAAATACAAGCAAAATTAAACAAGTCGTGTTTCATTACAAGTGGAAGAATATTCAACAATTTCAAAGTGCGATCAATGCTGTCGCATAAAACATTTCGCATCCAATCACTTTAAGGTGCGATCAACTGCTGTCGCATCTTAACAAATTGTGTCTATAATTAATTTAATTATTGAATAATTAAATTAATTCCTCTTTTATTCTATCCAAAAAACACTTCAATGTTAGACAATACTGTTCTAGACCTCCACATCTGTTCTATATTTCAACATTTCAAACAAATTATGCTATTAACTCATGTATATAGATAGGTATACGTTACAAAAAGTAGTGACTACTCCAGTGATATTAATCTTTTGCATTTATCTTTACAGTCACTAAAAAAGGTGCCTATCTTGCTTTAAATTAAAATCTTATTTAATTACTGCCAAATAACATTAATTTACGAGTTTTCTTTGTTTTAATTCGTTCAATTGCGCTTTATTTATCTTTATTGATAATGCTTAACAATTTAATTGATTCATTATTATTAGAAATATGCTTGAATCTATATTTATGTTTATCTTCACAATTAAACAAATTGTTGTTGTGATTATGATTAATATCACTTTTATACCTTGTTGTTTTGTGTAACCTTTTATATGGCATCGAATTGCCAGTTGAGTATCACTTGTATAAACGAATTTAAATAAATAAATACATGGATTGAGTTCATCAAAGTACTTGAGTAATTGAGTTTGTACTGTTATTCCCAATACTTTCCGATATCCGGGGGGTATTGATAGGTTTATTGTCACCTTCCTATTGTGCATTTGATATCTTAGGAACTGGTAGATGTTTTTTATTAGGAAAATGACTATGCAAAGATGAGAAACCATGTTACACGTTCCAGTTTTCAATTCAACGAAGTATGCAACTACAAAGTCAAATATGTATTATCTGAATTCATTTTGTTTCGAGATGGTCATCCGAGAGTTCTAACTTTGACACCTGAATTTTCTTGATAACAAAAGAAATTACGAATACTAATCTAGTTTATGCAATCTCCTTGGTGATGCTGGTAGATCGTTCTTTGGATACGTATTTTCTTCTGGTGTCATCGATGTAGATTTTCGGAAGTTGTTAGAAACAGAAGAATTTAATAAGAGGCTTTAAAATAAAACGAAAAGACGGGAAGGGAGAAACAGTCAGGATGAAGTATGTGTATTCCCAATTCATCCGGTTGCCGTTGTATTAGACAAGCTTAATTCTTGTAGAAAACAAAGCCGCGGTAGATACATTTCTACCCCAGATTATGCCGTTATATATACGGGCATTTCCCCGCGCAGAAAGCGTGTGTAGATATAATATATAGAGGTTGTCACGTGCATTATTTATATTATTCCAACCAACGGGATTGTCATCTTAATGACATTGTTAACTTTTTCTACAATATCTTTATCTAACGTAATTTATCTTTCTTAAGTCTTCACGGGATCTTTTTAGGATTTGTTGAGATACGCTATTAATTTCAATTTATTTGATCTATAATATTTTTGCTTTATTTTGATTGAAACAAATTATGGCGCTCAAGGGTTTGTGTATTTATTCATTTTCTTGTAGGTTAGTTATTAGTAAGGAGTCATTCTATTGGAATATGCCACCCATTTGTATTCAATGAAGTATTAACTAAATAATTTACTGATATTAACAAGCATAATTCAAAATCATAGTGTAAACTTCACATAATTAATATATTCGTTGCATATATTATGAAAAAAGTCAAAATATACCTTAAAATTAATTCATAAGCCGCGTATATTTGAATTCACTCAGAACACTGTATATTTAATTTCAACATAAGATAACGAAACAGATGTAAGCATAAAGACCACGGCACATAATTAAGGAACTGGGGGAGCATCATTCGTGCGAAATGAGCAAAAAAGATGTCGGCTGGAGCTGGGGTAGGTGGCTTGACCAGCCCCTAAATTGGCATAAAAGAACGACTCGCAACTTGAATTGATAATAAGTGAGTCAGTTAGACAGCTTGAGATAATATGTCAGTTAGACAGCCTGAGACAGTGAGTCAGCCAGACAGCCCAAGTGGAGTGAGTCTTCCATAATGGGTGTAAACAATCATTTGTGCCACCAAAAGTAAGTGTTCCGCCAATTACCATCAAAGTAAATAGTAATTTTACTAGTAATTAGTGCTTGAATAGCCATTTTTGATAATACTCACATGAATATTTGTTTTCGAGGCTATAATAAGGAAAGAGCCTGCTTGGACCGCTTTCTTTGCGATCATTGTTTCTGAGCTCCCTTGTGCTTCCCCCGAGTCGGGATAAATCTTATTATATAGAGAGACTCAGATATTTATAGATGTTAAAGCTGTAAATAATCTTATTATTGGGAAGTTCCGTGTTTGTTTAATATAACTTTCTGCAACATCATTTAAGTAGCCGGGAAGTTACCAAGTATTGATTGCTATTAAAGGCTGCAATTCTGATGATATTCAGTCTGTTCTATTGACCCCTGGTTATTTACTTCACTGAGACTACCCTGGGACAAGACTATCCATAGATAGCTCTGTGATACGCTTTGTGGTGAGGGCCTTAGCACAAGCCCTTAACGATGAGTAAACCTTAACCAAAATCTGGCGTCCGAGAAATCAACATAAAAGTCAATTAGATTCAGATCTAATAGACTTGAAGGAGCATTGAAGCCGTCATAAGTACGAGAATAAGAATATATGAATATACATATTTTTCTCAAGTCTTTCTAGTCCTAATATGTCAGTAACGTTATAAACTTATACTTTTATACAGCTGTTTCGTTCTTGTCATAGAACTCATAAGTGGAACGAGAAAGTTTGCAATATTACTGAAAGATCTATGTTGAAGGTATTCATAACTGGCCAACCATATACTAAAAAGACCTAAATTATCTTACGCGATCTATAAATAGATGCTCCATTGAGAAATCAAACAATGTAGCAGATTGACTGGTACATTTCTGGAACTTTAAAAAGTTGCGGGGAAATTGAGACTAACTCGAGTGCCTCAGATGTCGGCACCAAACCAAACCAGTATAAGAGAATAAGAAATAAATGAATGTATGAATATACTCATTGATCTCATATTGGTTGGCTGGTAACGTTGCAAAGTTGCTCGTTTCACTGATGAGCTCTTTGAGAAGAGCGAAACTGTCTGGAACTATAAGTTTAAGACGTTAGTGATCAATCTGGACTAGAAAGACCTTATCATTGATACTTGATATGCCAATAAATAACGATGACGCAACAAAGAACACCACTCATCCCTCTGACCATGGAAACTCTACACGACAGGGTTTAATTCCTTTCAATTTTGAACCTCTCGACACCATACCGAGTTCATAAAATATTAGCAACTGTGGGTGGTATTGTATGTGATCTCCTCTCATCTCATTAAAGTGGAAATGCGATATCCAGTCATAACGATAATCTAAAAAGAACCATTACTTACATATTTAATGGTCTTTTCGTCTAGCGGGCATATTCCCTATATTAACAGTCTCGGACAGTTAGAGGTGCAGGATCACATATTATTTCCACCCTTGCGTAAAAAAACTAAACAGGAATGGGGACGGCAATTTCTACTCTATCCCTGCAGCTCTTCATTCTTCCCTGCGGGCCGTAAACTGTCCCCTTACTGCCCCTAGACCCTCGCCACCCTTAAACATCACACACGGCTATGCTTTTTTTAGTGCGCTGTCCCTTCTGGAATTATACCGCGGTTTGATTTTTCTATTGTTTCTCACCTTCTGTTTATTTGGATTATTTGAAACAAATATTAATTAAGACGTAAACACGTGAGTTAAGGCACATTCGGTTCTATTAATCTGTTATCTTGGATATTACCTCATATTGAATTACAAATAATGTATTCATAAATGGGGAGAAATATTACGAATATTTATTAAGTGGGACTCGAATAACGAAAGGTTTAGAACAAACCCGCTAAGAGTTGACAACTCTTAAGACGTATGGAAACTCGTTTCAGTATTTACTATAAGATTACCGTTACTCAAAGGGAAGACTTGCTGAGACAGGGCACCCCATAATACACCAAAATGGAGACGTTTGCTACACAGACGGCTCCAGGAAAGAGGCGAGTGCGAGAACCGGAGTGTATGTGCATACGGATAACATCGAACTTAGGGTTCCTCTGGTCGAGTACGCCACCGTTGCCCAGGTAAACGTGTAGGCCATACTGGAGAGCGCAATGGCTGTAAACCAGGTAGATAAAAGGGGACGACAGATAACCATCTGATTTGACGGAATGTCGTACAGCCTTGAAGGAATTAACAGAGGACAAGCAAGTGTCCCTGTTTCGGATCGCAAGTCATTCTGACATTAGGGGCAAGGAACAGACAGATCGGTTGATTGGGGAGGCTGTGGATCAGACTCCAACAGTTTCATAACCAGTAATATACATACCTCACTGAGGGAGTGTAATCACAAATGGATCCAGAACGAACATCGCGTACACTGGATATCGATGGATGAATAGATTGAAGGAATTGATTTGATCATACTATCAAGTTAGTATAGATAGTTACCGATAGTCAATAGTCAGTCATTAGGTCAGTTATTAAATAGTTATTATGTAGTTGAATATGAGTATTAGACTTACTCAACATCTGTGATTACTGTCATTCAATATATAAGTGTTAACCAATAAGCTATTAAACCCACACGATGGTTCAGTTCCCTCTTTCCATGTGACACCACATTTGAATGAACCTCAATAATTGGTTACTGTTGGGCGAGTTCTTGATTATCACATGTCAATCCTGCCAGGTCGTAACGGAGAAGAGGTTCGTTTGCGGTTGTATGCCCGCATGTTCAGAGTGAACTTGGATACATAAAACAGAGGGCTGGAATAACAAAAAATTTTTGATGTAAGACTACATTGGACTGAATCAGCTCTGTTAGAGCTGCATTCTAAGTGACACCAATTTGAACGAACCTCAATAATTGGCTACTGTTGGGCGAGTTCTTGATTATCACATGGCGAACCTGCCAGGTCGTAACGGAGAAGAGGTTCGTTTGCGAGTTGTATGGAAGAACTTTCATAGTGAACTTGGATACATGAAACAGAGGGTTGGAGTCACAAACAAAATTTGATGTATGTTTACCTGTGTCTACATTGGACTATAAAAGCTCTGTTAGAGCTGTGTTCTAAGCGACACCACATTTGAACGAACCTCAATAATTGGCTACTGTTGCGCGAGTTTTTGATTATCACATGGCGATCCTGCCAGGTCCTAACGGGAAGAGGTTAGTTTTGCAGGTTGTATGGCATAACTTTCGTAGGTAAGTTGGATACATAAGACAGAGAGTTGAAATCACAAAAAAAATTTGATGTATGTTTAACTGTGTCTACATTGGACTATATCAGCTCTGTTGGAGCTGTGTTCTAAGTGACACCACATTTGAATGAACCTCATTAATTGGCTACTGTTGGGAGAGTTCTTGGACGTATCACACTTGGATACATGAAACAGAGGGTTGGAATCACAAAAAAAAGTTAATGTATGTTTAACTGTGTCTACATTGGACTATATCAGCATGGTTAGAGCTGTGTTCTAAGTGACACCAGCTTTGAACGAACCTCAATAATTTTTGATCATCACATGGCAATCCTGCCAGGTCGTAACGGAGAAGAGGTTCGTTTGCGAGTTGTATGGCAGAACTTTCATAGTAACTCGGATACATAAAAGAGGTAGTAAATAATATAAATAAGGTGTACTCTGTATTTATCGAAAGTAGAGGATATCTATTGATGATTTATACGTAATTAATACGACAACTTTCACTACTATTGAATTTTTGCTCTGAAACTCATTTAATTTCGCTCAAATTACAAGGCTCATTACGGTTATTATATAAAAGTCTAACTCAATTGAAAATTTGTTTACTGAATTCTAAAGTAATCATTATGATAGTCACTAATTTTGAAATTCTTGAATGTAATTGTAGTCTATAGTATAAATAGAGTATGGGTTCAAGGGGTGGTGAATAGTTGGAACCGGAATCAAATTAAGCTCGAGTGGAGAACAATTTGTAGCGGTAGCTGGCTTTCCACCGGAAACAAATCAATACGAGTTCAAATTCGCGATCATGATTGACCTTAATTGCCACATTCTATGCACAATTGGAATTTCTAATCGTTAGAACACAACTCAAATTTCACCAAATGAAGACGTTACCTGGATAATTACACTGAAGATTAATTACTCACACTATATTATTGATCAAAATGAAAATGAAAGTTAGGTATGTCTTGTGAGCATTCAACAAGGCAAAATTTTATCATCTACATCTTAGAAAAGATGGCAAATGGAAATTTCATTCTATAGATATCATCAAATGAAAACATTATTATTACTAATTTATTTATTTAGAAAAATAAACATGAACGTTTAAATGAGTTTGCTCAAATTTACCTTCTTACTGTATTCTGAATGTGTTCTTACCGTTCCCTTTTCACATTCCCCACTATGCGTAGTATGATATAGTGCAAGGGAGGTATTGTAATCGGAACAAATTTTTTTTCCTGATTTCCGAGTGATTTTTTCGACATACATCTTCAGTTTTTTGAATTGAATTATAGTGCCTTTTTGAACCATAATGTTAACCGTGTTTTTCCCGTTATAAATATATATCATATGCATATATTTAACCTGCAGAAATGTCCGAAATTGTCATTTTAAAATTCAAGTGATGTCATCGTGAAGTGTGAAGATGCAGTCTATTTTCTATGATCACTCTGGGGTGCAATGATGTGAATGGTTAAGCTGTCAGAATAAATGAAGGTTAAAATGATTTGTAGGGTTCCTGTAAGAAATGCTGCATCAACGCAAAAATAGATGGGAGTTGTACGACGTTAAAACTTTATTACAGCTCTTACTTACCGTTTCTGTAATTATAACTTCACAAATAATGCATATGACAAACAGCTAAGTCGAAAATCGCATGTGACATTTGTGATGTACCATCTTTAACTAGACCGGATTATAATTTGCAGACTGATGTGTCATTCAGTTCTGTTCTGACACCCATCGAAAGCAAGCAACTTTGAAAATTTTGGCAAACTTGGAAAAAATTGAATTTCGCCTCTTGATTAAACGTTATTTCTTGCGTGGAGAAAACATTACGCAAACCAAAGCATCGCTTGTTAAACATTGGGGACTCTTCACCATCGATTCAAACGATTCACAAGTGGCTTACTGATTTCCGTTGTAGTAGTTCACAAAGGACAGTGAACGTTCTGGTCGTCCAATTGAGGTTACAACGCCAGAAATTGTCGATAAAATCCATGGATGATATTGGACTATCAGGACGAGATTGCTGAGGTAATGGGCATCTCAACCGAACGGGTATGGAACATTTTGCATACATTTTTGAATATGAGAAAGCTATCTGTCATATGGATGCCGCAGTTGCTCTCTGTTGACAATAAGCGTGACCTTGTAACAACTTCAAAGGAGTGTGCGGCGATGTTCAAGCGCGATGAGAAGGACTTTTTGCTCACCACAAACCAAAGAACAGTTGAAACAGTGGACTTGTCCTGACGAATCGAAGCTGAAAAAGGCCAAAGTGGGCTTCTCGGTCAACAAAGTCATGACGACTGTTTTTTTTTGGGATGCATACGGTATTGTCCATATCATTACCTTGAAAAGGGCAAAACGATCACAGGCGTTCATTATGCAGAGCTGTTGGATCGATTCAACGCTGATTAGGAGCGAAAATGGCGAAGAAAAAAGTGCTCTTCCACCAGGACAAAGCACCGGCGCACAGATTCGCAGTCGCAATGGCAAAATTGCATGAATTGCACTACGAATTGGTTCGTCATCTACCATATTATCCAGATTTGGCCTCCTGCAATTTTTTTCTATATCCAAACTTGAAGAATGGCTTGGCGGAAAGAGATTTAGCTGCAGCGATGAGGTCATCACTGAAACAAACGCTTATTTTGAAGGAAATCGTATTATTTGGAAGGGATCGAAAAATTAGAAAAACGTTGCACGAAGTGTATCGGGCTACAAGGAGATTACGTTGGAAAGTAAAATAAGTTTTGACCAAATAAATCATTTCTTGTTTCATTTTCCAGGGACTTTTCCCCTTGCCCTCGTATATGTTGGATAATATAATACGAAACATAGCAGCTAGTCAAAACATTGAACACTTATTCCAATCAGTCAAAACATTCCATCAACACTAATTCTGACCATTCTGACCTATATTGCACCATTTTCTACTTTACGCGAACATGATGAAATAAATTTTAGAAGACAACTTTTCCATTTAATAAAATTTCAAATACGAAAATATCGCTTAGGTTCTGGTGTACGTTCTCTTCAATTGATGAAATGATAACTATTCAAAACTAGTGTAGCTACATGTACTTCAAATAGTAGAATGTCTACGCGATCGTATTGCCATCCTGTATACTGAGCTTTCAAATTATAAGACATCTCATGTAACCAATATATTGCGATCGCTACGATATATTACAAGCTCTGTTGTTTGTAGACATTCGATAGTTACGCCGAATGGCAGTTTAATATAAGCGAGGATAAAATAAAAAGCTCCGAAGAATTTTGATTAATTTGACAGTTTAGATGGTAGCGCGCTTGAAGGTTCGTATATACTTTTACATCATACATCAAAACTAGTCAAGAAAAAACAAAGATGGCCGATCGCTACTTAATAACATAGCTGACACACCGAAAATATAATTTAATTTTTGTATTTTTTGTCCAGCTTGCGTAGCAGTGTCACCATTTCAGCAGGGCCGTTCGGTCACTCTGCCATTTATGAAATACTGCGAGCTGAGCGCTTCCAACGTATTGTCAAACGGGGTATATTTCGCGAAACGTGAATTGAATCTTAGTGCGATCTTTTTTCAGGGCTCAGTCCACTTCAATTTATCAATGACGGTGTCGCCCCCTTTCGGCACCTGTCACAACTAAACGCGTGCTCGTTCATATTTTATAACAGAAAATTATTAATACCAAACATATATGACCATTTCATCTTTTCGTTCTCCGTTTTCACAAATGGGGACCGTTTAGTAAACTGCTGACTGGCTTCTCGTTTTCCCAATTGAATATAAGCTGGCGTATTAGCTTTGTTTACAGCTACGCCAAATTTCGCATCAGTTTTTATGTTGTCATTCCTTATCGACGCCAGTGTTTCATTACCAATAACCCGTCTTTATGGTACTCGAACTAGTCCAATCAAATTATATTTGGTCTTTAATTTTATGCGGTCGTCAAAATTCAACTTGGGATTCGACATAGCTACTTGACATGATGGGATGAACTTTTCGGTAATTTAAATGATTATTATGTATTGCTTCTCATTCAAAAAATCCTATATCTAAAATCCCTTAACTTCTAATCAATACAAACATTCATGTGTAAATAATAAAAGTGAAATGTTTGTACAATGCACAAAATTAAATTTGTCCACTCTAAGCATACATTGAACAATTTCGGTTTCTGGATGAAATCTGCAGGAGCTTGGCTCGGGGAATCACACAACGCCTTGCGCAGTTGCTAGATTCACTTTATATGAACGTTTTTTTCCCATATAATGTTTTGTATTATCAAAAAAAAATTTGGGAATATACGTAAGAAAAGTTTAAATAAGCTCGAAGAGAAAAAAGCATAAGACCTCAAAAAAAGCATAAAAGCAGCTACGACAATATATTAAGTTTTGCATAATTCTTGCAGAGTTGCTTAAAAAATACAGCAATAAGCATGATGCTTTTGTCATTGGCTCCACACCAACGGCTGTTATAGAATTTCTACTTGACGTACCTCCTCTTCATACATATTTGGAGACAGGCAAGACGGACAACATACAATCTCACGAAAATAATCAAAGCCAGGTCATAAGCAGAATTATAGCGAAAGGTCTGTGGAAAGTCACAGTATTTTGGGAATGTTCTCATATATCATATCCACAACTACCAACAACAACTTGCCCTTCAACGTCATCTTACCAGAAAGAGGATAATAGATTCGGTCAGCTCCAAAGTCTCTAACGAACAATGAATTATCTGTTAGTATCGGGGCTTATGCAACATTGCGATTGGCTATTATAGTTGTAACTCAAAAACGGCATGGACCTATCGAAGAGCAATCAAGAAGAACTGATCTGGAAACCCAGCCACTTAAGCATTGAGGAAAGTGAGGCAGTAGACTCTCTGGCCAGGGAGGATGCATCCTCAATATGTATCTGACAAAAACCAGTTCTTGGTGTATATGCAAGCATATCTGAAATGACTTTATTCTCCTGCAGTAGAATATTTCAGTATCGGCCAACTTACCACGTTCGGCTCGCTCTAAAATGTTTATTATAAACCCTTCGAGCAAAAAAACTCCTAGAGCATGACAAGTTAAACCTACGTAGTCTAGTCGATTTAAGTCACCAACTACAATAGGATAAAATGGCATAGTCCTGCATTTGGGTCATATTATTCACTGTTCTGGTGATATGGATACTTGGAATTTTCAAAAAATTGAGAATAACGCTGCTTGAATACACTTCGTCCAACGTTATTCGAATCTTTTGATCCCTTCCAAATAATACAGTTTCGACAATGACCTCATCGTTGAAGTCAAATCTCTTTCCACCAAGCCATTTCTTCAAGTTTGAGGATAGATAAAAATCGCAGGGGGCCAAATCTGGAGAAATTGGTGAATGACGAACGAATTCCTGGTGCAATTCATGCAATTTTGCCATTACGACTGCGGAACTGTGCGCCGGTGGATAGTCCTTGTAGATGAGCCCTTTTTTCTATACCAAATGCGACCGCTTTCTATTCAAATCGGCATCGAATCGATCCAACAACTCTGCATAATATACGCCAGTGATCGTTTTGCCCTTTTCAAGGTAATCGATATGGACGATACCGTCTGCTTCCCATCAAACTGCCGCCATGACTTTGTTGGCTGATAAAATCCAGTTTGGCCTTTTCCGACTTCGATTCGCTAGGACAATTCCATTGTTTCGACTGTTCTTTGGTCTCTGATGTGTTGCGATGGATCCATGTTTCGTCCACGATTACGAAACAGAGCAAAAAGTCCTCCTTATCGTGCTTGAACATCGTCAAACACTCCTTTGAAGTTGTCACACGGTCGCGCTTGTTGTCAAAGAGAGCAAATGCGGCATCAATCTGGCAGATAGCTTCCACATATTCAAAAATTTATGCAAAATGATCCGTACCCGTTCGGTTGAGATGCCGTTACCCTCAGTAATTCCGTGCATTTCAACTCGCCGATCCAATATCATCGTCCAATATCATATCACGGATTTTGTCGACGATTTCTGACGTTGTAACCTCAATTGGGCCACCAGTAGGTTTGGTGTCCTTTGTGGTCATACTGCCATTACGAAAATCAGTAAGCCACTTGTGAATTGTTACAATCGATGGTGAAGAGTCCTCATAATGTTCAACAAGGTTTGCGTAATGTTTTTTCCACCCAAGAAATGATGTTTAATCAAGACGCAAAATTTGTTCCATGTTACAAAAGTCTTTAAGGCTGCTTGCTTTCGATGGGTGTCAAAACAGAACTGAATCACATATCAGTCTGAAAATTCTATTTCGTTCTAGTTAAAGATGGTACATCCGAAATGTCACATGTGATTTTTTCGATTGTGGTGCCATTTGTTCTATTTTTCAGGAACCTTCCTATTGCCTTCGTTTATTAGGCTGGAGGACTGTGGATAATTGAGATCTCGGGCCGTATTTACCTCAACTAACTTATTAATTATATGCTTAACTTTGCTTTCGAAAATTTAGACTACATGAGTGATAAGATTATGACTGGATATTCCTGAAATATTCTAATTCAATTCTGCACTTATTCCGCAACAAAGCAAAAGTGGCAAACTGAATATTTATGTTATTGATACAATGTTGAGAGTCTATGGATATAAAGTTGTGTGCACAAGTGGATTTCCTAAAGATATACAATTTGCCATTTCTGATAACCAATGTACCAAATAAATGACAATTTGCCGATGTTTTCTTTTTCGATGCATATTGAATTGAATCATGCCATATTTTGATTGAACTTGCACTATACAAGGGTCTTTCACGGTAGCCGTTCGTTAGAAGTTTTCGTGGTTAGAAAAAACTCAGAATTCTGAATATTTGGACTCCAGGATAATTGAAGAATATTTTCAAGATCATACCACTTCTGGTTGTACCGTAATTCGCCATTAACTTCCCTATTTTTAATAGAGTACCCAAGATATTATTTCATTGTTGGATCCCTGAGAAAATTTCATGATGAGTTCCATCAGGTCTCCTTATATTTATTTTCATTTTAAGTTATTTCATAGCTTTTATCGCGGGCTTTGAGGGCGGCGACCGAATCAAGAAATTCCGTCACGAAAATAAAACCTAACACTTCCCACTCGGCCTAACATGTAGCTCGGCCGAGCGTTCGCTTAACGTGTATGTATATGGTACGACTGTACGAAGCTTGCACGGATCGAGACGAGCTGCTCCGAACTCGGACGAATACGTAAGCAGCTGTTTGTGAGAAAGTATATAGGTGTATAGGTATCTATCATATCTTTATAATGCCACACTCACCGCATGTGCGCCCCGTAAGTATACATGTAGGTATATATACTGTTGTAGATACTGTTCCAAAAGGTGGGGTAGCTATTTACCAAAATAATGATAATGATACTAATATTATGACTCCGAATATTGAAATAAATATTGCACACGTTAGCGATGTTAATGTTAGGCGCTCATTTGTTGTAGATATTTGTGCGTGCTTATGCAAACTTAGAAATGGCCTACACATAGTCATGGCAATTTACATTTCTCCGAATCCAAAATTGGACGAGGTAGAGCATTTTATTCATCGCACTTTACTGGAGTACACTGAAGAAGGGTCGAAAATACTTGGTACAAATGGTAATAAATTTCCACTTATCTTGGCTGGCGATTTCAACATCAACTTCGCTGATAAAAAATCAGAGCGGTTGACAACTTTTCTTTCGGAAAAATTGAATTTGAAAATGAATAATGATCCACAAGAATCCACAACAAAATATGGGACCACCATTGACGCGGTATTTTCCAGATATTTAGAGGATATCAAGTCTCAAACTTATGTTTCTTATTTCAGTTACCATAAGCCTATAGTTTCGATGATAAAAATTCCTGAATAACCTACATGTATTGTAAGATAATAAAAATATTTTAAACGATATTAAATTCTCATTTATTCAATAAAAGAAAAAAATTTGTTTTCTTATCGGTTACCACGCTCAAAAAGTGTAACTTGAATTAATATCAAATTATATATCAAGAATCTTTATTATTAATATCAAAGGAAAAACCTGAATTAATATCAAAGAAAAAAAAATACTGCATAAATAAAAAATAAATAAATAATTATAATTGCATAAGTTGATAAAAAATGCTTGCAATAGCTTTACCGCGACAGTCCCCGAGTGCCACTCGTTTATTTTTTTTCTTAGATATCTTGATATCTCTTGGGAAATATTGGACTTTACTTTCAACATCAGATTAAAACTTACTAGGAGAGTGTCGTTATTTGGTGGAATGTTACTGTTGAAGAAACATGACATTTATTTGGAAGCAATTCTGATTAAACATAATTCTTTGTTATTTTATCCATTCGCTAAGCGATTGTTTAACATTTTTCAAATATTTTCAAACTCTCACCATCAATAGTTTAAGTTTCGATAGAGGTTAATATTCTGGTGCCTAATGCTTTACTATAAAATGCGCCCTACATCTTGTGGATGACATATATTGCACCTGTGTCTCTCGGCCTAAGCATATTTACATATAAATATATACGTATGTAGCGTTTGGCTGCCACCCTTCCCTCTCACCTTCTGAAGCATTGATGTCTCCTCATATCCATTCGAAAATTGAAAAGCCTATTACATCTAATGTGACAGCACAAAAACGCTTCGACTGCATGATGAATGTTCTCAATCGATGAATTGTTTTGTAACGGGGACTTGCAACATATGGTAATATGAGATAAGCAACAATTAAAATTAGATGGAGAGAAGAAGAAAGAGATGATGTCATTATAAATTGTAACAATAAATATAAAATAAACAGTGGCGGATCCAGAAGTAGGTTAAAACGGGGAACGAATGATTTTTGGCACAAAAATCGACAATTTGGTTACGGAAATAATATACAGGATGTCTGGAAATTCATATTCTAAACATGAGGTGATAAAACGAAAAAAAAATAAATTATATCAACATATGTTCGGAAATGATCCAATGAACAGCTACGGCGCTTCATTAGTTAACCGAATCATAAAACATGAATATTCTTGGCTTTTGGATGAATTCCGCGTCACCATATCACAACTTGATGGCGACGTTTCGCCAACTATTACAGGTGACATCTTAAGGGCAGGCTTGAGGCTTGAACTGAAACTGATTCTTCTGGATTCTGTAGTGGTATTTATTGAGGAAAAAAAACCTTAACGCTACACAGTTCACTGCCCTTATTCCGGTGGTTAACTCCGTTCTGGCACCTGCCGTTGTGTGGTCATGTGCGGAGTGGAATTTTCGAAGATGGGTTTCCAAATGTTGGGAGATAATATCTTGAGTCACTGTTTATATTTTTTGGATATTTTAGGATTTCTATCGCTTCAAGAATTTTTGGGACTCGAATTAGGATTTTAGGATTTTCGAAAAGAATTTGATAATTAGTGTCAAACTTGTGTTCCGCAAGTGCAGATCTATTGGTAACACGAAGTTTTGTAAAGCGCTAATGTTCTTTCACACGAGTAGCTACTGTACGACCTGTTTCACAATTGTAGTCTTTACCGCAACAACAGGGTCTGCTATAAACACCTGAATGAAGAGGATCTTTGATAGGTCTGTAAGATAGTTTTGGAAGTTTTACCAATCTATCTCCTCCTCTCCGTTTAGAAGGTGCTTATAGCACTCCCTGCTCTTGCGGTAGAGCCTATATTGTATATCTGTGATCTCTAAAGTGATGGAGGAAGCAATCAACATCAAGCTCATCCAGTACCTAGAGAGCTCCAAAATGACCGGCAATATGGCTTGCGTCAGCAAAGATCAATAAGAAATCTGCTTTTACCTAACACATTTGTGGCAGAAATCTTTCGGAAAACCTGAGGAATCTCTAGCTGTAGCATTGGATATTTCGAAAGCATTTGACAGAGTCTGGCACCTACGACTTCTTAGGGAACTTCCTACATATGGTTTGCCGTCTCAACTCTGTCTCTTATCATCGAGTTTTCTCTCAGATCGATCACTCCATGTGGTGGTTGACGGATATAGTGCAATGGGTCTATACTTTATGGAAAGGGTGTTCTTTCCTTTTCTCAGAATTGGTTACACTCTAGCTGTCTTCCAGGTGGAAGGAAAAACACCAAACTTGTATGAAATGTTAAGCAACTGCAGAACACTGTTGTTAATTCAAGCGCACATTCCTTGCTCCTTCTACCAATTGCTTTGGCGAAAGTCCAAATTGAATGGGAGCCATTCGGGCATTCGACAAGCTTTGATCATATTTTGGCATTATATGCTTATTGTTTCGTTGCACGTCTTTCTGGTTTCAACACTTCCTGTTCTGCTCTTCACACATGAGTAGCCGCGCCAACGATGATATGCTGTTTGTTTTGAAGCAACTACCCTTGGACAGATTTATTGAACCTTCGTTCACCAGTTGACGGTGATTTGTTGGTATGGGGTATTCAAGTTTCCATTTCTAGTCTGATTATATCGTAGATTTCTGTGGCTTGCGTTGGGCCATCAGATTCAAAACATACTCTTTTCCTAGGAAATTCGGAGAAAAACATGAGAAGGCCATCCCTGTCGGTTGAGTTGTAATTCCAAACTGTGAGTGGAGGTATTTGATTGGTTCGTGGAGTGATATAGGTATAGGTCATAGTGATGTGTGAATGATCAGAGTTGCTCAATGGTGCATGGTCCTTCACTTCATAGTGATCTGTATTGTTAGTGAGGAATAAGTCAAGCGTCTTGGCATAATGATAGTTGTTATCAGGGATCTGTGTTGGTTCATCAAATAACTCCTCGAGACCATAGTTAATAGCGAAGGCCTCAGCCTGTTGCCCTGCGTCATCCGTCTTGTTTGAGAACTTAAGCCAAGCGGAGTTGTGAACGTTGAAATCCTCCATGATGATAATTTCAGCTGCTGGATAGTTCTGTTGAATGAGGTCAAGTTTCAGAGAAAGAAATTCGAAGGGTTCACCATGAGCTGGTTCATTTGGTGATGAATAAAGACTTGAACCACATTTCGTCGAAATTTTGTGGTTCTAGAGACAGATACCTCCGTTGAATCTGGAACAGGTGTTCATCTCGTAGCCAGAGCAGATCATATAGGTCGTGTTGGTGCATTGATTGACCTGCGTCTCAGTTAAGGCCATTATGTCTGGTTTGTCTGTCTGCAGGTGGTAATGAACATCGTCTACGTTTTTGCTAAGACCTCGGACGTTACAGAGGTCTATCTTCAAGTTTATATGTTTCGATGTCGAACTCCCTCGAGCATCCCTCGCCCGGCATTCCGAACCAGACGTATAACTCTCTTCTAAATAAAATTTGGGAGCGTCAGCACATTCTTGGGAGATGAACTCTAAGCATGTGGACAATACTTCTCTGGGCTTTGTAGATCATGATGAGCTGCTGGGATGTGAAGTAGCCTTTTATACGGCATAGAATATCAAGTTTCTAGGTAGCCATTTTCACAATGAACCTCACAGGATCGACCAATGAGAGTGATGGTGATGCTGTTCTGAGTTGGGCGAGATTTTTTCAATATCATAATAAAATAATAACCAAAATAAAAGCAAATCTTCGTACCTTAAATTGAGTATCTGATCTTCCAAGTTATGCACGAATATTTCGATTAGCAAACGATATAATAATATTTATTTTATTTCTTATAAACTGTTGATGCTTGATTGTGATTAAGTTTATGCTAATAGATTAGGTGGAAGCTGCTTCGCATGATAGCGTATTATCAAGCAATTTAAGTATTTATCGGGAATATTGCCATTAAAAAACTTTTCACTCTCCTAGGCTGAAGCGAAATAATGTAAGTGATATCGTCATCTTATATATGTTTATTTTAGTTCAATCCACGAATCGCGGGAGTGGCAATTGCTGACAAAATTTTTCTACGACGGTTTAAATCTTTATATTTAGCGACCGCTTGTAGCAAATAAGGAAAAGCACTAAGAAGCTTTGTGCCTTTGATGATTTTCTCTGCATCTCATTTTCGTGTGTGTGGGAATCGAATTTTTAAGAGATGGGGTGGTGAATACCAATTGATGCTATACAAGCAGCTTTTCTTCCAAGTCCTTTACTCGCCGGTCCCGCATTTATATCATTTTAGGGATTTAATTTAAATTTATTTGGACGCGTTACTTGCACAACCAGACACACGTCGAACGTAGTTCGTTAGCTTCGAATCTTTGACAGTCCTTAACATTCAGATGTTTTCAAACGCTCACGCTTTCAAATTCAAACAATTATCACATTCCGTTAAATATTTATTCAGAAATACCTAACATACAATATAAATGTCGATGAATAAGGGAGTAAGAAGTATGAATATTGCCATGAACATTTCATATTACATTGGATTTTCCATAGATATTGAATACTACAGAGCCTAAACTATGGACATTCTGTTTCTCAGCTCTATTTACTTCTGCAGATGAGAATATTTTTTAAAACATTTTATATAATTTCCTCTTCACGATGACTGTTCAATAATATGTTCTGCAGACTGTGCACGTTCCGGGAACTCAAACTACTCCTGATTTTGGATGAACAACAAACCATCTTTGTTTCTCTTCCACAAACTTTAATGAAGTATGGAATGATAATGGGGAGGTGCATATGACAATGCTCTCGAACCATTATCCAGGGCCCAAACAAACTAATTTTAAGAAAAACTGGCACTTTTCAAAGGATCATACTTAACTATATATAAAATCAATATTACATAAAGCATTTCAAAATAAAAATACTATACATCTATACTCCACACGTCACAACTGAAAATCATCATGCAGATTTATTAATGCCAAAAGCGATGCTCCACTTACATGGGGCCACGCTTTTTAAATATACTATCAAAGGCAATAAGAAAAATGAAAAATAAAAACTCATTTAGCAAAAAATTCAATTTCCATAAATTCAACACCAACTTGCCATCCTTTTCACTGGTATATTTAGACAATATTATTGCCATAAGTGAATATCCCTTTTGTCTTCTATAATATGTAAAATCCGAATTGTACTTTTTAAATCTATACATAGTATGTACGTGTAATTAAATTCAAACACTTTTTACAAGTTTTCAAACATTTTTCGAAGCATTTAAACATTTTTGTAAATTTATTGTCACCAATAATTTTTATAGTCCAGTCTCCAAAGGAGCGAAATCACCGGAAAATCGCTGAAAACTGACAGTGCCTTTTCGAAGTGGTTTTTTATGTATTTTGATGGGCTGATAACGGGAAAAATTAAAAAAAAACTCCACACCTTATGCTTCTGAAGTCATGGCCAGTTTCTTACTCCTAAAAATGGGCCCTATCGGAAAACACTTTGCACCATCGGAAAATAGACAAATTTGCCCATCTAAATCCAAATTTGCGAATTCCCAAATGCCATCCTATCACATTTTGTACGTTAGGGAGATGTATATTGAAACAAAAATCGAAATAATGTAAAAAAAACCATACGAAAATTGGCATCAGCGCTCTCTAGGGGGAAAATTGGTAAGTAAATGAGAAAAAAGGTTTGTGTAAATGGGAAATTTTACGCTCTACAACTTTGATATCCTACATTTTTTCTATAAAACGCTTATTTTTAGACTAAAATGCTAAAATTGTGAAAAACAGAATTTTGTGTTTGAATTTTCTTTGCCTTCGGGCGCTCTCGTAAAAAAATATCATTTTTTTGAATGGAAAATTGAGTCTAACTTTCGATAGGAGCTATTTGGGAATTCGCAAATCCGGATTTAAATAGGAAAATTTGTCTATTTTCCGATGATGCAAAGTTTCTCCCGACAGGGCCCAATTGGGGCCCCCTAAGGGGCCAAATGCCCTTTTATCAATATCTCCGGTTGAACTCAACCAAATTCGACGTGATTGGGCTCAAAATCTTAGTCATACACTATATCAAATCCCGAAATTTGAATTTTCTACAAAATTTCTAATCTGAAATTTTTTTGAGGTTAGAAAATTTTGAAGTGAGCCGTTGTTTATCAACCAAAACATCGTGAGTTCATTTTATTGGGTAGAATATGTCAAAATCTACAAAGCACATTTTGATTTTTCCCGAAATTCCTATTTCTCGCGTCGCAATCGCGAATTTACGATTTATCACAATGGCGGATTTAGGGGCAAAAAAAAATTTCACCTCAAAGAGCATATCCGCTATCTGATATTTGTTATCCTCTAATACCGATTTTAAAATAATTTTTTCTGAACTGTCAAAAAAGCACTCCTTAGTAGCTAGGAACTCAAGCCAGAACCAAAAGTTGCGTCATGATTTTTACAACAACTTTTGTCTGAAAAGTTTTCTCATAGCATACTTTTCTTGTACATCAAAAAAACCGAAAAGTGGCCACTTTTTGTGGTAAAAAATTGGCCATAACTTCAAAAGCACAAGGTGTGGAGTTTTTTTTACTATTTTTCTTGTTATCAGCGCGTCATAGTACATAAGAAACCACTTCCATAAGGGACTGTCAGTTTTCAAACCATCTGTTTCCCTCTGGTGACTGGAATATTACTAATAAAAATTACTAAATACATTTAAGAGAAATACCACTAGCTGATTCCTCACGAAATCTCGGAAACTATAAATCCAACAAACTTGAAGAAATTCGATCCCTAGAGGGTAAAAAGGGTTGCAATCGATATAGTGCGATGTTTTGTCGTTTGACATAATTGCGTAACGTTTACATGACACATAGTTCATAGACTGATGGCTCATCACAGATCAGACTTCCCCTGACAGACCGGAAGTAATTCAAAAACTATAAATGGAATAGATTAGAACTAATTTTTGTTTATTTAACAATTAATATTCAAAGTCTCGATATCTGACTTATGTAGTTTTTTATTTATATTTGGAACCTAAATTTAAATTATCATCCCTAGTACTTGAATATAGAATTAATAATAGGTGAAATGGAATTATTAATCGGCCAAATGATGTCAAGAAGCAAAGTACGTACATGAAAGTCAAAAGACCTGTTGGATTTTGTATTAAACGATATATTAACAATACCATCTTCTCCTTCATTTTCATACTTGACGATTGATAACGATGTTCTGTGAATATCAATTGTCGACACTTGGGAGCGAAAAACAAGACTCGACTGTAGTCAGTTAAAAATTCCGGTTTGGAATCGTTAAACATTCTGAATTATCCTCTCTGTGTTTACTCTGGCCAGCAAAGTAGAAGGCTATCTGCAGAGATATTACAATTCCTTTGTCTATATCATCATATATGCAAGACTTGTTCAAGAGGCCTTCTCTTTTCTTCATTCGAACAATTAAGTAGTCTTTCCTTTTCATCCCTAGGGATTCATATTCCTGCGTTCCCGTCCTCCTGCACGAGACACGTTTACTTCTTTTTCCGTTTCCACTCGAGAATTATAAATATTTTTTCTCTTTCGCTCTTGAAATTACTTCTATTTGTTCTCGTTCTATACTTTTGGGTGAAAGAACTGTATTCACACCTAGTCTTGTTATATACGTGTAGTTTATCTTTCTGATTGGAGCGGATATGTCAATTGGAGATTCTATATTTCCTTTGTATGTCGTTAAATTGGTGAAATATACCAGGAGATATTCTGAAAGATATATTGTTTTCACATAATCTCAACTTCGCTTGGAACTAACGATCTGCTTTATTGAAGAGAATTTATTTAAGCAACAATAATGTTTATAATGGAGTCAACGTTTATTTCTCTGTTCTCTGTTTAGAAATATCACAGTTGGATTGGATGTCATTCAAAACAGCACTAATACGACAAAAGCTTTGTTGATAGCAGGACAAATTATTGTCATGAAATCATTCATATTTGATAATGATCAGTGTCTGTATATGTTCAAAATTATAAGTATTCTGCCTATCTCAGTGCTATGGTTATTAATTTTTGAGTTGGACGTACCAAGATGGTAGACGTTTTTCGACATTCACTAATAACAAAAAGTTTTGTTTCTCCGAATTGATGAACCGAATTTCTGATGATTTTTGTATCTTCGATTCAAATCCTTTTGTCTATTATATGTTGGTTGGATTCCATCGATTCTCATATTTATGAGAGGTAAGGGTTGTATATAATGCGTGTGGTCTTTAAATATAAATAAATTGACAAAGTAGGGATCAATGATTAACAAACAACTTAATTCTCCAGTTCCAGATGAAAGTTACAATTCAGATATCAAGAGATTGAAAATAAAATTGGTCTACGACCCAAATAAGATAGACAAAGTTCTGAATATGTTCTGAAACATATAGTAAATGAAGATCTCTTGATTTAATATATTCACAATATCTAAATAATGATGATAAAATGCAATTCACTGCTGTGACTTATATTGGAAAACCTTCAGCAACCATAGCTGCATCTTCATTCAACAAACAGTACCTACTCTTTTGGGTATAGAACATCATACTCACTTTATTCTTTCATAAAATCCAAAAGGGATACATTCAAAAATTCTGGAGTCTATAAGCTTAGGTATAGAGATTGTGATGCCTCATGCATTGACCATAAGAGATGTAAGATTTCAAAAGAACACACGATTCAAGTAACGCCATCTCTTGGAATTAAATTAAAATTTGACTTATGCTCCCGATATTTTGCACTTTCAAACAAAATGCCATAAGCTGAATATATACTGGAATTGTGGGATACTCAGAAATGCTGAAACATATCAAAAATAGTAATAGTTTAGTACTGAACGGTCAATTAAATGAAATTTATGTGATATTAATAATATTGTAAATCATTTAAATGAGTTATAATCCTGAATACAAATATTTCTAATAATAAGTATTTAACGAATTAGATCTTAGTAGATGGGCTAAGCGATTTCTGGCTCAAAATCGGTCATTTTTACATGTAAATCTCTATCATCAAAAATTGACCATCCCAAGGTCATCCACAGACCACCTTCTTATCTACTTTGACATTTAGTCATGTACATCGACACATCTTTTGACATTTGATCACGTGCTTTGACACGTGTTTTGACATCCAGTCACGTGCTTCAGCATTTTTGTGACGTGCTTCGCCATTTAGTCACGGGTTTCGATATGTATTCATCTGATTTTCACTCCTTCTCATAGTTCTTTGGTAGACATATTGGACGTTAAAGTCATCCGTTGGTGTAACAATCCAATACAATTTGAGTTTATTTAAATTAAAGAATGTTTAAAATATAAAGTTGATTGAAATTACATGCATGATAGATATTAATAAATTATAAAAGAGTTCAAACTGTGGATACATTATAAACTATTGATAAGAAATAATCACCCTTATCAACTGAAAATGTTATTAAAGTACTGAGGACCTTTCGGCTACGAAGTAGCCATCATCAGAGTAAACTAAATTATAAATCAAAGTTACGGATAACAGCTTTATCTTGAAAGTTCAAAGACCAAATCGTATGATCAAAATCATCAATTAAATCCTCCGTAGGTAATTTCTTAGAATCAATTGCAACATTCAAACGTTTATTCAACAAACTCATTTCCTTTTCATTCAAACTAATTGTTTTTAGACAATATTTTTGTAACCGAACATGAACTCTCATTAAAATCAAAATTGAATCAGTTTCCAAAAGTTTGGATATTTATGTAGACGACATTTTCGCGATTGCGAGTAAAGATTTTGATTAACATGGCTTTTTGAACACGCTTAATAGCCAATTTGATTCACTGAGATTCACTGTCCAAATAGAAACAGATAATCAGCTTCCTTTCTTCGATATTAACATTATAAAAGATGGTAATTAATCACTTGGATTTCGACATATACAGAAACCTACTCAAACAAATGCCTCTGCGGATTCAGTTACACCATTCATTCTAGTTCATAGATTATTAAACGTTCCTTTGAGGTAGCAAAATTATAACAACGAAGTTGAGAAACTTTAGCAAATTGAGTTGGAGAATGGTTACCATAAATCTCTGATCAATAATGTAATTTCTAAACAAAAAAGAAAATTGGAAAGTAGCTAACTAACCAAATTAGAGCCATTACCTTCAAATGCTTCAATAAAATTCAAAAGATTCACTCATCATTCCTGAGTAATTAATAAATTCCCTAATTTGTTTTTTTAAAATTGCAATACAACCAGCTTATAGATGTAAGAACAAGTCGAAACACCATTTGTGCATCACCATTGTTTAAGTTTCCGATTTCAACAAATCCGGGAAAAATCAGCGTTAGCCAAACATATTTTGAGTCACACCATTTCTCAAGAAAGTTTATCATTTTTAAAACACAGTATAGACCAATATCTAGGTAATTTAGAAGGGATGGAAATATATAAATAAAAAAGCAATTTATTAAATTCTGATTTATCTCCAGCTGAGGGTAAGCCATTGTTTGTATTATTATTACCAAATAATATTTAAACAGGCACATTTTGATTTATAATTTAGATTACTCTGAAGATGGCTACTTGATAGCCGAAGGGTCCTCAGTACTTTAATACTATTTTTAATGGATAAGGGTGATTATTTATTATCAATAGCATGAAAGATATATAAAATATTGAATTCTTATTTTATAATGTTGTTTCGTGATCAACTAAAGTAGTATCATGACTTACTGAAACTAAAATATACAACAATCTTCAATAGGTATGGATAACATTCTGTGAATTACATATAAATAAAATAATTTATTTAAGTACGCCACAGATACTTCCCCTCTCAGAGTATAATGCAACAAAATCCCAAGAAGAAGTATAATGCTATGAATTCTGAATAACCTCAAAATGTCATTTCAAATTTAATGTTGAATAGAATTAGGCGAAATTCCATTGAATTTGGTATAAATTATTATGATGTTAAATTCTCTTGAATAGTTGTCAAAATGTCGTAGAATTTCTTCCGTAAAACGAGATGTAAGTATTCAATGAAGAAAATTAACCTAATTTGAATGACATAGTTAATAAATTATATTTTAAGAAGTGATGATGACCACTGTGGATAGATACATGTTGGTTAAGTTTCTCTGTATTCTAGATAAGAAAAGTGAATTATTCTGCTATCGTCGAAATACTTGAAAGAAATGCTTGATAGAATGAAGATAAAGAATTAAGATTCTGAATTAAGTGTATCTTAAATTAGAAAAGTGCGTTATTCTATTGAGATAATCGATCAATTTCTAAGAAATTATTATATTCAATCATGTATGTTTAAGTGAAAAATAGAAATAAATTTTATTGGTGGAAAAATAAATATAGTACGTTCTATCTTTGTTTAATTGATTGAATAAATGACATGTCGACCAGAAAAGTTGCAATGGTTACAATTCTTGTGTAAACAATCACTTTCGAATTACACGTGCACATAATTCACCCAATTACAACTTTGACTGATACCTCTTGCCTCACTAGCAACCGTTTACATAAACAGATTGATATCCATCAATTTAGTCCAGTCAAATTAGACATTGGTGATAGAAATGTTGGGGATAGCAGCCATGTATGTAGGGTAATTTTTGCACAATATGTCTCCTTTTTTTTTTGTTTGCCAAAAATGCAATTTTTTAAATTTTTTGGCCGATTTTCGCTGTTTCTGAAGTGTAGTCTGGTTAGGTTACGTCTGAGATGAAAATGACCTATGTAAAAATGTTATGAGCTACAAAAATTTTTGAGCCATTAATAATTTTCCGCTATTGATGAAAATTGTAAACAGGTAAACAAAATTTTAGAAGTTCAGATATTGAATAATGCCAATTTATCGGAAAAATTAGCTGCGAACATTTTTGTTCATTAATAATTTTTCGCTAACTTCCATACTTCGCGAGATATCTGAACTTCTAATATTTTGTTTACGTTTCTGTTTACAATTTTCCACCAATAGCGGAAAATTCTTAATGGCCCAAAATTTTTTCTTGCTGGGGTTTTGTAGCTCATAAAATTACCAACAACTTTTACACAGGTCATTTTCATCTCAGACGTAAACTAACCAAACTACACTTCAAAAACAGCGAAAATCAACCAAAAAATGTAAACAATTGCATTTTTGGCAAACAGCCCCACAAAAAAAGGGGCTTACCGTGCAAAAATGTTCCTAAATAGCCCCCCCCCCACCAAACGAAATAAGTTTGGCTGCTATCCCCATCATTTCTGGAATCAAGTGATTTTTTGTCTAATTTGACTGGACTAATTGCTCAGATATGACTTTTATTGCTTTGTTTGAAATTATAAGCCATCAAATCGAGATATCTTTCGTCCATAAAGCTTCGAAAATTCAATCAAAAATTCTTATTCAAAATACGAATGGTTATTATTGAATGTCAAACGTGGAAAGTAAACATCTTTTGTGCAATTCCATTATTGAAATTTACTGTATATCTAACTCACTGAGAATTTGCTTCATAGTTTTCTCAGACAAATATAAATTGTTCAAATTCTAGTCAAATAGAACGATTAGAAAATTTAATTAGAACTGTAACAGGACGACAAAGTCAACCGAATAAATGTATATAAAATAAACAATAAAGCACAAAAGGTTTGCAAGGAAAGAAATAAAAGAAGCGCGTCGAATTCAAGAAAAACCCGCTATTCCTTCCTATATTCTCCAAATATCTTTCCCACCGCCGCACCAAACTGATTCTTTCTCACAATCCATTAAAATTATTTGAGCACACTATGCCATATATGATATACATAGCGGAAAAGAAATGCCACATAGGTCTATCCGTTAGTAGAAACAAGAGAAACTACGGGCGGAGCTACGCGAGCGGGGGCGGATACAATATGGCGGATATACATCCCCCCTAAAGTCCCTCTACGCTCTGAGCATCATGCACTAAGAATTATAATTGCATATAATATGTATGTGTGTGTATATGAACGGTCAGAAGGACCGTACAACCATAACTCACCGGAAAACTCCGGGAAGCACTCAGCCTCTTTCACTAAACTCGGGATATTGTATTCATTATCATCTAATTATTTTTATTTATAGTTGTTATAGAATAGCGAGAAATATTTTGTTAACTCGTGCGCACAATTTAAATTGCTAAAACATGGTGGGATGAGATAAATGAAATTGAAATAGTTTCGACGAGGTGCTATCAATAAATTATGAAATGAGTTTGAACAGCAGCGTTCAATTATTTTCCTGGATATGCGGATGATTGAAAATATTCTGTTTCCAAAATCCAAGTATAATGAAAATATTGTCTCGTTCTATCCGGAGAGTAAGCACGATTTGGCTGCTGAAAACAGTACACTGTCATCAATGGAACCTCCTCGGAACATGGTGAGGTTGTCAGTGGAGTTCCACAGATATCTGTCCTTGGTCCGCTACTGTTGCTTATCTACATTAATAATCTGGTTCTGGCGGTGGTAGCGGCTGATCTCCTGATCTTTGCTGATGACACCAGTATGGTTCGAAGCGAGAATAATAAAAGGGATTTGCTGGATTGCTTGAGTCATTATCAAGAAAGTCTCTTTGAGTGGTTTTGTGCTAGTGAACTGTCCGTAAACCTGGACAAAAGTGGTATTTGCTATTGACACACAGAAACATTACTTTTGAAAACCCTGACTATATACAGTTTTTGTATATCTTATTTGATTCAGTCCTCAGTTGGGAGTGTCATGTTGACAGTGTAGCTGACGAAATCTCAAAAAATATTTTCTTGATAACAAATTTAGTAGCTACTTGCTTGAGGAGGCGATGCGCATGGTATACTTTTCCGTTATTCAGTGGCATATGACAGGCTGGGCTAATTCATATCATTCGAATAGGATTTTTGGTCTTCAAAGAAAACTGTTGAGAATCTTGACAAAGAAACGTTTTAGAGATGACGTCAGAAACAGTTTTATTGATTTCAAAATTATGACTTTTGTGTCACCGCATATATTTATAATTGCATACTAATGGGTATGTCGTCTGATACACATGTTTCCAATAATAATCTGCATAATTATAATACTAGATGTTGCCATAATATTCATATTGACTACTTAAGATTAAATTAGAGTCGCTGTTCTGCTAACTATTATAGTAAAATATTCATGAACAAGCTACCCAAGAAGCTAAAAGACTGCTCACTCAATGTTTCTAAATCCACATTAAAAAAAAACCTTTCTTAGTCATGTATTCTACTCGATAAAACCGTTTTATTGATTTCAAAATTATGACTTTTGTGTCACAGCATATATTTATAATTGCATATTAATGGGTATGTCATCTGATACACATGTTTTCAATAATAATCTGCATAATTATAATACTAGATGTTGCCATAATATTCATATTGACTACTTAAGATTAAATTAGAGTCCCTGTTATAATACTAGATGTTGCCATAATATTCATATTGACTACTTACGATTAAATTAGAGTCCCTGTTCTGCTAACTATTAAAGTAAAATATTTATGAACAAGCTACCCAAGAAGCTGAAAGACTGCTCACTCAATGTTTCTAAATCCACATTGGAAAAAACCTTTCTTAGTCATGTATTCTACTCGATAAAACCGTTTTATTGATTTCAAAACTATGACTTTTGTGTCACCGCATATATTTATAATTCCATACTAATGGGTATGTCGTCTGATACACATGTTTCCAATAATAATCTGCATAATTATAATACTAGATGTTGTCATAATATTCATATTGACTACTTAAGATTGAATTAGAGTTGCTGTTCTGCTAACTATTATGGTAAAATATTTATGAACAAGCTACCCAAGAAGCTAAAAGACTGCTCACTCAATGTTTCTAAATCCACATTGAAAAAAACCTTTCTTAGTCATGTATTCTACTCGATAAAATAATTTTTGTTGCCCCATTGGCCAATTGATTGTTTTAAATAGTTTTGAATAAGCTTTATATAAATTTTGTATGGCATGTCATACCTACATATCCACTCGAATTTGTTAAGTCAATTCTGTGTTCCATATACCTAAATTATTAACTACATTTTCATATAAACATTTCAAATCTCTTTTTTTGAATACGTATCTTAGTATATCTTTTTCATATTTTATTTGACAAATGTAAACAATTGTTTATACATGCAAAATAAATACTTTAATATTCTACCCTAACTAAGCTTGATGCATGTCAAATATATTTATTTTCTGCATTTCGAAAAGTATGAAAATAAGCTATCAAAATATAAGTTAAGTTAGTTCTAGAAGAACTGTGTTTTTGTAATATTTTTCCTTATAAATTATAGAATAATAAAATTAATTCTTTTTTATCCTATAGAAAATGCACTTTAATATTAGACAATACTTTTCTACATTTCCACATCTGTATTTCAACATTTTATACACATAATGGTAGTAGCTCACCTATACATAATATGTTACTAAAACATTACTATGACTTATTCGGTCATATTGACCTATGGCATGAATCTTCATACAAGAAAAAATAATTATTTTGCATTAAAGTAAATTTAATTTATATAATAAGTAGGAGTTTTCTCAATTTTATTGTTTGATTTAACTTTAAAGATAAAAAAAACGCTGTACACTCTTTATTGAACAAAATAAAGGAAATCACATTTGAGCCAAAAAAATTATGTAGTTATTGCAATAATTCTTCAATCCGATTCAACATGTACATGATAATGCTTTGAATCTTCATGGTCGTAACATTAAATCAATAACAAAATATGCATGTTTAACGTACTACATGAGCCAACTGTCACAAAATATCTCTCAATTTCTGAAAAAACGAATGCTTCAATTATTACAAGCAGATTCATTAATAATTCAGATACAAAGTTCGCAAGCTAAGCTGTCATGAGTGCCTTGCCAGATAGGTCAATGTTATTAACGTGAGGACTTTCCATATTTAGAGTTTTCTGATTGAACCGAATTCATAAATCCTAGAATAAACAAAATGCCTTTAAAACTTCAAACAATCTATAAATACATTCATCGATAATTCAACATCAAAGAGGGTGTTTATAAACTGAGGTGCTATGAATCCCCTGACATATACATAGGATAGACAGCATGCGGTTATAGTGTACGGTTCAAGAACCATTGAGGAGTTATTACTCACAGAAACGAAGTACAATAAATACTTTCATTAAAACATAACATAATTCCACCTAAAGTCAAATATTAGGCACAAATAAATCATTGTATTCCACAATTAATGAAAATTTATATAAATTCGAAAATCTGAAATATTTTAATTACAGATATTACAAAGCATTCTTCAAATATAGTTACACAATAGTCAATTTCAAATATTATTTTAACTGTATTTAAGCATTTTAATTGACTACGTAATTTTATCAAAATACTGTGAAGCTCTATGTAAATGTAATTGTTGATCTATATTTTTGTCATATTTATTAACTTGTATAATTTTTTTCCCATTTTTGTTAGTATTGTATTCATAATATTCAAATTTTAATTCATCACTGTTATATAATATACTTTGCAATATATACTCTTCACCAACCCTGTATTTGAATACCGTCTAAAGATGGCATAATAACGTTGAAACTTGAGTAAGGGAAGTTACAAATAAAAGTGATATCAACATAGTGGTTTTTTATTTTGAAATATGGATAAAATTTTATATCAATTGAATTTCTTATAAATACGATACATACGAGGGCAAGGGGAAAAGTTCTCGAAAAATAAAAGAAGAAATCATAATCTAGGTCCGTATCCCAAATTTTAATATCCTCGGTCAACTTTGATCTTTCACATTTTCTAGTAATGTTAATTCTCCAAGAAAATTGAAAGAAAAGTTGGCAGAGAATTTTGCAATTTGGTATGGATGCCTAAATGTTGATTCCATGATTCCAAACAAATTTTCTCGAAAAGTTTTTGTTGTTTTTGCCACATAAATGATTATCTACAGAAAAATAGGTGCTTTGAAAAAAATTTGCAAGACATACTTGATTTTTCGGAACTGAAATTATGTTAGAATTCAGTCTCTAATCAAACAGGGTTGAACCCCAAAAATTGAAAACCTCGATCGAGAATTTTTTACCTTCGACCAATCCGGAAACACACTGTAGATGGATTCAGAAAGCTCAGGACGGCATTTTTTTCAGTCCGATTACCATACTTCTTCTATATTTTGTATAATGAGGGGAGCAAAAAAAATAAAATTTGAAACATTTATTAAAAAACTAAATTTAGAACAAGCACTTTGATGATTAGGACATGATATGAGGATGTGGGAGGAAAAAGGGAGAGGGAGAGAGAGGGAAGGAGCAAAGGGGGAAGAGAGGGAAAGAGAGAGAAAGAGAACGAGCAGGCTTGGGGAGACGGTGAAAGGGAGAAATGGGGAGAAGGAGAGATACAAAGAAGGAAAGAGACGTAAAATAAGATAAAATAAAGGAGCTAACCAGTGGCGGCTCGTGAACTTTTTAAGCGAGGAGGCTGGACATAAAACGTTTTTGTAAAAATATACTCTATTCAGCCAATTAATTTAACCTTTGCAGCGACCGTACCAGCTACTTCAGTGACAAAATTAATTGTTGTCAAGCAAGAACCAACGTGGAGGTGTAGAGTTTCTCTTGGCAAAAAATTTTTTGTTCGTTTTTTTTTTCTTTTGATTTTTGATATTTTTTCTTTTTTTTTTTAATTTTTCATATTTTGTTTTTTTTATTATTTTTATTCACTTTTTTCATATATTAACGGAATTCTACGGTCTTTAGTTTGCGAAAAATGATCAATAATATTATCATAAAATGTATCATTTTGTTTTAAGTGTTTTACTAAATCTTTTTCAATAGATATCAAAGTAACATTGTATGTCGCATGTGAGTTTTAAATCGTTTGAGAGTAGAAAATGATCTCTCGATCAATGCCGATGTGACAGGAATGGTGACTGTCAAACAAAGTAGTTTATAAAACTGAGATAAAACTTGTTGTAAATCATTGTCTATCATATATTTTATCATATCGGCGTGAATGTCGTACTGGCCTAAAATATCTTTATCCGAGTATACAACAACGCATAATTCATTGTGCAGTGCTATTTTATCAAAAAATTTATATTTTAGAACTAAGTTATCTAAAAGGGTATTGGGAAACTCTTTTGAAAAAGATTCGAAAAATCTTCTATTCGTCAAGTCGAAAAACTTCAATTCATGTAAATCGGAAAATCGAATCTCAATTTGACCTTTAATGGTATCTAAAATTTCATAAAAAAAGTTGTTCATAATGTAGTTTCTTGTCTACCGAATTATGTTTTCCTCCTTTAACAATATTCTGTTTACCGGTTAATTTAAACTTAATACTCGATGTAATATGTTCCTGCGATTTTTCATGTCTGTCTATACCACGAGCTAAATTTTTCAAATCATCATAGCCCGAGTGCCCCCAACATGAAGTTGTATCAGATGTAAATAGCAAGCAATACCAGCAATATGATTTATTGTGTACCTTAGATCCCGTTAACCATAAATATTTTTTATAATTATCAGTATCAAATGATCGATTTTGAATCATACCTGTCATCACTAATCCTTTCAAATCCGGTAAAGGCCGTTTATTTCTAAAAACACTTTTCTGTCATATGTTAATCCACTAAATGGATTTTCTAAGATCTCAGCAACTAAATCACTACTCATTTTAACGTTTAATAACCAAAGAATTCTTTGTTAATAACTCACCGAACAGATAAATTATAACCTTACATCGCGTGGCGAAACAAAAACAATAACTGACGGAGCACGTGTCGCTGTCGCAGCAAGTATCTTATTTCATACGACCTACCGAGTGCGTACGAGAAGCTAGCCTACATAGAGTGTTGCCATATTCGCTATTTTACCCTATTTGGCAATTGAACTGGTTGGAAAAACGGCAACTGTGTTGACCACACGTATTTAGCGTTTGAGATATATAGAGAATCTAGCCTCTGGCCACTGTTGCCAGATTAAAAATAACTACTGAGAACGGGGAATTAATTGTAAAAGTTGAAGAATTATCAGAGAAACAGGAAATAAAATGGAGAATGATCATTAAGATAAATTGGTGAGGAGGCTGAGCCTCTTTAGCCTCCTTCGAGGAGCCACCACTGGAGCTAACAAGTAACAGGATACAGAAAGGAATGAAGGAATATTTGAAAAAAACAGATCTGCAGGAAACTCCAATATAGCTTTAAACAAGAAGATGTAAAATCTGAAGATCATAATTCACCAATTATAGAGAATATTGAGAACACATTTTCTGTAATCTTACGCCTAGTTAACTATCAAGGTATCTATACATTTTTGTATATGAAGGGCCAAGTGTTCATATCATCGCCAGCTCAAGCTTGGAAGATAATAAACCGAGAGGAATCAAAAGGAAATGAACCGTTTTGTATAGATATCTCGAGGAGGAAGCTAGTCATTGAAATCGAATAGTAATGATATAACAAAGTACCAATGCGGGATTAAAAATCTGCGGTATCGCTCAGTTTAGAATTGGTACAGAGACGAATAGGAAGTCCTAGATAGTAGCGCATGAAAGGTCCGATCAGGAACACGATATCCTTTGAAGTTCTCACGCCAGTCCCGCTCGAGCCCTTGCAATCTGACTGTGCAAACGTCAACAATCCGAATCCACTTTTAATATATTCCTGTGTCCACAATGCGAGCGGCGACGCGATCGGAATATCAGATCGGCCGCCGTCCCCCACTTGCGTCCCCGGGATGCTATGTGCTAAATTAAACTCTTCAGAATATATTAACATTTGGAACGGGCGAACTGGAGGAATGCTCTCTCCTTAAATCGATACGATAGACCGATAGATGTCCTCGCTAAACGTCACATGCCAGTCACTAACCCATCTGAATTGGAAACGAGCACATCCAATTTCTAAAACCTATTTGATATTCGCCATTGGCAAACATCACAAAAAACTTAATATCAGAAGATATGGATATACGCTATAAATTAGGGTCGATATTCCATCAGATCTGATATATCCGATTCACACAAATACATATATTTTAATCAACTTACCAAACCCGCATGATTCAATAAACTACGAGACGATTCACATTTCTTATATGAACGTGCACGTATATATTTTAGATTAATAGCACAATTGCTGAGGATGACTAATACGAGAGTCATTCTTTACCTCCTTAGAAAAAGATACAAAAACAAAGTGTTTTGGTAATTTTTTTTAAATTTTTTTACAAAATCTCCTTTTAGCTCTACATATTTTTCTAAACGGTGTTCCAACCTTTTTAACCTGTCCAAAAAGACGGATTTCGGAAGGTCCCCAACATAGCCATTTGTTTCGACCATGACCTCCTCGTTCGTCCCAAACCGTCGTCAGCCGAGTAATTTTTTTTTAATTCTGTGAATAGGAAGAAGTCACTTGAGGTCAAATCTGGCGTATACGGTGGATGTTTTAATAATTCGAACTTTATTTCCAGAAATTTGGACATTGCAACTGCACATGTGTGAACTCGTGCATTGTCTTGATGAAAACGGACTCTTTTATTTTTTAAATGAGGCCGTTTAATTTTTATTTCATCACTCAACCGATGCAATAACGACGCGTAATACTCTCCAGTTATTGTTTTTCCTTTATCTAAGTAGTCGATGAAATAATTTCATGCGCATCCTAAAAAATCGGTTGTCTGTAAAGTCGGTTTACTGACGATAGTTGAACGTGACAACGTCATAAGAAAATACTGATGGAATGGTTTCATTTTTCAAAAGAAAATTTAAATTTTATTTGTTTGATAGATATTTTGTATGGATATAGAGAAGGAGGTAAATGGAAATCACAATTGAATTGATCAAGTTACATTTATTTGTACGCATAAATACAATTATGTCAATTTAGCTTCTAAAAAGCCCCCCTCAATGTGTTTGATATAGGAGAAAATTGTTCCCTTTGACGGCTGGCTGGTCCAACCTGTCATTTCAGACACGTTGTTATGATATGTGGAAGATTTAACATTTATGTTTTAATTTTTTGAAATCATAGCTACGCTCGATAATTATTTCGATCGAATAGTAAAGCAATTGATTTTTTACCCATCGTGAAATAGTTCTGTTAACTTATTGTTATAGTTTTGTCAATTATAGCATAACCTACAATCGCTGCACTAGCGGACCGATGCTATTTATTTTAATGATGAAAGCACGAATATTCGACAATATATCACTGAACATATATTTAATATCGAAAGAATCATTACCTTTATCGCCGTTGCTATAAACAATTGACACCACATTCACTTTTCACTGCACTCCATACTTGACGAAAACATGTAAATGTATTATTTTGTATAGCAGCTGTCCACGCGGACGCATCGCTCACTGAAGTAGGAGACGCTCTCGCTTGCACTTCAAGCCTTAAATGGAACGCCTTAGATCAAGGTAACGCCGCATGCTTAAATGGAACGCATCAGAACGAGGTAACGCCGCATGAGTCATGTTTTCTCGTGCGTGCAGCCGGCTCCATCGAATTATAAGACGTTGTCACGTCAAAAACGGTGGACATAACCCTTCCAGCCGATTTCACCGTTCTAACCTTTTTCGGAGCCCTTTCTGATGCAAAAACCCACTGTTTTGATCCATGTCTCATCGACAGTTATGTATCGACGCAGAAACTCATCCGCATTACGACGAAAAGGCGCTAAAATAGCCTGAGAGTCAACCACACGATTGCGTTTATTCTCTTCTGTAAGCAAATGCGGCACCCATCTTGCAGAAGACTTTTTAACACCCAATTTTTCATGTAAAATTGTAAACACTATACCTTGTGAAATGCCTGCGGCCTCAACTATCTCTCCCACTTTGATGCGCCGATCGCCCAACACCATATCATGGATTTTGTCAATCATTTTTGGGGTAGCCACTTCTATTGGCCGTTCCGAACGATGTTCATCTTTTGTCGATGTACGGCCACGTTTAAACTCATTTACCCAATTGTAAACAGTGGCAAACGCTGGTGAAGATATGCCATAAACTTCATCCAATTCGGCTTTAATGTATTTTGGTTTTAAAACTTTTTAATGTAAATGTTTTATCACCACTCGAAACTCACTTTTTTCCATTAAAAAAAAACGAAAGTACTCTAATTCAATCGACGATAAAAATAGTAACACGTGAGCGATATATCAAAAACTATAACAGATGTCTACTTAATAATGACACTTTCCAAAAACAAACGATTTTAGCCACGCGAGCGCCATCTCTTGCATTTTTTTAAAGAGCTGATGAACGACCCTCGTATATTAATTGACGAAAAAGGCCAAAGTGGATTTATCGGCCATTAAAATCACGGCGAAAGTTTTTTGGAATTCGCATTTCGACAGCTAAGCTAGAATCATCAGATAAACAACAGTTGTTTCTCTGATACTGTAAGCGTAACTAGCGAAATATGCGAAAGATTTTGAAAATCTATAATGAAAAATATTGTTTGTGATTTTACTATTGGTAAAAAAATTCCACAGTATGGAATCTAATCTAATCTAATATAGATTGAAGATGTTCGTGGTCAACAATGTAGAGGAATATTCGAGCATTTTAATTTCTTTCATCATTAACAAAATATAACAATTTTATTGCAACTTGATGAAATATATTCAGCTCACTACCTGTTATTTTGAACACAACTGAATTTGGTACCGGTAACTTGAACTACCCCCAGTGTTAAAAAATATAGGGATGAGATGAGAAATATTAGTTCAAATTGTGGCAAAATATGATGAATGCGCCGGTAAAAATAGGATTGGGAATGGATTCCTGATGGAATTCATTCTAAGTAAACTTTTTCATGAATATGCATATTGAATTCGAATTTTCTAGCTGTTACCATTAGAAATAACTTGTGAAAATTTGTACAGTCGCTGATTGATGTGTCATCGAGTTCAAAGATGCTGTTAGTTTCAAATTCAACATACCTGATGTTATTATCCCGCGAATGATTCCTACGCAAGTAATACCTCGAATATATTCATAAATGAAAAGAAAATTACACAACACAGAGCACAAAATGATTGTAACAATGATATTTTTCATTATTCATGGAACCATTTCTTATGGATCAATCCCAGTCGAGATATTTGCTAAAAATGCTTCAATAATCATCAACAATTAGTACAATATGAATTAGGTAAGCTCACGTTTGTATACAGGGTGATTCGCAAAAAGCATTCGTGAAGAGTTTCTGCCTTTCTGAGCCGAATTGATATTTGAAATCTTAGAGCACTTCATAAAGAAATATGAAATATGTAGTGAACATATTTCCAATCATTCATTATTTCCGGTTATACCGAAAGTCACTCTTAACTTTCTTATTTAAAATGGAATGCTATGATCTTCATTACCTTGCCTTCATCGCCTCTATACCTAAATTCAACTGTTTCCTCGATTTTTGTGGAAGAATTCTCTTTTGCACTACCAACTTAAAAACCTCCAATTTGTTCATTTTCCAAAACTCAGATTTAATCTTTTCAGAATCGAAAGTAAAGACCTTAACCTTACTTTTGATGTACTAACGGTCAGCCAGTTCATCATAAAACGTTCGTTCACGAGGAGAAAGGGCATTCTGAACATACAAGACTTAGTTCTGTATGGGGAAATCATACAGATGACGGACCGTTCAAGTACCTTGGGGTGTGTCTAGATAAAAGGCTGACTTTTAGGGAGCATCTGGAGAAAACCACTCATAAAGCGATAAGGGCTCTGTGGACCTGTCGTCGTACAGTCGGAAGAACCTGGGGGACTCACACCACGGATGGTGCACTGGGTGTACCACCACCATAGTGAGATCCATTGTAACATACGCTGCAATCGTGTGGTGGTCAAAAACAAAAAAGATACTATCCTAGCATTCCTTGAACAGAGTTCAGCGGCTGGCGTGCTTAGGAATTACAGGTGCAATTTCGATCACTCCAACGGCTGCGAAGGAAAGGTTGTTGGGGTTGGAGCCACTGCACCTCACCGTTCAGGGAGTAGTCATAAGAGAAGCGTATCGCGATTGGACAAGGAAAGGCCGAAGCTTCCTCGGATTGCTTGGATGAGATTCGACAGGATCAAGATTCACAGCATTTCCGTACCATTTACGATTCAAACCTTGAATGGGCAAGATAACGCTGTGTGCAATCTACATATGATACCAGAGGGGATTCCGTATGCGTTACTCTTTTCGCTCTGAAATGGTTATAATTCGGATGGGGCACATTTTTTCAAATAAATTGTAGGTATGAAAAAGTTGCATTATGGACCCAAAAATCCATGTATACCATTTTTTCCTGGACCCTTCAGTAACCCACACATTAAATTTCATAAAAATCTATTTACTGGAAAAAAATTGATACTTTTTTACTTTTATCGGCTAATCACCGACGCCAGGAGGCAAGCGCATCCCGACCTGACTTGTTTGATGGAACAAAAACATTTTCATGTTGTCCTGTGATATGGGTTGGTTTGTGTTTGATAATATCTACTTTTATCCAATCTTCTTTCTCATCTAGTGAATATCTAAACATCGTTGTACCAAATTTATCAACTCTTATCCATCTTACTTTGCGAAAAAGTATTTTTTCGCCCTTGTTACTATTATTTCTGTCAAACAAGTTTAACTATCGAGGCAGTTATTTCAGATCAATAAATTTATCTCCCATTCTGGTTAACACAAACCGATTTCTTTTCCTAGCTTCCCTCATTAACGTCATGTACTGATCAACTGTATAAATGTATTGAGCTTTTCGAATACATATCAATACCCATAAAACTGTGGCCAACCTTTGGAAACTTATGGTCAACAATCTTAAAACGTCCCTGGTGTACTAGATAATGCCATAAACAAAGTTATCATTTGGTCCACCTGCAGAATTGCTCCAGAGTATCAAATGATCATTTCCAATATCAATGCTTTTAACGCATGATAAAACACTGCTTCAAACTTCTTCTGGGCCTCTACCACCTTTGCCTTCGGTCCAAAAGTGAAAAAATCCTTTACCAAAAGTATCACCTTTACTTACACAAGGAATCCCCGAACTGTATAGTCACATTTGTATAAGGTAAAAGGCCACACTCGTAGACTGATTTGGTAGAGGCAATATTTTTTGCATATCAAAATTTATGTATAGAATCGTACCCTCATGTATTCTCCAAACGCTGCCTTATAGCGCCTAGCACGTTCGTCATTTTTTTCTTTCGAATTACAATCTTTGCAGGTATTTGATTTTGGAGATTCAAAGTCTTAGATTCGGAAGAATATTTGTATAAATCGACTGGTTCTGGCAAACTGTAGATTTTGTTCAGAATACTGGTCCTTGTATAGCTTATACATTTTGTTTATTGATAGCATAGGGGATAAGTAAGTATAAGCGAATAAAAGAGTCAATATGTTGACGGACTATTTCAAGCTGCTCGTTGGGTGTTTGGTACTTGCAGTTAATATGCCCGAACTCACGATCGCTTAATTTAAACTGTACAGCAACACCAAGTTAACACATCAATTTACGATTAGCTTATATAACTCAGAAGGTAATCTCTTCTTGCGCAATTATCAAGATTCACCTTCTTGCTTCAAATACTTTCAACAAAACTTGAGTTAACGTGTTTTGCACCAGGTTTTAAGGTCGATATCTATGAACCAGTCTATACTAACGCGAAGAAAATGTGTTAACACCTTTATACATACCATTTTCGGCATCATAGTAAAAATTGAGTTAACACCTTCATGCACTAATAGCTTCAATTGTTATATATTTTCACCGTTTTGATTCAAAACTTCAAAAATTCTTGAGCTAACTCTGTAAAGCTTCAAATAACTGACAAACTAACGCAAACAGAAATGGGGAACAGCATTGGAAAAACATCGGTATAACCGGAAGCGCAACATGATCCAATATATTCTGACGAGACAGATAAAGTCGGAATAGCTTTTAAGCCGTCTGGTACCTCGTACACATCCTGTTTAATTTCTAATTCAATATCTATCAAGGAATTAACCTGGGAGGTTTAATATTTCGCTATTTTAATACTATGCATCCTACCTAACAAAATCGAACATAATGGAATTAAATCCATTAGTTTGTAAGTGAAATGGCCAGCGTATCTTCTCATTATAATGATTGATCGTGATTTCTTAGGGTAGAGCTTACAATAATTAATAATAATCAACTTGTAAAAAATCATATTAATCATTGAGGTGTTTGTAGAGGTCGCTGATTCTAGCTTTCCTTCTCCAACTCATCCCTACTAGATGGTAGAGATGGAGTGGCAATGAAGCATGTATTTGGTTAGTGTATGTTTGTATATATAACATATGTACGTTGACGGACAGACCGGACATTTGCTTAACTGGTGTTATATATCAGGGGATTTAGTTGCCTCGCTGGTCAGGGAAATCGCCTTATCTCCCACTTCTCTAGGCGTCTACAGTTTCAACGATTCCAACTAATCCTTTATTCAAGCATACAGGCGAATTTAAATTTTCAGCTCCATCAAGTATGTACTATACTGAGTGTGCGCGTAACTTCTTACCATTGGTAGAGGTAGAAGATAATTATATACTTATTTACAAATGAATATAAGAATACCCAACTTACAAACTATTACGTTATTCACTCATTCTGTTAACCATTTAGCGAAAGCGAAGTTGAATGTGAAGCTTCTGAGGAACAAGAGAATTTTTCAGAGTCGACCATGGAAGAGGAGCTTGATGATCCTTAGATTATATTATTATATTTGCCATGAAAATGCAATAAAGCTCTTGGTCGAGAAGTTTAACTTCATTGACGAAGAAATAGGTAATCATCACTGTTGCAAATGAATGTTACATTATCTGAGATAAATAGAAGTATAATGAGTAGAGTTTCACTCCTCACTTCTCCCAAAATATTCATCCCGGATAGAGGAAATTGGAGAACGTAACTCTCACCCTATTGCCACCAGGTGGGCTCGTATGGTTCATAGACGGGTGCAAGGTAGGTCAGGGTTCTGGAGCGGGAGTGTATCTAAAAAGGCCAAAGGTCACTATCTCAATAACTCTAGGTGGAAGTCTACGTAATATTGACTTGTGACGTAGAAAACCTGAGAAGAAACTATGTAAATAGGCGCATATATATTTGCACAGACAGCCGGTCGGCTTTGGGAGCTCTCACGTCACCAAGAACCACATCAAGGCTTGTAAAAGAATGCAGTGATACACTAGCTGAACTAGCCAGGAGAAATGAAGTTCAACTCGTCTGGTTCTCCCGACACAGTGGAGTTGAAGGAAATGAATTGGCTGACTACTTGGCCAGGCGGGGGTCGTCCAGCACCCCTATCGGCCCGGAGCCAACGGTCGCTTTATCAAATTGCGTGGAGGGTCTCGCCGATCTAGGCCAAGTGAACAAAGAGTGGTCTGAGCTGTGGCGAGAATCACAAAGCATGAGTCAGGCCAAGCTCTTCATCGAAGAGCATGTGCCTAGACTCTCAAAGAAACTCCTTTCTCTGAACAGAGAGATGACTGGAATCCCAACTGGTCACTGTCATCTTAATGAACACCTTCATACTATGGGTATCGCAGATGATCCTATATGTAGGAAATGCAGGAAGGCGGTGCAAACTGCCTCTCATATCCTGTTGGAAAGCCCTGCATTGACATCTCTCAGACACTGTCACTTCGGAGAATCAAAACTGCTCTCAGAAAAACTTATGGAAGCCAGCATTGGCAATATTCTGGAACTCTGGAGAGCCACGAACCTTCTAGAATACAATAGGTTTCTGACCATGGGGCCCTCCCCTCAAATGATGATGATCATGAAGAATGAGTACAGTCAATACTCTCTACACAAGGTCTGAACGCTCGTGACATAACTCGTACCTTACGACCGCGGTTAAGTACAATGCTGCAATACCGACAATAAAACAATAGTTTCATTTATTTTTTAGGACACACGTATTGGGTTCCTATTTAAACGAGGTTGCCAGATGTGAATCGAGTCCTTAGTTGCACCGCATTTGTTTTTTTACATGATAAAAACCTGTCTTCTAATGGATCTGTTTGAAATTTACACAGCAATATGTAATTTAAATTAGGCTGATTGAAATAATACGAAATTATTTCTGAAATTTCGCGAACCATATGTGGTCATGCCGTATCAGTCGGTGTTGTTATTTTATTTAGAGCCGAACTAGTATTCCACGTATCGAACTTATTTAATAAATTTCTCAAAAATTTGATTTTGGAATCTTCCTCTAATTTACCTTTGATGACAGATTCCTGGAAAATGTAACTTGATCGTTTCCGTTTGAGGGGAGTCTTTACATTCATTATTTTCCACCAACTTAATATAATAGACAGTGCTCTTAAATTCGAAGTATCATCCAAATTTAACAATTTATCATGTTCCAGTTCATGCATTGTTCAAAGCAGAAAAGAAGGTAATGTTCTCGGCTCTCGAGTTAAAGTAAGGATACTGCATATTTGCACTGGTGCGTGGTCCTGTTGGAAGAGCAAATTTTTTGCCAGATGTGGCCGCTTTCGCTTCAAATCGGCGTCGAATCTATCCAACACCTCTGCATAATATTCGCCGGTGATCGTTTTGCCTTTTCAAGGTGATCTATATGGACCATACAGTGTGCATTCCAAAAATTCTGTCGTCATCACTTTGTTGGTCGATAAACCCACTTAGGTTTTTTTGGCTCCGATTCGCCAAGACAAGTTCACTGTTTCGACTGTTCTTTGGTATCTGATGTGTTGTGATGGATCCATGTTTCGTCCACCACGGTTACACACGGAGCAAAAAGTGCTTTTTATCGTGCTTGAAGATCGCTAAACAATCCTTTCAAGTTGTCACACGATCGTGCTTCTTGTCAACAGAGAGCAAATGCGACCCTCATCTGGCAGATAGGTTTCTCATATTAAAAAATGTATGCAAAATGTTACGTACCCATTTGGTTGAGATGCCCATAACCTCAGCAACTCTCAGCAAACTCGCCGATCTTTCGAAATCATACCATGCATTTTATCGACGATTTCTGGCGTTGTAACCTCAATTGGACGACTAGAACGTTCGGCGTCAGTAAGTCACTCGTGAATCGTTTCAATCGATGATGAATAGTCCCCATAATGTTTAACAAGCTATGTTTTGGTTTGCGTAATGTTTTTTCAAGACGCAAAACTCACTTTTTTCCACGTTTAAAAAAATCTTCAAGGCTGCTTGCTTTCGATGGGTCTCAAAACAGAACTGAATGACATATCAGTCTGAAAATTTCAATGCCTTCTAGTTAAAGATGGTACAGCACAAATGTCACATGGGATTTCCGATTGTGGCGTCATCTGTTTAATTTTTAGGGATTTATCACCTTGCCCTCGTATATTAGGTTGGAAAATTGTGGATAGATGGCACAATGTGGATACTTGAGACCCTGGACCATATTAGCCACAGTGTCATTTTTACCGCAAATACCTTCTTAATTCTATGTTGCTCAACTTTGCTTCCAATATTTTCGGTTATATTAGGGTCATAACATTGTGACTCTGAATATTCCTGAAAAATTTCAATTCAATACTGCACACACTCTTCGACAAAGCAAAAGTGGCAAGCTGAATAGTTATGTTTGATACAATGTTAGGAGTTTATGGATATGAAGTTGTGTGGACAAATGGATTTCCCAAAAGATGTAAAATTTGCCATTCTGATAACCAATGTACCGAATAAATGACAATTTGTCGATGTTTTCTTCTTCGATGAGTTGAATCATGCCATAGTTTGATGGAACTTGCACTATTTATTACCAAAGATGGCAAAACAAAACGTAACCACTCTTGAGAAATATTGGACCCTCACTTTTAACATCAGATCAAAACTTCCTCATGGTATATGAGGGTACATCACAAATGTCACATGGAATTTTCGATTGAGGCACCGTCTGTTTCATTTTTCAGGGAATTTTCTCCTTGCCCTCGTACATTATATATTGTAACATAAAAACTAAGGTTTACTTTGTTAACTATCACTGAATTTATACAATAAACGTTGATTGTAGTTTATTTTTGATGAATTGCAGCTGGCTTTTTGGAAATGCAAACAACAGGTTGATTTGATATTCCTGGTAAATATTAGGGAAATTGAATTTGTTTACAAAATGATTTTCAGCATGTGAAGTTTGCAGTTCGATTAGTGTTTTTCACCATTCTACATAGCTTAGTTTTATTGTCAATATCATTCCGCACAGGAAGGAATGTTTCGTCTAAGTAATGATTTATAAAACTGTAAATAAATCTATTCGATTGTTAGGAACTTCTTATTAAGGAGGGAGTATCTTCATCGTATGCAAATCGTTGTGAGATGCGGGCAGTATGAAAGGTTAGGCAAGATCGGAAAGTATTGGCTTAGTGCCCGTGCGAGATCCGTAATGTCACTGGCGTCCGACAGATGGCCTCTCCGAGCTAAGCTTAGGTAAACGAGCAGCGACCAGAGCTTTGATTTCCGCGGATTTATGTATTGTAAACGATTGCTTTATGCGATATGAGACACCATTTACATGAAAAATGTATCTGGGAAAACGTCCTTATACGAGCTTTGTTTTCGATACCAGAAAATATTGCCATGCCACTGAACGTGACTGCCTCTAAAGTAATTGATGACGCCCGCTTTTGCCGTATACGTGGAGATGACCTGCTACCTAAATTGCTTCAAATATAACGTTTAATAATTGAAACTAAATGGAGTTTGTGCAACTGCAATAACACAATTTGAACCAATTTTATTTCTGTTATTTATGGAATCCATTAATAAATGGCACGTTGAGAAATGACAATAGAACGCTCGAATTGTTCCCACAACTATACATTCCACTCTTAGGAACAATTACCTTGCATATTCACTCATAAAAGTCATATGTTCTGAATACAAACGCACTTATTTGTTCATTTAAATACATATAGGATACGGACGGGCAGAACGGATATGGCGGGCATAAAGAATAATTTGTAGTTTTTAATTGTTACGCGTGCGAGCTGCTGTTTAGATCACTGTGTCATGAGCGGCAGATCGAGAGAACAACATTTATTCGGTATAAGTATAGTTACCTAACAGACGTCAGTAAACTGTAGGTATGACACAAAACACAGTAAGAATCAACATAAACATTCACTTGGGATGCCATTTTGCAACGCATTTTGTTCAGTCATAACACTTTCATACAATAAGAATCCAATCAAATCTTAAGAACAGGCCAACATATAATTTTCCACAAGAAACAGTTGAAACTTCGTTTAATTCTAATACTTATCACCTGTCACACTCAAGATCGCCTACGCGCCATTAAGACTAAATGATACTGCCCTATGCTATGACTCTTCTCCAAGTCTACAGTTGATTTTTGTACTCAGCATTCACGCCTTGTACTGTAGAGGGTATTGGTCTGGTTCGGTCTAACTCAAGAGACCAGCAATCACCTTGCATATTCACTCATAAAACTCATATGTTCCAAATATAAACGAACTTATTTGTTCATTTAAATAAATGTAGGAGACGGTTCTGTGTTCTTTGTTAAATGCAGACCAGACCGAAATTAGCAGATACAAATGGATAAATCAAGCTGAGATATTTACTTATTACTACGTTGTTAATAAAAGTATATTGTTTTAAACATTTTTTGAAATAAATATATTAATTGAATGATGTTTGTATGTATTTTGCAATTTGATTAAGTTTTCAATACTGGTAGGGCAAAACGGAGCCGGGTAAAATTGATACTATCCATTTTGACCGTGACTGTTTTCCATATATTTTTAAATAGCAAGCATTTTTTTTATATTCTAGGAACGGAAGACCAAGATATCCAGTAGAAACCTTACAAAATGCTATTTTAGAAACAAGTCGAAGATATGGGATCCCTTACGCCACCTTGTATAGACATATGAGTTCAGGGCGTGTTGCCAAAAAATTAGGATGATTTTCTACTTTTTTCACCCCAGAAGAGGAAACCGAACTAGTGAGTTATGTGCATAAAATGGATTCAACGTTTTATGGTCTCACACGAATAGAATATCCGGAGAGTTTGCAAAAAAGGGAAAAGAGAGCGTTTTACACAAAATGTAGCAGGAAAGAGTGGTTCAAAACCTTCAAACTGCGACATAAAAACCTGGTATTGAGAGTCCCACAACCAACATCGGTTTGCCAGAGCAAAGGGTTTTAACCGTGAGGCCCTTGACCGATTTTATAATAATGTCAAACAACCACATTGTGCGTTAGATGATCTTCAATATGGATGACACTGGAGTGAGAACCACATTCACAAAGACACCAAACATTTTATACCATTCTGGAAAGAAGCAAGTAGGAATAATTTCTTTAAAACAGTTGTTTGTTATTGCAGCGTTGCTGGTTCATATATTGCACTTTCTTTATCTTCAAACGAAAAATATTTGATCAGCGATTGCTAGATGGGCCTTCAAAAATCATGTAATATTTCTATTCATTCCTCCGCACACATCCCATCGTCTCCAACTTATCGATCTGTCTATTGACGGCCCAATAAAAACGTACTTTGCTAAAAGAACATCCAAGGAGAATAATAAACCAACTTGATGTTGCTAAGATTTTCACTGCGGATTATTTAAGAGGAGCATCCCAAGCTAATGCCACAGTGAAGAGAAAGGTCCTTTCTGATGCAGCGGGGGCTTCAAACATGGAGAAAAAGACCTATGCTAAAAAACCCAAAGGCAGTGAAGGTTGGGCTTATTTTTGCAGTGTCTGTACCGAAAAATATATTAATCCACCGACTGAAGATTGGATACAATGTTCAAAATGCTTAGAATTGACTCATGAGACCATTTTGCCCCATCCGAGGCATATAAGGCTCATAATGAGAACGAATAATTGCTGGCACCTAATATAGCTCAAGATAATTCAGTGCAAACACCAGAAACAGACAACAATACAAGTAAAATTACAGACAAGTCAGACATTAACATTCTGAAAGAAATTCGACCGATTCCTGGACAAGTTAATAAACGAAACAATCAGGGTCGCAAAAAGCAAAATACTAACAAGCACGCCAATTAAAGATGAACAACGTCAGAAATTTGAGGCTGCTACAATGAAGAAAAAGGTTCTTTCTGATGGAGCGGGGGCTTCAAACATAAAGGAAAAGACATATGCAAAAAAACCGAAAGACAGTAGAGGTTGTGATTATTTTTGCAGAGTCTGTATCAAAAAATATGTTAATCCACCGATTAAACATTGCTCTAAATGTTTATAATGGAGTCATGAGGCCTGTTATTCTTACACTGGAGTTGGTTCATACTTTTGTGACTAATTTGAGTTCTTTAATCTGTAATCTTTTTGCACGACTGCTGAATCTATTTTGCCCAACTAGGGCGGACAAAATGAACAGAGCTATTTTTTCTAGTTTTCTTTTTCATGAAGCAAATTTGTTACTTTTGGTGATACTAGTAGTTTTTCTGATAATCAAAAATAAAAATATGACTGCAACCCGCCTATTTATTTTATAAAAGTTGTCATATCCGTCTTGCCCTCCTCTCCTTTACCTATATAGTTCTATGGTTGTATATTGTTTGATAACTATCTTGGGTTCTATATTTTCTATTCCACTTATCGTTTTCATTGTTTCAGATTCAAGGAGGGATTCTATTCCTTCACCATCGAATACATTTAATTGGATGTTGTTGATCAGCCTGCCACTTAATACCATACAATTTCATTAAGTATTACAAGAATGGACACTCCAATTTAAAGGACCCGTTTATATTTTATTCAATATGGTCGTATGTTACTGTCAGATTAAATTTGATATCTATACCTAGAGCTCATACAGACGTAATAATTGTTTTTTGCTTTGCTCATAATTGGCATTTTGAGTGCCGACACTTGTGCAATGAGTAATTCAGTTTATTACCGAATAAACACAGATAGTTCCTGTCAGAAACGAATTAATCATTCACTATATTCCTGCAAAAAAAGGTAGCAGTATAAACGAGTTGCGGGATTCTCGTCGTTCGTGACTAGAATACGAGATGAATTGCGTCGCCTTTGGAGTACTTTCCGCAGCAAAGACGGCCAGTAATTAAAGCAGAGGATCCGCCCTGCCAGCGTGAACACCAATCACTATCTTTGATTGCGTAATTAGAACAATCTATGTCTTGGTTCGGAGTTTGTCCTCCAATAACAAACTTTAATTACACCGGCTGCTACTGGTTTTCTGCAATGTATTACTATTGGTCGCTAGATTTACACCCTGGTTTATTTTTACCTTTATATAAAGCAAAAATAAATCGTGGATAAATACGATCATACAGAGAATTTTATTGTTTCGGCCTTCACCATGATTGAATTCAATCAAATGGAATAGTAAAATACAAAATTGGAAACACGTAATTGATTGTTGAAACCGTCCGATGTAGCTTCAAAAACTGCTAAAATATGCAACTTTGAAACAGACAGATACTATTTTTTTATTCGTTTTCCGATATCAATTAGTCTGGTCACACAATTGACCTTTCACAATTTTATAGAAATTTGGTTCTATCGAAGCACGGTTCAATGATTTGTGTATATTTTTCAACACGTAATACACCGTTTTGTGGCAGGCCTTAATTGTTAAAATTTATTCAACTTTCTAGCACACTCTTACAATTACATGAAAATCTTGGTTTCTAAATAAACAACCATTATGAATAACAATGGTCATAAAAATGACTATGAAAACAAAATGGGAAACCTTTTAAATGATGAAACAACTTATAAAAAATTAAAATCTGACCCTACTTCATCAGTACAAAATAACATGAATAAATTGATAAATAAATGGCATAAAAATAAGATAATCCCTATTGAATTAAAAAATAAATTAATTTGCCATAATGGGCTTGCACCTTATATCTATATGCTACGGTGAGCAATATTTTGGACAAATTTTCGGCACAGCAATGGGATCTCCTATTTCAGCTACCATTGCTAACCTCGTTATGGAATGCCTAGAGGAATCTGTTATAAATTCATTAGATTTTCAGCCTGTATTCTTTAAACGGTATGTAGATGATTGCCTTATGTGTGTTCCCAACGATAGAATTCAATATGTGATTAATAAATTTAACAATTTCCATTGTAAACTTCAATTCACTTGTGAAATAGAAATAAACAATAACATTAATTTTCTAGATATGACCATTAGGCATGATGCAGATGGAAAAATAAAAACTTCTTGGTTTACTAAAGAAGTCTGGTCTCAACGTTATCTTCATTTCAATTCCGTTGCAATAGCTTGTTATAAAAAAAGTGTCATAAACAGCCTCACAGACCGCGCGGAAAAATTATCCCACGCAGAGGACCGTCCCAAAAATTTAAAAATTGTTCGTAATGCATTGGATATGAATGGCTACCCAAAAACTTTCTACAATCCTATCATTAAAGAGAGAATAAACAAAATCTATAATGGTTCTTCTTATAAAAATAACATAACAGGTAATACAGACAATTACATAACTTTACCATACATTCCGGAGACCTCAGAAAAAAAAAAATTAAGAAATGTTTGAAAAAGTACGATATAAATGTTGCGCATAAATCTACTAACTGTGTTGGGAAATATTTCTCAAATCTAAAACCTGTAATACCTAAAGATAAACAAACCCACACAGTATATAAATTGAATTGTTTAGATTGTGATGGAACTTATACTGGAATCTCTAAACTATATTTACAAAAAAGAATGTACGGCCATAAGTATAGCACAAGAAATAATAACTTAGAAAATTCCACCGCCCTTGCTAAGCACTGTTTTGATTATAATCATCAATTTGATTACAAAAATGTTAATATTTTAACTAAAGAAAACAATTATTATAAAAGATCTATCCTGGAAATGATTCACATAAAAAGGGATTCAAATTCTGTAAATCATAGGAACGATATTCAGGGATTGAGTCAGATTTATACTAACTTGATTAATTAAAACTCTTGCAAATTCCTACATACGTCCTTATAATGTTAAAAGTATATTTTAGGAAGAACCCTTAAAGTAAACTAAATTCCAATGCAGGTCTAAAACCTTTTCAAGTACGTCATAAATCTACATCTGGGTCGAGTTATTACAAACAAATAGCTTCGAACTTCAGTTGCTTTGAGACCATAGCAATATGCGTTTGTACATTATGAGAATATTACTTAACAGTGGTTTCTTGTTACAAAAAATCTATACTTTAATATTAACGATACAATTTTCGATTATTCGTGATGGTTCTGTTCGTTTCGACGGCGTGAGCTTTTTGATTGAAGATTGTGCGATATGGACGCTTGTGCTATTAGTTTTAGTTAACCCCCTTTTTAACAAAATAAGTCTTCTGATGATGGTCGTGAGATCGAAACGTACGTAAAGACGAACATTTATAACAGAGTGTTAATGTGACCTAATTCCCGAGAATTTTTTATATAATTCATACTGGGTCAAGAATCTTATTATATTATAAAATGATTATTAAAAAGTCAATTTTCCCTAGTTTAATAAATAAATGTGACTATAGTTTGCTAACATAGTAACTTCTTCAAACAAGTATTACAAAGTACTAACGAGCTACCTAATATATAATTTTAATGATAAACCTAGAATAGATGGTTACTGGAATTTTACCTAATTGGGTTCAACCCATTGGATCGGTGCAATTTGAGTCATGCATCTATTAATTGCCTTTCTATGTAGGAGAATTCAGTACCGGGTGTTTTTAAGGTCTACGTAAACTAGGTAGTTCCAGGTATGTACCTGGTTGTCAGGTCAGATAATTAGCATGTAGTACCTGCTGCCTAGCCCAACCACCTTTCTGTACGCAAGTATTTGCACAATAAGCAATAATGATTGCTTATTGTATTCCCTTTGTTACTAACCTATAACCTAACCTAACTTTGCTGATATGTAATGCAAATATTTGTAAATAAATATATGCAATCGCGCTAATCTCAATACTCTCAAGATAATCAATAATGATTTTTTTTTATATACTTTGAGTACACCAGAGGGAAACCTATATTGTTCGAAGAACATCGTGTGAGCCAGCAATGTTAGGTAGAGGAGATTTTTCTTGAATGTTTGGAGGTTATTGACATAGGAAAAGACCTCACTAGGTAAAGAGTTCCAAAACTTCGCTGTTCGATAAAAAAAATTAAGTGTAAGACTAAAAACCATAAGCTCTCAGGTAACGGAATCGCTATTAGGCGTTACTCCATTGCCAGAGTTTCTTCTCCTTATCTGTTTTGTTTCATATCTCTCTCCCAGCTTTCTTTCGCCTTCAAGATCTCTGTGATTAGCCCTCTTATAGTTTTCCAATTTTCTTCACAATCTGTCACCATTTTTATTACGTTGTCTGATCTAGCTGAATTCTTTTCATACTCCCATATCTTCAATTTGCATACAGTATGTTCAACTGTGTCTCTCTCCTCACATATCCAGTATGTATCGTTCTTTTTCAGCATTCCTACGATTAGCTCAACTTCATGTTGAACTATTGTCTTTGATTTTCCACTGACTACCAAGCCATCTGCGAATGCCACCAATGTCACTTCTTCCAGAACTGTCGTCGCTCCTAATAAAGGTTCCACAGTGTAGAACCCAATACGGAGTCATGTTGAACCCCGCATGTCACATTCGTTCTTGATTCTCCTACTATCAAGCACTTGTTGAAAATGAAGCTACAGACAAATTTCCTCAGATACATTGATATTTTACACTTTCTTAATTCCTCCACTATACCCAACCACGAAACCCACTAAAATGCGTTTTCACATCCAGCGTTACCTATTCACATGAACGGTTATATTTATTACATCCCTCTTTAGTCTTATCCTCGATTCCTTGTACTGTTTGCATAGCTTCCATATGGATTTCCTTCACCAACTACTAACATTTTAATTTTCTTAGTAATTTAGGTCTTCACGTAGCGTTTAAAACGTAGAATAATTTAGTCATGTTTATCAAAAATAATACAGATACATTATCCGATGAAGACAAATGTGGGGTTTTCAAGCTGACATGTGGGTCTTGCCATATGATATACATTGGTCAGACAGGATGAACCTTCAAAAAACGGATCAAAGGACATAGATGTACTTTCATTAATGATGAATCGGATTAAACCACGGTCGTATATACATCAGGTCTGGGAACTTGTATGTTTGACATGAGTCTCTTACGCGTCGCCAAACTCGTAGTCCCTCGCTTAGCTACTAGCTAGCGCTTGGATCGAAGTTTGATGTCAGGATTAGGTGCCATATCGTTCAAGTCCCACAATACAAAGATTGATTGATAATAACTGCACATTTTAAGTAAAATAATTTTTCTCGTAACGCAATATTTACTATTTTCATTTGAGAGAGGAATAGAACTGTTACTCTTGTCAAAATGTATTACTCATCTTAAAAATAACTTCCCTTTTTTCGTTATACATGCTCGCACACATGAAAGACCTCGTTAAAACGATTTCTATCCGGAATCGCAAGCATCCACTTTTTTCGGATTTCCGCATCTTTCGGCACTTTAAAAACAGAAGTTTCTTGCTTTACACTTATGCACCCCGTTTTGCATTTCGACACAATGCACAGTTTCGTAATTTGTTTCTAAAAACGCAGGTATTCCTTGTGTTTACAAGTCAAGAATGACAGTTGTCAGAGAACACTCTTCGACTACTGCGCCACCCTTTTTGGTACTACGTAACAGATGGCGTTTAGCGGACTCACTTCTCACATAGGAAACATCCTCGAGTTCCCAGACCTGTATATACGACCGTGGATTAAACCTTTGCGGAATAATTAATTATAGAAAACCATAGCTTTAATGATAATTTCAAGATTTTACACATTCAGAATGGACATAAATTAAATTTGCTACAATCCCTAGAAATTAATAAATATAAGAGGTGCGATATCTTATTGAACGATTAACAAATAATACTTAATAATTCTCCCTCGGTAAATATGTATGATATAATAATTTAGGTAAAATTCCAATAACCATCTATCATTAAAGTAATATTTCAGGTAGCTCTTTCGTAGTAATTTACTATTTTGTGATATTTGTTTGAAGAAGCTATTCTGTTAGCGAAACTATAGTCACATTTTAATAAATAAAACTATTAAAAATAAAACTTTTAATAGTAATTTTATTTCAGAAACTGTGATAGCAAGAGTTAACGATAATTCAATTTTATAGAATTTCCAGTTACAGGCTAGGTGAATTTCAACAATGGAGCCGACTACAGTTCAACTTCGCAACCGAATGTGCCCGTGTAACAGAAACCGTGGAGTCAATAGACCATTAAGTTATAATGGCCCGAACCAAAATCGGAAGGCAAAGACGATTTATAATTATTAAGTAAACGTCCAATGTTTACCAGTATCGTACTAGGTAATTCGGAAAACTGACCATTGCTTAGGTATACCTAATTATCAGATACCATAGATGCATTCGATAGCAACGTTTTTGATGCGATTGACAATTTATTTTGTAATTGATACTTTATCTATCTATTGGTCCATAAATTAACACTTTAGAAGCTACTGACACTTAATTGATCGGGAAATTTCTGAATAATCACGAACATCACGTGTTATAATATAACTGCGTTTTACAGTTAACCTTAGTTGTAACAACTTACTACTTGTTACAACTTCTTCAGTAGAAGACAATTTATTGGCTTATTCTATAGGCAAAAATAACGTTTTTTGTAGCGTAACCCTAAGGATCTAAGGGCTGCCGTTGTCGATATACAGGATGTCAAGAATAAAAATAAAACTAGATATACAAATTTATTATGTCAGTGGACATGGAACAAAAGAATACCAGCATTACATACTCAACAGTAGTGGAGGTGCGGGTTTCATCTTCATTATTTATCAAAAAAAATGTATATATCACCTTTATAATAAATTCATAAATTCTAAAATCAAGTACACTAGTACTCTCCTGCAATAACATCTCATCAGAAAGATATGATTTGATTCGCAATGAAACCGACCAACTGAGGGTGGCCATTTCTTGATTTCCTATTACTCCAAGATTCCTCAAGAAGTTGGCGATGGAATATGCTGTTGTAGACCGAAGACGGAGCTGGTCTTGGTCTTATGCAACTATTTTTCAAGCAGAAGTTCGTGTTATCCTGTCCTTGCAGATCGATCAACATTTTTTCTGACAGCCAAGCTGCTCTTAAAGCGATTGGCTCTGTAACTCAAGCAAGGTATGGAATTGTCAATAAAAGACTTGCATGCCTAGACAACAAGAATAAAGTGAATCTGACCTGGATATGAACACTTTCTGGCGAGGGGGGTATTGTATCGTATGGTGTTGGGGATATTTGCGCACTGCGACCTAATAGATCTACTCCGTCGTCTGCTGCTGCTGGGCTATTCAGAGTGTCTCAACGGCTACAGCATTTCCTCCAACCCTGTAGTTCTCAGGAAGTTCAGGATGTCGAATGGCTTTAAGTTGGCTGAAACTCCCTCTTCTATTTGGTACGCTCCCAGGCGTTGTGCATTTGGATTTTGCAAGATAGTGCATTCTGCGAGGATGTGGATAGAAGTTTCGTCCGGGCTTCCTACGGTCCTTCCAACCGGGCTTCCTACGGTCCTTCCAACCGGAACAGCCCTGTTAGGATTCCTGTTAGTATTCGGAGTTAATTTTTTCTTAGGCTGATGCAGTCGTTACAACTCCTCTGATTATAGTTTCCCAGAAGTATCTTTGCCTTCCTCAGTCCTTGTAGTTCTATCCAATGTTGATATATTTTATTGTCCACTCCTTTCTTGGGGTCTTCCAGTATTGTGCTAACACTTATCGCACACAGTAACTATCGCCGGTCCAGTCGGTGCAACGGCCTGGGGCCCCCGGGTACAAGGGGCCCAAGATTGTTTTTTTGCTTGTTTGTAAAACTATGATCCGTTGTCCTTGCGCAGTTGTCTGAAAGATCAAATTTCGAAAATACATTCTATCACGGAGTTGGCTAACTCAATACTGATCGAGTATTTTACTCTTTCCGCTAGCTTTCCGAACGTCTGCTCAGTAATTTTACTGTTTTTAACAATTCCAGTGACCGTTGCAACTGCAGAGCGCTCCTTTTCAAAACTGAAAATGATAATAAATTATCTGCGAAATTCGATGGGGCAAGAGAGACTGGCGCATCTGAGTATATTGTCGATAGGGAGTAAGGTCACGAACTCGTTGAGGGCGAACCTGGATGGAATAGTCGATAAGTTTGTGAAGGCGAAAGTCCGCAGGGCGAGATTTCAAGGAGTGTTACGTGGATATAAGAGTATCAATTGTATCGAAATATATCTGTGACTATGGATACATATGGATAAAAAACACAACCCAAAAAGTATTCATTTGACCTTTTTTTTTTGCTTGTAAACATTTTCTCCAGGGGGCCTCTACGTTGCTGTTGGACTGGGGCCGGTCGGGTTAGTTACACTACTGATTCCACAGAAGGGTCCACGTTCCAGAAATGGTGTTGCGGCACCATTTTTTTGCGAGTTCGTCTGCTTTTTTGTTACCCTCCACTATGGTGTATCCCGGAATCCCTAAGAGGGTAACTGTATTGTTTTTGCTTCTTTAAGCATTTTCAGACCATCTTGCAGCTAATTATATGGGCGCTCAGCGCGTGATGGCTGCTTGACTATCCATGATGAATATTTCTTGTCTACGGAAGTCCCTTTCTATATTGAACTGGACACATTTACAGCTTTCAGAGTATTCGTTTCCAGGTCCAAATACTCCTATTTCAGTTGCTTCTACTGTTTTAGAACCATCACTGCACCATTCAATGGAATTTCTATTGAGTCTTGGGATGATGTTTTTGTCCCATTCGCTTTTGCCACTTATTCAGGGAGGGTGTAGCTTCAAAATGTATCGGACCAGAATCAGTACTTAGCATATCTAAAAGCACAGCTATATTATCCTGGACTTAAAATCCAGTACTGGTAAACATTACGTGTTTGTTATTAAATAGGTACGTGATGAAAAAATCTAGTGATAAGTGTTTTATTTCATCATGATGATTGATTATCGGCAAGTAATGGCTTCTAATATCGATTCTTCCAACTAAAATTAGAAGTCGTTTTCATTTTACAAGAAAATCAATCTATGCGTGAAGTAATACAGAGATAAAGAAAAGAAAGAAAGGGCATAGTATCGAAATTATGCGCATCTTCATCAACGCAAGCGCCACAACGGACGTCGATAATATTTCTCTGCATTTATTATATTTTTAAATGTGACGAGCATTAAGGTAACAAAGACGCTCATTTGTGCCAAGCCTTAGTTCAACATCAATGAGTGATAACTTAGCTTGTGAGATGCTTATAGGGTTCTTACATATATGTTAGGTTTCCTTATGCTCTTTTATCAGCAAACTTTATAATTACCTCCTGACATGAGGCATTCAACTGTATTTATTAAGGTATTCACGATTGTAGAAGTTCATTAACAATTAGGTATATTATTATTGTAATAATCGAGAAACATTTCTTATTAGCGTTCACCATATACATAACAATCTTGTAGGACAGATGTCATTAAATATTTTTGGTTCCTCAAGCATTTGGTTATTTGGGTTATTTATAGCTTGAAAGAGTTGAATTGGACGGCCACGAATTCGACACCAAACTACCTAGCCCTTTAATCCCTTACTCGATTCTGTCCGCTAACTTCCTGTATATTTTGAGGAATCTTGAAAATGTTTCGTTTCATAATGACGTTTAATGTTATATTCTTTGAGAACAGCTATGGTTTCATTGCAAATCAAACATAGTGCCTTCACTGTCTACTTTTCGCTTTTTTTCCATACTAGTAAATCACACACAAAAACAACGAGTCAAATCAAAATACTGTTACGAAGATGTCTTTTAAACACCCACAAATACGTTTGAAGGAGCTACGCACCACTTTATTTCGCTTCCTTCGCCTTCCATAGGTGGAATGACTCGCGGTCGCGCCGCTTGACTTTTTATACTCCAATTACTGTCATCTAGAAGTGAGTGAAATACACCAGAACTTTCTTGAAACAACTAGATTTTTCTCAAATTTTTAATTGTTGCTGCACTTTCGAGAGTATTACTAGTGCTGTCTGTTAGCGATAAAGAGTACTACCACTCCCTATCTCCGCCTGTGACCACCAGGCGTCGTCAAGTGTCGCGGTTGTAACAATAAAGTACAGTTAATTCACAATAGTAATTGAAGTAGCGAATTTAGCAAGCGTATGCTCACTCAGGGTGTGTATCCGGTGACTAGTCTAGAAATTATAAATAATGGCAGGAAAATCAAACGGTTTCGGCCCTTGGAACTTACTGGACCCTAAGGCTGGAACGTTTGTAGACCCCTGCTCTATATCATGACTGTAAGTTTATTTGAATTGACAAACATTTTTTGTAATAACTGCTTAATTCTCATTATGAATGGAGCTTATAGTTTCTACATTTTATTACAATAAATAATTTTTTGTGTGTTTCAAATTGCATTATGGATCCAACGGTACATGCTCATCTAGTTCAATAATCTGGTGATTATAGATTCGTGATTTGTACTGAAATTGAAATCTGCAGATACATAGAAAAGCTTATTATTCCTACAATAAGTAAAATTATTTCATATTCGAGTAATAGAATAATGAGTTATTATTATGATACATTGCAGAAAGGAATTGAGATATAATTGAATGGACATTCTCATATTCAATGACAGGCTGCAGCGAATCGCATTAAGCTTGAATGTTGGTTGAAATAAAATTCAGGTACAACTTTTCGATTAAATAAAAATATCTTCGTGTATATCCGCTCAGCGGAGTAATAAACGTTTATAATCGAGTGGGTATGTATCGTCTACAGAAACAGCTGTCAAAAAGTAAATTATGATTACAATAACTCAATCACGATTTAAGTTTTATACCATCTGACCATCGAGCAAAAATTAAATTCTTGGAAGAAAAAAGTTCAGACTGCACTCGTGAAAAAAACCAATCGAGGGGACAATATAAATATTTTGTTTATGCATTCACAACAAAAATTATGTTGACAAGAAAACAAAGGCGAGATAAGTCCTGATATGCTGAAAGGTAACCTCACAAGTTATAGCTAACCTTTACGCAGTTGCTCAAGCATACAGAGGACAAACGAATAACTAGTTTGGATCGCTAAGAGATGCAGCGGTTAGTTGGACAGCTTCCCTTAGACATACTACAGACTGAACGCCTTTTTGTTTCGTTTTGCGATGTGCATAGATCCTTAATCAAATTTTTCTGGTATTCTGTAGCTGTCGGTAAGGGAATGTGGGTTATTTATTTATGTGTATGTGGTAATTCAGATTACGCGGCTTCCTCGCTATATGGAATCTTGCCAAGTGTTTAAAACAGTGTTTGGTTTTTTCGCTGACCAATAAAATATATATCCCTGCATAAAATTAATGCTCTTATGTTTTATACATTAATCATAGCCCAGCATCAAAACAACTCTTATAAGATTATGTTTTTCCTCAAAGGACAATTTTATTATCATATAGAAACGATGTTTTACGGTCAGACGTTCAGTTTGGAATATATCTTCACATTTTTCGCATGATGAAATGTTGCCCTTATTTTTATGTTTATTAATGTAGATGATTCGAAATACAATAAAATCTATTTAGCCGAATCCTAGACTGTTTATACAGGCTGTTCCAAGGGCTTCATAATAATTCAGTTTAGGAAAAATCGAAAACAGTACAAATCAGGATTTGACTAGGTGTTTTATTGTCAAATAGAATTTCTGCGATAGGGAGATGCAGTAGGTGACTAATTTCAAATGATGAAAAGTCATTGATACATGTATGAATGAACTCATTGCGTAGATACTAGAATTAGTGAATCTACAGATTGGTTGGGAAATTTTTGAATGTGACTAGCGACCCAACGGAGAATGTTCCTAATGATAACAAAACCCTCAGCTTTCTCCCACTGAAAATTGGTGCAACCCTCTTTTATTTGCAAAAGAGAGGTATTTCAACCCCTCTTAGGTGTCGTTTTTCATTTAATTTTTTTACCCCTTAGAGAGCTAGCTGAGATACAAAAATGTAACCATTTTATTTTCAATATCTGAGGAGCCTATAGTTAAATTTTTGTGAGGTTACGTTCATCTCCCCTCGCGCAATATTTGTATATGCATGTTTTTTTTCAATTCAAATTTAGCAAATCTCAACAGATTTTGATAAAATTTCCTGTGAAGGTAGATTTTGTTGTTTAAAACTATTGTCCAAATTTCAGCTCAAGATATGAAAATGTTTGGCCGCAATTTGATTTTTGGAAACTGCTTCCGATTCAGCCGAATTAGTCGTACGGAAATTTTCTTTGCGGCAAAATACTTTCCTGTGGTATAATACAAGTTCAAATTCCTTTTCAAATTCAACCGATTTTTGTCCGTTTTCGGTATATATTAAATTGCCGCCAAACTATTCCTTAGCTTGAGTTGCAATGGACAGTAGTTTCTACATAACAAAAGCTACCTCCACTGGAAATTTCATCTAAATCGTTTGCTGAATTTGAATTTTTGTTAAAAATGTACATATATACATACATATTTCGGGAGGAGGGATGAACATAACCTCACAAAAATTTTACTATAGGTTCTTCAGACATTGGCAATAAAATGATTAAATTTTTGTATCTTAGTTAGCAGTCTAAGGGGTAAAAAAAACTCAAAATGAAAAACTTCTTTTTCGCGAATAAAAGGGGGTTGCACAATTTTCAGAGGGAGAAAACTGAGGGTTTTGTTATTCACATCATTACAAACATTTCCCGCTACGTCGCTAGTCATATTCAAGTTTGGCATCTATTAATTGCCTTTCTCTCTAGGTAAATTCAGTGTCGGGTCTTTTTGAGGTCTATGTAAACTGAGTCTCAAGTATGTGCCTGGTTGTCAGGTCAGATAATTAGCATGTAGTTAGTACCTGCTGCCTAGGCCAACCACCCTTCTGTATGCAAGTATTTGCACAATAATCAATAATGATCGTTTATTGAACCCCCTTTGTTTTTAATTTAACACAACCTAACCTAACCTAACTTTTTTTTTCTGTGAATAGGAACTGCTTTATGAATACCCGGAGCTTTTGATCTATCACTCCTGGTAGTGCAGAAATCACTCTAGATTCCAGCATACCTGCTAAAACCTCTCCTATCTTCATCCATACCCCGGAACCGCTTATCGCGTTACTTCAGGATATGGACTGCGTCTCTTCTGTGTTTCTTGATTATGTTTCAGTGTGTGGTTCCGTTTACGTTTCCGTTCGTGTTTGTGTTAGTGTTTAGCGCTAATTGTCTGTCTAGGATCTCGGGTTTCGTTGGAATGTTTCATAATATGGTTGATGCCCAAATTTATGGTTCTTGTGTCTTTGTTTTTTTTTTGCATGGAGGAGGGGACGGGTGCCCGTGCCTCCGGGTGTGCCGGATTCCTACCGACTAAAACCCCTCCTCCATGAGGTTGGTTCTCCATCTTAAGCCCCACAGCTATCTATCAATCATCTTCTTCTCAAGAGCTTGTGATTTGGAGTCCATAATCTATCCAGCGTTTGAGTGCCTGTTGGTCCGTGGGAGCGTTTCACTCCTACCCTCAACCATGCTGGTGACAGGGCTTTGAGTATTCCCCTATCCGCCACCTGGGGATGCGCCTGCATGCGGTTTCAGTTTCCGCACAAGAGAAGAGGCTCCTGCTTTCCAGGAACATAACTTAACATAACCTAACCTAACCTAACTCGAACTAACCTAATCTAACCTAGCCATACCTAACCTAACATTACCTATCCTAACCTAACCGAACCGAACCGAACCTAACCTAACTTTGTTGATACAGAATGCAAATATTGTAATCGCGCTAATCTTAACACTCTCATAATTGCTAATAATGATTGCTTATTGTACCCCCTTTATTTCTTACCTAACCTACTCAACTTTCGTTGTTCGGATGTTGTGACAAATCTATTTCAGCATTTTCATCACAGATTGTTTTCGCGCAAGATGGTAATGGTGAAGGCCATCGAGATATTTATGGGTGAGGGTGGGTTTTCCTTCGAATCTAGTCAGAATGTTTACAATCTATGACATTCGGAAATGGAAATGAACCTTGTGATTCAACTTCTATGGTGGAGAGGATATTTGAGTGCGAGATTTTCCAAACGAACTCGTATATTTCCATAATCTTGGTACGAAATTACCATCAAATCATCTATAAGATAATACATTAGTCGAGTAAGGGCTGAAATTTGAGAAAATGTGTGGAATATAACAACATTTAGATAGAGGTAAGTATTTGATAATAGAGTTTAAAGTATTAAACTACTGTACCTAAAAATGAGATGCTGGTGAATCCGTCTTGAACGGGGTCCGTAGCGCCACTGGGAAGTTATTATTTTGTGCAAATATAGAATTGGTTTCCCAAGGGTGGATGTCGGAATTAGAGTGAGACCCAGCGTAAACAACACGTACACCCGCGCTGTTTTTTCATTTTTCCGAGAGATTAATATTTTCGGACACACTAATGGCTGCCGTCACTGACTATATATCACTTGTTTCAATCTAGAACTCGTTTTATGTTTCACCTCCCTCTCCTTAACTCCAACCCCATTCTACACTTCGATATATGTAGTTTTTATATGAGAAAAGTACAACAAAGTATAATTCCGGGAAAAAACTTGACGTGATTTATACCGATTTCCCAACAAAGTGTTTTGTTGCAAGTGATTTTTATGACATATAAAATGTCAATCAAACTTCTTTGTCGTTAAATTTTACAGAGAAGATCTTCGCCTTGACTATCCTTCTAAAACTTTCAGTTTCGCATTGTTTACATCTAGTCGCGACACTGATTGAAGATCGCCTCAAACGTTTGTTTCTTGTGTCAAATGCTTGCGACAAAATGCAGCAGCTACTTATTGACATTCGAAATGCTACGACTACTAAGATTCATGTCAGTGGGATCCGGATGGTATTACCTTAGTGAACAACAAATTGAACATTTGTAGAATGAATGTCCCAAATTGTATAGTAAAATGTAAATAAAACCCAAATTCACACATGAATGGCTTTATATTGATGATTGTTTCACTTCACAATGGGATCCTGAGAATAAGCCATTAACTGCATATAAATAACATAATAAAATTCAAAAATTGAATAAAATCAGCCACCACGTGATGAAAATCTATTACCTTTAAAAGTTTGATTTCCACTAATTGAATAAATAAATATAACTATAGCTTTCATAATATCGTAGCTCCTTCAAACATTACTTTGTAATATTTGTTTGAAGAAGCTATGATGTCAGCAAAATTATAGTTATGTTCATTTACTAATTTAGTGAAAATCAAATTTTTAATGGTTATTTTATCTAAGTTTGATATATAATTCCTTAAGTACTATCTGATTAAAGGTGGGGTTGTTATTTATTGATTAATTATAAATATTTATTTTATTATTAGATATTCTTTATGTTGTATTTGTACAATTGTTCTGTAAAGCAAAATGATTGATATAGCTACATTAACAAATTGGAAAATATCCGATGTTGTCTTTAAAAGTTTTTCAGTTTCAGTGCTATAATTATATTTTCTCCACCACTAGCTGTTTCATATTGACCGAGGGAATAATATAAATCTAAGTAATAATCTAGTTTGAATTCCTTTCTCTGAAATTTGACTTCATTCAGCAGCTGCAATTATCATCGTGAAGGATTCCAACATTCACAACTCCTCTTGGTTCAAGTTCTCAAACAAGACGGATGACGCAGGACGATAGGCTTATGTCTTCGCCATTACCTATGGTCTCAAGCAGCTAATTATTGAACCAACACGGATCCCTGATAGCAACTATCATTATGCCAATACGCTCGATTCATTCCTCACTAACAATTCAGATCCACATAGGGAAACTCTTACCATTCACTCATCACTACGACCTGTCCCTGTTTTCTGTTTGGCATCACAATTCAGCCAACTGGGATGGTATTCGCATGTTTCCCTCCTAATTCTCTAGGAGAAGCGTATATTTTGAATCTGACGACCCAACGCAATGTGCCAAAGAGATTTCGGATATTATCTTGCTGAACGTCTGGTGGACCATGATTCAATTAAATTTGTTCTAGGGCGGTCGCTCCAGAACAAACCGTATACCGTCGGTGACGCGAGAACCCATAACTGGAGACCAGAACAGAATATGTTGAGGCCAAAACAATCTGCAATCACATAGATGCTCAGAAGGAGGCATATAACACCAAAATAAGTTGGCTCACGTGGCTCATGTTCGTTTTGGACTTCCGCCTAAGCAATTGGAAGAAATTTCTCTGCCAACTCATTCTCTCCGCTAACCATTGATCAGGGCACACTGTTTACTTCAGCACAAGAAGAAACCAGCCTCTTTGCTGAAATGTTTGCAGCTAATTCAACTTTGGATTCACAAGGGAATGACTCTCTTGATATTGCTGCCACCGATAACCGTATGCCTGAAATTATTTTTCGTCAGCGCAGAATTAGGCACATTATGCTTGATAGCTAAGAGGTCAGATGGAATGTCTGCTGTTCTTTTCAAGGATTGTGCGCCTGAATTACCACCATTTTTTGCAGGTTGCTGACTTTTTCATGAGAAGATGGTGTGTTCCCTTTCAGATAGAAGACAGCTAGAGTCCAACCAAATCCAAAAAAAAGCAAAAGACCTTTCCTAATAATTCCAGACCCATTCTCATATTATCTGTAATCTCTAAAGTGATGGAGGAAGCAAACAAGGTCGAGCTCATCTAAATTTCTAGAGAGCTCCAAAATCGTGAATGACCGGCAATATAGTTTTCGACATCAAGATCATCAGCAGACCTGCTTGCATGTATGACAGAAATCTATTGAGAAATATGTGGACCCTCTATCTGTAGTATTGGATATCATCTCCAAAGCATTTGTCCGAGTCTGGCACCATGGTTTGTGGTCATATGGTCTCAACTTTGCTGCTTACTATCGAGTTTTTTGTCAGATAGACCACTCGATGTGGCAAATAACGAAGTTCCCTCTGATATAATGGCTATTAAGGCGGGTGTTCTACAGGGTCTTCCACCTGTCTCGGCAGCAACTTTGTTCCTTCTCCACAGTCTACAGCTTTGCAGATGATGCTACACTCCATGATGCCAGAGGAGCGACACGGAGATAAGTCGAAGCAATCAATTAATGAAGATCTGACAACGATTTTTAAATATGTATCTGATAATTTGGTAAAGTGTAATGCAACCAAAACTCAAGCTTGTATTTTCTTCAGTATGCGGGTCCCACAATCGCTAATATGATGATGTCAGCTTCAATTGTTCCTATGAAGTCTTCCAAATCCATGCTCAGTATCACCCTCTCAAGGGATGATCGAGTGAGGTCTATTGCGAAAACCACTTCAAAAAACTTGATTTTCTATTCCGTCCCAAGAGCTACTTTACCTTCCAACAGCTCTTGATAATCTAAAAGCCACAGATTTCATTTGGTGTTCATCATAAATTCCATCAAGAGAGATTCTAGGTAGGCGGACTAGACGAGCTAAAGCTAGTCATCCTTTCATTGTCAAGCTTGAGAGTCGCCGAACTTCTACCTAAAAGACTTCATGTTTTCGTGCGGCAAAGTTGTGGAACACTAGAAAGGTAGTTCCTTATAACCTCCAAAAATTCTCGTAATATTCCTCTCCCAAATTTCACCGCTGGCTCACATAATGTTTCTCGAAAATTATAGGTTTCCTTCTCATGGTTTAAGTATAGAAAAAAAATGTGGAATAACGAAAACAACTCCATATTTCAGTACTACCTATTTCCAAAACAACTACAGATTACATCGAGATATTTGAATAATCGATTAAATTGATTTCCATATTTCGATTATTCTCATCATTATTTCTTATATTAAGCAAGGAAATATATTGTTGCATATTTACAGAATTTACATACTCCTGAATGCTAATTATCATTCACCTGGTAGGAATTCTCATATCTGATTTATTTGGAGACTAAGAGGCAATAAATTAAGCATATTATATTGGCATTAACAATATCGATTAAAGAACAAACACATTATGAGGTTTGTCCAAGCATTGTCATTTGTGAATTTATAAACGATCGCAGTGTGTAATCTCTTCGGGCAAGATGGTGAATATAAATTATAGTATATAAATATTGAGGAAAGTATTTTCGATAACCGTATTGCAGAATCGCGGTGGAGTTTGAACTACGGTGTTTCTTCAATATTGCATTCTGATCGTGCTTCGGAATATCTCAAACATTTTGTCCGAATTTTTATAAACTGCTTATCTTGTATCAATATTTGTAATTTGAAAGACGTATTGAGTTTTAGGGAGAAAAAGTTGATTTATTGTCAGGTCGGTTTTATAAATACGCTTCGTATTTACGAGTGATGCCGCAACTGATTAAGATTAAGTAAATGTAACTATATTTTCGCAAACACCGTAGCTCCTTCAAACAAATATTATGCAGTACAATTAATCCATTCTAAGTGAATAGTGGAGAATTGCACTTTATACAGTACGGAATTACCAAGAAAAAAATCTACATTTCATTTATAGTCTAGGAAATAAAGCACTAAAATAGGCCAAACCTTCCAAACTTGGCGCAGTTGGATGGATTGAGATGCGGTTTTCTGCATTCGATTCAGATAGTGATTTAGAAAATTTGTCTGGTATTCTTTTTAGCGGAAAAAATCTATTGCATTTCTACAGCCAAAAATACATTTTTCTGAGAGCACTTTTTGAAAAAAATTTATTACTCGGTGAATAATGCGTCAAACAGACTCGAATTGCTTTGTCGGGGGTTTTGGGGTCACTGAATACGAATATGCCATCAAGAAAATTCCCTGAGGTTCCCTCGAACTTCCCCCGGGGTTTCCGGGTGTCCTGACGTGCTAGATATCGATGAAATTAATTAAAAAATCATTTTTAATGTTTGTTAACTGTTCAAGAGGTGATATAAAGGTTGCTAGTGATGATTACGATATGAAAAAACTCTTCAGCAATACCTGAGCCCGGGTAACCACGTCATCTTCTAGGAATTTGTTAATTTTTCGTAATTAAATGTAACAAATTCTAGCTCTCGGGGGTTTTCAAAGTCGCCGATCACGACTATGACATCACTCGCAATGAACAAATTCCTAGAAGATGACCCGGACTCGGGGTACACCAGGAATTGCAGAAGAGTTTTTTCACGTCGTAATCATCACTAGCAACCTTTATATCACCTCTTGAACAGTTAAAAACATCAAAAATGATTTTATAATTAATTTCACAGATATTTAGGGCGTCAGGACGCCCGGATACCCTGGGGGAGGTCCATGGGAATCTCAGGGGAATTTCTTGATAGCATATTCATGTTCAGCGACCCCAAAAACCCCCCGAGAACCCAATTCGAGTCCGTTTTTTTATTCACCTCAAACAGTGCACTCAGAAAAGTGCATTTTTTTTCAGTAGAACTGCAATAAATTTCTTCCGCAAAAAAAATACCGGACAAATTTTCTAAATCTCTTTCTGAATCGAATGCAGAAAACCGCATCTCAATCCATCCAACTGCGCCGGGTTTGAAATGTGGAATGCTTTATTTCCTCGATTATTAGTCTAGTACAAATCGGAAATCTGAGTATGAAGCGGTGTTCGCTAAATAAATAACATGACGTCATACTTGATTATTCTCAAAACCAATTTCCCTAAATAACTGCCTCGCTGTCTTCGTCAAAGCAGGTATATTCCATTTTAACAGTTGGTAACACGTTACAGAGTGGCCGATATAAACAGTCGATTCTTTAAATTGGCTTGACATCTCGCTGTTGACAGTTCATGATTTGGTGAGAATTGGAAGTACAGAAGCAATATGCTTCTCACAACTACAATTATACCTACATTTATATTATGTGCTGTGTAAACTACGAAACGAATACATTTTTCACACCAGTATATCACACTGAAAAATGAAGGTCTAAGCAGTATATTTGTTTATCACGACGGAACATGGATCTTAGATGATGATGAACTATGAAAACGTTGAATTGTATGTTGTAGGTACTTCATATTGGTTGTACAGCAGGTTTTATTTGTACTGCACTAATATTTCTTTTAAAAATAAAGGATGTCGATTATCATGGTGAAATGGCTCTTAGTGAATTTGAAAGAACCCTTCACCATCTTTGTGGAATAAACTTATTTCCAAGAAATATGATATACCATGAAGGTTAAGTAGGACTTATATATTTTCATTATGATAACATCAGTATACGTAGCCGATATGTTGGCTGAAAAATATGGTGAACGAAGTGATTCGCCTTATCTGTTACCTCTTATCATTAGAATTTTAGCATCATTGATCACAACTTGGGTATAACTGAAACTTACTACAGGGCACAAATGTTAGTTCGTCGGGGAAATCAGTAGCTATGTATAAAGAGACTAGGGAAACCAACACCACAACTATGGGCGACTAGTCGACATACTGATGAAGTGAATTCTGTACAATTTATTATGTTTATGTCCTCGTGAAATAACGTCAAGTTACAACAGCAATTTTAATTCTCACAAGCGCAAATTTAACACAAATAAATATTATCGGTTCAAAGGTATCCACTTCCTCTTCAGAAGTTTTATTTTTAAACCTGTATTTGAAACTCTTAGTTATCAGAATTGTTTTATTTGTATATCGTTTTAAACGATACACTTCACTATTATGCGAAAAACCTTCGAACATGTTTTTACTAACCATAACTTGTGTCAGTCGCTCTTCTATGATGCTATGATGATGACATCGCGATTGATGTCTGCACATCTGAAAATATATTGATGTTCAAGAAGATACAGTCAGGAAAGACACTCGAATTAATTGAAAAATCCACGACTGTCACACAGTTATAGAAATATAAATAGTATTGAATATCAAACAGCAACATTGCATAATAATGATATTGAGGCACGATAATTATTCAAATGAATAAACAGTCAGAAATACTTTATTTTTCTGTATTATTTAAGGTTACCTATCGAATTATAATAAAATCCTACATAAAATAAATAATAATAAAGTCACGTATGTTTTGCCTTAAAGCTGTCAGCGTCGAAAGGCTGTAGCGTCTAGACGTCTTTGTGTCGAAACTGCTACGCCATAACGTTCCTTGATTGTACAGAGGCTGTGGGTACGGCGCTTTGGGCCGGTGGGTCGGTGCGTCCATGCCCCGCGGTCCTGGCAAAACTTGGGACTGGGCTGCTGGAAGCTGCCCGATTTTCCGGCTGAAGCAGGTTGCGATAATGTCTGTTGTCAGGTTCCAAACGCCAGATGTCGCCATAACCGAGAGAGCAGACTGGGAGAGCAAGAACTTCGGACAACTTCCGCCTGGGGGACTCGTGTGGTTCAGAGACGGTTCCATGATTGGGGAGTCGGACACCACTCGTGCTTACCCAGAAGGGAGGTTTCAGTTCCCTTAGTGGCTCACGTAATCATTTTCCAGGCCGAGGTCTGTGCCATCCGGACCTGTGCTTTGGAAAACCTGAGACTAAACTATCGAGGTAGGGGGTTATATATCTGCATTGTTAGCCGAGCGGCAGTGAACGCACATCGCGTCCATAGAGTGACTTGTTTATGGAGCCAGAAGGAACAAACTTCAGCTGGTACGGGTACTGCCTACTCTGGCGTGAAAGGAAACGAAGTGGCTGATGAATTGGCCTAACGGGGATCCTTACGCAAATCTGGCCTCGTTTCAGCGACCGAAATCTCATCGACCACCAGTGCCCTCGTTATGAAGTAGGCGAAGCTCCACATCGCGGGGATCTGACCCAAGCACTCGAAAACCCTCCTCTATATCAGCAGAAGAGGCCTTGAACTGGTGACAGGAGTCCTCACACTCCTCTGAATAAATATCTACACTTAATAAGCATTGTTGATGATCCCGGTTGCAGCAGATGCTGAGAGGCGGACGAAACTGCTTCTCCTATCCTTGTATAATATCCAGCACTGACTTCTCTTGGGCTACAACACCTCGGCAGCCCCTACATGCTGAGGATATGAGAGATTTGAGAGACATCAGCCCATGCAGAATATCAGACTTCGGCGCTGCCTTAAGCTTACTGGACTGACACTTTGGAACGTTGTCCTCGACACGTTCCTTGATCAGGATCCGCCTGAAGGTTGTGATTGGGATGGGTATGCGGATGACATCGTTACGATGGTGTTCGCCGATTCTAGGCTCGAGCTCGAACGACTTGGTAACGAATGCTTACGTTTGCTCTCAGCGTGGACCTCTGACAATAAACTGATGTCCATCTCCGTCGAAAAGACAAAATACATGCTCTTTGGAACTGAGCTCTCCAGAGACCCGCTCTTCAAATTCCAAGGCAGAAACATCCGCAGGGCAAGGGAGTTAAAGTACCTCGGCATTATAATTGACCAAAAGCTACACTTTGGAGCTCACATAGCGTACGTCAGCGCAAAGGCCAAAACCATTTTTCAGGCTCTGAAGCGGCACATACGTCTTACATATGGCACTATCTCCAAGTCACTGGAGATAATATACCACCGAGCCATAGTGCCGCTGATGAGCTATGGAATCTTGGTTTGGGGTCATAGACTCCATCTGGTCAAACATGTCGAGTTGCTGGACTCCGCCCAAGCGAACTGTCTGCTCACCATTCTTAATCTTTATCGAACAGTCCCAAACGAGACGGTCTGTGTCCTGGCCAAAGAACCGCCTCTTCATTTTATTCTCTCTGAGATCTACTCTATGGCATCGGCCAAGAGGTTTGGGACTTGTTCTCACATTGGTAACCCTCTGTCTCTGGTAGAGTTCAGGTTCTGGTCGACCTTTACTCGTCATCTCCGGGCCCTCACTCTCACACACTGGCAAGTTCTCTGGGGCAACTCCGTGAAGGGCAGGGTGACATTCACGTTCATCCCTGATATTGAGGAGTGGCTTCCAATCGCTGTCCCGTTGCCTACACGCGAAAACCGATCGATGTACCACCTCTTAAGTGGACATGGCAACTTTGGAAGTCACCTCTTCAGGATCGGAAAGTCCCGGGATGGCCTTTGTGTGGAGTGTCAAATCTTCGATGACCCTCTCCATAGGGTACTCTCTTGTCGCACATTCGATGTTGTCAGAGTTGAACTTGGTATCGCACTTGGTTGGCTCCCCAATCGTAAGCAGGACCTACCTCGCCTAGTAGAGCATATCGGAGAATATCAGGAGCTCGTCGTTGTCTTTGCACCACCGTAAATCCAGCACTCTCTTGTTGTGTGGCATCTCCATCTTTTGCGAACTCACATCTGTTCTTCAGAGCCTTACGGTTTGTTGCGACTACCACCAGTGTGGGCACGACTAAATGTTTGTGAACGTCTTTGTGTCTGCCTTGCAGAATGTTCTTGTAAAATCTATTTTTGTTGTTGTTATACTATTTTCTGACACGACTTTAAAATCATAGCCAAATAACACTGTCTAGCATGTAGGAGGGTTAGGTCTTAGGTACCTCCGACCGTAATTGTCTGGTTAATGGGCTACTGCCCCCTCCACAAATATAAACAGTTCTTTAACTCCAATTCTGCTTCGAATGTGGCTTCAACTTTCAAATAGAGGCATCGCACACCTTCCTGCGATGGGTGGAGGTGGGACCTCATTTTGCTTTTAATAAAGCGTGGACTGATTATTGTATCAAGGGGCGCACAATGGACCCAATCAAGTGGTCTAAGTGCTCTGGACTTATTTGCCCCCGTTTTGATTGATAATACCGAATTTGAATTCGTATTTAATGTTATTAACTATGGTAAAAAAGATACAAGATGTGGTGTATCCTCATGAGACGTAACTTTACTTACATAGAAGAATAAATTTGAATGTCTGTAAATGTCCGAGATGTAGGATGAGCTTATCTTTATTCTGATTTATTATGATCGCAATAAGGAATGTGAAACAATTATAAAGAACTACTGATTCCTCACAGTGAGAAGATAATTATATTCTGAAATTATGCTGGTTTCCGTGCAGAGCACGGGAACATCAACGCCATACGTAAAAGATATTAAGGAGTAAAACGCTTTTGTTATCCGTTACATTAAACCACACTAATTATAATACAATTAAGTGAGTTTTTTAATGTCACTGACGTAGTATCCACTGCCACCTCGCCATAAATTAACCGCAATTATTTATTGCTCCTTTGTATTTTTAAAATTACAGCTGGTTAGCAGTTGCTGAGCGGGTCGCCACGTTGACATGTGTCGCATTTCTAAAGCGCTATATATGGAGAGAAATGAGATTGGAATTAATATAATGTAGGAGGAAATTTTATAAATTATCTGCTCAGTGCAAGTTTTAACGCTCCAGCTGGCTATCAAAAACAACTATTTACTTGGAAATAAGCTATTTTTAACTTAAACAAGAATCCGTGCCGTAGGTCACAGGTATGTAATAATAATGCATTCATAGCACATGCCATCGAATACAAAGGACATTCGTTTAATCAAATATTCTGAAACTACACGAACCAGCAGTTCTTAGATTGAAAATTTTGCCGCTTTTAGATGAACATGTGTTTTCGAAGACCTTATTTGTGCAATTCGGAAATATTTAACCATGTTTCAATAACTCTTTCTTTTGGATTTGAAGTCGTAGCTTGATACTATCTTGATATAGTTCGTTGTACTTAGGCCAATTTTCGCGAAACACAAGAGAAACATTCTGTGGATCGATAATAACTTTGACTTCGGATTCGTAATCAGCGACCTCGAAAACCCTCGAATACCAATTTCCAACTGATTTCAGAAAATATTAAAGAAGTTCAGAAAATGCAACCTAGATATTTTTAAATCATTTCGATGTCAGATTCACAATCATGGACCATGAAACCCCCTAACTACAAGCAATTACAAGCAATAGATAGATAGATAGATAGATAGATAGATAGATAGTCATTTATTTTCCTGCAACACTATTACAGTAGGATTCGTCAGACAATGTAGGTACTTAAAATTATATTACATCAAAAATTAGACATGGATATACAATTTTAAGTTTTAATAAGTTAAGCCACTAAAATATAACACACACTAAACCTTTTAGACATTATTGAAATATTAAGACCTAGGGTAATATAAAATGATGCCGTAAAAGCAATCAAATCAAAAAATAAGTATCATAATACATACACTCATATATACGTATGTACATATACACAATATACACATATACACGTACGAGAATATACACATAATCCTAAATATTAAAAAACACATGTTGTCATATGTTAGTAAAATATGCAAACACAATAAATATTATTTGAAGCCTATTGTGAAACAAATTCCTCAAAAGAATAGAAACATTTCTGCAATAAATACGTGTTGAGATTTTTCTTGAAGGAGATAATGTTGGTTGATTCAATAGATTCAGTAGGAAGCCTATTGTAGATGTAACTCATGTTGTATTTAGATGATTTATATTAGAGATTCAGAGAATGCATTAAAAATGCAGTAAGATGCATTAAAAAAATTTGTGCATCAAACGCCCTACTCTAACGCATATAACAAAGTTGCCAAATATCTTCCTTGGGAGAATGCAAAAAACCGCTAAGCTCTATCGATCCACAGAACGTTTTTGCAATGTTTTTCCTAAATACAAGGCATTAATAAGTATTGTAGATGTAGTATAATTATTTTTATACCCTCCAATTCACTGATGACGTACCTAGATATTTATATAATATAATAAGTGTAAATAATAGTTTATGTTAACTTTCCTAATATCAGTTTTCAATCAGAAATATGTTAATAGTAATAACTAATCTCGGAAAGATCTTCTTTTGACGGATAAAAAGTTCACCTTTTTAATGTGGCTTTGACTATAGAAATTGAGCCCATCTTCCCTTTTCTCTTAATATTTCCCTAATAGCAATAATTTATTAAATTTTCGATGTATCAATTACTTTTCTTCTACTATTTTTTTGAATTTTTTAATCTATTAAGTTATTTAATAATTTTAATTTTAGGAGTTTTCTATGATCTTCAAATTGAACTCAGGATGACAGTCAATAATTATAACATTCATTCTGTATTCATCATCATCATCATTTAGGGGCCAGGGTTTTATACCTAGATGTACTTAGGCCGCTTGATTGGGCACATTGTGCGCCCTTCGATCAGAAACCTATTCTATTCTAGCAGATTTGTGGCCCACCAGAAGCCCAGAATATTGCTTACGCTGGCTTCCAGTTCGTCTAAAAGCAGTTCCGCTTCGCTGAAGTAAACGGTGCCAGAAAATGTAAAAGCGGGGCATTCCAACAGAATGTGTCAGGCAATTTCTTCTACTTCTCTGCATTCCCCACCTATAGGGTTATATAGTCATATATGATGCCCATGATATGAAGGTATTTGTTCAAGTCATCTCTCTAGTGTCTCTTCTGTTTTCTACAAAAGCCTAGGTCCAGGCTCTTTGATAAAGAGCTTAGCTGAATTTAAAAATTATTCAAATTCAATTTATCTCGAATAACAAGCAATATTGTATTCAGATTGGACTTAAAACTTTGAGTTTTTCTGATCCTTATTCATCAATTGACTTAATTTAGAATGCTCACACGTTTTTATTTCTATACAACATATAGTTTATCGAAACATTTTATTTTCATCATAAAAATAGTTTAATTCTTATAAATTACTTAGGAATAAATTCATTTCCTTGTCTTCAATATTATACTCATCTTATCTCAGAATAGAATGAAAATAATTAATAACCAAAAAATAAAATTAGAATGTATTCAAGATTATTTACAAAATAAGATCTTAGCTTTCTATATGAAACAATAAAATTAAAATAAATTTTGACTTTTGACCAAAATATTCTACTCATCCTTGATATTTGATTTTAATGTGATTGCTACCATTATTTAAAGTGTAATAATTATTAATACCTCAAGACATCATATTAAAAGAATAAAATTGAAATTTATTTCTATAAAACTCAGAATATTCAAATTCTACTAATTCATAACCTAAGAATATATCTATAAAATTTATAAAAATTATGAGTGAAGTTAACATGTTTATAAAAAAGGAAAATTAAATAATAAGAGAATGATAAAATATGGTTCATCGCAGTAATTGTATAAATATAGCATTTAAAATAAAACCTATGAAAGACCCATCCATTTTCATCCAATTGGCTATTTTTGTAAGGATTAAATTTCAATGTGGTTTTCATCATTCGTAGTTCGGGTAGTAGGTCGGGAGGCAACTACATCATATAGTTAATGTTATTATATCTAATGTACATCAGTTCCTCTTGAAACAATAAAAAAAGTTACCTCACGATTTCAATTTCTATTCCTACGTTACGCTAATTCGAAAAATAATTCTAATTAAATTTGGAATGCGTTCCTCATAGGTAGAAACGTAAAATAAATAAAATACCTCTGATATGGTACGCATCCCAGTTCAGATTAAAATGATGATTAATTAATTTCAAATCGATATTGCAACGTATTCCAGTCACCTCCTGCAGTTTTCGACCACGAGCTGTGAGTTAAAATAACTAAAACAGCGTGAGACATAATTAATCTCGAGGGGGTTTATCCACATACCTTAAATTGTTACGTACGACTAATTCTAAATTGAATTATTTATTTGTTTAATTTCTACAAGGCTTCTTATAAGCACGTGATATTTTCATTTTATACTTAACAGCCCCACGAGATTTAATCTCAGGCAGAATCTTTAGTATTCATGTCCGTCGTAATAGATCCAACATCTCAGTCCGAAGTGAAAACCCAATATAATGTGTGCAGATATTATGGTTATAGGAGAACTTTCTTATGAATAACATTTCTTGTTCAGAATTTTCTATTAGGTTTATTCTTAACGGATCAGAAAATTGAAGTTTAATTTTTTTTTAATTGGCGCAGAAATAAATGAAGGAGTATATCAAATAAAAGTAGTATTTATCCTATGCATGACTCTCACCAATAAGGTTTCTTTTACTTTGAAATTTCCAGTTCGCACAATATTTTCAAGATCTCCACTTAATGAAGTAGTCGTTTATTTTGAAAACAATGTTTTTTATATTTTGACTAGGCAAGAGGATAAGCTGTAATGGCCGAAGTACATCGAGTGAGCAGGTGGTGGAATGTTGGGAGAGGATTTATAGGCAAAACGAAAAACCTCACTAGGTAAAGAGATCCACAACTTCGCCGGCAGGTCTCGAGCTTGACAGTAAAGGGATGAACTCGTCTATTCCGCCTACCTGGAATCTCTCGTTGTGGATTAACACGAGCTTTCTGATGAGCATCTACCATGAAAATATCCATGAGAGAGAAAAGGAAGAAATTGCCCACCGTTTTTCTTTTCTATAGAGGTCAACGAATTCACCAATCAGATGAGTAGTTCTCTTCTGAATATAATCTAATAGCTTTAGCGTATGTTTGGTAGCTGAGCTCCAAACATGAGAACTCTACTCCAGAGCAGGTCGAATATGTTCTTTATTGAAGATTATGAGCAGCTGCTGGGATGTAATGTAGCTCTTGGCATGGAAGAGAAAACTAAGTTTTCCTCAAGGCGTTTTTGTCATGGACCTCATATGATCATACCATGAGAGGATGGTGTTGGTGGTGATCCCGATTATGGATATGAAAGGTTTCATAGGAATAGTTGTACCTGACATCATCATATTAGGAATTGTGGAAACTGCCTCCCTGTAGAAGATGCAAGCCTGTGTTTTGGTTGCATTAAACTCTATTAGAGTATCATCTCCCCATTTGACAAGGACTACTCTACGTTACTTTTACATAAGTCGTGATTTGCATTATGATGATGATGATGATTATTTATTTATTTATTTATTTATTTATTTATTTATTTATTTATTTATTTATTTATTTATTTCTTTATTTATTTATTTATTTATTTATTTATTTACTTATTTATTTATTTATTTATTTATTTATTTAATCTTACTCTGATCAACAGGTATAAACCCAATTGAAGATCAGGACAATACATACGAAAATATATAAATTAACAATTATTATCTAAACTAAATCTAAATAAAAACTATACTCTAGTCCGAGAGGAGACAAAATCAAAAAGAAAAAGAAAGAATGGCCAAGAATATTTAAAAAAGGAGATAATTTAAGTAAGTTAGTACGAGTAGTTTGGAGGTAGAAAGTATTTACAGACCGTGAGTTCAGCCGAGCAACTAGGAAATTGACTCGTTCCAGCAGTCAATTAGGTTATTAAGCAACTTGTACAAACTGGCCTGGAGTACATAATTATTTCTGCGAGGAAGGGATGACATATTGAATCTATCTAACAGGAAAGAATTAGGAATGCCCCTGATAGGATAAGCACCGTCTGTCCTGAAGGACAGGTACTTCAAAAAGCGGCGCTGAACAGATTCCAGCCGCGATCGCACAAATGTTATGAACAACAATTTGAGCGTGTCTATGTCTGAAAAATAACGACAGCTTCGCACAATATACCCAAGTAGTCTGTTAGCAGCCTCCATTACAAACTCCAGATGAGGAATAAAGGATAGTTTGGGATCGAAAATTACGCCGAGGTCTTTATAGGTTGCTGGTCTCTTAAGGATAGTACCGTCTACGTTGTAATCAAATATAGTCAAGTTGGTCTGGTCTCATTTGTGTAAGACATAACGCAGCACTTGTTAACATTAAGAGACAGCTTGTTCGCTGAACACCAAGCAACCATCATATCAAGACTTCTCCGAAGTAGATAAGAATCAAATGTGGATTCGATGACGAAGAACATTTTAAAATCATCGGCATATAAAAGACAGAGAACACTGAGACCTATTGAAATATCATTAACAAAGATGTTAAAAAATAGTGGCCCAAAATTGATCCTTGGGGGACTCCTGAAGTAGCAAGATATTCAACCGATCTCTGCCCATTTACCACGACAAATTGCCGCCTATAACTGAGATATGAGGCGATGAAAGATAAGAGTCCCACAGAGAAACCAAATTATGATTGATGATATATATTTGGAGAATTAAATGTTATTATACTGAAAAACAAAGATGAAAAAGAATTAACAATCTATTTTCGATCTAGTTGCTCTGAGAATTGCCAGATGGACATCAAATTAACACCTACGCTTATAGTCTGGAAATTGATGAAATTAGCGGAAAGAAAAAAAAAGAAAAACAATATCATGGTCTATAACCTACCTGAAAAGGGATACTCACAGAATGTTGATTTGAAAGAAGTGAAAACTATTCCTAGAGAAATAATTAATGATGAATTGAGAGTGATTGGAACAAGAAGAATTGGCAAAAAGAATAAAAATGGATCACGTGCCTTGAAAATCATATTCTTCAACCCCGAGAATCCTATGATGGTCATCAAGAACAAAAGGAATGTGGATAAAGGAAAAAAATCATAAGAGAAGATTTAACACAGCGTTAAGTTCCACACTTGAAAAAAGTTCAAAGGGAGATGCAAAAAAGAAGAAGTAAATGAGAAGATGTATTGATCTAACTACTCCTTGTAGATCTAAGGATAGTTATAATCTAACTTGACTCAGTTGTTTACATCACGATAAGACAAATATTCCTGATGTTGTTCAGTTTCAACGGTGGTCAGCCATAGTGGAGCGGCGTCGGTAGATTTCAACATGATGGGGTTGGTTGACATGTAGACATGTATCATGGATCTTCAACCGCTCATCATACATAAGTATACAAGATATCAAAGAAACAATATGTATTTTTATCAACAATGTAGATTTAAAAATCTACATTGATTTCTGTTGGCATGACATTAGTTTGTAAAGGTGATATTAGCATGACAACAACAGTACAGTAACATATTCTACATGTGTACTGTTGTTAATAAATTAATAAATCATTGTGCAATTGTGATTCAACGCATTGTGAATGTTAAATAACTTATTAATACACTACTTATTACTCATGGTGACGTTGAACCTTGTCGTGACAACATTTGCATGAAATGATAATAAATATGAATACATATAAAAATAAACATATGAACGTTTATAGTTAATTGATTTGTTTACATTTACTTGAAAGCTGCATTATTTATTCGCTTCGCCAATTAAAAGCCTAACTGCAGCTTACAGCTATTGTTTCAATTGGAATTGTATACCATCATATAAGGATGTCTTTCAAAACTTGCAGTTCAAGGGGACTGGGGCCAGCTGGTAAACTGTCCATATTGGACGACAGTTGCATCAATTATAATGCACAGCATTCCTTGGAGTACCCAGAAAAAGTCAATCGACTTGTGAACACAGGTCGGAAAAAAGTTGGAGCAGCGGGAATAATATTCAAAAATTTGATGTGGTAAAAAACCAAACTCGTTGTTGACCTACACAATAAATTTTCTGACAATAACAAATTTATGTCCAAAGAATTTAGATGGCATAAAAGTTAAGTATTCAGTGGTCAAAAATCGATTACTCTTTCAGATGAGGAACGCTTGGTAATAATGTAGTTGAAGGATACTTACGATAGTATAGTTTATTCCCCTTCAATCATTCACAAGATACGTCACAAACAATATTTAACAAATTAAAAAATTTCAAAATTTTGAGATTTACAAAATATTTAAAGTTAACCTCGAATAGTGGGTAGATATATGTACTTATTATGATTTAACAAATGAAGATGACAAATTATTAAATATTAAATTAAAAAGAATCTAATAGATGAAGATCTAATAGGAAAGAATTAAGATTTAAAACCTGTATTGTAGGAATTCATTTACGTTGTAAATTACACTTTAAGGCAGCATTGTTTTCATTTTGATTTTGAAGTGTTACGACTTAGGATTTTAATATTCCCAGAAAAGTGTTATACAATTTTATTCCCAGAAATTTGAACGTGTTTTGGGTAGTTTGCAGGCGATGCTGTAGTAGAATTGAATTTTTGTGGCGTCTGGTGTTGTAGCCATGGCAGTTTGAATGACTACTGAAGTCCCCCTTGTTTCTGCATGAAGGCATGGTAAGTATTTTGAATTTTTTGAATAATTTTCTACAACTTGTGAGTTGGTTACATTCAACTAGCGCTCTGGTGGGTCTTTTCTGTTATAGAAATATTTGGTGAGCATCAGCGGATACTTCCCTCAATATAATACTGTATATTGCAACACTGTGACATTTAGCATAATAGGAAAATAGAGCAGCTCTTTCGTCCGCAATGTATCTGAATGGTATAAATTGCCGATGAAAGTTTTGTTGAGGTTTGACCGATATGTAATGTCCATTTGAGTGTGCCTTCCAATGTAAAACCAAGTAACTTTATACTGCCTGGTTCGGATGATTGATTCATACTGAAGATTAATTTCTGCGTTTTATCTGTATTCAGTATAAAGCCGTTATACCCAAACCAGGCAACTGCGTCCTCAAGGGAAGTATTTATTCTTCAATTCTTGTCATTTTTAACTAGAGTCCTATCGTCAGCCAGTACGCACATTGTGGCCGATTTAACATTATACATAAGGTCGCTTATGTAGAGAGTGAATGAAATTGGGCCCAAATCGAGCCCTGCGTTACACCTAGTTCCACTTTTTCTCTTGTAGACTGCTCTCCTTTCCAATCTAAGACTTGGTATCTATTTTCCAGGTATGACGACAGTGTTCTATATATTGGTTCACGTAGTCCGTAATAATAAATTTTCTCTAGGAGCTTCTTATGATCTACACAATCAAATGCTTTAATCAGATCAATACAAATAAGTTTTACCTCTTCAGCATTATCGAGTGCTGCGAGGATTTTTCCATTACCATTATCATCGCTGTAGTTGTTGATCTGTTTTTCCGAAAACCATGTTACATGGGGCTCATAATAATTTTTTTTTCGATATATTTCATCTTGTTTTTAAAGAGCAGTTCGAAGGTCTTGGATATTACTGGTGGTATTGAAATGGGTCTATACTTGTTGCAATTGTTTATGTCTGCGTTTTTGTGTATAGGAACCACTCTAGCCATCGTAAGTTTGGCTGGAAATATGCCTTGAGAGGAACATCGATTGATCAGGTAGCATAGAGGTTCTCCAATATGCGGAATTATGTCTTTCAATAGTTCTACAGAAAATCCGTAAATGTCTCGAGATATCTTATTCTTCATTTTCTTCACTGCAGCTACAATTTCTTCGGTAGTTGTATTATACAAAAACATCTAGCTTGAAACTCTCAATTTCACATTTCTCATGAGATTTTGATCTGGTTTCTCTGAGTCTAATAATTACAATAAAGTTACTTATTCATCGTAAAGATGTGCCTCTAGGATTTCTTGTGGCTTCAAAAAATCTGTACGATTGTCTGTTGATGTGCCCTGATAATGAGCCATATGATTCATCCGAAAACCATACCTATTGTTATGATTTCATTTCATAGACAATAAAAATTTAAAAATAATAACTTACCGAACTTTGAAAATCAGAAAAGATCAAATAAAAAATATTTTATGGAATTAAAAACAATAATAAAAGCTAAATAATAGTTAGGATATTAATATTAACAATGTAAAACATAATAAACAACAATGTAATAGAATAAGAAGTGATAAACAAGAACTTCAGTGAAAGTGAAGAAACGTTCAGTGTAACGAAATCATAAATCATAAGTAAAGTGATTACAAAACTATCATGAGATAGTACAAAACATTGAATAATGTTATAGATATAAGTTAGGATTAGTAAATTTGAGTTATGTAATGTTAAAAGAATGTTATTGATATAATATGGTATGTATTAGATTTAAGAATAAGTAACTGTCAAGAAAACCATAAATATGGGAATAATCATATTAATAATAACCCAATCATAGGTTATATTATACCAAAGTGTGGGGAAAAATGTAGGCAATATTAATTTAAAAAAGAAGTTCAGTTTTGCCATTATATCTGAAGAGTGAAAGTACTCCTGCAACTCACCAAAATTTTATAACCTATAAACACCAGTGAACGAAAGTGTTCCAAACTTCGATAGGTTCAAAGAAACCAAAGTTAATAAGTTTTATTAAAAGTCAACGATTATTTCAAGTATCTGAATCCAGTAAAAGGCTGTAATAACCTCCAATTTATAAGAAGTCTCCAACGATTGCCATTCATCAATAATTTCAATAAAGCATCGAAAAGTTTCATGTTTTATCTAAAAGGATAAAACAAAGTATTATCAACAGTTCCTGATTCTCAAGAAGAAGTAATCAAAATTAGTTACCTGTGATTATTGTGAAAAAGCATAGTATTGTGTAAAAGTGAATCATCAACGAAATTATAAAAGAATTAAATTGAAAATTGCCAACATAGTTAAACACACTTTTGGATATAAACTAAAAGTAAGTTTGTTTATTATATCTCCATTGTAGTGTTATTTGTAAATCTGAAAGAAAGATTGTCGTTTGTAATTTTGTAAACAACTATTAATATTGAATAGTTTTGAGGTTAAAGCTAGTTCTATGCTTAGAACATAAAAATAAAATTGTAAATTAGAAACCCGAGATAAATAGAGTCATAGAGATTTAAATATAGAAATTTTTCAACATTCAAAGAATATTGTGTTTAATTCCATAAAATAATATAAAAAGAGAAAGTTCATTATTATTCATAATCAATAAATTAAAAGAAACTATTAAAAAAAAGAAAAACTTAATAATTGTCACCACAACGTGGGGCAAAATAAACTCATAAGAGATTAATCTTAATACTATGTTTGACAGAAACTCTTCATCTTCATTATTGCGTGGCTAGAATATTGGAGCAATATTCTACACATAGTTTCTTATCCGCAATGTTTAACTTATGAAATTTTATAGGAAAACGCACCAATATATTTTGAAAATAAGTGCGTAGTTTCCCTGTTCATGTTCATTTTGACTACAGTCTTCCTCTTCTCAGGCTCCTCATTACTCCACACTGTCTTTTTCCGCTCAGATCTTCCTTTTCTCTGGACTAGAACATTGCCTGTACATTGAAACTGCATTATTATACGCTTGATTGTTGTGTTTGTAACATCTCTCCCATATAGCTCTGAGAACACACCTTTAACGTAGTTGATATTTCGCACATTATTTCTGCAGATTCTGCATGAGCGGTCATAGTGGTTGCAAATAAAAATTTCTGGTTTATAGTAAGCATCTTGTTCAACAAACTTAACGCAAAGTTTTGAAGACAAGTTTGTCAGCTGAACCTTAGTGTGACTTGTGCAGTTTTATTTCCATAGCAACTGTTATGTTACATTCAATTCCGCTATCTTATATTTGTGACATACCGTATTTGCGAAGAAACGTTGTTCCTTTAATCGTAAACAAATTGCATTTTATTCGAATAATCGCATTAATTCATTATGTTATATGTTTGTTCTGAGTCTACATCAAGAAAACTAAAGGATTCTATTCCAACTTTACAACACTGAAAAAAATTGGATTGTTCCAATATCAAATGTATGTTTGTTTATTTTCATGTCTTCTAAATACCCATAGAATACAATTTCCTGATAATTTATTGTGTGAATATTTTATTGCAAGTAGAAATAAATGGAAAGTATCGTGCAGTATTGCGGTTGCAATTGGTTTTCAACGAAGAAGTTCGGGATATCTACACATCCATATATTTCCTTGTCGTCCTCGTAATTCATTCGACGTAAGGAATGAGGAGCGGTGTCGCAGTTTGCATATGAGAAGTAACTACCCCTCCCATCGTTGTTCGCGGTGGACACACGAAGAAGGTTAAAAAGAAGAAGTCTCATCACATCTCCATGGTAACGAGCTAGCCCGTGGCTCCGTAACCTCCTGCTTTGCATCGATCTTTAAAACTAAGTGTATGAAGCGCCTTCGCAGGACTTTTCAACTCATTATACGTAATTAAATGTTAATTAAGTAATTAACCAATTAATTAGCAACGTTGGGTATTTGAGATGTTGTCTGAGTAGAAACAATTATCTGTATGATGTTTTTTTTATGTGTTATAGAAGATAGTAATGAAGTATGTTACCGATCAATCTGTTCAACATATTGAATATTGATACCAGGTTAATTGTTTCATTTACATTTTGTGCACAACATACTACTTACGATTGAAAATCTGCGTTCATTCAAGACACAAATTATGTAAATACAACTCTTCATTTCGCACAAAATAGCTACAAAGCATCGAGGAAAGCCAAACTAAGCAGTCGTTCGTGGTCGCTCAAAATGGCTTCCCCCGTCTTAGTTATATTATACACATCTCTACCATATACTCCTTCTTGACATTTTATATTGTGCGCCCCAAGATCAGAAGCCTATTTTATTCTAGCGAATAGAATATAAACCCAGAATAATGTTTACGCTGGCTTCCATAAGTTCCTCTGAAAGCAGTTTTGCTTCGCTGAATAATTATAACATTTATTCTCCATTCATCATCATCATAAAGGGGCAAAGGTTCTACCTCTAGATACACTAAGGTCACTTGATTGGGCACATTGTGCGTTTCATTATCAGGAGCCTTTTTTATCCTAGCAGATTTGTGGCCCACCAGAAACCCAGAACATTGCTTACGCTGGCCTCTTAGGTTCTTCTGAAAGCAGTTTTGCTTTAACATTTATTCTGCATTCATCATCATCATCATTAGAGGGTAGGGGTTTCACCAGTAGATGCACTTAGGCCGCCTGATTGGACACATTGTGTGCCTCATGATCAGAAGCATATTCTATTCTATGTAGAAACAATTATCTGCATGATGTTTTCTTATGTGTTATATAAGATAGGAATAAAGTATATTATCGACCAGTCTGTTCAATATATTGAATATTGATAACAGGTTAATTGTTCAATGTACAGTTTGTGTACAACATACTACTCACGATTGAAGATCTACGAACATTCAAGACATACATTCTCTTTCCCTGGCAGAAGTGGTTTGAAGTCTTTGTTCTCTCAGTCCGTCCTTTGGGTTATGAGGCAGCTTCCAGCAGCTCAATCCCAAATTTGGAAATTACCGCGAGGCACGGACCCACTGTTCCAGCAAGCCGATACGCCGTGCCTGCAGCCACAGTTTTATTGTGGAGCTGTAGGGGGACAATCCCCAACAGGACCTCCAGAGCCCTAGTGGGGACAGATGGGACGGGACCGAACCGTTTTCTTCGCCGGCCAACACACAACGGCTGCGTATGTTATAATTGGGCGGATCACGACCGTGTAGATCCAGTACAGAGTTTGCGAAGGCTCTCCTGTAGGCTCATACGTAGTGTTGCCCAAATGCAAGAACAAGACGAGACTTAGGCAGTCTTGGTCTTGGTCTTGCGCCAATACACCTGGTCTTGGTCTTGGTCTTGCAGCAAGAGTCTCGCAAGTCTCGCAATTACCTATTACTGTTTCTGTTTTTCATTTTTATGTTGGCACAATTTACATAAAGCACTTTGGGATGCATGAATTATTTCGAAAACTTATCAAATTTGCTTTTAGGTTTTTTAGATTTATAACTCCAACTCTCACTACTCCGACTAGAACTATTTGAATCTTCGTCACTCATGTCAAATTGTAAACGTGATAAGTTTCCCGAGAACAACAAAGATTAGAGTAAAATCATTTATTTCTATGACTCGAAGCAAAGCTCAATTATTGGGAATGACTGGAATTGACATAAATACTATTACTTATAGTCCATTCGCTTAGATAGTGTCGCCTTGTACCGCGCCGCCTTGGCACGTGCCGGCTCTCATTAAAGGATGCCGTCGCAAATCAAAGGATGCCGCATGCGGCGTACAGACGCATGATATTGTAGCGTCCTGCTTTCCGCTCTTATACCTACCTTATTATTATAAGTTAGATTTAAAATTAGTTTGTAAGATCTCTTTTTTGGCCTGTAACTTTTGAAATATTAAGAAAATAAACATTTTCTCGGTAACATACTACATATAATTTTATTACGCTTTATTCTATATAGTTTATTTTTCGTTTTCCATTATTTTCATATTTTTATTCATTTTCATACTATATTTGATATATTATTTTTTATTTACTTATTCGGAGTAGGAAAATTCCCCCTTCAACGAAAATGCACTGATAGTCATTTATATCTGTACTTTATTACAGTCTTCCTATTTTCTGCCTATTTTCTTCTTCAAAATTTTATGTACTAGTACTTTTTATTATTTTGTTTCGTTTGTTTTCTATGTGTCAATTTCTTGTATTATAAATTAAGCCTGTCCGCTTTCTGAAACGACACTCAGTCCTAACTTCAAGACGCAAGAGTTTCGCAGGCTTAGTCTTGTTCTTGCTCAAATCTTGCACGGTCAGTTTTGGTCTTGGTCTTGCTAAAATTACGCGGTCTTGGTCTTGGTCTTGGTTTTGCAAAAATGCAAGAACAAGACCAATTTTGGGCAACACTACTCATACGGGTGCAACGGCCTTCTTCACCCGGGATTCCAGATGAATTTTCGAGAGCTTAGCTTAGCATCGAGGATAACTCCGAAGTACTTCACTCAGCCTTAAAACACATATGTTGTCAATTCGAATAAGCCTTCAATGAAATGCCATAGAGTCAGTCTTAATCAATTACGTTAGTTATTTTAAGGCAATCAATATATCTTACAGTCATACATTTCACCGGGAGAAGTGTCCGAAAGCGGAAAATAGTGTTAACAAAAGGAGGCTGACATAAGTTACTGATTTACCAATCAGTTTCTTTTTGTAACACTTTCTATACTACCGATTCAAGTTTTCCTGGAGTTTTTCGTCGTTTTCAATACACAAATTGTCTGCAGGCGTATTTTATCAATCATAGTAAGTCATCTTAATTACATGAAACCACCATTAAATAAAAAGAGACAGAAATAATGGTCTAGAAACTTCACAATTAGAATAGTTTTATCCAAAATACTGAATAAGATACCTTGATAATATTAAAATAGAAATATGAAAATCCAATAACGGTCATTGTTCGAAACAATAATATTCTTCACATTCCCAATTCGAAGAACTGCTTTATAGTCCAGGCTGTGAACCGGGATTTTAGCTATAATTAAAAAAAAAACATGTGGGTTCGAATCAAAAAATTTTTTTGCATTAGCTTCAAGAGGTTCTCAGGATCATTCATACACCTTAAAACCTCTTGTGAACCCCAACCTCACCCATTGGGGGCAAAAATAGTCCGAAATCTCCCTCAAATTTGCAACATGCCAAGTCTTGAATTGTATTTTCTACAAAAAAAGGTATTTTGGCATTTCGAGTACACCTAGAAGGTTTTTTGGGTCGCTGAACACGAATCCGTAGCCAGATTTACTTGCAATACATCGTAGGGGTGGTCAAATCGACAAAATTGGCCAATTTCGCACTCCTAATATGCTATTTTGCAATTTACGTGTTTTTTGAATGCATCAAGGAGGTTTTTTTGGGTCGCTGAACACGAATCCGTAGCCATATTTACTTGCAATACATCGTAGGGGTGGTCAAATCGACAAAATTGGCCAATTTTGCACCCCTAATATGTTATTTTGCAATTTACGTGTTTTAGGCATTTAGATTGCACCAAGGAGGCTTTTTGGGTCGCTGAATACGATTCCGAAGCCAGATTTACTTGAAATTCATCGTTGGGGTGGTGAAATAGACAAAATTGGTCACCAACACCAACATATTGGTATCTTGAAATAGAATAAAACGGTTTTCAAAATGTATTTTTTTCGTTTTTACGTTTCTTTAGGCACAGGTATACAAAATCTCTACGCCAGGTATAGTATATAGTATACCTATAGGTATTAATATACAGGCATCTATCTTTATACCGGCAGGTGCACTATTTTGTAAGTAACGTACCCAGATATAATGTAAAAAAGGTAGATATAAGAAGGTGTGTTGTACTCATCATCTGGCTTTGGAATCGTATTCAGCGACTCAAAAAACCCCCTTGGTGCACTCGAAATGATAAAAACACGTAAATTGCAAAATAACATATTAGGGGTGCGAAATTGGCCAATTTTGTCGATTTGACCACCCCTACGATGGATTGCAAGTAAATCTGGCTACGGATTCGTGTTCAGCGACCCAAAAAACCTCTTAGGTGCACTCGAAATGCCAAAATACAATTCAAGACTTGGCATGTTGCAAATGTCGCCCCCAATGGGTGGGGTTGGGGTTCCCAAGAGGTTTCAAGGTGTATGAATGATGCTGAGAATCTCCTGAAGCTAATGCAACAAAAATTTTTCGATTCGAACCTACATGTTTTTTTTTCGGTTCACAGCCTGGACTATTAGTGGTTTTGATAGTTTTGTTTCCTAATTATTGATTTTGATGTGAAACAAAATAACTAACTTTATGCTTGATGAGCCTATATGTAGGTATGCCAATTCCATGGATCGAATGCGTGTGAAGAGTTATATAACAATGTGGGAGTAAATTCAGAATTATCATCCAACTGTTTACTGAAGTAACGAGGGTGACAGTGTTCGTCAGGATCAATTAACCTGCACAATTATGTAAATGCAGTTTTAATTTACACACCGGAAGTTAAGCGCACCGGGCGTGTCCGGTCTGTTGTCTCATTACAGATGCTAAACGGTTACTAGTAAAGTTAAATGGCGATTAACACTCGTCACTTCTTATCTTGCATCAAATCTTGATATGTCTTCAGATTCGTGAACCTTAATTAATTACGTACGTCCGCTTTCTAATTTGTTACAAACATTAGTTACAGTTGTTGATTCAATGATAGTTTATGGTAGACACTCAACAGATAAACTGAGGGAAAATTTACCAAATAGATGTTTAATAAACTATAAAAAAAAGATACCTGTGGCACTCGGGGACTGCCGCGGTAAAGCTATTGCATAGCATTTTTTCTCAAATTATGCAATTATAATTATTTATTTTTTTGAATTTATGCAGTATTTTTTTTTCTTTGATAGTTTAATTCAAGTTTTTTCTTTGATATTAATTCAAGTTACTTTTGAGCGTGGTGACCGATAAGAAAACAATTTTTTTTCTTTTATTGAATAAATGAGAAGTTAATATCATTTAAAATATTTTTATTATCTTACAATACATGTAGGTTATTCAGGAATTTGTTATCATTGAAACTATAGGTTTATGGTAACTAAAATAAGAGACATAAGTTTGAGACTTGATATCCTCTAAATATCTGGAAAATACCGCGTCAATGGTGGCCCCATATTTTGTTGTGGATTCTTGTGGATCATTATTCATTTTCAAATTCAATTTTTCCGAAAGAAAAGTTGTCAACCGCTCTGATTTTTTACCAGCGAAGTTGATGTTGAAATCGCCAGCCAAGATAAGTGGACATTTATTACCATTTGTACCAAGTATTATCGACCCTTCTTCTGTGTACTCCAGTGAAGTACGATGAATAAAATGCTCTACCTCGTCCAATTTTGGATTCGGAGAAATGTAAATTGCTACCATGACTATGTGTAGGCCATTTCTAAGTTTGCATAAGCACGCACAAATATCTCCAACAAATGAGCGCCTAACATTAACATCGCTAACGTGTGCAATATGTATTTCAATATTCGGAGTCAAGTAGATGAACATGGCTACTTCTGCCTCAGGATATCCGGTCTCCACTTCCGGTCTAGCTGTCGATGTGCATCCGGTGCATGAGCTCGTCCTTATCAGTTTGAAAGGATGTAGGTGATAAGGATTTTATTTTATTTGTAAAGAGTATACAGGGTGTGTTCAAAAAGTGTGTCACATGTACAGAGTCACGTGACTAACACATGGCAGCATGGCGGCCCTAAGGTCCAACTGTCATGGCGACCATAAGGACCAGCTGTCATGGTGGGCATAAGGACCAGCTGTCATGGCGACCATAAGGACCAGCTGTCATGGCGATCATAAGAACCAACTGTCATGGCGACCATAAGGTCCAGCTGTCATGGCGACCATAAGGACCAACTGTCATGGCGACCATAAGGTCCAGCTGTCATGGCGACCATAAGGACCAGCTGTCATGGCGACCATAAGGACCAGCTGTCATGGCAATCATGAGGTACAGGTTGCTTCGTGTAGGTGTCACCACCAAGTGGCAGCTGTCATGGTGACCATAAGGTCCAGCTGTCATGGCGACCATAAGGTCCAGCTGTCATGGCGAGCATGAGGTACAGCTGTCATGGCGAGCATGAGGTACAGCTGTCATGGCTACCATAAGGTCCAGCTGTCATGGCGACCATAAGGTACAGCTGTCATGGCGAACCCAAGGTACAGACTGCTTCGTGGAGGGGGCTCCGCCACCTCTAGGAAGCAATCTGTACCTTTGGTCCAAAGGTACAGGCTGCTTCATGGAGATGTCACCACCACATGACAGCTGTCATCGAAGGTACAGAATGCTTCGTGGAGATGTCGCCACCACGTGACAGCTGTCATGGCGACCCTTGGGTACAGGCTGCTTCATGGAGATGTCGCCACCATATGACAGCTGTCATGGTGAACCAAAGGTACAGGTTGCTTCGTGTAGGTGTCACCAACACGTGACAGCTGTCATGGTGAGCTAAAGGTACAGAATGCTTCGTGGAGATGTCGCCACCACGTGACAGCTGTCATGGCGACCCTTGGGTACAGGCTGCTTCATGGAGATGTCGCCACCATATGACAGCTGTCATGGTGAACCAAAGGTACAGGTTGCTTCGTGTAGGTGTCACCAACACGTGACAGCTGTCATGGTGAGCTAAAGGTACAGGCTGCTTCGTGTAGGTGTCACGTGACAGATGTCATGGCGGACCGAAGGTACAGGCTGCTTCGTGTAGGTGTCACCACCACGTGACAAAGACTGCTTTGTCATTGTTTCAATCCGGCGACCATAGTTTACGAACGATGATGACGTCACTGCTTCGAACCGATGACAGTAACTGATTCAACCCGGCGACCATAGTTTACGAACGATGATGACGTCATCATCGTTCACGAACTATGATGGTCAGATGAGGAATGAAATGCGAGTAATAATAATGATACTCTATGTGTAAATGTGAATAGTTGGAGGTTATGATAAAGATATCCAGTAAGTTTGTAAATGTGTCATTATGCATATATCTTTTGAAGAATACACACGTATACTTAGAAAATTTGTGGAGAAAGTTCATGAACTAAGAAGAGACTTGAATTTTTACGAACATAAAATAAAAGTTATAAGACTGTTGAATACATTTACAAGTGCAAAAAGTGAAGATAATGATGGGAGTGGGGATGTTAAAAACAAATTTCGTGATTCTAACCACAATTCTGAATGGTATTCTATACGCAAACGTTCCCCAACACGTGGAGCGCATTTATATTTGTCTGAAGGATGTTGCAACCGATGGTGGTGGGGGGTGTAACCGTACCGAATGGATTCCGATGAATTTTAGAAAAATCAACGATAATCAATTAGAGGTATTCGCATTCAACATTCCTCAAGATAATCGTACCACCATACATTATAAACTTAAACTTTTATTCTTTGATCGGAGTGAGGGAGATATGGCTGAATGGCAATTGCTCCAACAATCATCATGTTTACCACATGTCATACAAAAGACAATATCAACACCATCCACACGTACATCATCCTCACTAGACGAAGAAATTTCTAAAATTTTCGCAATTTTGTATGCAATTTTATCTTCTTTATCAGTACTAATGTTGAAAATGTTTGTTAAATATGTAAAGAAGGCTATTTACCATGTAAATAAATGATTGTATGAAGATATAAGTGTTTTAATAAAACAAAAGGAATGATAATTATAATAATATATTGACATTATCATTTGCTAGTTCATAAGCTTTATTTTTGTGATTGATAACACATTCTATCAATGACTCGATGTTGATATCACTAATCAATTGTTCACCCCCCTCTTCTTCTGCGGCATGAATAATATTTCCTCTTGCATACCATTTCAAATCGCGGCGGAAATTCTGTTTCACTTCGTTACCAATATCGATAGCATGAGATATGTTAGACCATTTACGTATTAATCGCATTCCCCGATTTTGTAATTTTCTGTCGGCATCACGCCAACCATCCTCCTGTCGACGCATTAGGTACCATTCTGGTCTCATATCATTCGATGTTCGATATAATCCTAAATAATATATATTATATAAATTTTATTATAAAAAACAAAGTAATTACCTAAATTTCGTCTCTTTCCAAAATTTATAGGAGGTGGAACAATATTTGGTGCAATGTTATTCCGTAAGGTGATAACATTCATTTGAATTTGTTGAGATAAGCGTTGAGATCGTTCATTCGCAAGACATTCACGTTCCTCAGCTCTTTCACGTTCTTGTTGTTCATAGAATTTCTCGTACTCACAATATTTCATCATAATAAATTTCATTAACGAAAACAGTTCACGTAACTCGATGACTTTAGGAGTTCGCATTTGCATCAATAATGATTCGAAATCAATAGCATCTAGAACATAATATTTCTTTCGTGCATCAGTCTTATCACAAATTTCTAAATGGTGTATATGCGGGTTTTTCCTCAACAATCTTGTTATAACACCCTTTTTAGCATGATATTTTTTGCCGCGATAACCTAACCAATCCAATAGATCTTCATTCATCAGAACGCGTTGGTTTAGTTGAATATTCCAAAATAAATAGTTTCTTTTATCGTTTCTTATATCGATCCCAAATTTTAGACACACTTCATTAACTGTTAACTTAATAAAATTGTTGGTGGACCATGTAGCCACATTTGAATCACGAACGCACGCTGCTAAGTTCATTTTTATAACTGAACATTTTCTGAAATGATTCTCTCTTACATACGTGAGAACGTGAACGTGAATAGTGAGGGTGGGGGGTAACTCTCCGTTTCGATATCATTGCAAACGTTGATAACTGACTGATAACGTCACTAGTTGTTTCAATTTGTTTCATTTCCAGCAACCGACTACCATAGTTTACAAACTATGATCGTCGGATGTTTACATCACCACCTACCGTTTGAGAAATAAAATATCAAATATAATAATAATAACATTTATTGGGAAAGATACATTTTGATAGTACATCATTTAGAACATAAATTATAACATTATGATTCATCACCTGGTTCTTCACACCAAATTCCGAACTGATCCTGTAATCGGAGAATACTCCATTATACGATCGTTAATGATGATGCAATAAGCCCTGGTGTTTTTGGGGAAATTCAGGAAACTTTCCATCTCTAGTTTGACGTCAACTGTTGATGACTTTATAGCATCGTTTTGTTTTGAACAGTCAATCACAAAAATTGCTCTATTCTTGAATGCTATATAATCCAACATGGGTTCGCTTATTATTTTATTTGAAAATGATTTCTGGAAATCATAGTACATCTGGTATGCTTCCACGTATTGCTGGTCGGTGAAATTCAATTTCATTGCTTCATATGGATAACACTCTGAATTCAAGTATAATTTAACATTTAGCAAGTTTATATTATCGAAATATGCACTGTGCTTAACAGGATTATTTTTTCGATCAGTTTGGAAAGCTAGAATCACATATCTGGGTCGTTCCAAATTCATTGAAGTTTTAACAGCCCAAATGTCGCGAGTGCTCTCCTTCATCAACGGATTTTCATGCAGATCCCAACTACGGAATGGAATCAAAATAGGCTTCTCAGCACTCAAATTCCCCAACATTTGAAATTTGACTTGATCACTTGGAAACACATGTCGCACTTTTAATGCTATCGTCTTCACATTTATTTTAGCCGTTTTCGTGCCTGTGCTATTAGTATAGCAATCGTTATCGGTTCGAGACCTTATCAAGCGCAGCTTATGTTTTCCACTGAAAACTTTGTTATAGTCAATGAATAGGCCTAGTAGAAAATTCAACGGTATCCATAAATTGATTTTATTATTGTAGACTGAACTCAATACATCCTTAAATGACCATCCAGAAATAGCTAGAGGTATAGATTCATGTTTGGCATATGTTAGATAAGCTCTGATGGTGCTGACAATACCAGGATCACGTACTTTGTCTATCTCTTTTCCATTCAATTCATAACTGATATATTCGAAGAGAAACGCTCCGAAATTATTCGTTAGTTTACATTCACCATCACCACTTGCTTCTGGCTGGAATTCTGCCTCGATGAATAAAGCAGACGAGGCCAAATCTACCAACACATCTTGTTGATTGATTAATATCTCAATTTCATCGCTGTTGCCAAAAGATGTTGTGTGGGGATAGTAGGTATGAGTTTCTTCTCAGATGATGTCTTCATTGAAGTTTGGCTCGTTGAATATTTGAAGTTTTTCCGACATTGTAACCAAGGGACTTCAAAAAATTGATATTTTCCAATGATAGTGATGCAGAAGCAACCTTCTCCCTCGAGCTCGTTGTAGATAATGACTGATGACCACTATGGAGATGTCTTTTATTGCTGAAATCCAAACCCATGTTCTCAAGTGATGGCTACTGCAACCTTCTCAGTTGAATTCCTTTCATATAATGAGTGGTGGTGAGTATTGGATTATTATTTATTGTTGTGAGGTATAATCCCTAACGATCTTTTTCAATTCCAATCGTATAATAATTTCTTCTCCACGAAAATTTACCGGTTTCCAATTCTGATCTAAAATATTCAGCGTGATGTTATCGAAGGACGTCTTGCTGATGACCGGTAGATAAATAAGATTCTTCGGCTCTATATCAATGGAAAACCCAGGTGGTACAAGAGGTGAGAACTCATATATCGTATGAGCTATCTTATTGTTATAATATGCTCCTGCGGTTAAGTTACACTCAACACGTATTGTTTGAACTTTGATTATGTTTATAGGTCGATCAGATACGTGTAGTTCGCGAGATGTCAATTTCTTTTTGCTGAATCCCAACAGTTCGCTTATACTATCTTTAGGAATAAAATTCACTTCAAAATCACTCTTCAGCTCTGTGTGTAGAGTGTTGTTGTTAGATTTTATTGATAATTTCCGGTCACGTTCTTCTTGCTTCACTCCTATCCCACAAACTGCACTTTGTATGAAATCCTCGATGTCTGTCAACTCGTAGGACCCCGTAGGTATAGTTACTACTTCTTCCTCACCCTTCACATTTTTATAATAAAATTTATTAAAACCTTCTTCAATGTTCGGAATGCTATTGTACGTATGCAAGCCAACAAGTGCGATAGAATAATATGAATGAGGATCTAGTTCTATAGGTGGGTGGAAATCTACAGATAAGCGGGAGCTCTTACCCGTGATAGTGAACGTCTGAGACATGATTGATGCAAACTTTACCAACAATCTATTTATATACTAATAAATGCAGGGTTAGTCGAGCACAACTGAAGAGTTAGAGAGGAAATCTAAACATAACTGACCACAATTATAAGTGTTATATTGTTGAAAATTATCGTGATTGAATAATATCTTACACTTTTTGAAATAATCCACTAGTTCGCGAGGGGGGCGTAAATTGCCAAAACTATCATAATATAAAACTGTATCACCGACTTTATTAAACCCAACCCAGTGAGTGCCTCCATTGTCCGAGCTATCTAAATTAACTATTCCACGCTCGTTTTTCCATGGTCCGTTGGATGGTAGTTCATCACGCATAAATACTCCTCTAAAATGGGGAATTTTCAGAGCTTTTGCTAGTTTTCGTAGATCGAGATCGGTCAGAGGTCTTCTGGGTAGGTTTACTGACAGTTTTTTGGATGTTTATTTAAATATAGACCAAGACCTTTGCGATACTTTTTCAAATATAGACCAGATCCTTGTTTCCCCAAAGCTATAGCTTCCATTGTTTTATTATGTCTTTCCGTTTCCTCCAAGGTTTTCCGAGCTGCTTTGCTGTCGTTGACGGCCTTAGCGATGCCTGCACCACCCCCCGCCAATGCTCCAGCAGCTGATAAGCCGGCAAACAGAGGTATTAAAAATGGTAGAAATCCTCCAGTCTTTGGAATAGGAATTACTCTTGGTAACCGAACATTTTTCCGACCACCCGCTTTTTTGAATTGTTTTCGTGCAACTTTCAACGCTGTTTGGGATGTTTTCTTCAGATTGGATGAGTCAAACTTATTCTTCATAACTTTTCTCACCCCATCGACAATTGCACTTCCGAACCCAACCTTCTTTCTCATACCCATTCCCAATTTCCTCTTTGCCTTCATAATTTTATTTACACCGAAAGCGGCAATCCTTTCTCCAAATTTTGTGTCTTTAGATTTGACACGTTGCCAAGCAGCGTTCTCTAATATTTTATCCGCCTCGTGACGTCCTTCCAAACTAGCGTTTCGCAGATATGAAATATCGTGTTGGCGGCAAGCTTTATCGAGTGGATTGATACCTGAATCTCCTCTTCTCAACCGTTCTTCTAATTTTGTACCGGGACCACAGAATTGATAACCAGGAATATGAAGTTCAAACGGGAGCTTGTTTATAAGCGTATTGAGAACACCTTCTCCTACGTACGCTTCCATACAGACTGATGAAAATTCAAGATTGCACCGTTATTTAACGAGGGGAGGGAGAAAGATCAAAGATCTCAAAATAATATTTTTTATTAATTTCAAAATTTTCTCAATACAAAAGACTTAAGTATAATCTTAACAATATATGTTTCAAATATTATAATCTTCACTCTTGATTCACCCTCATATTCACGGAATTTTTGTTCTATTATAATAACCATACCCTCGAGTCAATAATATTCCAGCTATTTGTTTGTTCCTAATAATCTCCAAATGATCAATGATGGATTCATTGAACGAGATCCGAATTATTGATCCAACTGTTGTGATTATTATCTAGACCCAACCATTTCACATACTGTTGACCCCTCCTCTTTCGTAATATTTTTTCGACTAAATACACATCGGGTTGTTTTGTTTTCTGTAATTCTTCCTCGTAGAAACAACCGCTGATTGGTGCGTTGGTCATATCTTCTAGTAGATATGTGACCGGGTTGGTAATTTTTACTTTGATGATTTTAAATAATTCCGTACTCCAATTGGGCGTAAATCCCTTCTCAAAAATATGTTTAGCCTTACTTATTCGTACCACATCTCCTACGTTGAATTTGTGAGGCAGAGCTAACTTGATGTGTGAGTAGGATCGCTTCAATATCTCGCTCTCAATCTGTTTCGTCACTTTTATTGGAGCCATATTTATAGTACTATGTTTACGTTTATTATATTTTTCTGTGGTTTCTTCAAGTATATCAAGCCATTTGTATTTCCCGCTGAGACTGAAATGTTTGTAGAGCGATTCCTTTAACGTTCGAATGACACGTTCAGCAATGGCTGCTTTTTTCACACTATACGTATTATAATGATTGATATTATGTTTCTTCATTAGATCGTTAAAGTGTTTATTGAAGAATTCTTTTCCCTGATCGCTTTGCAGATTCCTAGGCTTACGATGTCCTTCTAGCAATATAGAACTGACCGCTTTCCGAACTTCTTCGGCTGATTTTGTTTTCAGCGGGCGTGTCCATAGAAATTTCGAGAAACAATCGATCATAATCAAAATGTATTTGAATCCTCTATTTTCACGAGCGTAATTACCCATTTCTGCCAGATCCATTTGCCACAAATCATCCAAACCTTTTATGATCGTTCTGCGTCGTTTGAAATTCTTCCTACTCGGCTTATGAAGCTCATGCACAACTTGTTCTCTACTCATCTTATCAATGTGGAAATCTAGTGTAGAATTAATTTTTTGGGTATATTCACAGGATTTGGAGATATACGTTTCACAGAGCCCTGCTTTGTTGTTGTGGATGATGAGGGTCTCTTCTTAGAAGGTTCCACAGATGTCATCCGTCGTTCTAACGCCTCCACTTTACTAGTAATGTCATTTAGACGCATGTTCACACTGTTAAATGTGTTATTGATCTCTTTCAATTCATTTCTGTTTTCCCTCACACTATCACTGATTGTTTTATACTCTGATTTTATATAGATCCCCATTCCATTATATTTATTCTGAATGTCCATCAGATGTTTATCAATGTTGAGAATAACCTTGTCATTCGTTAAGTTATGTTCATCCAGATCCTTGTTGATATCTTTGATCAAATTATCAACCCTAACATTGAAGGTATCTTTAAGACTGGTTTCCGTTTTCAGATTCAGTTTGTGTGTTAATTTATCAACATATACTTTATTTGCAACATCTCCATCATCATTCGGTGATTTTACGTTGCACAATCTACGATTTTCCATATCATAACTTCCATCGCTCGTTAGGAATAATCCTTGTCCGTGAACTTGTTTGAAATTATTATTAAATACATTTGTATCATATATCCACATGGAAGAGGAGGCTCTGCCAAACTTATCCATTGAAACCATCTTTATAACTGAGATGAATTTGTCTTACACCTGGTTTTTGTTCAATTACCCCTGCCTCTATCAATTCTTCTATTATAGAGATTATCTCATTGTGATGATTATGGTTACCTGCATGCGAGGATGCAACAAGAAGTCTCAGTCTATCCACAATTTCGTTAACGTCATCCCAATAAACATATTCGATAGGTTTCTCGTTATATTCAAGCATATCATTTTTGATATATGCACTTCCAGTGTATGTTTTGGCTCTGGGTCTTTTCATGGAATTAATCAAAGGTTTCAGTACATTTTTGTATTTTACAATGTTTCTTATTCGATCAGCTGGATCGTTATTACGCCTATGGGCACTAGTCATTTCCATCATTTGACTGTAATTTTTCCCATCTTCCACAGTGTAAGTATCAGGTAGAACATCTCTATAAAATATCAAATTATACAGTCCTGTGGTACCCTTGAACGGAGTACCCTTGATAATTATATTACTCTCACTATCAATTTCTATAGGTTGATTACCCATGAACCATTTGTCTAAAGTTGAATTATATTGCAATCCCATTCTATCATCGTATTTCTTGACATCATCATCCAATAGGAATCCTTCCAAGTAATAACGTGCTAATGTGGGGTATTGTTGCAGAAACTCCTCTGTAGCCTCTGCATTATCTTTCTTATGTTTTCTGAATTCTTCACGAATCTGATCGATAGTAGGTTCGAGGGTAAACACATCCTCCTCAGTATTTTGGGGGTTATATACGAACTCTTCCCCTTCAGTTACAATATTTGGGATTGGTATGTTCTCCATTTGTGTTGCTGTAGAAACAATACTTTTAGGTTTAACCAACGAATTTTGTTTGATTATTTCAGCATTTTTCGCAATTTCCTCCAGAGGTTTAGATACATTCCTGAACATATTATCTAGAATCTCATCATTTTCAGCTTTACCCAATTTCACAGCCATATATTTTTTCCTCACAACGTTTGCTAACTCCCAAATTTTTTTCTTCAATTGTTGTTTTTCTTTAAGCGTGTTACTCACACCCACGTCCATGCTGAGCGGGTTGTCTATTTCAAATGAAAGTGTATATACATGTTAGATGTATATATAACTATCAAAACCTTTGCGATAACGTCCTTTGTTCATATCACAGTCTTTGTTTATCATAAGGAATCCATATTTATCTTTCCAACATACGCTACATATCTCTTTGAATTTTTCGAGTGACATGTCGGTACTTATATGATCGGTGAATATATGTTTCAAATTGAGCTCATCCTGTTTGAAAATAATCAAGCAATTGGCATTGTCGCGCAATCCATGTTTTGGACATTTAGCAAAAGACTGGCAAAGATAGAAACTATCAATTGAGTTGTGTCTCCCTCTTGAAAAATAAGCACGAATTTTCTCCTGTTTCTCAAACATCACGTCATCGAATATTATGATTGAATTAGGCCTCGCTTCTGTGGGGTCTATGACCTCATCACTTTCGGTACAAGGAAAATATCCAAACCCCTCAATTTTCTTCAATGTCTCCTTTAGTAACTGGTATTTTGGTTGGTGTAAAGACTTTGAATATATGTACACGTTTTCAAATTTCAGACCGTTTGCATCTAACAATAGAGATAACATCACATTTGTTTTCCCACAATTACTTGGACCACAGATTATTGTTCGTAGAGTATTAGGCAGCAAAGAGCTGTGACGTTGTGGTTGTTCAACATTCTCATTGCTTGACCCTAAGTTCATAATACTCAACGAGTCTTTTTGCTTAACAATCTTCATCATGCCTGAAGGCGAATCGAAATCATACTGGAACATATGTTAATAAGCATTTGTTTATATACTAGATGATGATGTTATATTGTGTATGTCTGATCGCGCGGTTAGGTGCTTCTACGGTTCTGTCAAAATCAGGTATCAAATACATGTTAAATAGGTATGAATGCTGGAACACGTGTCTGAATGTTGAAACACGTGTCTGAATGTTGAAACACGTGTCTGAAACACGTGTCTGAATGCTGAAACACGTGTCTGAATGTTGAAACACGTGTCTGAATGTTGAAACACGTGTCTGAATGTTGAAACACGTGTCTGAATGTTGAAACACGTGTCTGAATGTTGAAACACTTGTCTGAATGTTAAAGCATGTGTTGAATCATGCGAAAAAACATGTGTATGAATGTAATACAATCATTATGATTATTCACATTTTATTCCTCATTAGCCCATCATAGTTCGTGAACGATGATGACGTCATCATCGTTCGTGAACTATGGTCGCCGGATTGAATCAGTTACTGTCATCGGTTCGAAGCAGTGACGTCATCATCGTTCGTAAACTATGGTCGCCGGATTGAAACAATGACAAAGCAGTCTTTGTCACGTGGTGGTGACACCTACACGAAGCAGCCTGTACCTTCGGTCCGCCATGACATCTGTCACGTGACACCTACACGAAGCAGCCTGTACCTTTAGCTCACCATGACAGCTGTCACGTGTTGGTGACACCTACACGAAGCAACCTGTACCTTTGGTTCACCATGACAGCTGTCATATGGTGGCGACATCTCCATGAAGCAGCCTGTACCCAAGGGTCGCCATGACAGCTGTCACGTGGTGGCGACATCTCCACGAAGCATTCTGTACCTTTAGCTCACCATGACAGCTGTCACGTGTTGGTGACACCTACACGAAGCAACCTGTACCTTTGGTTCACCATGACAGCTGTCATATGGTGGCGACATCTCCATGAAGCAGCCTGTACCCAAGGGTCGCCATGACAGCTGTCACGTGGTGGCGACATCTCCACGAAGCATTCTGTACCTTCGATGACAGCTGTCATGTGGTGGTGACATCTCCATGAAGCAGCCTGTACCTTTGGACCAAAGGTACAGATTGCTTCCTAGAGGTGGCGGAGCCCCCTCCACGAAGCAGTCTGTACCTTGGGTTCGCCATGACAGCTGTACCTTATGGTCGCCATGACAGCTGGACCTTATGGTAGCCATGACAGCTGTACCTCATGCTCGCCATGACAGCTGTACCTCATGCTCGCCATGACAGCTGGACCTTATGGTCGCCATGACAGCTGGACCTTATGGTCACCATGACAGCTGCCACTTGGTGGTGACACCTACACGAAGCAACCTGTACCTCATGATTGCCATGACAGCTGGTCCTTATGGTCGCCATGACAGCTGGTCCTTATGGTCGCCATGACAGCTGGACCTTATGGTCGCCATGACAGTTGGTCCTTATGCTCGCCATGACAGCTGGTCCTTATGGTCGCCATGACAGCTGGTTCTTATGGTCGCCATGACAGCTGGTTCTTATGGTCGCCATGACAGCTGGTCCTTATGGTCGCCATGACAGCTGGTCCTTATGGTCGCCATGACAGCTGGTCCTTATGGTCGCCATGACAGTTGGTCCTTATGCTCGCCATGACAGCTGGTCCTTATGGTCGCCATGACAGCTGGTCCTTATGGTCGCCATGACAGCTGGTCCTTATGCTCGCCATGACAGCTGGTTCTTATGCTCGCCATGACAGCTGGTCCTTATGGTCGCCATGACAGTTGGTTCTTATGATCGCCATGACAGCTGGTCCTTATGGTCGCCATGACAGCTGGTCCTTATGTCCACCATGACAGCTGGTTCTTATGGTCGCCATGACAGTTGGTTCTTATGAACGCCATGACAGCTGGTCCTTATGGCCGCCATGACAGCTGGTCCTTATGGTCGCCATGACAGCTGGTCCTTATGGCCGCCATGACAGTTGGACCTTAGGGCCGCCATGCTGCCATGTGTTAGTCACGTGACTCTGTACATGTGACACACTTTTTGAACACACCCTGTATACTCTTTACAAATAAAATAAAATCCTTATCACCTACATCCTTTCAAAACTGATAAGGACGAGCTCATGCACCGGATGCACATCGACAGCTAGACCGGAAGTGGAGACCGGATATCCTGGTCCCGTGCTAGCGGAGTACATCTACTGAGTCATAATATTAGTAACATTATTATTATTTTGGTAAATAGCTACCCCACCTTTTGGAACAGTATCTCGTTTGAATTGAACAATTCAATTGAAATTAGGTATTTCAATCGGATTATCATGCGCCATGCAAGTTTCGGTAAGAAGTAACACATTTGTTTGTCTCGTAACTGAATCTTGTAAATCGTATTTGTGACTATTTAGACTTTGGCAATTGGAAGTCATTATTGAAATGCCATTTCTATTACTAAGGAAATCTAAGACACTTTAGCTGTCGTCTGAACACTATTTAAAGGCAGTCTTTTGAATTCTTGCAACAAAGATGCAGTCGATGCAGCTTGCCTTCGATTATTATAAAACTTGAATGTAGAATTATCGTATTTTGTCGTGATGTACAATTTTTCAATATTAGTCACCCGAGAGAGCGCAACATAAACGAGTTCCTGTTATTTTTCGTTACTGAATTTCTTGATTCGGTCGCCGCGCTCAAAGCTCGCGATAAAAGCTATATGCAATATATGCAATAGCTTAATAGAAACAGGTACTCTCAGGTCTCTGCTACGCGCGTCTAACGTATAAACTCTAACTGACGCGTAGCGAGCTCCTAGAGGCATATGTCAAAATGATTTCGTTCGTAGCTAATTACAGAGGACGTCTGGAGTTCATGCATTTATGTTTTTAGATAATTCGAACCTTCTAATTTCGATAGGCCACGTGAAAATCCCGGAGTCTAAAGCGCTAGAGTGTTATAACATTCGTATAAAATAGCGAAATTTCTCACTTTTAGAAACTTCAAATTAATTAATTAATTTGACACATGTTAGGTGTTTAGGTCTTACATTATTTTTCGTTACGGAATTTCTTGATTCGGTCGCCGCGCTCAAAGCCCGCGATAAAAGCTATATGCAATAGCTTAAAAGTTCACACTGTGGATATATTATAACACTATTGATAAGAAATAATCACCCTTGTCCATTAAAAATACTGAGGACCTTTCGGCTACCAAGTAGTCATTATCAGAGTAAACTGAATTATAAATCAAAATGTTCCCCACTTCCTTCGATCATAGCTAATATCTTCATGGAAGCTTTTGAACAAGATGCCATTGACTCATATGTTCTCAAGCCGAAATGTTGGTTTAGATATGTCGACGATACTTTCGTTATTTGGCAACATGGTCGCGAAAAGCTTGTTCCCTTCCTCAATCATTTAAATTCATTACATTCTAATATCCTTTTCACCATGGAAGTCGAATCGCAAGGTTCACTCCCGTTCCTGGATGTATTGGTTAGTCGACAGACTGACGGTACTTTGGGACATTCTATGTATCGGAAATCCACCCATACCGATAGATACCTCAATGATCTTCCCCACCACCACCCTGCCCAAAAGCAATATGTCATAAACTCAACCTATCTCAGTCTCAATCCTTGAAATCAGAATTAAAACATCTTTCATCTGCCTTATTATCAAACAATTTCTCCCATTACAACATTCAAAATGCCATAAATGCTTCACCTAAAATTTCAAATTGACCTGAGCCAGAAACCCCCCCACCTGTTTTATCCACTGCCTATCTTCCATATATTGAAAAAATAACAGATCGAATTATCAAAATCCTCATAAAACATAATATTTCTACCCGTTTTTCCACATTTCCAAAATTATCTCAGTTTTACAACCCTATCAAAGATCCCCTCCCTCTTCTCCACTTAGAAGGTGTTTATAGCATTCCATGTTCTTGCGGTAAAGTCTACATTGGTGAAACAGGTCGTACAGTAGCTACTCGTGTGAAAGAACATGAGCGCTGTACAAGGCTTCGTGACACCAGTAGATCCGCACTTGCGGAACACAAGTTTGACACTAATCATCGAATCCTTTTTGAAGATACTAAAATCCTAGCCCGAGCCCCAAATTTCTATCAGAGAAAAATCCTTGAAGCTATAGAAATCCTAAAACATCCGAATAATCTGAACCGTGACTCAGGATATTACCTTCCCAACATTTGGAAATCCATCCTCGAAAATTCCACTTCTCACATGATCGCACAACGGCAGGGTCAGGTGCCGGAACGATGTCAACCACCGGAACAAAGGCAGTGAACTATGTGACGTGAAGGATTTTCCTAAAATAAATACGACAACAGAAACCAGAAGAACCAGTTTCAGTTCAAGCCTCAAGTCTGCCCTGAAGATGCCACCTGTAATGGTTGGCAAAACGTCGGCATCAAGTCGAGCTATTGTGACGCGGAATCCATCCGTAAGAAAAGATTTTTCAAGATTAGCTGTCCGCGGAAGTCTACTATCCAAGAAATCAAAATGTGCCTGCTTAAATACTATTTGGGGATAATAATGTAAGCAATGGGTTACCCTAAGCTAGAGAGGAATTGAAATTTAGTAAATAGCTTTTTCGTTTACACATTTATTTGAAGGTAATGGCTCTAATTTGATTAGTTGGCTGCGTTCCAATTTCCTTTCTGCTTAGAAATTAAATTATTGATCAAAAATATCCAAATTGTAGCTGAATTTACTGGGGTATACCTATTTGTTTGAGTGGGTTTCCTTTATATTATTATTTATATACAGAAGACCGTACTCAAACAAATAGGTATACCCCAGCAGATTCTGCTACACCCTTTAGATATAAAATAGCTCCGTTTAATACTCTAGTTCATAGATTATTGAACGTCCCTTTGACATAACAACGAATATGAGAATCTTCAGCAAATTGCGTTGGACAATGGTTACCACAAATCTTTGATCAATGATTTGATTTCTCAACAAAAAGGAAATCGGAAGGTATCCAATTAACCAAATTAGAGCCATTACCTTCAATTACTCCAATCAAATTCAGAAGTTTCACTCATCATTCTTCAGTAATTAATAAATTACATAATTCGTTTTCTAAATTTGCAATTCAACCAGTTTATAGATGTAAAAACAAGCTAAATCACTGTTCAGGCAACACCTTTGATAAAGTTTCCGATTTCGACAAATCCGGGATTTACAAAATCAATTGTGAGTCGTGTTCAAAATGCTATGTGGGTCAAACTAGAAGGAACATTTTAAATCGTTATAAGGAACATTTTTCCCATATAAAAAAATTAATGGTGGAAAATCAGCGGTAGCTGAACACATTTTAAATGCAGGTCACACCATTTCTCAAGAAAGCTCATCACTTTTAAAACACAGTACATACAAATATTAAGGTATGATAGAAGAGATGAAAATGTATAAACGAAAAAGCAATTTATTAAATTCCGATTTATCTCCAGCTGAGGGTAACCCCTTGTTTACATTATTATCCCCAAATAGTATTTAAATAGGCACATTTTGATTTATAATTTAGTTCACTCTGATGATGGGCTACACGGTAGCCGAAAGGCTCTCAGTACTTTTTTTTAGTGGATAAGGGTGATTCTTTCTCATCAACAGTATTTCTGTATCTATCTCAATAGTACGTTCATAATTTTTGTTTTGTTTATCTCAAAGAGTATTTAAATTTCGCGATATAAATTAATTTTTTCGTTTCCATTTGAATTGTATCCACATCAATAACAACAATGATACCCGCTCAAAGACTGAATCCACAATCCACAAGTCTCAAAATACATATCTAATTATACAATGTATTGTTTATTATTTGCATCACTTCATGATAAGAAAATAAGTGTCAAACAAAGCAAATATAATAATAATTCATCAGCAATATTGATGCTTAATAACTTCTCATATAACCGTTTTAACAGATATATAGATAGTATTTATTGTTTCCATTTATACTGTTTACAAGACAATGAAGAACACGTCAAATAAAATAAATACAATTTTTAGTGAGATACATATAACTGATATAGTACATGGAAATTCTTACACAAGTTAAATTGTTTAAAATGAACAAAACGCAATAAATGACATAAGACAAGTTTTTTACAGTTTGAAATACAATATCGTTGAAGATATTCGTTCAATGTGTGGAAGGCTTTTATGATTAAGACATTTTTCAATTTTCTCTCAATGTTACTCAATGGTTGCATTCTTATGTCTATGGTCAGTTTATTGTATATCTTAATAATTGAGTACTGGACTTTTTCTTGAAGATAAGTGTAATTTAATTTGTCACATGATAGATTTTGTCTGAAACGCGTCAAGTATGAATGTTGACTTTCATAATTCCCGAATAATGTCTTATGTTCACAAATAAACAATATTGCTTTTTGAAGAACAAAAATTCTATTACAATCGGTGGAATTTCCCCAGAATATTATCCCATGTCGTATTCTAGACTGGATGTGATCATGCTATGTCACCAATGCTGCTTCCAAATTTAATTGATTTCTTATTATTTTCAGCGCATAACAATATTTTGTAAGGCTTCTTGCGGCCTGGTCCACATGACATCGCCAGTCTAGTCTACCATCCATTTGCATTCCCAGGAATGATAAGTTATTTTCTGAATATGAAGATCCAATTTCCGAGTTGTTATTTGAGTAATATTAAAATTTTGTTGACTGAGTTTTGATTCTATTCAATTATAGTACACCAATTTTCGGATTTATCTATCTTATCATTCGAAGTAATTTGCATCTCAATTTCAGAGTTCTCTTGTGTGACAAAAGATATGCCACCTCCAAACATGAAGATGTATTACTAAGCTCAAGGCTTCAATTTAAGCCTCAAACCTGCCCTGAAGATGCCACCTGTAATGGTTGACGAAACGTCGGCATCAAATCGCGGAATCCATACGGAAGCCAACAATTTTCAAGATTAGCTATCCGCGGAAGTCTACTATTCAAGAAGCCTTCATATCATCAATGTCTTGAATTTTCATATCTGAAACAGTTCCAGGTCAAGCTTCAAGCCTGCCCTGAAGATACCCCCTGTAATGGTTGGTGAAACATCGGAATCAAGTCGTGCTATTGTGACGAGAACCCGAAGAATTTCGAGGAACAGCTATCCGCGGAAGTCTACTATTCAAGACATGCCTTTAATTATTGTTGTCTTTTACTCTTTTTATATCTTGTTTATTCTTGGGTAGTAATGCCACTATCCCAGTTCTTCTTGAATAGACGCAATACCACCGATACGTACATGGTTGCGTCCTAGTATAAACGATTATAAAATCAAGAAATTGTAAAATCCTGGTTGCAAATAAAGATCAGGAAGTTTTTCATCTTACATTGTACGATTTACAAATCAACCCGTTTTTATCCGCTTGGAGAGATAGTTTTATTTCTAGTAACTGCTGAGCGGGTGCAATTAGATCTTCATATGCTCGGGGCATCGTTAATATTATACAGTTTTATGCCGCTCTCGTCGTAACAACTACAGTTTTATGTAGATATAACTGCTGAAGCCCTGGGGTATATGGACGTCTTAACGTTTTATTCTTTTTCTAGAAAAAATCTAATTTCAAGGTGTCAAAGAAAAGCCATTTTCCATTTTCCAAGCCGTCCAGTCTATATGCATATAGATATGTTTCAAGTTGACCATGCGAATACTGCCAAAGCTTAGTTGAATTCATTCTAATTCGCTTCAAATGATACTATACAGAATCCTCCTTCTACAACGTATCAGGAATAGTTTTTTACGGATGTTACGTTGTAAGTTTAATAACTTTCACACTTGAATCTATTATATTGTCTTATCATTCACTTTACTTTTACTTCTCATCTAATTTGTCTTGTTCAGTCGATATTTATCCCCACTGTTGAGTATTCGATCCATTCTTAGGGATCAGGACTGAAACTGCAACTATTTCGGACATGTTTCATCTGTATTTTGTCACGGCGCATCATGTAAAATAATGAATTCTAGGATGCGACTAGTTGATAAACGCAAAGTCTGTAATATGAAGTATATTCCGGGAATATTTCTTACAAGAAAACTATCAGTAATCAAGGGGTTACAACTATATTCACAGGCAATGTTTATTATTGGAGCGTAGCGCAGCGAAGCTGAAGATGCTGTAAGATGTATTCAGTATAAAGTTTCATCTTTGATAGTATTGGTAAGAATTCAATAACTTTTCGACCAGCGGAATATATATATTTCCCAATTGAGGTATCTAATGAGGAATTGTACCATAATGGGAAAAATTTGATCACAATAGTTAATTTTTTAATTGACAATAAATTATATTACAAAAAGGTGAATGCGCCGGTTGAATGTAAATAATTCGTAATAATAATCTAACGATTTGAAATATTCTTGCTTTTTATCTTAAATTAAACCTACAATATGTACTGGATATTCACGATTATCTTATTCGTGTTGAAGTGTTTCGCTCAGTTAACTGAAACATCTTCAACTACCATAATAGCTTATAGTTCTAATTACATCTTTTATGCATAATTATTAATTCAAGAGCAACACATTGTGGGTTGATTGAAGCGATAGCGAATAGAAACCAGGAGAAAATATTTTGAAATGTTGCTATTCTAGGCTAATGTACTACCAAATTGATGAAAACTTTTCCAATATGAATATCTCTATGAGAACTATCAATTTTTCCGTTATTTCAGCATGCAATTTTACAAATGGTGGGGAATTTCATATAATATTCAACAGGCCATAATGTAGAAGTCGATGATAGAGTTATTCCTTCTATTGATATTGGTTGAAATATCAACACAAGGGAAAAAGTAAGAAATAGGTAACTTGAAAGTTGTTTTTGTAGTGAAGTTATTACTGAAGAAGCCATCACTTTCCGAATAAAAAGAATTCACGATTTTCGAACCCACATATTCTCGTTATTTTTCATTCTTGTTTTCATATTTACCATTAATAATCTGCCGATGATTATAAACCATTTTAAAACTCCTTAATAATGATGAGAACAAAATAAGTAGCTTCAAAAATGCCTCGATAATAATTGTAAAACTATGTATATATCAGGCTACCAGGAGCTGGTTAGGAACAAAATGAATTAGAGTTAGTAGTGTTCGGATATTTTTCTGAAATTCATTCAACTTCTATTTCATATTTGGGAAATATTAAATTTTATACTGATTCTCTATAGCAGACCAGTTTCTTCAAACTTTTTAAGTTCTAAATTCATATCATCAAATCATAGGTGATTGATTGTAATTATATTTTTAGTTAGAATAAACATAAAATAGATTTGACTATTGGGTTCGCCAACTGGTACGAAGTGGTTGAATTTCTCTTGTTATTTGTTATTAAGTCATACCAATTGCCTGTAAGATGGACGTTTTCACTTCAAACATAGTGGTGATATCTTGGCAGATATTGTAGTTCGATTTATTTAGAATTGAATGTCTGAAAATAATGGACAATTGCATTCAATCCTTTGTTGAACGAATTTATTGTTAATTAACTACGTATCTACTTTTACTTCTATAATCATCACTATTTTCTATTCAAATTTTGTTCCCAATCATCAGAGGAATAAACAAATATACAAATATACACTTTGAGAAATCTACATCATCATGAACAATTTCAAGATCTCTCAAACTGACACACGATAATGAATGAGATAAATTAATTGAGCCGAAATTGACTTAAGAGATCACAAACTTCATAATTATGAGTAATCCCCACTGATACATCTTTATCACAAAATAGCGGAATTATACAAAGTCTCAAATAAATTGGATTTTAATTCATCGAATTCTCTCCGACATCAATTCTTACGACCACTTACCGATTTAAAATGTTTGCTACTATAGAGGGGTGGCTACCGATTGTTTTAATAGTCATTGAATTCGTTCTGGGCAATATCCATCTGAGCGGATGGATCTACATGATGCCGTTATATGTATGGAAATAAGGAATTGATGAAAGGCGAGAAAGATTTATGCCGGTCTGACCATACTATACCGGAGTACTGATAGCTCTTTCACGAATCTTTCTCAAAACTAATCAAGTCAATATCCCTGAAACGAAACTTCTAAAGCCAGATTTCTATACAATAGCCTTCAGAATCTATTCGAATACACCATCCTACTAATTCAAATTCGTTTTCGGCAGGCTTAGGTGAATGTTTAATGAGGATTTCATAGCAAATAAACTATAAAAGAGCTCACATTGTGGATATATTATAACACTATTGATCATAAATAATCACCTTTATCCACTAAAAATACTATTAAATTACTGAGAACCTTTCGGCTACCAACTAGCCATCATCAGAGTAAACTAAATTATAAATCAAAATGTGCCTGTTTGAATACTATTTGGGGATAATAATGTAAACAATGGGTTAGCCTCAGCTGGAGATAAATCAAAATTAAATAAATTTCTTTTTCGTTTATACATTTCCTTCCCATCTAAATTACCTATATATTTGTCTGTACTGTATTTAAAAAGTGACAAACTCTCTTGTGACCTGTGTTCATAATATATTCAGCTACTGTCGATTTTTCACCATTATTTTTCTTTATATGGACAAAATGTTCCTTATAACGCGTTAAATGTTCCTTCTAGTTTGGCCCACATAGAATTTTGAACATAACTCGCAATTGATTTTGTAAATCCCGGATTTGGCGAAATTGGAAACTTTATCAAAGGTGTTGCCTTAAGAATAGTATAACAAACCGGGAGCATCTTTGGATAAATATTATGATAATACAATACTTCATAATAATACTGATATCGAAGACGTAATTGTAATTCAGATAGACAGACATTTAAGCTAATTCAAATAACAATAATTTAAAATAAATCAGTTAATATGGGCACAGCGCCCAGAACTATCAAAATGTACTACAGAATGAAGACCTAAAATAGACCCTGACGTCACATCGATAACGTCACTTGGATATCCAAATGAGAATTTTAAACAATTCTACAGGTTAGATATATACGGGTTATTTTGATTGTAAACATTATATAACATAGTTATTGAATCAAATGGTTAGTTGAATTAAAAAAAATTAAAAACCTGACAACATGCTGATATGATGAAATTTATTTCACATCAATACCTCGTCGTGGTTGCCGCGCGCTCCGTCGACATTGCAGCAGTCGCGCCAGAATAACCTAAACAGTTTACCGAAGCTACTCTTCCCCTACGGTCGATAAGTAGCTTCAGGTTCCCAAATCGTATGCTATAAGTAGTCTTATTGAACCCAGAATTACTGCCTTCTGCATCCGGTCTATCAAGATCTGCGACGAGTTCTTCCAGGCCGAAATAATTTCCAATTTCGAAGGTAGCGAAGACCGAATTCCGTCCAAAACAGAATCAGAACCACTAATACGACTTTGGGGTCTGGGTATAGCGTGCGCAGCTCGAATAGGAGATCTTGATACTTTGTCCATTTTTCATCCTCTTTCAAGACTATGTTTTTCTCTGCCGGAGCAGAGAATTCGATGACATAGATAGTCTTGGTTTGTTTATCGAGGAGGACAACATCAGGCCTATTAGCCTGTATATGAACCTGACGGTCGGAAACTGGTAATTCCAGTAGATCTGGTATTTGTCGTTTCCGACAATGGACTAAATATCTCCTGTCATGTAAGGTAGCACCGGTTTTCGGTCTACGCCGTATGAGTTCCTCAGATTGTAATACAGCATCAGGAATTGGCCGGAACATTATCGGAAAAGTTAAGTGGAAACCGTAACAGATCTGATTGGTCATACCAGCGGTCATACTGAAACATGATCTCAACAAACATAGTTCTAGAAAGAATGGTTAACCCTCTACAGATATTCTGCTAGGCGTTCTCTAATGTCCTGAACTATACTTGACTGTGTCGTCAAAAGACAGTGTACAGAAAACATATTATATGTTTATTCGTTTTTATATGATGAAAATTGTATCTTTTAGATCAAAAACGTCAGCAACATATGTTGGATTTCTGTAACATACAACTTAGAAAAAATATTCGAAATGATTCTAAACTCTTTATTAAAAAAATTCTTTGATAAATACTATTTACTATCGAATAGACAATATTATTTCAGAAGCGGAAATAACACATAAGGCTATAACTATATTACATCTAATTGATGTGAAATGTAGTTCACTAGACGAAAAAAGAAAATATCCGAGTATATTGACGTGAAAAAGACATTCGACACTATCGAACAAAACGGTTCACGGACGGGTCTTGGATTGGCGAGTCTAGCGGAGCCGGAGTCTACTCGTGTAGACCCAGAAGGGAGATTTCACTTCCCCTAGGTGCTCACGCAACCGTTTTTCAGACTGAGGTCTGTGCAATACGGACTTCTAGGCTTGTCTTGGAGTACAGGGAAACTCTGGCTGACCTAGCCAAAAGGAACAAACTCCAGCTAGTGTGGGTATCTGCCCACTCTGGCGTGAAGGGAAACGAATTGGCCGATGAACAGCCCAAATGGGGTTCCTTGATTGTCCCTGGACCCGATTCAAAGATCGGAATTCCATCGGCCACCGGGCTCCACGTCCTCAAGGAGCTACTGGATAGACAGTTACTCTCGGTCTGGCGTGGTGCCCCCGGCAAGAGGCAAGCGAAGCTCCACATTAAGGATTGCTCGCCTAAATTTTCTAAAATTCTACTCTCTATGAGCAGGAGAGGCCTAAACTGGATATAGGACTCCTCAAAGACACTGTCGTCTGAATAAGCATCCGCATACAATGAGCATTGTTGAAGACCCAGCTTGTAGTAGATCCTAGCAAAATGTTTCTCTAGCTTACAACATCTCGGCAGCACACATATGCTGCTTGAAGCCATAAGAGATATCAGTCCGTGCAAAATATTAGCCTCCGGCACTGATTTAAAGCTGCTGGACTGATTCTTCAAGAAGCACACAATGGACCCAATCAAGCGGTCCAAGTGGTCCGGACTTGACCGCCCCCGTTTTGACTCATTGATTGATGATTCATTGATAGTTCCGGACATTAGAGAACGCCTAGCAGAAAAGTGTGTGAGTTAAACATTCTTTCTACAACACTGTTTGCTGAAATCATGTTCCAATACGACCGCTGATATGACCAATCAGATCTGTTATGGTCTCCGCTTAACTTTTTCTTGTCATGATTTATATCAATTATCCCGTAAACACGTATTCTATATTAAAAATGGACTCATACAAGGAAAGGTCCGTGAATCATGAATTTGAATAGAAATAGTGGAATAGTGGGACTTAATCGAACAGGGAAAGTTTTGAATTGTTGTAACCGTTTCTTAATGTGTAGAAATATAATAAAGTACATTCGAATCAATCATTGTGATATTTCTGACCTTGTATTTCCAATCAAGTAATACAATTACGTTTGTGAGTTTTCAACAATCGCACTGGATACAATGCTTATACTTAATAAGAAATGTTCATTTCAATGTTACGCTAGTGCGGTACTGTATATATACGTATGAATTGGTCATCGATCTTTCTTGCAATTATTTAGAGCAGCCGAAGAATTCTATAAAAGCATAATTGACTATTAGCGAATGTGTTCCAGCCTTTGCCAACTATCTGCAAAATGTCATCTGGATCTTTATGAATATGGCATTTATGGTTATACATTGTCAACCGGTTTAATTCTGTATTGCTTTTCCATTTATTATGCAAAAAATATTATTTACTCTCGATTTAATCGATTTTCTATCATATCATGAGAACTTGGACTTTCTATATCACGTTCCGGGAAAATATTGAGAACAATATTACGATTTCAGCTTATCGTACCGAATTATTAAAATTAAATTTCAATTGGAGAAGGGATTTCACATTTACGTTTATCCTCGCTTCTTAATTTAATAGAACGTTTGATATTAAACGCAAAAAGTTAATAGATTCATTAGCAAACTCATCAGTCAATTGTATTATTAGTTCAACTGAATTACTGGCCCCCAAATTACTCTCAATAGAAGTTACGCTATTAAATTTGTGTATGTACCACGGGCGTAACTTGTCTTACGCCATAGAAGTCCCTTTACGCACTTAATACATGCTTTTTTTTTCTTTTTTTTGACTACACAAGAGGAAAACCTATAATGTTCGGAGGATATCGTGTGAGCCTTAATCCTTCAATATAGCCAATCAATAAAATATGGAAAAATAATAACAATTTGACTCACCCCGTCAATTAATCACCCCAAGATGATATCTTATCGATTTCCTTTTTGTAGTCTCCCCTCTCATCGCGTGTCGAGTGAGTGAGTTTTTCCACAATAAAATAATGGATTTGCGCTATTAAAATATAGATGTCGTTGAACATCTCTTTCCAAGTTTAATGATCTATAATTACGAGCGGAAACCGTTATTAAGATTATTCAAGTAATTAGACATATAACGTTACAAGGTCTCGAACATGGGGAAACCATCCCATTCGCCTGAATTGTAATGCCAAACTGTGCGTGGAGGTGATGCATTGGTTCGTGAAGTGATATAGAAACAGGTCGTAGTGATGAGTGAATGGTCAGAGGTTCCCAATGGGATTTTCATTGCTAGTGAGGAATAAGTCAAGCATATTGGCATAATGATAGTTGTTATCAGGGATCTGTGTCGGTTCAATTATTTACAGATCGAAGCATATATGTCTAAAATGCCCAAATTTTTATTTAACTCGTTTTGATGAGAATATTGTAACGACCCGACTTTTGAATGGATCGTTACATATCATTATCACGATAGAAACCTATAATAATTTGATTTTATATCCTTGAACTTCCTCCCAATTGAAGAACTCTATCTTGAATGGTATAGTTAACTGTATTTAATTAATACGAAGCGGATTTAACGAACACTATATTGTTACCCCCACATCCGAATTATTAATTAGGAAGGGAGACTCGGAATAAAACCGGTTGCAGTTGATAACTGATCATCTTTGGTGTTTCTGGAAGACAAGGTAGGTCTTAATCAAAGTTATCAAATTGTTGTTTTGAGTAGCACTGAATCTTTAATATTTCATTCATAATCAGGCTTACTCTGATTTATACAAAACTTTGATTGTTTCCTGTTCTTATAACAGGCACCTAGATCTCTCGATTATAGATATTGTAATTTCATTCATATTATCATTTATTCAATTGAACAAATCACTTGATTCCATTTTCTGAATAAACGTGGGATTATTATATCGTATATTTTTTGCTTTGAACTCCTCGTAATACGAACAACGTAGCGTTATCCAAATCGGAAAGGTACGAAACATATAGAGGATGGGCTACAACTAACCACTCCATATCTATAATTCCACGAGCCTTGTTTCCAATACCTTCGATTATAGAGTTAACGTGGGACTTGTTAAACAATTCCGTAATTGTAATAAAGAGTCTTAATAATACGAAATCCACCCACGTGGTTCTAAAACTCACTGAACCTTTATTCATATCTGATTTTCAAACTCAATTCATTTTCCCCTAACCTTGTTTAAATTCATTTCGTTAAAATTGTAGTAAATTCTGAATAATTGTCACATATTAATCTAATTTGTAATTGTAATCATAATTTATCTTGGCTTCACCTATCAACATTTTTCTAGCTTAACTCAGCCATTCACAGCGTCAATACTGAGCCATTGCAAATATTAAGTTTTACTTCTCTTGTGGACATCCTACTCGTGTATTTTCTTCCTTTTTCGATAGGAGGATATTGGATCCAATACACTGCTAGAGACCTCGCGGACACAGGAGGGACACAGGGGAGTAATTTTAATATCTCTGTTGCAACTTTCATTACCATGATGAATTAGATGCTGGTCGTAATCGCTGAGTCAAAGTAGATTGATTATCTCCATTTGTAATTGTTTCAATTTTATATCGGTGCCCCGAAAGGGCATGCAAGTTTGTATAACGATTTTTCTAATGTTCATTAATAATTGAATATATTTGTTATTGTCTTTATATGCTTTGTTTCTTTTCCTTTTTACTTACTACCAATTCAATGATGCTTATTTCTTTATTTATAACAGCCTGAAATTCTTCTTTCTTAACTCGTGGTGGCGCCCAGGGTTTGTTGTTTAAAAAGTAATAGGGCAAGTATCATCATTGTTAACGAAAAGGGCCGAACAACCACGAATTTGAGCTAGTTTGGGAAATATTAGTAACTTGGGTAAATTCATCTTTTTGATCGATTTAGAATCAAGGGAAGGTGGAAATTGTGTAGCTTACATTTGGCACCCAACAATTATTTTATTACAATATGACATTGGCACTCCTTGCACCAAGTCAAATTATTATTACTTCACACGAACGTGACTATCTCAATTATCTATCGTGAATACTGTATTTCTACGTAACTATGCGAATCAACACTTGAACAATGACCATTCGACAATAATATCTAAGTCAATACAGGGTGTCCTCGGACTGCGTGGCTAAAATAAAACCGAAGAATCTTTGATTCGAAAAAAATTTGATGAGCCTTTTTACTTTTGCCTCAAGTGTCTTGTTTAGCCGGTAGAGGGCTTCAAAGTTGCGAAAATAATTTGGTTTTTTCGGTATAACTTGAGAACGTGATGAAGGACTTTTACAATATTTGGCAGGTGACTTACTGTCAATAATAGCCGTTTTTGAGAGTGGAGCATAGAGCCTTAGAGACCATAGAAATGGCTCAAACTTGAGTATGTAACGCGAAAAGCGTCCAGAACTTTTTTGTTGTCTATGTAATTCACTCTATATTTTTTATGTAGATAGCTTATCTAATTTGAAAACTTTTTTTACTCTTAGAAAATTTTGATAAAATCAACGAATTAGCTTGAAAAAAATAATTTTCGAGTCTCTGCAATTTTGGCTTACTAATTTTACTTGATTAAAATACCTTAGTTGCTTTTGCATTTCTAATGTCATTTTGGCATTTGGAGAATTTATTCTCAAAACTGTCAGTTTTTACTTCGCTTTCCGTAAAAATTTTATAAAATTATGGCTCAAAATTTCACTAACACTGAAAAGGTTAATATCTCGGTAAAACACGAATAATAAAAACAATAGAAATGGGGAAACGATGTGATTATTCAGGAAAAACAAATGCTAAATTAAAAGGAACAACAAAACTTTTTGGGAAATCGCTAAGACATCAATTGTTCGAAATGTTGCCCATTTTCCTGAATACACAAATTAATTCGTTTCAAGAAATTGGATTGAACTCTGGCTAGTACTTCAGGATCATTCTTCAATAAATCCGCTTCATGATTCATTCGTTGCAACAATTCCTCTCGTGTGTTTACTGGAGCTGCATAAACTTTCGACTTCAAAGCGCCCCATAGAAAGAAGTCGCAGGGCGTCAAATCAGGGGAGCGGGCCGGCCAGTTCACTGGTGCATCGTGTCCTCTACCTATCCAGCGATCTGGATATTCCTCATTCAAATGTCGCCTCACAGCTAATGTGAAATGAGGAGGTGCACCATCATGGATAAGCCAGGCCACGACGAATGTGTAAGGGTAAGTCTTCCAACAGTTCAAGTAGCCTTTGTTCCAAAAAGTTCAAGTAGTTCTCCCCGTTCAATCGATCGGGTATAACGGTAGGGCCAATAATAAAGTTATCTACAATTCTAACACAAACATTGATTTTAGTTTGATTCTGAAAATATGTAACTTCCGTTTCATGAGGATTTTCATCAGCATAGAAATGTTCATTATGGAGGTTAAAAAGACCACATCTCGTGAAAGTATCTTCGTTCGTGAACAGAATTCTTCTACAAAAATTGGGGTTTGCGTTTTGTCTTTGGACAATAAGCCGACAGAAATCTAGCCGATGACCTGGATCCATGGGCAATAAGTCTTGAACTGTTTTAATATGATAGGGATACAACAGTTCTTCTTTCAGTACATTATGAACTAATGATTTTGAGGCTCCAATACGAAGTCCCAAACGTAGTGTGCTTATCCCAGGTTCAGTTTCAACCGCTTCCAGTATCGCTTCTTCGAGCTCTAACGTCCTTCTTGTCCGACTGCGTCCAGTTTCTCTGCGATTTGCTTCAAATTTGCCAGTTTCGCGAAGGTTTGCCGATTTGGAATTTTGCGATGCGGATATCTTTCCCTTCTACGGCCATTGCAACGACAAAGTCCATAAATCAATAACATATCAACCATTTCAGTGTTAGTGAAATTTTGAGCCATAATTTTATAAAATTTTTACGGAAAGCAAAGTAAAAACTGACAGTTTTGAGAATAAATTCTCCAAATGCCAAAATGACATTAGAAAAGCAAAGGCAACTAAGGTATTTTAATCAAGTAAAATTAGTAATCCAAAATTGCAGAGACTCGAAAATTATTTTTTTCAAGCTAATCCGTTGATTTTATCAAAATTTTCTAGGAGTATAAAAAGTTTTCAAATTAGATAAGCTATCTACATAAAAAATATAGAGTGAATTACATCGACCACAAAAAAGTTCTGGATACTTTTCCCGTTACATCCTCAAGTTTGAGCCATTTCTATGGTCTCCAAGGCTTTATGCTCCGCTCTCAAAAACGGCTATTATTGACAGTAACTCACCTGGCAAATATTGTAAAAGTCCTTCATCACGTTCTCAAGTTATACCGAAAAAACAAAATTATTTTTGCAACTTTGAAGCCCTCTACCGGCTAAACAAGACACTGAGGCAAAAGTAAAAAGGCTCATCAAATTTTTTTCGAATCAAAGAATCTTCTTTTTTATTTTAGCCACGTAGTTCGAGGACACCCTGTATAACTAAGCTGTTTGCAAAACTCCATCCTATTTCAATAATTGGTCTTTGAATAATGCTAATTGAAGGCTCAAACGATTCATATTTCAATCTGTCACGTAATATAATGATATCTGTTGACTAAGAATTAAAGTTCTCGATTAGCTGTGGTTCTAAGAGACTATCGTTCAAAAATAAAGGAATCAAACGGATTACGATTGGTTAACTTCCAGTGGAAGGGATTTCGCATGAAATGACGTCAGTGAAACGTGGTCCATAAATGTGAGATAACCCATCACGAAATTCGATGTGCTTAATGAAGGTGTCTCCTTCAGTTTAATGGAGGAACAACGAGGTGTCAGTTCGACTTAAAATCGTACATTTACCCTGAAATGCACGATCTCAGATCTAATTAGAATCGAATACGTGTCCCAATTCACTGACATGATGCAAGGGCTTACGGAATCCGATAATGCGTATCACGAGGGAAATTAACCCGCTAACTAACCGAAGGCTCATCACCGCCAACCGAATCATCAGACTCGTAAATATGCACGTTGTGGATGGGAAAATTAGAAACCGACAGCTTCACACCATCATTTCGTCGGATCGCTGTTGCATTATAACTGTAATTGGATACACTCGGTAATTGGTTGTGTGGTTGCATGTTATTAGATTGATACAAGTTTTCCAGTTTTTATCAGTTTCTTTAATATCTTTAAACAATTGATTTGCTATGAAATATTTTATTACCAACATATAAAAAATATTCAGTTATCCCAATGTTCTAAGTTCATCATCTGAATCGGCTAATTCCGTCTGTCAGGTATCGATGTGGACAGGGCCGGATTTCATATTTATATGAGCACGCCGGTGAGCTTCATATATTTTATGAATATTCTATGTTCATCCTTTACTACGTGAAATGATATTTTATCCATATTGTAATATTAAACACATTTAGAGAATCTGAATTTTTTATTGCACTATCTACTGCTCCTCCTCAACCTATTATCCCATAACTCAGCTGTGATTGAAGAAGTCCATAGTACATTACCATTAGATTTTCAGGATTCAATTATTCTCTCATAAATTTAATTTTAGGTAACAGGTAACGCAGTTTTTTAATGACGTAATTGATATGTTCATTCCAGCGCAGATGCCTATCTATTATTACACCTAAATATTTAACAGAAGTTTTCATTTTAATTTCAAGGCTGTTTTCAGATACTTTATTTACATTTATTGAACGATTTGGTGATATATTTTTGCTAGACAACAACTTTTTGAATAGTTTGAAGTTAGTGAATTTGAGTCATACCAGGATTTAATTATTTTCATTTCACTTTCTATTTTATGTTTAAATTCTCCCAAGATGTTGATTTGAAAATAATTACAGTGTCGTCGGCGAAACTCATAGCTTCTCCTGAGCAGGGTACCGTTAATAAATCGTTGATGTAGATTGTAAATAACAATGGGCCACGTATTGTAACTTCGGGTACTCCATATTTTATAGTAAGAGATCCACTATTTTTATTTTCCAGTTGTACGTATTGTTTGCGTTGAGATAGATAACTCTTTATAAGATTTAAGGGGATTCCTCTAATACCGTACTTTTCAAGTTTATGTAGTAAGATGTTATGATCGACAGTGTTCTGTTAGGTGTGATATGATTAAAATTTGTCTTTCATTTTAGTTATTTTATTATTTTCTTTTTTGAGTTGCATAATTCATTTACAGTTGTCCCATGAAGTAGTTAACTGTATCGGCAACATTTTAAGTATGGTTATCCGTGTGAAATATATATGTATCCAGAAAAACACGGTTGGCCTTACGGTTCAATAAAATACCATAATTCCATTCAAAAAGATGGAGATGGACGTCAGAAATACCATCAAATGGGACTACCGCGCCCAAAAACAATACACACTCTTTGAAGCGCTCTGCAAATTTTCAAATCCATACCACCAATAGGAACGGCGTAATCATCTCTACATATACGCGTAGACTTTATGCTAACAAGTACAATATATTTTTCTACTGGCAAAAAACACAACAACAATAGCTTATGCGGACGATATATCTATTTTTATTCATGGGGAAAGTGATTTTTTGGCATTTAAAAGTATTTCAAAAAAATCTACAGGTTTCTGGACTGGAAATTGGAAATGAAGAGGCGAAAAACTGATAGGGTTCTCCTGAAAATCTGAAACCATTAAAGTGTTGGTATAGAGCTGTCTAACAATATAGAGGATGATACTGAACGAGTCTTTATTAAACTTGTTAAAACAATCAACGTCTCAAAACGTAGGTGGCAACACAAAACTTCTGGATTCTCCATAATTTGGAAAAATATCGTCGCAAATCAATATATTGCTTCACAGCTATGGCATTCCCTACAAACTCTACCCTTCACACAATAACAATTGGAGGCCTTGCAAAAGAGACTAATTGACTTCATATGGTCAGGAAACTATTGGACAACACAAAAAGATATATGCTTATTTATTGCACGAGGAGGAATAGATCTAGTACATCTAGAGCCAAAGTTAAAAACATTCAGAATATACTTGGCGCAACGTTAATTAAATTCCCCAGGCCAATCTTGGGCAGATATAATGAAATATTTAATAAAATTGTCTAACCAGGGAAAATTGAGCTGACAAACTATTCTTCATGGTAACAAATTTTCAATATTTATTTATACAACTTTATTTATAAAATTCATGATTGAAACTGTACAGGAAGCCAATCTGATCCTTCCAAACTCCCTCAACATCAGAGATACTCAGGAAATTCCCACTTCTAAATCAAGATTGATTAAAAACAATATTCCTCCACTGTTTAACGCTATCTTGTTAGAACACGAGTTCAAAAAAAATAGGAAAATTTCTCATTGAAAGGAAATGGTTAGCAGAAGAAAATTCATTAAGAAATGTTAGTGAACTTCATAACAAAATACAGAGAGAATTGAAGATTCAATATAAGAGGATCAAAGCGTTCTTCCAATTAAATCATCAAACTGCAATGAACACAGCCACCACAACAAATTCTGATTACAACCTAAAATTTATGTATGAAGACCAAATTTTAGTCAACAAAGATTCACGGAAAATACTGCAAGGAAAATTAACATTTTCAAAATTCCTGCTAACAGTATTCCGGGCACTCCGGGTGAGATGGCTTGTACCTAGATAAAATAAAAGTTTCGTGTTTTTATTTGTTTTATTCTCAAGATTATAACGTTACTCTAGTTACCCAGATTCAGTGGCGGCTCCTCGAAGGAGGCTAAGGAAGCTCAGCCTCCTCACCAAATTATCTTGTTGATCATTATTCATTTTATTTCCTGTTTCTCTAATAAATTTTTTAATTTTAAAATCAATTCCCCGTTCTCAGTAGTTATTTTTAATCTGGCAACAGTGCCCTGAGGCTAGACTCTATAGAGTATATTAATTTCAAACCTTAAATAGTAAACACCTGATGCTCAACACAGTTGCCGTTTTTCCGACCAGTCCAATTGATAAATACCGTAGAACATATCTAAAATGGCAACACCCTCAGTAGGCTAGCCTGCCGCCGGCAAAGAGTTCTCTCTTTGGCCGCCGGCCTTTCAGATCAGTACGCTCGGTGGTGTGGAATACGACACATGGGTGTTGCATCGGTATTTGTTTTGTGACGCCACGCGAAGTAAAAACAAATGTTTTTTTAAAATAAACGGCCTCCACCGGATTTGAAAGGATTAGTGATGTCAGGTAAGTCTCAAAATCGATCGTTTAATACTGACAATTATAAAATATATTTATGGTTAACGGGATCTGCGTAATGGCGGGACATTTAAACGGTCTTCAAACAAAAATAAAATCAGTTTCGCCTCAGGCTATTTTCACTCATTGTTACGCTCACAACATGAATTTGGTTTTAAGTAATGCCTGTAGTTCCATTAAGGAAGTTAGAACTTCTTTTCCAACTTATCGTCATTTTCAAATTTTTTTAGCAAATCCACCAAACTAACTGAAGTTTTAAATAACATAGTAGGAAACATAATTCCCTGTAATGCTCCAACTCGATGGAATTTTACATTTTACGTGCAGTGCTTACCATCCATAAAAATAAAGACAAATTAATTGGAACATTTGATTTTATATTAAACAGTGATGACTTTTCAACAGATCAGGTTTCATTAAATGCTGCTGTTGGTTAATAATTTTATTTAGAAAATGAAGAATTTTTGTTTCTTCTTGATACTTTAGAATTAATATTTGAACAAACTGTTCTTATTTTTCAAATTTTACAACATAAATTCACTGATATATAATTTATTCAAGAGATCGTTTGAAACATCTCATTGATAAAATCTCAAGTTTCCGTAGGTAATACAGAATTTCATTTTAATATTTCATTTGAAAAATTTTCAACTGATGAGGCTCCTCCCGCGAAAAGGAGGAAAACATATACTTTGATAGACAAGAAAATACATTATAAAAACAACTTTTTCATGAAATTTTAGATACTATTAGAGGTCAAATTGAGATTCGATTTTCCGATTTACATGAATTGAAGTTTTTCGACTTGACGAATAGAAGATTTTTCGAATCTTTTTCAAAAGAGTTTCCCAATACACTTTTAGATAACTTAGTTCTAAAATATAATTTTTTTGATAAAACAGCACTGCACAATGAATTATACGTTGTATACTCGGATAAAGATATTTTAAGCCAATACGACAGTCACCCCGATATGACATGGAAGATAGACAATGATTTGCAACAAGTTTTACCTCAGTTTTATAAACTACTTTGTTTAACAGTCACCATTCCTGTCATGTCGGCATTGGTGGAGAGATCAGTTTCTACTCTCAAACGAATTAAAAATTACATGCGAAATACAGTGGGCCAAAATCATTTATACAATGTTAATTTAATATCTATGGAAAAAGATTTAGTAAAACACTTAAAACGTAATAATACATTTTATGATAATATTATTGATCATTTTTCGCAAACTAAAGACTTTAGGATATAAAAAAAATAATAAAATTAATTAAAAAAACTAAATATGAAAAATTCCAAAAAAAAGAAAAAATATTATAAATCCAAATAAAATAAAAAACAAAAAACGAACAGAAAAAATGTGTTGCTAAGAGAAACTCTATACCTCCACGTTGGTTCTTGCCAGGTAACAACTAATTTTGTCACTGAAGTAGCTGGTTCGGTCGCTGCGCAAAGGTTAAATTAATTGTCTGAATAGAGTATATTTTTACAAAAACGTTTTATGTCCAGCCTCCTCTCTTAAAAAGTTCACGAGCCGCCACTGCCCAGATTAATAACAAATTTCAGTAAGATACTACTGTAAATTGAAATTTCCTGATTTAATTAAAAGAAGTAGGTCATCTCTCCCAGAATTACCCTACCTATTTAGTTTTTCAATGTAATAATAAATATGATCAAATACCACGAACAACCAATCGTTTGTTTAAGTATCATTGACAGCTTAAAAATTTGGTCATATTACCAGAATGTAAGTTAAATAACTGATGTATTTATTTAATAAAGTATATTTAAATTTAAAAATCCCTTAATGTTGTTGTGTTATCATTGATGAGTAAGAAGACAACCTATATTTTAAACTCTGTTTTATCTGCATCACAACATCAGTAGAGTAAATGAATTTTACGTATTAATTAAACATTATCCGAAAATTATTGACTGCAAAGGGTCCGACTTAGTATTTCAAGTTGCACACAATCAGGGAGTGCGACCGCGGCGGCGGAAGGGAATGCAAAGTAGAATTTAGATTTTACAATTGGAATAGCTATACTTCTATATATATGAGTAACTAGTCCAGACAAATACTGCCTTCGTGCCCAAACCTTATCCCGGCCTTTATGTCGGGGAGAAACGATTCGCATCGCTGCAATCGAAGCGCGATTTGAATAGCTAAGCCGAGCTAAGGTTGTTGTGTGGTAGGACAGATAAATTCTGCCGCCTTCGGACGCTTAATAAACTTGGAACTGAATTGAACGAGTGGACCACTCATCTATCTGTCCCTCTAGCGACGGAATCGAATTTGAAATTACTTTAATTCACATGGGAGGCTCGGGATTTTTTGGTCGTGCGATTGTTAGCTAACGACTGTTGTTAGCGATGTTGTCCAACGCCTTCAGGTGTTATCTGCAAGCCGGACCCACTAGCAAGAACTAAACAGATGCGAGCAATATCAGTACCCGTCTCGGGTTTGATGAATCTGATGTTGCACGTCGTGTCATTCGCTCTCCGTGGTTTGTGAATTACGAGATATACTTACCTAGGTAATTTCTATTTTTATCCAGCACTGATGAATTACAGTCTCATTATTACTGACATTTGGAACAAGTAAAGTGGGTTATAACACACAGGCTGGTTATGAGAGTCACTTGTTGTTTATAAGTCACTGAATACTAGATAATGAGAACCTTAATCTTTGTTGAATTTAACATTGATAGTCAAAGAAAATGAATGACGTTTATCGACGGACCTGAAATGGACATATTTTGAACATTATTTTCAGAAGACGTTTTAGTATGGTTACGAGGTCAAGGGGGGAAGTCCCTGAAAAATGAAACAAGAAATGATTTATTTGGTCAAAACTAATTTTCTTTTTCAACATAATCTCCTTATAGCCCGATACACTTCGTCCAACGTTTTCAAATTTGTCGATCCCTTTTAAATAATACGATTCCGGCAATTTTTCAAAATAGGCGTTGTTTTCAGCCATGACCTCATCGTTGGATCCAATTCTCTTTCCGCCGAGCCATTCCTCCAAGTTTGGAAATAGATAAAAATCTCAGGGGTCCAATCTGGTTAATATGGTGGATGACGAACCAATTTGTAGCGCAATTCATGCAATTTTGTCATTGCGACTGTGCATATGTGCACCGGTGCATTGTCCTTGTGGAAGAGCACTTTTTTCTTTGCCAAATCGGCGTCGAATCGATCCAACAGCTCTGCATGATGTACGCCGGTGATCTTTTCGCCATTTTCAAGGTAATCGATATGGACGATACCGTGTGCACCCCAAAAAACTGTCACCATGACTTTGTTAGCCGTCAAACCCACTTTGGCCTTTTTCGGTTTCGATTCGCCAGGACAAGTTCACTGTTTCGACTGTTCTTTGTTCTCTGGTGTGTTGTGATGGATCCATATTTTATCCACGGTTACGAAACGACGTAAAAGTCCTTGTTATCGCATCGCCAAACACTACTCTGAAGTTGTCACACGATCGAGCTTTTTGTCAATCGTTCCAATCGATAGTGAAGAGTCCCCATCATAATATTTACCAAGCGATGCTCTGGTTTGCGTAATGTTTTATCCACGCAAGAAATAATGTTTAATCAAGAAGCGAAATTGGCGCCATCTGTGTAATTTTTCAGGGACTTCTCACCTTGCCCTTGTATACTGGACTCAACATTTAAGAAAAAATAAATCTATATTTATTAAATGGAATCATTTCCTATTACTAAAATAAAGACATTAAAGGCACGTAAAATTGGCCAAGAAAGTCTACAAAACGGAACGTCAATTATTTGACTTATTTCAGTTCTCTAGAATAGAGTTTTTTCTCAAAATTGTAAAACCATAAGATTGAATAATAACTACTGCGTTTTCTAATTCTAGTAATTAAATTAAAATTGGCATTAATCTCAAAGATATTAAAGATCCTGTATTTTCTAATAATGTTGAAAATAAGGAATTATGCAATTAGAGCACCTGAAAGTGGAACAGCCAAAGAGCCTGGTCAAATGATATTTGTAATTATTGTCTCAATACATACAATAAATGAGTTCCTAGACGAACTAAATGTGTAAATATGTGATTAGTATTTCTAATCATACAAAAATTATAATCTTATTTATAAAGATGAAGAAAAAGTAAATGTCTTGATCTTGTCAAAATATAAGGAAGTATAATAAGAGACTTTGCCAGGAAAGATTTGAATGAACGGGCAGTGTCCAGTATGAGAAACGTGTTAGCGGAAAACCGGCGACCGAAGGCGGAAATGAACATCTAGTTTTGTAAAGTGTTGTAGAAAACCTACAGGCACGTTCCCGGACCCTAAGTCAAGAACTGCAGATTTCTCAAACCATGTAAAAATGTTTGTTTGGGGAGGTGTGGTGTGTCAAAGAGTTGCTGGTCCTTATTTCTTCGACAGTCTACGAAATAGACAAACTTATCTTGACTTGCATCAGAACGATTTTCAATTTTACCTGGATGATTTGCCCCTGGATCTAAACTATGGTTTCAGCAAAAGGGTGCTCCTCCATACAATAGTCGAATTGTTAGGGAATATTTGAAAAATAACTTGGAGGTCGCTGGATTGGCAGATGAGGATCGGTGCTATGGCCTGCGAGGTCACCTGACTTGACGAAAGCTGATTTTTTGCTTTGAGGCTTTGTGCACGATCGGGTGAACGAAGCTGAAGTCACTACCAAAGAAAATATTCAAGAAAGAATTAGATAAGCTTTCCGTAGAATTGATCATGGCACATTAGAAGCGGTGAATGACTCATAGCCACAAAATTGATGGATGTATTGCACAAGAGGTCCGTCATTTTGAACAATTTTTGTAATTGAAAGTTAGATGTTATTGCTATTGATTTGTTATACCTCAATAAGCAATTTTTTGGTTCCTTGTTCCGACGTTTCGAGTTTCTTTCATGCTTAATCAATAATTATTTGTCAAAAGTTAAAAGTGGCGCACAATAAATGCTACTTCGACGTTGTTATCTCAGAATTAATTGATTTTCATGGCACGCCTGTAAAATTTTTAATTGAAAATCTTCTGGTAAACTAATATTCTTTCCAGTGTTCTGTTAGGATATCATCTAATCGGAGACTTTCCCTCTCGAAACCGCTATTAGTACAAACGTTCATTACACATAGAAACGCCAACTTTGAACCATTTCAAACAATAGAAGTTCATTTCGACAGGAACCGTAATTATCAATAATAATGCGATATGAATGCAATTTATCCATGTGATCATAGCGAACTAATAAGTTCCAACTCCAACAGTATATGCTGCCGGCATGCAATAATTAACAAAGACCCAGCACAATAATATTCAGAGGTGAATTGTTCAAAGTTCAATGTAAATTAGTATTTGCATATATAATTAAGGGTTATGCATCAAAGGGCGCGCGTTCATAGACATCCTTAAATAATTATCATTGTGGGCGATGAATGCTTTTGAGTGCTTTGTGTTATGTAACATAAAGGAATTTTAGGCAGTTATGAAATTTATACTGTAAAGAACAGAGAATAATTACGAGTAATCAGTCGTACTAATCAGGTATTATTGTACTTGCAATTTAGGACATTTTTACCATCCATTTAAAACAACCATGTACATTATCAGCTTCATATACCATTACTTAGTACTTACTCTTAATATATTCATATGATTCTACATATTTGATAAGCAAACTTGCCAAAATTCATCATTAAATGTAGGTTGTAAAGTTTTATTTTTAATTTATGTAAGACAAGCATATGAATTGTATCTCTGATTATTAAAGGGCAGAATATATGCAAAGTGCATATATTTGCATATTTTTGCATATTTTCACAAATTTCATAAAAAATTGCATATTTCTGCAAAAATAAAATTTGTATGCATATTTTTATGTTTTTCGTTTTATCAAAAGATTAAGTGCGACCCTTGCAGATAATTGAAATAATTTAAAAGGTGGGTAGGTTTTATTATTATATGGTTTATGGACCCATTTTATTATTATATGGTTTATTGCCGGCATTTATTGGATGTTTAAGAATTTCCAAGTAATCAGCTTGCCTAATTCAGCGAACAGAAACAAGACAAGAAGGTTCACTTGAAGCTGGTGGTGCCAAGTCGTGTTCGGTGGTAGTAAGTATTGTCACCGAACAGAAACTTCTGTTCGGTGCGCGAATGAATTCATAACAAAACTTTCTTTTTTCGGGGTCTAGTTGGAATGCGGCGGCTTGCTTTTATAGTTCGGACTTCAAAGTACCGACGCCAAGTGAACCTTCTTGTCTTGTTTCTTTTCGGTGCCTAATTGGAGAGCAAATCTTCTTTAGTATTTATATTGTATAGTTTAGTTTGTCGATAGATTCCAGTGTGAAAAGAGTGATTTCGAAAATATTTATTTCAAACGCCTAAAATGCCGAAAGCCGCTTCGTGGATTGAAAATTTTCCTGCCTTGGAGTTTACTGGGGATAAAGTGTTTTGCATAGTTTGTGCCAAAATCATTGTTTGTGAAAAGAAGTTCCAAATTGATCAACACTTGAAAACAGCTATGCATAAAGCTAAGTTGCAGAAAAATAAATCTGTGCCTGTTCAGCAGTGTGTGCAAACCGCATTTCAAAATGTCAAACCAAAGAGTGAAAAGGAGGTGTTTCATCAAGACTTATGCAAAGCTTTAGTCGCAGCAAATATACCTTTGAAGAAACTGCAAAATACACAATTCAGAGATTTTTTGCAGAAATATCAAAACATCCCTGACGAATCCACACTTAGAAAGAAGTATGTGCAAACAGTATACAAAACCGTATTGGAAGAAATTAAAGTTTCACTGGAAAGAAATTAAAGTTTCATGTGGTCGATATATCGCACATTATTGGAGGGCTTCAAGAAAATGAGCCAGGGAATATCTTCTAAACAGTTAGACAAAACAAATAATGTGACCGTAACTCGATTTATTCAGCAGTCTCTATCAACTTTTTTTTTACCAAATCCAGTTCCAGTTGAGAAGTTTTTAGTGTTTTTGTCTGACGCAGCGCCGTATATGGTTAAAGTAGGCCAAAACTTGAAAATATTTTATCCCAATATGGTACATGTCACTTTCCTTTTACACGGGAAAAACAGAGTTGCAGAAACTATTAGAACAGCATATCCCTTGGTGAACAAATTAATTTCAAATGTGAAGAAAGTGTGTTCGAAAGCACCTCTAAGAGTGCAGATCTATAGAGAGAAATTACCAGGAGTTAGTTTACCTCCAGAGCCCGTAACTACTCGATGGGGAACATGGATTAAGGCCGCGATATTCTACGCAGACCATTTTGAAGCCATTAAAGACATAGTTCTAGATTTAGAAGACAATTCACAGTGTGTAGTGCAAAGTCGAGCAGTATTCAAAAATGTAAATTTAGCTAAGAACTTGTTTTTATTAAGGTTAATTTTAGTTTTATACCAGTTATAATAACTTCGTTAGAAAGTAGGAATATGAGTTCAAGAGAATCAATTAATATTGTTGAAACTTTTTCCGACAAATGCAAAAAAGTTCCCGGTGATGTAGGAAATCAAGTAAGAAGTAAACTTGAAGTTATTGTGGGAAAGAATGGAGACTTTAAGTATTTAATGGAAGTCAAAAATATTTTTGATACTAAACCATCCAACGAAGTAATACCTTGGCCTAATAACTTACTACCCAAATTAAAATATTGCCAGATTATATCGGTAGATGTTGAAAGATCTTTTTCTTTGTACAAACATGTTTTTACAGACAGAAGGCAAACACTTTTATTGGAAAATTTTGAAAAATGTATCGTTATAAATGCATTTTATACTATTTCAGGTTAAAAATTTTACCTATTATATTTTTCTTTTAATTTTACTTAAAATAATTAATTTTTGTAAGAGTCGGCGTTTCTTTATTTCCATTTTTCCATGTTATATTCAAGGCATATAATTGCATATTTTGACAAATAAATGCATATTGTTCCATATTTCAAAGAAAAACTATGCATATATATGCGCATATTTTAACTGAATTGACGTGCATATATTCCGCCCTTTACTGATGATAAAATAAAATAAAACACTTTTACTTTGTTTTTTATCACCTATATTATAGAAACAAATCGTAACTAGGTATAGTTTCGACACTAGCGTGTCATCTTCAAACGATAGTAATGTATGAAAATATGAATAATCTTGGCTATTTATGGTACAATATAAGACGAAGATAATAAGTGGGGTTGCGGTTGGGGAAATACATTGCTAGAGTAATTTAATTGGAATTGGATAATGAGGTAGAGCTAATATTGCGATAAGGAAATTTTAATGCGGAGGTATACTACGAAGGAACCAGAGGACTATGGGAAATTTTACGTCATCAAGACATCAAACAGGATCCTGTAGGACACATGTAATTGGTCATTTCAAATTTTTTATTATTCTCAATACCTTTGAAAATTTCTATAGATTCTAGCGTGTTTGATTTAAGACCTCTTTTCTCGTTATGTGAAATTTTAACTTCATCTAAATTTAGAAAGGTGTGCCTTTCTGAAATATGATTAGGGAAAGATGAATCTGTTTTGAGTCTAATAGATTGAAAATTTCCTTATATCCAATTTCTGTATTACGACTAGATCTACCGATGTAGTATACTCTGAACAGGAGGTTAATATATATACTCCAGGTTTATTAAACTTATTTGTTTTATCTTTAGCATTGAACAAAAATAGGACTATTTATTTTGAGGTTTGTAGCTTACTTTTGGATTATGTTTCGATAAAATGTTTGCAATTCTTCCACTTATGGTACCAAAATATGTGAGAGAAACGTATTTTGGTCAAGAATCAGAACTTTTTGTAAACAAGAAATGAGTTGTGTGTTCAAAACTTATTGTATTCGTTAACATAATCTCCGTGCAGCCTGATAGACTTCGTCCAACGTTTCCGATCCCTTCTCAATAATACGATTTCGGCAATCCTTCAAAATAGGCGCTTGTTTTAGCGATGACCTCATCATTGGAGCCAAATCTTTTTCCGCCGAGCCATTTCTTCTAGTTTGGAAATAGATAAGAATTGCAGGGGGCCAAATCTGGAGAATATGGTGGATGACGAACCAATTTGTATTGCAATTCAAGTTTTGCCATTGCGTCTGTGAACCTGTGCGCTGGTTCGTTGTCCTGGTGGAAGAGCACTTTTTTCTTTGCCAAATGCGGCCGCTTTTGCTTCAAATTGGCGTCGAATCGATCCAATAGCTCTGCATAATATTCGACGGTGATCGGTTTGGCCTTTTCAAGGTAATCGATATGGACGATACCGGGTTCATCCAAAAAACACCTTCTTTGGCTTTTTTTGGCTTCGATCCGCCACGACAAGTGTAATGTTCCGACTATTCTTTGATCTCTGTTGTGTTGTGATGGATCCATATTTCGTCTACGGCTACGAAACGGCTCAAAAAATCCTTCTTATAGCGCTTGAACATCGTCAAACACTCCTTTGAAGTTGTCACACGGTCGCGCTTGTTGTCAACAGAGAGAGCTAATGTGGCACCCATCTGACAGATAGCTTTCTCATATTCAACAACTTATGTAACATATTCCGAACCCGTTCGGTTGAGATGCCCATAGCTTCAGCAATCTAGGGCACTTTACTCGCCGATCGTCCAATATCACATCATGGATTTTATAGACGATATCTGCCGTTATAACCTCAATTAGACGACCAGAACTTTTTTCGTCTTCTTTGGTCATACCACCACAACGGAAATTAGTGAACCACTTGTTAATTGTTTCAATCGATGGTTGTAGAGTTCCCATAATGTTCAACAAGCGATGCTTTGGCTTGCGAAATAATTTTTCCAGGTAAGAAATAATGTTTAATCAAGATGCGAAATTCACTTTTTTCCATATTTACAAAAATCTTCAAGGCTGCCTACTTTCGATGGGTGTCAAAACAGAATTGGATGACATATCAGTCAGTTTCAATGCTTTCTAGTTAAAGATGGTACATCACAAATGTCACATGGTATTTTCGATTATGCCGCCATCTGTTATATTTTTCGTAAATGTCGAATTCTTTATCAGCTTTTGTAGTGTACCTACGAGCACATTAGTCGAGGTATGAACATCATTGTTCAAGTTGATACTACCCCATACGATTTTTTTACTTTCATGTTCTATTAACTTTTTGTTGATTTTTTTGATAGACTTTTGGGGGCGTTTCTGTTTAGAATAAATTATGTGATAGTATAAGCTGATATGGTGTAGTGATCTGTTTGATTTGTTTTAATGATTAATGGTAATATCAGATCTTTTATGTCTATTTCAGATCTTATGAATATATGGTCGAGGCAGGTTTTACAGTTTTCTTGCACTTGATATCTCCCATTATGGAGTAATATGTGTTTGTCAGTGGCAATGTTCAAAGAGGGAAACCAACATCAGAAATATGAGCGAAGACTATTCGACTTACTGATAAAGTGAATAATTCTGTTATTGTTAATGTGAATTGTTTAAAGTAAATATAGTCTTTAAGGCAGTGGAATAATATTAGATAAATATTTATTCAAGACTGATAGACATTGAATAAATTGTTCATAATAAACAAATTCAGCAAATTCTCTCAAGTTTTATTTGCTATGTATTTTAGAAGTATGAAAAGCAGTAAGATATGAATCTATTCTTTCTATTTTTAAATAAATAGGAACTGCTCAATTTTAATAAAACAAACTTTGGATTGTAGGTGTTAAGGCCTATATTTTGGTTGCATTACTTCCATATTCATTATATTGATGTTCTAGTGCAATAACCTTGAGTTACAACAGCACGAAAGAAAATTTAATACAATTAAATCATAGCGATTCAGAGCTATGCGCTTCATCTTATGAAGATAAATTTTTATACCTGTATTTGAAACTATTAGTTTTCACTTCCACTCGATTTTCGTTCAACTGGTTGTGGCGAAGTAAGTAAGCTCCTTATTTCATAATATGTTGAACCAATTTTACCCATATCAATATCATTAATACATAAGTATGCAACAGAAAATGAAATATACTTCCACATGATCCAAGATAAGTAATTTTATGGCTCTAAAAATTGATTCTAACTTGAATATTTGTTGAAATATTATATCCATCCTACTAAATTAGTGTTACTGAGATAATTGAAAGTCGTTTTAGAAATCGTGCATTGATTTGAATATTTTGAGAATAGGGTATTTTGAGTGTTTGTTTCCATAAATAATAATGTTTAGTTTAACATCACAGTATGGCTAAATAATATTGACTTGAAGCTGTGAGTAAATTCTCCATTAATGCAGCTAAATCCTTTAGGTGGAAGTAGAAACGGTGTGTAGGTTAGGTACTGACTTCATTTTCTTCAAACATTTGGTAAACACTAACAGTTTGTTAATTACATTCAAGATTATAAATAATTTGTCTTATTTGATATAATAGGTGAAGAACTCCTAATTTTGTTTGTAAACATTTATTCAATCATATCGGTAGTTGTATTCAAAAACATTGAAAACCTGCTCAATCTGACAACAATGCCTGACCTTGATCCATGACGTCATATCATTTTTAACGTAAATGAACTATAGTATCATGTCAGTAAGACATTTTGCAGGCATTACTTTACCTAACCATCCAGAAATCCAGAGTGAAATGGGAGAAAATTAAATTATTCCCCACTTAATGCATTAAACGAACATTTCGTGAGGAGCGTCATAAAAAGAATAAGCGTTTCGAGCGGAATGAAGATGTGGCACTTTATCTTGAAAATTCATCTTATTTCTATGATTACATAAAACCTGGCCAACATATGGCTCATTTTACAGACCATGTTTTCTGTCAAAGTTTATTGGCTCTTCCATCTGACCTCTGAACTAGCGCGTGCCGCCGCAATTAAATTCTCAAATTAGAAGAACCGGCTTTCAGGAAACTTGATTTTATAGTTCCACCTCGAAATATCACGTTTCAGTTTTAATGCAAATGAGACAGCGGTTTATCGTTCAATAAAACAAAGAATTCAAATGTTGTATCGTTATTGTGCAAATTGCTGTGTTCCTGAAGATTTATCAATTGCTTGGGACCGGCAACGGAAACAGTTTTATCAATCTGAGTACAAATGTCAAACATTTTAATGTCACATTTATTCTTTTTCTGTATTATCATCAAGGCTTTTATAATATATTCTACGCATTTCATAAGTGAATTTTTTTATTTTCTTGAATTAAATTACGTTTATCCTAGATAATCTTATATAAGTATTATTATACATTTTGGAAAGGCGTATCCTTTCATCAATAAAAAAAAACACGGATGAAACGAAAAGAGATTTTCAGAAAATATTCGATTGATGAAAATATGATCTTTTACGCTGTATAAAATAATATAATAATGATTCTTAAACCTGGCATGAATTATATTTGTCACATTAACACTTTATATCTATTTTATTTTTCTCTTCACGTACGTTTTGGTCTTACAAACATCATCAGAACAGAATACGTTTGAAAACTGATTCACATCGCCTTTCTTGAACTAATTGTTCCGAGCACTAGAGCATTAATTTCAATTAAAAGTGTCTATGTCGCAACAACGAACAAAACACGGATAATTGAGATAATTAATGTCGAAAATATATGAATGTATATTAAAAAACCACCACACGCTAATTTTTCCATAGTTAAAAACATCATATCTCGGAGAAACCAAAATCCCTTTTCGCCATAGTACCTTTAATGTTAAACCGACTCGTTTAAAATTTATGATCACGATAGGAAAGGTCTTTGCTGTAATATGTAATTTGTATTATCTTCCTACATTTACACGATTTCAAATATTATAAAGAAGTAGTTAGACATTTGCAAGTGTTTGATAAATAAAATTTATATAAATTTGACTCAATTATTCTACATCGGTTCTACTTTAAACCGATTTATTATCCAGTGTTATGTGACCTTTTATAATAATTGTTTTTTTTTGCTGAAATATAACATTTTCATTATCCATGGCTCTATAATCAAGACATTGTTTTTAATGCTATACTTAGTGAAGAGTGGGGATTTGTACGAACTTAGGCCATAATCGTTGTTGTGGCAATTACATGATAGCTAACATAAATCTGAAAGCGCTAATAAGTATAGTACAATTATATAAAATAATATTTGAATAAAAAGGAATTGTAAAAGCACAATATTAGGAAAAATGCGAAATGAGGTTTGCGCACCATTCCCCACCGCATCGGGTAAACATGCACGGGTAAGGGGACATTAGTATGAAACTAACCATTATGTTTTAATTTTTCTTTATTTGAAATTTTCTGTGATCGCGTTTGTCATTTTTTTGTCGCTATCCGCGCCAGTGAGATTTAACAGTTTCTGCTCAAAATTGATTCGGGAATTATTAATTCCAGTGGCGTCCCTGAGGTTAATCCATTTGATATTAGAACGGATCATTGTACGCCACTGTTTTTTGTATGTTTCTTTTTGTAAATTAAGCAACTCAAAACACATTCAAAGAATCATTTCAACAAAAATCAGATCGAAAGTAGCCAAGCAAAATCTCGACAACAATTGAGGGTTTTTTTGTGTCACAGTTTTCCAGACTGTGGCATGTTCATTGATTAATACGAGTTTTGATTAATTTCAGATGCGTTTACGCGTATTCTTCAGAATCGTCAATGATTTGTCCTAAGAAGAAGAAGAAGAAATATTTATTTAAATAGGTTACCCTAATATACAAAAAATATAATACTATACAATAAATTCAACAGTAGTATACAATAAATTAAACAGTAGAATATATAAAAAAATTCAGAATACAAGTAAACCTAATTTAGTTCAAATATAAGGCACCATTTAATAATTAACATATTCTTCAGACATTATATTTTATCAAACATTTTGTATGGATTCCAATAACTGTTTTTTGAAAATGCTTAATGATGGACTAGATTTAACTATGTTTGGTAGTTTATTATAAGTAGCAAAGCCTTTAAAAAACAAAGAATTCATGGCACTTCTCTTATTCGTTCTGTATACATACAAATTGGCGTTGTTTCTTGTGGCATATTCATGAACATCTGAATTCAAATTAATAAATTCACTAAAGTATGAAGGTGCTAAGTTATTTAGTATTTTATATATAAAGATCATTGATAAGTAATACAATCGTAGAGAAACTGAAAGCCACTGCAATGTTTGTAACATGATTCCTATTTCCGTGAATGTACTCGCTCTTAGAACTATGCGCATACCTCGATTTTGAAGTTTTTGTAGTTGTGATGTTTGATTTAGATTAAAAAGGAAAATAATAGAAGCACAGTAGTCAAAGTGAGGTTGAATAATAGCATTATATACAGTGATTTTTGTTTGAGTGGATAAATTTCTAGAAATTCTTGAAAGAAAATATAGTTTTTTAGATATTTTTTTGCAAACATAATCGAAGTGGTTGCCAAAAAGTAATAAATTATCTAACTGGAAACCGAGATATTTAATACATTCCACAATTTCAATTTTTTCATTATTAATTTGCAGATTTACTTCATCTAAATCAATATTTTGTAGCTCATATTTAGTTGTTATTATCATACCTTTAGTTTTTGTTGTATTTAATTTCAATTTATTTGCCATGAGATATTCATTAACTTCCTTGAGTGCAGAATTCATTTTCTCAATAGCTCTATCTAAGTTTGTGTCATAGCATGCCAAAAGTGCATCATCTGCAAATAAGTTTACAAAGTCTACATTAACGAACAAGTTTATGTCATTTAAGTACAGAATAAAAAGCAGAGGACCTAAAACGCTACCCTGTGGAACACCTATATTTATATCCGATTCCTGCGAGATGTTATTCTGGACTCCAACTTTTTGTTTTCTATGGGATAAATAATCAGCAAACCACTGATAAACATTACCATCAATGCCATATCCTTTTAACTTCATCAAAAGAATATTACGATCAATCGTTTCGAAAGCCCTCTTCAGATCAAGAAAAACCGCTACAACAAATTTATTGTTATCAATTTCTCTTTTGAATTTAGACAAAGTAAGTTGTAATGCAGATTCGCAAGAATATTTTTTTCGAAAACCTGATTGGTTATTTATTAGAATTTCATTTTTTTCAACATGTTCAAGTATCTGATTGTACACAGCTAATTCAAGAATTTTTTCTATGGGTGGTAATGTATTTATAGGTCGATATTCACTGGCCTTGATTGTATTGCTTACTTTTGGTATAGGAACTACGGTACTAACTTTTAAAGAATTGGGAATTTTAGAAGTTTGAAAAGAAGTATTTAAAAAGTTTAAAATGATATGGCCGCAGGTTTCAAAAATGACTTTCAGCATTTTGGAGTTCAAGATCTCATGGACGTTAATTTTGTTATCTAAAGAGTTAATAATTAAACGCAGTTCATTCATGGATAATAAGTGAAACTGGGAAAACTTAGGATATAAATTATAATTGTAGTATTTCCAGTCATCGACATTATTAATACTATCAACAACTTGCTGACTACTGGTAATGAAGTAATAATTAAATTCATTTACTATTTCAGTTTTGTTTTTCACAATATTATTCTGGTTTGTTAAGTTGAATTCTATACAGCTCGGAAAGTTTTGGCAATTTAAGTTTATCAGCTTTTTTAATGTTTTCCACATAAGTCGAGAGTTATTTTTATACATATCTACTTTTTCAAAGAAATATTGTTCTTTTTTCCTCTTCAATAAATTCACTACTTCATTTCTTTCTTTCTTAAATTCTTCCCATTTCACTCTTTTATTTGAGTCAACAGTTGATACAAAATCTTTATATGTTTTATCATGTTGTTTAATTTTTTTATGGATTTCGTTGTCAAACCATGGTATGTTATTTCTGTAATGGCATACTCGAATTGGTGCTACCTTATTGATAACTGATTGACAGTTATTGAAAAAATTTTGATATATAACATTTACATCTGTTGAATTTGTATCCCAATCACATGAGATTGAATCTAGTTTAATTTTATCCAAATTTTGCTCACTTAGATTTCTATAATTTCTGATAGAAGTACTTTCATTTCTGTTATTTTTGAGACAGATAGATATTAAAGAATGGTCACTTAATTTAGGTGTAGAATGAACAAAACAATTAGCATAATTATTATTAACTAGTACATAATCAATTAGCGTTTCACTGTTGTTTGTAATTCTGGTGGGGTCCAGTACTAATTGATCAATTCCATATTGTAGAAACATAGCTTTGATTTTTCTTACATAAAAACTGTTATTTAAAAAATCTAAATTGAAATCTCCCACCAAAATGCAACGCATATTACTAGCAAAGAGATCCTCACATATATTTTCCAAATTTTCTAAGAATAACGCATCCGAACTAGATGGCGAATGATATAGACATCCAACTAACCATTGACACGTACCAAAATTTATCCTTATTACCTTACACCAATAATTATTCTTTAATATGTAAGTCTTCTTTATTGAAAACTGCAGAGTATTCTTCACATAGATCACAACACCCTCCGTTTGCCGATTTGGAGAATCACATCGAACATGACTATAACCATCGAGTTTGATTTCTGAATCTTCAATTTCACTTGTTATTCTTGCCTCACTAACTAGAATTACTTTTGGAGAGTAGCACAAAATGCTTATTTGTATTTGATCGATTTTGTTCAGCAGACTTTGGGCGTTCATGTAGATGATATCAGTGAAGAGGTGTATATTAGGGTCATTTATAGGTTTTTTCGTTGTGAAGTAACATTTTTATTGACTATGGTTGGCTTATTGTTGATAAACTTCATTGTTTTTGAATCATCACCATTTTTTATGTACTCATCAAGTTTGGCTTTAATGCTTTTAAAATAGTCTTGTTGTGCTTTGGTTTGGTCTCCAGATATCTTCATTCCTGGGATTTTAGTTGTTTTGTTTTTCAAAACAAGTTTAGCGTCCTCTGGAGAGCTCAGAATAACTTTGATTGGCCTAATTTTTGCTTCATTAAATTTCCCAAGCCTAAACAGTTTAACATTGTTTTTGTTGATATTATAATCTTCTAACATGTACTCAACTGCTTGTTTGTCTTCTGAGTTCCGTTCATTTTGAGTATTTTTATGTGATTCATTTACATTATACATCATTATGTTTGAAGCTCTATTTTGCCTATCTAGCATTTCCGCAATCATTTCTTCCATGTCTGGTCCCTGACCTACACTAGTTGTATTTGATATCTGTGCACTTTCTTCTTTATCTGTGAGTTTTTTTACAAGTTCTTTGAGTTCTGATATTTCCTTGATGAGGGCTGGTACTTTATAAAAACCATCTTCACACTGCTCACAAAAAAATTTTAGTTTTCGCCTGGTTTTAAACTGCATACATTTTATTTCGGATCCTGTTAAATTTCCACATTCATTGCACAGTAATAATTTACAACTATCACATGCAAATAACTGACCATTGTCAAACTTTTTATTGCACTTAACACAAATTTCCATATTTCCAGATTTTAGGCAAAATAATGTTGCTCCGCCACTGGTCCAGCAACAAGCAGGTACAAAAATGGGAAATAATTGTTATCCGGTTTTTTTTTTTTTTTTTTTTTTTTTTTGGAAGTTTATCTTCAACTGATAAAGAAATGGAATCGAATAGCAGTTTTTTTATATATCCTTGTTTTTATTTATTTACCAATTGCAGTATTATCTTAATGCAGCACTTTTATAATACTTTATTTAATATCAACTTTGGTAAATTGGAAAGCTGATGAAATTATCTTTCCATTGGTATAAAAAACTAATATAAATTAGATTGCCCCCTGGGATGCCACTGGAATTAATAATTTCGTTCTAATCACATTAAAAGTAGACTCTCATTACCGCAAATAAGCATGCACAGTTTTATCAAAATCACCTGAAAGGTTTTTGAGTAGGTAATTAATAAGAATCTGAATTTTTCTAAGAACATTGACACATGCTTATGAGAGAACATTTGGCGGTTTAACCCTATGTCACTTTGTATAAACCAATTATTTATTACTGTTCATCAACTCACGTACCATTATTGTATCTATGTACACTACAAATGGTTATTAAAAACTATACTACACTATGTTTCCATTATCTTGAAAAATAATTAGTTCATTGATATTATGAATAACATGTTCTATGCTTTTTTGAGTAGCCATTAGTGTATTATGAACGGCTTCAAATTTTTGGGACGGTTTTCTGGTGGTGACAATCTCACAGCGCGATCTGTAAAGATTTTTATAATACTTTTTTATTATAACTGCAAAAATTTACTTTGTAAGCCTTCGATATTTTTATTTTCCCGTCTGAATCATATCTAATGTTCATATTAATCAAATTAATGTTTTTGTTTATTCAAATATTAATTCCTAATCATCAAGTCAGCCCCCTCCGTCATCTTCTGTATGTGTATGTGTAGGTACATACTTTTGTAAGTTTCAGAACAATTTGTTCTCCTGAAGAAGCCACTATGAGTCGGAACATGTCGTTTTTTTCAAATTTTTATAATTGATTCATTCTCGATGTGTCGAACAGAGTAGACGTAAATTCGAGAGCTCCTTCCTAAAATTTAATATCACCGAAAACATCGAATCTTAGACTTCGAAAAGTGCAAGTTTTACTGTTAGTTTGTTTTACAAATAGTTTTTACCCAGTGAAGAAATCATTATGGTACTAACACGCGAACAAGGAGAAGAATTGAAAGTAGCTGTAAACAATTCAATGAAAAAACTTTGGACAGATGAAACATTCCTAAAAAACGTCACAGATAAGGTGACAAATTGTGTTTTGTTAAGTGTAAACAAGAAATTGCTCGAATACGAACAGCGTTTACTAAATATGGAAAATGATATGAAAAACCAAAACAAACAATACGAATCGGTAATAACGAAAATGGAATCATCATTTACCAACCTACAGGAGGAATACCAAAAACTTTCTCAACAAGTTGAACATCACGAGCAACAATCAAGACAAAAAAACATTCGCATCTTTAATATGAAAGAAGAAGTCAATGAAAATACTAAACAAAAAGTGATTGCTGTAATAAATTTAGCGATGGGAATAAATCTAACTAATGATGACATTCAAATGTGCTACAGAGTTGGGAAAATAAGTGACGGAAAAAACTGAAGGGTGTTCCTGAAACTAACAAATTACAATATGAAACAATATATCTACTCCAATAAAAAAAAGTTGAAAGGAACTGGAATCGTAGTAAAAGAAGATCTAACACCCTCAAGAATGGCTCTCATGGACGAAGCAATCCAAAAAACAGATTTCAGAAGTGTATGGTCAGACAAAGGTGAAATAATAATCAAAATAAATAATAAAATTAAAACAGTGAAATATCTGAAAGATTTAGAATCGATAGGACATAACTAGATGCAATTAATATTATTATTACCGTATGTTTATAAGAGTCAATTTTTTCTTATTCTTTTTTTGTTTTTCTATTATCATCATATTCTTAGAAATAATTAAAGTTAATTTAAAAACAAAATGTTTCCTTCCATTAAATTCGATGGATCAAACAATGTACAAGTGGAGGAAGACTCTAGACATTTACTTCTAAATCCACTTTAATTCATGTTGAACTTACTGAATACATTAGAGCAGGGAGAGATGCAAACTAAGGTCTTGAAAAGTATAGGAGATACATTTCTGAATAACTCAAATGAAAATAACTGTAACATAATACATTTCAATATAAGGAGTGTAAGAAAAAACTTCGATGAATTATTAGTGTATATTGAATCAGTGAAGGAAAAAATTGATATTATAATTCTATCTGAAACTTGGCATGTGGACAGGGTAAGTGACTTTGAAATACCAAATTTTAACATTCATTACAATAATTCAAACTTCAATCAAAATGATGGTGTACTGGTATTTATAAAAAGCTATTTGACAGCAGATATTACTATTATTCCCATAACTGAGACTAACTTACTCAATGTTTCTATAAATAATAATAAATTTAATATAAACATTACAGCTTCATATCGTCCCCCATCAACAAATGTCATTAGTTACATAAATGATATTAATAACTATTTGGGAAATTTGAAAAAAAATGAATTAGACGTTTTTATGGGTGATATAAATATCAATCTACAAAATGAAGAATCCCTTGAAGTAAATAACTACGCAAATGTACTAAATGAAAATGGTTATATGTCTTATATCAATACAACAACACGAGAAACTGAAACCTCTAAATCAACTATCGACCACATTTTTGCCAGAAGAAATAAAGAAACATTGAATATAAATGCATATGTTATTGAAACGAATCTATCCGATCATTATTCGACGTTCTTATCTGTTTCATACAAGGAAAAACATAAAGGTGAACAAACCGTGGAATTACAAAAAAACTTTTTGGATCATAACAAGCTGAACCACCTCCTAGGTAAGGAAAACTGGCAAAGTATTTTTTTGAGCGATGATGTTCAACACTGCTACAACTTATTTATAGAAAAAATCAATAATAATATATTGAATTGCACTAAAACTAATAATAGAATTCTATATCCTAAAAAAATTAAACCATGGATCACAACAGGCTTCATAAATTCAATAAAATATAGGGACCGTCTGAAAAAAAAAGTAGTAAAAAATTCTTCAATCCAAAATAAAGCAGAGTATTCACAATATCGAAATATGTTCAATAGACTACTGAAAGAAACAAAAAATCAATACTATAGAGCCAAAATACACGACGCTGGTAAAAACTACAAACAAATTTGGGAAATTATAAACTGTGCTTCCAACACTACTAAATCCAACAAAAACGACCTAAAAAATATTTCAATTTATAGTAAGGATGGTATAGAAACTGAAAATAATCTAGATAAAACGAATATTCTAAATGAGTTTTTCACTAACATTGGCAAAGAAATGACAGAGAAGGTCAATAGGGACAATGAACTAAAACCCAATGAACTAATAAAAAAACAAAATGTTTCGTCAACAATTTATCTGAAACCAGTATCGCCAAATGAAATAATTGAACACATATCAAATCTAAAAAATAAATCTTCAGCTGGTCCTGACGGCCTGACTGTAAAAACTATCAAAACAATACATAAGCACATAATTTCACCACTGTCATACATCATCAACCTATCTTTCTCGAAAGGTTTAATACCGAAACAATGGAAGGAAAGCAATATAACACCAGTTTTTAAATCTGGAAGTAGAAAAAAATCCCAGCAATTACCGACCTATTTCAGTAATTAACAACTTCGCGAAGCTCTTTGAAAAATGTTTGAAATCTAGACTGATGGATTTTTTTGAGAATAATCAAATAATAACAAACAGACAATTTGGTTTTAGAAATAAGTTAAGTACAGAGCATGCTATAATAGACCTCACAAAAGTGATTGTGGACTCCTTGGACAAGTCAGAAAAATGTATATTTCTCGACTTGGCCAAGGCTTTTGACACGGTGTCCCACGAAATATTGATAGAAAGACTAAATGAGGTAGGTATTCGCGGTCCAACACTGAACATTCTAGAAAATTATTTAAAACACAGATATCAGAAAGTAAAAATTGATCATATATACAGTACACCTCTTGAAATAACCACAGGTGTACCACAGGGAACAGTATTGGGCCCAATACTGTTCCTAGTATATATCAACTCAATAGCAAAATTAAAAGATTTTCAGGGTCATCTTGTCTCTTACGCTGATGACACAGCAATTGTGTTTACTGATAAAAATTGGGATAGTCTGTACGTTAGAGCTGAACAGGGTCTTTCGAAAATCTCACAGTGGCTCAATTATAGCATGCTGACGCTGAATACGTCGAAAAGTAAATTTCTAACATTTTCCACAAACGTCGACTCACAACCGAATAGAATAAATATTTTTCTTCATAATAAAACATGTTCTCAACAAAACTGCAACTGCCCAACTATTGAAAAAATCGAAAAAATAAAATACCTTGGAGTTATTGTCGATCAACACCTGAAGTGGAATGAGCATGCTATATATGTAAATAAAAAAACCAGGCAATTAATTCGAAAATTCTATGTACTTAGAGACATATTAGATAAGCAAAACCTAATACTTATATATAAATCATTAATTGAACCACTATTCAGATACTGTATAGTTATATGGGGAGGCTCATATAACAATGCTATACAAATTTTAAAAACTACACAAAACTGTATACTGAAAATAGGATCCAAAAAATCCAAACGTTTCTCTACAGACAGGCTTTATGAAGAACTAGACATTTTCAATATCTACAAACTACATATACACCAATGCTTGCTTTATATGCATACAATATCAAAACAAATTATAAATACAAACAAAACTATTCCAACTCGCTTTATTACAAACCAATCGATTGATATACCCCTTTTTAGAAAAAGTCACTCCCAGTGCAGCCTTTTCTATATAGGACCTAGATTATATAACAGATTACCACTCCAAATAAAACAAATAAACAAAATCAGTTCCTTTAAATACGAAATTAAGAAAATTATCAATGAAAATAAAATCAACATAAAAAAAAAAAAAAATTAATAATAATAAATATAGAATACAAATTTGATTTCTCATTTATTTTCGTAAATCAAATTTCCACACCTCTATGCCCTAACTGGATTGTATCTCTCTCAGCACTATTTTATTTAGCACTATTTTATTTAACTATTTTATTTATATTATTTAAGTTAATTTTACCATCCTCGTCCAGAAATATGCAAAACAAGCATTTATGCTTAGGCAATTTCTGTACAGGAGTATTTGTAAACAATATTAGAATGAATAAATTTGATTTTGAATTATATAATATAAGTTTATTTGAGATTTTTTAAATCAGTGTAGCGTTTATTTATAATAATTTTTCATATTAAATTGTGTTATTGTTTGATTATTAGAATGAAATTTATCTTCTGTGGATTTTGTAAATAATGTGCTATAAAAAGTTTATATTCTTTTATATACATATGCTCTTGTTATTTTTTGTTCCCCACCCTACGAAAAATTCTGCAGGCGCCTGTAGGTTTGTTCAGTGTTAGAAGTAATTCTAACTATCTTGCTGTTCTACAAAACATCTTGAGTAAATATATCAAAGTTTAATAAATCCAATCTCGTTTTTAATTTATTTGAAACATTTCCTCAGCGGTGATAATAGCAGTTACAATAAAATTTGCAGAACAATCATGTGGCGTGGGATCGATTCGAATCGTTAGATTTGACATACAAACTATTATTATAGGAGAAATAACAATAGCAGTTTGTGATCAATTGAAACAACTGCAAAAGAAATTAGTAATTAGAATACCATTTATCACGTTTCAATGTAGAGCGTAGATGCGTCGCAAATAGAGTCGTTGCAGATGTTCACTAGATGCATTTCACATACGTGCAACTCCCTTCTATTGAAAGCTAACAATGGTCTCTTACATAAAAATTTCAACTATTTCATTGACTGGACTCTTAGTTTAGCTCTTGTCGTACAGATGGCGATACTGTACGCAGAATGGAATTCAGGAAATATAGTCCGCGACAAAAGTATACGTGTTCATTTTATTCCTAGGTTTCCGAACTAGTTCTTATGATATTATACATTAGTATATTATGTTATTCATCTGGATTCACTGGAATTACCTACTTCCTTTACGAAGATGTAATGAATAACTAGAACTCAGGTGTAGTACCTAATATTGCTCATTACTAGTCGGATATTTCAAAATTTCTGATAAAAAAAATAGTTTATCAGTGCTTGTTCAAAATGAAATAGAGGCAAAATATTATTATTGCTTACTCTAATCTATAAAAGATGAAATATATTAATTGATTGAAAATATCAGATTATATATATAAATTTTTGGGAAATAGGTCACACATATGCTTATTATTTTCGTGTTCACTTACCTTTCGGTCTCACGTTGCCGAAACGAGAAGAAACACGAGTAATCGAAATTGTAACACATTATTGTTTCAAGTATATGAATATGTATTAAGAATCCACTCCGTAGCAATCTACTTACAAGTATTCGAAGTCATCTCAAGCAATGTTTGAATATGACTGAAACCAAAACATAACTCTCAAGTATCCACTTTCAAACCAGAAGTTAAAGATTTATGAGGTAATAGGAAAAGGTAGTCAAACCTTATCAAAAATATTGCTATTTCAGCATTATACCATTTTTTAACATTATTAAGACGCATGTAGGAATTTGCAAGAACTTTGATTAATTAAATTAGTATAAATTTGACTTAATGATTGAACGTCTGTTATATGATTTACAGACTTGGAGTCACGTTTTATGTGAATCATCTCCATTATAGATCTTTTATAATATTTGGTTTCTTTAGTTAAAATATTAACATTTTTGTAATCGAATTGATGGTTTAATCAAAACAGTGTTTAGCAACGACGGTGTAATTTCTTGTTTCTAGTATTATATACAGGATGTCCTCGAACTGCGTGGCCAAAATAAAACCGAAGATTCTTTGATTCGAAAAAAAGTTGATGAGCTTTTTTACTTTTGCCTCAAGTGTCTTGTTTACCCGGTAGAGAGCTTCAAAATTGCAAAAATAATTTTGTTTTTTCGGTATAACTTGAGAACGTGATGAAGAACTTTTACAATATTTAGCAGGTGAGTTACTGTCAATAATGGCCATTTTTGAGAGTGGAGCACAGAGCCTTAGAGACCATAGAAATGGCTCAAACTTGAGGATGTAACGGGAAAAGTGTCCAGAACTTTTTTGTGGTCGATGTAATTCACTCGATATTTTCTATGTAGATAGCCTATCTAATTTGAAAACTTTTCTTACTCTTAGAAAATTTTGATAAAATCAACGGATTAGCTTGAAAAAATTAATTTTCGAGTCTCTGCAATTTTGGCTTACTAATTTTACTTGATTAAAATACCTTAGTTGCCTTTGCTTTTCTAATGTTATTTTGGCATTTGAAGAATTTATTCTCAAAACTGTCAGTTTTTACTTTGCTTTCCGTAAAAATTTTATGAAATTATGGCTCAAAATTTCACTAACACTGAAATGGTTGATACGTTATTGATTTATGGACTTTGTCGTTGCAATGGCCGGAGAAGGGAAAGATATCCGCATCGCAGAATTCCAAATCGGCAAACCTTCGCGAAACTGGCAAGTTTGAAGCAAATCGCAGAGAAACTGGACGCAGACGGACAAGAAGGACGTTAGAGCTCGAAGAAGCGATACTGGAAGCGGTTGAAACTGAACCTGGGATAAGCACACTACGTTTGGGACTTCGTATTGGAGCCTCAAAATCATTAGTTCATAATGTACTGAAAGAAGAACTGTTGTATCCCTGTCATATTAAAACAGTTCAAGACTTATTGCCCATGGATCCAGGTCATCGGCTAGATTTCTGTCGGCTTATTGTTCAAAGACAAAACGCAAACCCCAATTTTTGTAGAAGAATTCTGTTCACGACGAAGATACTTTCACGAGATGTGGTCTTTTTAACCTCCATAATGAACATTTCTATGCTGAAGAAAATCCTCATGAAACGGAAGTTACATATTTTCAGAATCAAACTAAAATCAATGTTTGGGTTGGAATTGTGGATAACTTTATTATTGGCCCTACGGTTATACCCGATCGATCGAACGGGGAGAACTACTTGAACTTTTTGGAACAAAGGCTACTTGAACTGTTGGAAAACCTGCCCTTACACATTCGTCGGGGCCTGGTTTATCCATGATGGTGCACCTCCTCATTTCACATTAGCTGTGAGGCGACATTTGAATGCGGAATATCCAGATCGCTGGATAGGTAGAGGACACGATGCACCAGTGAACTGGCCGGCCCGCTCCCCCGATTTGACGCCCTGCGACTTCTTTCTATGGGGCGCTTTGAAGTCGAAAGTTTATGCAGCTCCAGTAAACACACGAGAGGAATCATTGCAACGAATTAATCATGAAGCGGATGTATTGAAGAATGATCCTGAAGTACTAGCCAGAGTTCAATCCAATTTCTTGAAACGAATTAATTTGTGTATTCAGGAAAATGGGCAACATTTCGAACAATTGATGCCTTAGCGATTTGCCAAAAAGTTTTGTTGTTTCTTTTAATTTAGCATTTGTTTTTCCTAAATAATCACATCGTTTCCCCATTTCTATTGTTTTTATTATTCGTGTTTTACCGAGATATTAACCATTTCAGTGTTAGTGAAATTTTGAGCCATAATTTTATAAAATTTTCACGGAAAGCAAAGTAAAAACTGACAGTTTTGAGAATAAATTCTCCAAATGCTAAAATGACATTAGAAAAGCAAAGGCAACTAAGGTATTTTAATCAAGTAAAATTAGTAAGCCAAAATTGCAGAGACTCGAAAATTATTTTTTTCAAGCTAATCCGTTGATTTTATCAAAATTTTCTAGGAGTAAGAAAAGTTTTCAAATTAGATAAGCTATCTACATAAAAAATATAGAGTGAATTACATCGACCACAAAAAAGTTCTGGACACTTTTCCCGTTACATCCTCAAGTTTGAGCCATTTCGATGGTCTCTAAGGCTCTATGCTCCGCATTCAAAAACGGCTATTATTGACAGTAACTCACCTGCCAAATATTGTAAAAGTCCTCCATCACGTTCTCAAGTTATACCGAAAAAACAAAATTATTTTTGCAACTTTGAAGCTCTCTACCGGCTAAACAAGACACTTGAGGCAAAAGTAAAAAGGCTCATCAAATGTTTTCCGAATCAAAGAATCTTCAGTTTTATTTTAGCCACGCAGTTCGAATATGCCCCTACTTTCCCTCTTGTAAACATTGTTCAGAGATTCCTGTGTAAGTCCCATCGCAATCTAAACAATTTAATTTATTTTATGTGTGGGTTTGTTTATCTTTAGGTATTAAAGCTTTTAGATTTAAAAAGTATTCACAAACACAGTTAGTATGCCTATGCCCAACATTTATATCAAATTTCTTTAAACATTATTAATTTTCTCTGAGGTCTCCGGAATGCATGGTAATGTTTTTAATTATCTGTATTACCGTTTATATTATATGTGACGTACCATTATAGATTTTGTTTATTCTTTCTTTAATGATGGAGTTGAAAAGTGTTTTTAGATAGCTATTCATTTCCAGTGAATTACGAACTGTTTTCAAATTTTTGGGACGGTCCTTTGGACGGGACAATCTGTAGGACTCTTTATAACAATTTTTGGTGCAACTGAATTGAAGTGAAGATATCGTTGAGATTAAACTTCTTTAGTAAACCACGATGATTTTATTTTTCCATCTGAATCATGCATAATGTTCATATCTAGGCATTTAGATTTTTGGGTTCTCCAATGATAAAATTCTATGATAAATGAATTCAACAATTTTAGATGTGATCTTCAATTTACTTGTGAAATAGAAGTGATATATATATATAGTTAAAATAAGATTCAAGTTGCAGTTAAGTTTGGTTTGAATATGGGGGCATACTTTGCCGGAATTGAATAATAGACATATCATAATAGGGTATTGTTAAAGAGGTCATAGGAAATTTTAATTAGGAGATGTACTACGAAGGTACATGTAAGTGGATTACCTGGAATTTTATGTTATCAAGACATCGAAAAGAATGCTGTAGTACAAGTCTAATTAATCTTCTACAATTTTACTGCTACTATAATCACTGCGACTCTAATATAATATGTACAGTATTAAGAAAATAAAACTGCTAAGTACATATAATATAATCTATAATATTGATATAAGCATACATACTATAATTATTCATATGAAGTGATATACTAAATCGTTAAAATTAAGTTTGAATTTTAACTTTTAACTTTAGTTTTAGGATTTGTTCTTGTATCATTCAACTTGTTGAAGAATAAAGGCCTATTATTATTATTATTATCATAATAACTGACAAAAACAAGTAATAAGTCTTGAATAGTAGACTTCAGCGGATAGCTATTCTTGAAAATTCTTGGCTGAATGGATTTCAGTTCAAGCCTCAAGCCTGGACTGAAGATGCACCCTTTAATGGTTGGCGAAACGTCAGCTTCAATTCATGCTATTGTGAGGCGTAATCGATCCGGAAGGCAAGAATTTCCAAGTAATAAGTGTTTTATTATAGGAATATGATAAATTATCATAAAGTAACGGCTTCCACTATCAATGTTTTGAATCACGTATCCTTAAATCAATGAAAAGGGGTAATTTTCTCCCGGATATATCATTTTTGAGCATTTATAAATCAATCTAGACTTTTTTTTGACATGAGGTGTGTGTGCGTTCCTACGTGCGTAACTCACTGTGTAAACGATTGCGCCGTTCCTATTGGGGTAGTATAGATTTGAAAATTTGCAGATTGCTTTAAGGTAGTGGAAATAGGAACTGTACTGTTTTTGGGATCGATAGCCTCCGTCTGCAGTTTTTCAAATATAAATACGGTATTTTATTGAATCATAAGGACAACCGTGTTTTTCTGGTTATAAATATGTATCACACGTATATATTTAACCTGCACAAGTGTCCGAAATTATCAATTTAAGATGCGATTGTCGTCATCGATGTGACGTCAGGATCTATTTTATGTCTTTAGGCTTGATTCTGTGGTGCATTCTGATAGTTGACGTGACAGCATGTCAGTATAAAGCAGGTTTAGATTATAAAAGTCATCCTAAAGACCATTTGGATAAAATTTAAATGGAACATAGAGTATAATTTAACGTCTTTCACTAGCGGCTTTTAAATAATTTCCAATATATTTTCTGTTCCTACAATAAATTACATTCGACCTCCAGAAATGTCCTAAAGCTATTTTGCTAACTAAAGTTAGGAAAGTCACGTGATCAATTGATCGCAGTCGTTTGTTTAAACAAAGTGAATTTCCAATGAAGGTATTGAATATGAACTTCAGGAATGTGTTGTGTAAAGAAATGTAATTTAGGATAAGTTCAATAAGTTTATGCGGAGAATATTGCCAATAATTGTATTCGGAATCTATTCTTTAATTTAGCATTTGTGAAGATTATTAGAAGTTCTGCGGTTGCACGGAGCAGAAACTTCTCACAAATTAAAGTTCCTCGCATGAATAATAAAGCAATGTTGATGTAAGATCACGTTTAAAACTTATAAAAAGTTCCCAGAATGCTACGTTTATCTACTACAGATCTTGGACCATTCATTGTCTACCCCGTATATAGTCTGTTTCATCACTTTATGAATATGAATTAGGCCCTAATTATGAAGTACTCGTATTCTCCCCATTGTGTATTTTCTAAAGAGCATGCTTCAAACCCTTCAGTCGAATTTGTTTTTATAATTCAGTATATCTCAATCTGTCTACTTATCAGTTCATGTTAGATGCATAGAGATTAGTTTTAAATATAGGTAAAATATGTTGGATAATATATTACTTATATATTATTATTATATTCACTTAGAATATAATAATTACTGTAATAGCGATTTCGGTGCGACAATAATTCAGAAATATCTTTCTTTTACTAACATAAGATCTATACTTGGGGACATAAGCTTGACGCCAATCATCAAGTCCTCTTCAAAGATACTAACATCGTTCACCCAGCCCCAAACATGAGCAAAAACTACTATTTGGAGCAATATAAATCCTCAACCACCAAGTAATCTAAGCTGCGAGTCAAGACGACACCTTCCCAACATTTGAGAATCGATCCTTGGAAATACCACTTCGCACACGGTCGGGCAATAGCAGGTTGAAGAACAAGTGAACCATCGGAACAAAGGCAAGAGCTATAGCATAAAATTTTCATACGATGAATACCGTTATACAAATCAGAACCAATGAGTTTCAGTTAAAGCCTCCAGCCTGTCTTAAAGATGTCCCGTATAAAGGTCAGCGAAACGTTGGCATCCAGTCATGATGCTATGAGGCGGAATGCATCAGGAAGTCACGAATTTTCATTCATTTACACCTCAAACTTATAGAGGCAACAGCTGAAGTAGAAGGGAGTCTGTATTGGTGCCTTCTTGGACATAGAGGGGACCTTCAACAAGACCAATAGAAGATTTATTAAACAAGAGGCGGAGAGACCTTGGTATACCGCGAGAGCTAATCAAGTGGATTATGAGCACCCTTGAAGGTAGACACCTTTCCACAACGTGGCAAGGTTATACTCTGAAAGGGTCTATATCAGAAGGGTGTCCAAAGGGGGAGCTACTCTCCTCTTTTTTACGGAGTTTGGTCGTGGATGAGTTACTAGTAAGATTCAACCGTGATAGCATTAACGCGGTGGGTTTTGCGGATGACATCGCAATATTCTCCAGAGGAGCCTATGAGGGTACCTTGCAGGAGCTTGTTCAACAATCCTTGATAATTGCAGAAGTCTGGTATAGAAAGAACAGACTCTCGATTCAGCCTGAGGGAACTACCATTATCATCTTCTCCAGAAGATTCAAAATCGAACCTCTGAAGAAGATGTTAATCGGGGGCAAGTCAGTTGACTTTTCCGAGACGGTGAAATATCTGGGGTCACCCTGGACAAAAAAACTACTCTGGCAGGAGCAACTAGAGACTAGGTGCCAAAATGATATGATAATTTGTAGGCAGTGTAAGAGAGCAATTGGCATGAACTGATTTTTGTGGCTTAAGCAGCTGATGTGGATTTACTCAGCTATTATTATCTAAAGACTTGATCATGCAGTCCTCGTATGGTGAAAAAGAACCGAATTGGTTACAGCCCAGACATTCCTGAACAAAATACAGAGACGCAATACACCCAAGAGGAAGAGTACACCGATAATTGAGGCCTTGCTGAACGTGCACCCCTATCAATAACGATGAGGAATCTCTTAATGATGGGGTCTACAGCTTTAGCAGCAATAACTCCCTGAAGAGATGGAGTGTAGATCAAGCCTGTCTATTTAGGGGATAGCCTGAAAGGCTGCGACTAGAATCGCAGGACAGAACATAAGCCCTGTGGTTCGCGGAGCAGCATTTCAGGTTCGTCATTCCGTCGAGGACGGAATGGGGAAATGGCCGCACGTCAAAGCACTGCACAATTTGGTATACGGATGGGTTTAGAACAAACACAAGAGTCGGAGCAGGCCTTTTCGGCCCTAGATGTATTGGTGGGTACTCCGTGTGAACGGGGAATCTCAACACAGTCTTCCGAGTGGAGATGCTTGCCATCTATAGATGTGCGGAAAAGCTACCTGGCTATAGTAAGATAAATGAGACCGACCATCTGGATCTGTTCGGACAGTTAAGCGGCACTCAACGTACTGAAAAGCATGACTGTGTCCTTGAGGCTTGTCAGGGATACCAAGAATCCTCAATAGGCTAGTCGGTGGAAACAGGCTCAACCTGACTTGGATTCCGTGTCACTCAGGTTGGAATGAGAGAGCGGACAAACTGATCAGAGCGGGGGCCAGCTTGCACGTTCCTCGAAACCTTCTTGCTGGTATCCTCTACAATAGGGGTAGATCTTGCGGAACCATCTGAGATATCAAGAAGCCTCAGCATGGAGAAGCATTGACGGCTGTCGAACTACCAAAGCTCGGCTGGAGAATGAGGTAGGTCTAAGGTCAAGCGAGATACTCTCGCAGAGTAGGCAAAGCATTAAGATAATCTCCGGGATCTTTACAGGTAACGAAAATCCAATGAAATTCAAACAAACAGAGGGGAGAAGCAACACTCCCTTCTGTATGAGATGCGAGGGAAACAAATGTCCTGCGCTCATCCGATCATATAAAGGATCTAAGCGTAAAACAGTTCTAAGGATTCTGTCGAGTAGCGAGATATGTAAATACCCACTGAAAAAAGTAGCTGGGGATAATGTACAAGGGTCTTTGGCTAAGTGCACTTAACTTTATATTAAGGCCGCTACCATCTCAACCAATACCAATACCAATACACCTGAAAGCAATAGTGAAGACAAAATCATTATTTCAAATTTGATTTTCGATAAGTCCGTCATTTGCTTCAATGTATCGAAATTCTAGACTACTTCGAAGTTCTAATATTCCTCAGTAAACTCAGGGTGTAACTCAGAAACAGATGGTCTCAATACCAAAGAGCCTTGGGCAATGTTGCGGTTATCCCGGCGTGGCTACGATCCTGTAGAACTTGTATGTTATATATGATTTTCTTTTGTGTTTTCGAAGATTCAACATATGATGTTGTTAGAAAGTGGAGCTTATTGTTGAATGAGAACATTCCAAAGTATGTTGTACATGTACAGGACGGCATAATACGAACTGTGCTCTTTTTGCTATGCACAACATTTTCGTGGCTTGTCTATGTCACATTATTCAATGGGATATAGCTGATTAATTCACTATAAGAAGCAATATTCTTTTACTAGCTTGAACATTATTTTACATGGACGCGCTCATTATAATTATTATTATAGTCTGCAATAAGGATATATGTTCCAGTTTCCATGGTCGTAGTATGAATATAACTTATAAACACATTACAAACGATTTAGGATTTAAATATTGCTTTGATGGTTTTCTCATTTGAAATTATACTAATAACTGGCAAAGCCTCGAAGCATACAATAATAATTCACGGAATATTAAAAACATTATGGTTGTAACCGCTGTGCTCCTCACTGCTAATTTCAACTTTATTCACATTTGCAATTCCGATGCGAGATTCTCGTAACACACACTCGTAACGCGTAGCTTGTCATTTAAATATTCAGTTTGCAAATAGACCAAAGAACATTTTATTGCCTCCTACGTTGCACACATTTTTAATGTGCTCAGAAGCTCATTAAAATTAATTTGCCGCTTGTTTATTGTCTTAGTCTTTTGAATTTGGCAGAGTTCTTGTTGACAAAAATGACATCAGACATATTTATGGATAGGAATTTAAGTTTAAAAACCGAAACTCGTTGAACAAAGTATTGACTTTGATTTTCAATATCCACAGATACAGAGTTCTTCGCCTTCACCTAAAAATTTAATGAAAAATGAAGTCATTTAGAACCTCAAATAAGGTTTTCATCCACTAGATTTTAAATTCATCGCATTTGGCAATTGCTTAATTTGAAGAAAGCATGACGTCACGGTCACAGTTTACAACAAATCGTACAGGATACCTGCTTGCCTACGTAACACATATATGGCACACATTCATTGAAAAATATGGAGAATTTTTAGCGCATTGGCGGCATTGGATATCTGCAACGCATTTTGACCGAATTTGACAGCAAAGTCTTCTTGGGAAAGTTCCGAAATATGATTTTCCGCCCCAACTTTCTCGTTTACTATTAACTTTTCTCTCAGATAGATCATTGCTTGTGCGGTCTCACAGGGACCTGTTTTGGCCACCAGCTTTATTTCTGCTCCATATGAACGATATGTTGGGAGTGACCTTAGGTCTCGTCCACTAGGGAGCAAGACAGGTCGATGCAATAAATGAAGCTCTGGCAGGTATTTTGAAATGGGAATTTGATAATCTAGTAGATTAATGTAACCAAAAGTCAATTTGGCTTGTATTAAGTCTAACATAACCTACCCTGAGCTAAAAAAATCATTATTTGGTAATACATTATGAAAATCGATCCAAATTTGTTAGTCGGGGGTTTTTGGGATCGCTGAATACGAATGTCGAAAATTCCATATGATGTACCTGGGAGGCAGGAAGTTCTGGTTGTGAGGGTAATCTACGATGTTTTTTTCGAAATTTGCTAGGAAATTTAGTGAAAATGTTTACTCGGGAGGTTTTCGAGGTCATTGAGCACGATTCTGATATTGAAAAAATTCTAGGTCTATGTCTACGTCATCAGTTGGACAGATGGGTCAGTTTTAAAAGAAATAATGATTTTAAGAGTCTTAAAAGAAATAAATGAAATTGGCTGTACGATGAAGTTGATGAATTAATATATTATCGATATGATAAAATATGACAAGAATTGATGGACAAGTAAGTGAGTTTTCATAAATGAAAATGTCGAATTTAAATTCATTCAATGTACAAAAATTTCTATGATTAAATAGAATAATAATAATATTTTGAGGGAACGGATTAAAAAAAAAACTTGTTAAATACATTTTTTCCATTTAATAGATTAAGATTTTTTTAAATAAATATATTTTTTTACATAATAATTATTATGCAGTCATTTGTTTATCGTATTGCCATATATATGTGTCTATATTTATATCTTAAAAATTATTTTACAGAATATCAAACTTTATTATACTGTAACATTTTTTTCAATTATACATAGGTATACATTTTTGATTACTCGCTTAAAAATAAAATCTTTTCAAATATAAAATATCTTTGATTTGACGTTTAATTTGAATTTCCAAAAAAATTGACGAATATTTTCATCACTGTATTCATGAACCTACCCACTCCTGAACGATAAGATTCAATGCATTTTAATTAAAACTCAATTACTTGTCCAACTTATTATCATATTTTATTATATCGCGTATAAATAAATTCATTAACTTTATGGTACAACCAATATTGTTTATGAAAACAGTGAAAACACATTCACCTGTCCTAGAGATGACCTAGATAACTACGACACCCTGGCCTCCAGGTATATTGTGGAATTTTTTCAATATCAGACTCGTGTTCAGCAAACTCGAAAACCCCCGAGTAAACATTTTGGTTTAATTTCCAAGCAAATTTCGAGAAAACCTCGTGGATGACCCTAACAACCAAGACTTCCTGATTCTCAGGTACATTATATGGTTTCCCCCACATCATATTCGTGTTCAGCGACCCCAAAAACATCCCGAGTAACAAATTTGGATCGATTTCCACAATGTGTTACCGAATAATGAATTTTATCAATTTGCTTCAAAATTGCACATGAAAAACTGAATTTTTTCGATGCAGAAATGCAGTTTCTCATTTGTATAAGATTTAAATGAGGTCAAATGGGGTAAATGCATCAAGGAATTGAATGCAAAAAACCGCATCTCGATCCATCTTATTGCATAGGTTTTCGGAGCTTTGGCCTATTTTTCTGTTAATTTTCCTCGACTATTACAATATTCAATCCATAGGTATCTAAACAAAGAGAGTTACATATCAGGTAAAACCAATCCAATACGTTAAATTCGGTTGTCTGTTGTTGAACATGTCTGGGTCCCAGATAATCAGTTTCCGTTTACATGTATAATGTGCTTGTAATGATTGAAAATATCTGATAAGTCCAAATACATAAGTGTGTCATGTAAAATCGGGACAAACTTTCATATACCTATCATGTTCAGTGTTTACATGGATATATCAAACATAATTTGTATACACGGTTAGATAATTCGTTACGATTGTACATGAACATAAATTAGAATTATTCATGTTCTTGCGATATATTATGGAATTAAATTAATGCACATGATATCATTTTGGGGAATGTTAATTCTGAAATTGTCCCAACTGTTTTCACTAAGGTAGGTACCTAATAATCACCAGCATAATAAAATATAACGAGTGAGAATATTAAAACTGTTCTGGGACACGTGTTCTGCTATAAAACAAGAAACATCTATTCAAATCTGGTTTAACCTGTGCCTGACACTATTTAGACGCAGCAAATTGAAATAAACCACTACCTCCCGAGGACCGACAGCGAAACGCTCTGGTAAAAAAAGGGTTCGTACTAGTGTCGGAGAGTTTGTTAATTCGTAAAGCGCGTAGTGTCTTTTAGTGATGGTTATCTGGCTTGCGCACTTGAATAGAATATAAATGCAAATGGACGACACAATTGTACCTTTGTGTGGGCATTGTGTGATTCTGAGCGGCCAGGACGTCGTTAAAATAATCAACAATTATAAGAATACGTTGTTGGTCGAGCCTTGCTTGTGAATGGCTGCTTACTCGTTATTGTTATCTGATTCTCTTGCGCCAAGCCGAGAGCGGTGTTACTTATCTTTGCTACATTTAGGGAAACTACGTCCAATCTGAGAACCACCTGGAATCTTGTACGTAAATGGAACTCGACTCTGCACAAAAGGAAGACCTAATGAGAACAGAAGTTCTACGTTTTTCCCGATTATTTTTACAATTAAAAACTTCTGTCAATAATTTTGATACTAGCAATAATCTAGACGTTTATCTTGTGAGTTCCAGCATCTGGTTTTACAGAATCGGTATTATGTAGGGAATCATCATGCCCATATTGAAACGTTTCCCAATGGACAACTAATATCATTTATGGGTATCTCGTCCGTAATAAGAGGTCCATACAAATTGATGATACATTTTAAGAAACATAGATCATAAATCTTCAATAAGAACATCTGTGAAATTAGCTGTTCCTCTTTGGAAAGTTTTTGGATCAAGTATAAATTCGATATTGAAAACACTTCCCCTCTCTTTAACCGATCAATTTTTGGAGTGGAACCAATATAATCGATATACAGGATGTCCCAGATTTTAGTAGCAGAACTTCAACCAGTGGCGGCTCCTCGAAGGAGGCTAAGGAGGCTCAGCCTCCTCACAAATTTATCTTGTTGATCATTCTTCATTTTATTTCCTGTTTCTCTAATAATTTTTTTAATTTTACAATTAATTCCCCGTTCTCAGTAGTTATTTTTAATCTGGCAACAGTGCCCTGAGGCTAGACTCTATATATCTCAAACGCTGAGCATGTGTTGTTCAACACAGTTGCCGTTTTTCCGACCAGTCAATTGCCAAATAGCGTGAAACAGCGAAAACGGCAACACCCTCTGGAGGCTAGCCTGCCGCCCGCCCTTAAGTTCAGTACGAGTACAGTCGGTGTGGTACGGAATACGACACATGCGTGTCGCGTCAGTGCTTGTTTTGTTTTATGCGGGTATAATGGTTGAGTGACACCACTCGAAATAAGGTTAGATTAGAATTCGTCTGTTCGGTAAATTATTAATTGTAAAAATGGACAACTAGTGGAAAGATTTTTAGGGTGCTGCGATGTTAGTTCGGGAAGAAAAGCGGTCAATTTATTAAATTTTTTAATGGAAACATTTCAACGATTCGACTTTGCGAATTAATCAAACTTACGACGGCATCTGTAATGGCGGGACATTTAAACGGTCTTCAAACAAACGAACGTAAGTTTTAAATAACATAGTAGGAAACAGAATTCCCTGTAATGCCGAACTCGATGGAATTTTACATCACGTGCAATGTTTAGTTTACCATCCATAAAAATAAAGACAAATTAATTGAAACACTTGATTTTATATTAAACAGTGATGACTTTCCAACAGATCAGGTTTCATTAAATGCTGCTGTTGGTTTAAAATCTTATTTAGAAAATGAAGAATTTTTGTTTTTTCTTGATACTTTTAAATTAATATTTGAACAATCTGATTTTATTTTTCAAATTTTACAACATAAATTCACTAATATAATTCATTCAAGAGATCGTTTAAAACATCTCATTGATAAAATGTCAAGTTTCCGTTATACAGAATTTAATTTTAATATTTTATTTGGAAATTATTCAACTGATGAGGCCTCCCGTGAAAAGGAGGAAAACATATAATTTAGTAGACAAGAAACTACATCATAAACAACTTTTTTATGAAATTGTAGATAGGTACTATTAAAGGTCAAATATTCAGATTCGATTTTTCGATTTACATGAATTGAAGTTTTTCGATTTGAGGAATAGAAGATTTTTCGAATCTTTTTCAAAAGAGTTTCTCAATACACTTTCAGATAACTATACTGGGATAAAGATATTTTAGGCCATAACGAAAGTCACGCCGATATGATAAAATATATGATAGATAATGATTTGCAACAAGTCTTACCTCAGTTTTATAAACTACTTTGTTTGACAGTCACCATTCCTGTCACGTCGGCATCGGTGGAGAGATCATTTTCTACTCTCAAACGAATTAAAACATACATGCGGAATACAATGGGCCAAAATCGTTTATACAATGTTAATTCAATATCTATTGAAAAAGATTTAGTAAAACACTTAAAACATAATGATACATTTTATGATAATATTATTGATCATTTTTCGCAAATTAAAGACCGTAGAATTTCGTTAATATATAAAAAAGTTGATAAAATTAATAAAAAAAAAACAAAATATGAAAAATTCCAAAAAAAAAGAGAAAAAATTAAAAATCCAAAAAAAATAAAAAACAAAAAACGAACGAAAAAAAATTTGTGGGCAAGGGAAACTCTATACCTCCACGTTGGTTCTTGCTGGGTAACAATTAATTTTGTCACTGAAGTAGCTGGTACGGTCGCTGCGCGAAGGTTAAATTAATTGACTGAATATAGTATTTTTACAAAAACGTTTTATGTCCAGCCTCCTCTCTCAAAAAGTTCACGAGCCGCCACTGACTTCAACAGTCGATAGAAAATTAGATTTTGAGAAAAAAAGTTCCTATTAACATATATACGCAGACGCTTAATTTTAGAGTTAAAATTGAAAAAAAAAATACGTTCTTTGCGAATATCTCCGGAACCGTTTATCGTACTGGAAACAGCTTTCGCGAGCATTTTTTACTCATAGCAAGCTATGTTCTGAGCGATGAAAATTTATTTTTTTGTCATAAATGGTGGAGATTTCGAAGGGGTAGTGGGTGTTTTTCTCCCCAACTTCTACGCCACTGGAAACAGTACAGTTTCGAGACAACCGTTTGAACGACTAATGCTTTTACACAAAAAAGATGCTCTTGGTCATGAGCTCTAAAGTTGACCGTTTTCGAGAAAAATCAACTTTTATGTTGAAAAACATTACAATTCTTACTAATTAAACAAAATTTATTCAAACGTTAGAACAAGTAACAAAATCAAAAAATTGACCATGTTTTCCTGCATAAAAGTTTTTCTCGAAAACGGTCAACTTTAGAGCTTATAACCAGGAGTACCTTTCTATGTAGAAAACATTGGCGGTTAAAACGGTTGTCTCAAAACCGTTTCTGTATGATAAACGGTTCCGGAGATATTTGCAAAAAACGAATTTTTTTTTTCAATTTCAACACCCTGTATCTCAAAAACTAAGCGTCTGTGCATATATGTTAATAGGGACTTTTTCTCTCAAAATCAAATTTTCTATCGACTGTTGAAGTTCTGCTGCTAAAACCTGGGACACCCTGTATTTCATCTCATCGGGTTAGGTCTTGGTTTTAGCTATTTTTATCCACAGAACATTCGAACAAGCATAATAATTATTTTTTTTTGTATTTACTCCCAAAAATAGCTATTTTGCTGACCCATTTCACTCCCTAAAATGCTTCATTTTCGGTCTAGTCCCCAAATGTCGTCATAGCAAGCTTTGCAGACTATTTTAAATAATTCAGTAGATGATATTTGATGAAGTTATTGAACATAAGGGTACAGTTAAACTAAATATTATAACTCTACACAATAACACTAACAATATCAAAAACTAACAGTAATCTAAATAAATAATCTTATTTGGAAAAATGAAAATAAAATGAACAATATAGCGCATTTTGAAAATTTCCTTCGCTGGTAAATCAAGTTGCATCATCAGCATTTGCCAAAAATGTATTGATCCCTACTCGTGACAGCACCTTGTAACACATCGAATTCTTCCTCAGAAAAGCGATAACTTCTGGAAACTTGTCAATATAAATATTTTCTTCAACACATAGAACATAGTGTTGAGCATAGAATATTAGAAACTGTCGACGGTTTGAACGTTTGTGACTGTAAAAGATTGCCTAATTAAAAAGCCAAAAAGTATAAATTGCACATCTTCGTTTACAACGGCTACGCCCTTATTGTTTTTCCAGCTACTAAAAGTATCATATTTTTTATGATACATGGTACGAGATTTTAGGAGAAGTAAATCCAACACAATTTCTTTTGCCTTCTTTTTTTGAATTAAATGACGATTTAATTTAATAATTGGAAATTACATATTCTTGTATTTATTCTTTTCTCGATAAAGTATTTGGTAATTCTTCCTCTACTTTGTAGAGACGACGAGGATAAGTGCGCTCAGAGTCAGACGATTAATTTGGTTCCCTTTCCCAGTAAATACTTGAGAACCGAAAATAGGTTACACATTGTGGAATACAACTTTACAAATATAACTCAATATCAGCATGAACATACATTTTGTGCGGAACAACAATCACAAACATACCAGATTTAAATAAAATATCCGAAAATTGGTGCTTCTTATTACTTGCGACCGGGGCGAGTTTCCCCTATCCCTCTCGGAGACACCTCTGCTACTATGCTATAGTATGAGACATTATCAATTATGATACAGGTCGGTCTGCTCAAATTTGGAAGCATTTGCTCTTGTATTCATTTCTTTGTATCATTTCGCCAAGATAGTAGGGATTACAAGTTCTTGAGCCAAAAATAGCATCAGCTCCAGGGATAAAATCTTCTCAATTACCAGCTTGCAACACTAACGAAGGCACAGTGAAAAGTCCCTGAAAAATAAAATATTGGCAAGGCTGAAAATCAATAAATTATGAATCAACGTTTCCAACAGTTCAACTTTTTTTCACACATAAGATTAAGAATGACATAAAGATCCTAAGTACAATCTTCACAATGTCTCACCAGTTGCATATTTTATTGCACTATAATCGTGTAATTGATTAAATAAATTGTTAATGTATATCACGAGTCGTTTCCTTACCGAAGTAATGTTAGACAAGTGGTAGGTAGAGGTATCCGGGAAACCTTCAAACAGGTGAACGTCTCTACAAAGAACCGCGAAGGTACCGCGGATCCATAAATCACATTAAAATGTCTACCTGACTTGAAACTGTCTTATCACTCATGCACAATTAAAATGAGCGTATGTAAAACACGTACCAATGTTACTCTTTACAGAAGGCATGTTCATGGGCCCTTGTTTATATAATTGCTCTTTTCTGAATACGAATTACACATTTTTAAAACAGATGTGCTTCACATTATGTGAGGATAGTGTATGCGTTGGAAATACTTAAATTCATTCATCTTGAAGTGCCGTTGTTCTATAATTTAATTTCTCTTTATTCTAAACTATTGTTACCAGTGGTGTCTGAAGGTAGATATTTGGACAATGTACGTATTGATAACCTCAAAATATCACTAATATGGAAATAGGAAAAATCGTAAATCGGAACGAATATCAAAAGATTTCAGGTAAACAAGGAATACGTTTGTCAGACATACGTTTTTGAACTCATAAAGTAGAGTGACTAATTTACTAGATGTTATTGTAGACATGCATCTCAGGAGCAGAACGCCTTTTCTTCCTTCTACAACAGCGACGAAATTGTGGGAAAACAGACACACATTATGGAAGGTGAGGTAATTCAAAAACATAATCTCCTTCGATCCAATGCTCTGTCCTGGGATCATCTTGGTTTCCGGATCATGATTCTCAGGAGCACATGGATCTAACCTTGTTCTCGCGAGGAACTTCATTTCAATGACTTCATGATCGTTGTAACTATGCATGAAAAATGATATCTGAACTAGTCGAAATATTGGGAAGATATAAGCAAGACATGACCGTACTATTTTGATGTTTACGGAGAGGTTTTGAATAACTTCTTCTCATTCTAGAATTCTGCTCTTCAAGCAGATCCGGCTCAGCTTGAGACAGTCACTTGGTATGGTGAATTTGGTTGCACAATTCTTCACTATGCCATCAATTCGTCTTCGCTAATGCCACAATCTAAATGATGAATTCTCCAATATTTCTCCTATTCCGCGACACATATGACTTCTATAACGATACACGAATTTTAGTACATTTTTATTTTTGGAAGTTGGTATTGGCAAACAGTCATCAGCCTCATCATAACCTCTTGCAAATTAATGGAAGTACTGGTCTTATCAGTGAAGTTTCAGTTTCTTTGCGTGCAAGGGCCTTCGCTTTTTCTTTCCATCAATTCCTGTCTCCTGCCGGGCTTGGAAATTGTGAACATCCTGCCCAAATCATCTCTTGATGCCATGTGTAATACATCTTTTCATCTTCAGACTCTTCATCCTTCCACCAAAGTTCTATACTTCCTTGATATTCTTTTTTATGTGAAGCATAGTGTTCATCAAAGTAATTTGGATTGGTCTAAAGAGGTGAGTTACCCAGAGTGGTGCCAAGAGGAGGAACTACTATAGAAACTTTGATCCGAAGGGATCACTGAAGTAACTTGGGCTTATCTTGGATGCTAAACTGACCTGGAAAATGCTCCTTTAACCAGGGTGAAGAAGGTTGTTGCATCCTTCTGAGCATGCACATAATGTATACGGTCATGATCCGTTAAATCATAACCCATGCAGCCATTGTGTGGTGACCTGCGACCGAAACGGTTCTGTCCCTTCAGGCACTGGAGAAGGCACAGCGAGTTGCCTTCATAGGGATAACTGGAGCTTCGCCACTCCACTAGTGCTCTGGACGTTCTGGTATGGTTCCTCCCCAAACAACACCACATCTAAACGGTGGCTAAAACTGATCCGTATGGGCTTGCTGGTCTGAGCTACTGGGTCAGTGGGTCCGTGCCTTGCAGTCATCTTAGAATCTTAAGTTGTACTGCTGAAAGCGGCCCAATTCCCAACCGAAGCAAGATGTCTGCTGTCAGGCTCCAAAAACCAGACATCCTCATAATTCAGAGGAGATACTGGGTGGAAAAGGATGCCGGACCTTTCCGTTAGACTCGTGAGTCTGGCGGAGCTCAAGTTACCTCTTGCTCATCTAGGATAGCCCTTTCAGTTGCCATAGGTTCTCACGTAACTGTTTTCCAGGTTGAGGTATATGCAATCCGAACGATTGATTGATTGTTTGATTGAAGAAGGGGGGGCGGAACGATAAGTAAATCCGAGTATTTTCTCCATGCTACGTGTAATAGGTTTATTTCATCTCCAAAGTTATTCATTCGAGAATTTGAGGCAATAGTCGAAGGGTTTCCCACTTCAATTGTCATCAGGGATTCATAAAAATGATGTGCAGAATGAGTATTCTTTTATCGCCCTGCTTTGAAACGTAAGTCGATTACTAGAAATTTAATATATCAAAATGGAACTATTATTTCGGGGAATAGCGTGAACAGTCCTCAATTTCCGATTACAAGAACAAGTGAGTTGGAACGACAGTTAAACGTTTCGCACAATTTACATTGGACGAACGGAATAATATCAGGTATCGCTGATAACGTTCAGAAACTTTAACAGTCTAATGACGGCGTGGATATGCGTGCTCTGAGTGAGTATATAACTACTTGTACGGTTATTCAATCATATTAATTTAAGTTATTGTAACAATGTAATATAGTTTGCATGCGGCAATGCATGTACCAGTATTGTTTAATACACTTGCTATGTTACGACGCTATTATGCACATCCTACTGATTTTATAGCTCGTTAAGTGGAGAATTCTGCATTCATTCTTAATATATTAATAAGGAGATTGCATAAACAATGCTCCATTACGGCAATTCCAAGACTCTTTAGCAGAAAAGATTGGTTCCAGCTTAAATACTTATACAAATTACTTACATAAGAGCTCATTATTCATTGAAAGAAATTACAGTATTAACTATCCAATTTGGAAGAAAAAAACAAGAATTTATAGCATGTCTGTGACAAATAGATATATTGAGATGATTTTGGGATTTAAGTATTCCAAATATGATGACCCAGAGTGGCGGATTAAATCTCGAGGAAGCTGGATATCCTCCGTGTTTTTTTTAATTTTAAACGATGCACTTAGATCGTTGGATTGGGTCCATTGTGCGCCCCTTCATACAAGAATCAGTCCAGCAGGCCTAAGGCATTGCCTAAGGCTAAGATTTTGCATGGACCGATATCGCTTATGGCTTCAAACTGCATATGTGTGCTGTCGAGGTGTTGTAGTCTAAGAGAAGCCAGTGCAGGGCATTCTACTAGGATGAGAGAGGCAGTTTCATCCGCCTCTCCACATCTACTACAAGCTTGGTCTTTAACAATGCCCATTGTATGTAGATGTTTATTCAGATGACCTGTTACCAGTTTCAGGCATCTCCTACTCATAGAAAGTAGGGTTTTAGAGGGTTTAGGCAATAACTCCCTAATGTGGAGCTTCGCTTACCTCATTCTGGGGGCACCACGCCAGACCGAGAGCCACTGTCTATCCAGTAGCTTCTTGAGGGCGTGGAGGGTGGTTGATGAAACTCTTATCATTAATCTACCTCGGTATTTCAATCTCAGGTTCTCCAGGGCACAGGTTCGTATTGCACAGACCTCACCCTGGAGAATGGTTGCGTGAGTACCTAGGGGAATTGAAATCTATCTTCTGGGTGTATACGAGTAGACTCCGGCTCAGCTAGACTAGCCAATCTTAGACCCGTCCGTGAACCACACCAGTTCCCTTGGCGGAAACAGCCCAAAATTCTTGTTCGCCAAGCTCTGTGTTATGAGGACGTCTGTTGTTTGAAACCTGACAGCAGGCGCTATCGCATCCTGCGTTAGTTGAAGGATCGGGCAGTTCTAGACTGCCCAATCCCCAATTTTGCCATGACCGCGAGGCACAGATGCACCGACCCACTATTTGCCACTATTTGCTATGGAGCTGTAAAGGGTTGATCTTCACCAGCATCTTCAGAGCCCTGTTGGGGCCGTCCTCATAGCCACCGTTATCCCAACGCAGGCAAGTCGTCGAGCCTTGTCCAGCTCCAGAAGGGACAGAACCGTTTCTGTTCGCCGGCCACCACACGACGGCTGCGTAGGTTATGATTGGGCGGATCATGACCGTGTAGATTCAGTGTATAACGGATGAATGTTTGGTAGGGTTCTCAGTTTCCGTTTCTTCGTGAAAAGAATCACTTTGGTTTTTTCAGAATTCACCCTGAGTCGCTCGGCCTGACAGTATTCTGAAGCTCGCACAAGGTAGCCGCGTGTCTTCCGGAGGTAAAACCCATTCCCATTCAGCTCGACCAACAAGCCATTCACAACCAGGCACCAAAGACGCTTAGACAGTATTCCTCCCTGAGGCCACCCTCAACTCCTTCCATTTTAAGTCACTTCCAATATATTTTCTATTCCTACAATCATACATTGGTCCCGCAGAAAATGTCCGAAACCTATTTGCTTACAAAAGTGAGGGGAGTCACTTGATCAATTGATCAATTTTTACAACATTTTCACCACACGACAGCAAAACTTATAATGTTGGTAGGACAAGGTGTGAAGTGTGAGCAAACGATGAAATGTTGAGATAGGACGTAGGCATTGGAATTTTCTTCAAAAGTTTTGAGGTTATATGCACCAGGAAAGACCTAACTAGGCAAAGATCAATTGCAAATTGAAGTCAGGTACAATGAAGTTCGGCAGGTCTCGAGCTTGTTAATGGAAGGACCATGGAAATATCTATAGAAAATGAAGAGATCGATGAATCTGTGAGTGTAACATCACCAACCAGATGAATACCTTTTTTCTAAATAGCATCTAAGACCTTCAATTCAGTGAGTTGTGAGCGGTACCTAAAACATGCGAACGGTTCTGGAGGATAGGTTGAATCTATACTTTGTAGATCATGAGGAGCTACGGGGTAGGGTGTGAATTAGCCCTAGACACGGAATAGAAAAAGAAGATTTTGCATTGGATTTCACGTGCATAAGATGGTGCTGTTGTTGGTAACCTGTTATGATCATATGAGCTATAGCGAGATGTGCCTCACTTGAGTTTTGGGTGAATTGAACTCTACTAGATTATCTGATCCTAACTTCAAAATACTCGTCGGATCTTCATTTATTGCATCAACCTCTGACTTCATTCGATGATATTCTAGAAGAGAAAGCGGTATGAAGTATACCAACATCGGCAAAGCTGTGGACTGGAGAGTGGGTAATTTTCAATGGATTGGAAATAGTTCGTACCAAGAAAGGTCTCTATAGAACACCAACGACCATTGTCAATATATCGGAGGAGATTCCCTTACAACCACATGTAGTGATCTATTCGGGACTAAGTTCGATAGTTGGGGTGCGAAGGACCTCGTGAAGGAGTCCGATCTGTCTAACATCGTATCCTCTGAAAACTCAAAGCCATGAAGGAATACCATGTGTTCACCAACCAAAAAGTGGGCGACCACTTGAACTAATTCAGGTTCAAGCTAACAAGCTAGCCGAAGGTGCAGAAAATACCATTTGACAACCCACGCTTCAACTTTCCTGCACTTTCCACGTTTCCAAAGCTACAGCTACTCGCTATGAATTATAGAAAACGGAAGGGACGCCTCAAATACTCTGATGCTGATGTGGCAAAAATTCCAGGTTGTGGTCGAGCCTTAAGGTGTCGCCACTCCACCAACATAACAATAATCATGGATGACAAGAAATATTTTACCCTCAGCCAATTCGAATTTCCTGAAAATGCCAGCTTTTACACAGATTCCATTGGAGAAACCCATAAATAGATAAATTATAAACCTAAGGCGACATTGTCTGATAAAGTTTTGGTTTGATGCTCCATTTTTGAAGTAGGTATCTTTAGACCTTACTTGGGAAAGTCAGGCAGTCGATGCTCAGGTTTATACTCGGAACTGGGCGGGTCCTAAGGTGTCGCCACTTCGTCAACAGAACAATAATCATGTATGATAAGAACTATTTTACCCCCAGCTAATCCGAATTTCTTGGAAATGTCAGATTTTACACAGATAACATCGAAGAAACCTATAAATAGATAAAATATAAACCTAAGGCGAAATTATCTGATAAAGTTTTAGTTTGATGCTCCATTTTTGAAGTCGATGCTGAGGCTTATACTCGGAACAGTCTCCTAAAATTGTTTGATTTTATCAATCACCATCGTGTTAATGATGACTACATATTTTGGTCTCATCTAGCATTTTCTCATTTGGCCAGAGTTACTATGAACGTTGAAACTATGGTTGGGAAGTCCCAAATAAACAACAACTAAGGCGAAAATTTGTTTAAAAAGTGAGAGAATTTAACCGTTCAAACACTAATTTGAACAATCACGCAAGCACTTCTCACTATTGATGAACAACGACTACTAGCAGCAATATAAGTGGTAACTGTTAGAGCCTAAAGATTACTTATTATTAGCATATTATATTCATCAGAATAAATTTCTTGAATTTAAACAAATGATACAAAACTTTCCCTCAAAACTTACGTAACGGGTGTTAAAAGTGCAATGGATGTATACTAATTAAAAGGTATTATGTTTTGGAATAAGTTGGACGCTAGCTGTCTTCTAACTGGAAGACACCAAGTTTGCACAGAGCTGTGTTAATCCGGGGCAAATTTCTGGAGAACATCCATAGCGTTTTTACTCCTGTTCCATGTTCAAGAGATGTAATGTTCATGTTCGCTATTGGAAAAAAAGTTTAATAATCTTGGTGTTGAAAAATGTAAGCTGATAATTACCAGACCAGTTCAGAAATTAATATCGAGTTACTCGAATGACAATTTTGTTTCATATTCCTCATGGACCCAGACATAACCAAGTGATGATGAGTGAATGATGAGATACAACAAGAACAGCTGACTATAAATAAATCAGGGAAAAGCGGAAGGGACGTGCCCTCTGATGGGTAATATGAAAATTCACGTGTTTACAACTTGTGATGAGTTCAAGTATTCAGAGTAGGTGGCCTCTTGGTTAAATCATAGTGTAATAATTAGATATTCATATGTGTTGTGTTAATTGCATGTGGTATTATAATACAGTGTCAATTGGAAGTGTCAATAACCAGTGAAGTGTAAATTACATATTCATAAACGTAGAGGCGTAGATAAGTAAGCATTTTTATCCAGTTCTCACATTAATCCCTACGATGCCAATGGGTTTGATGGTCTCTCGAAAGGAACATATTTTCGAAGGATGGTATGAGATATTGGAAGCATATTTTGAATAAGTACTCGAAACTTGAATAAACATGTACTTGAAAATTTACGTTGTCGTTAACATTGCAGGTCAAATAATGAACTTCAAAATGACAAAATGCAAAATACCGTTTGTAGAACCATATAAATTATAATTCTCTGCTTGCGATATTGATCTTTTACAACAGGTCGCATTATGCCTAACTCCATAAAAATTTCTTAAAATAAGAGCAAAGGCCAAGACAATGTATTACGTATGCAAATGGATGTTGTATTTTAATGAATTCAGGTATGTATTTGCGTCAATAAGATTTAGATCAAAGTGAGATGCTGTTAGATGCAAGTTTCTATTGAGATGCTGTACTTTTCCTCATAAATTAACGGCGAAACCAGTGGCGTGCAATAATAGAATGCCTCCGGTTTGTTTTCAAAATGTGCAACCTTCATCTCTTCGTCATCCTTGGAAAGGCGTTCCCGAAGGTCCTTTTTCAAATTCCCAAACAGGTTATAGTCACTGGAACTCATCTCTGGGTTATAGGGAGCGTGATCATTTCCTTCAAAACGGCAGTCTCCAATTGCGAATTGCGTAATTTCGAAGTATTTTATGGTAATTCGTGCAGGAGTTGTGGTATCACCAACTTTAAAGTCTATAAGAAGATCATAGCCATCACCTTGTAATAGAATAATGAGAGAATTATGGAATTATCCTAAAGTAGGTAAATCCGTAAGACTAGACTATTTGTTTAATTAATCACGTATTACGTCGAAAAGTTATATAATGAGGTTGACATAACATGTGAGTATTAAAACAGTATGTGCAAGATCACTTTATTCAGCAAGGTAACATTATTATGATACATAGACGAGGCAACTAAAACCTTTTTGGGTTTTGATTGTTATATGTAGAGCAAGAATTTTGAAACTTTTTTATCGATAGAAATATAAAATTCGCCCCCCGCCCGAAAAAATGTTTTCGCTAGGTGCCTGGAAGCGCACATCTCTGCGGATTTCGGATATACGCACGAACACGTTGGCACATTTATACAGGTATCCTTGGGACAGATGTTTTCGGGTCTAATAACAATAATAATAGTAATAATGTGCGTGTTGAGTGGAGGCAGAGACGATTCTGCGGCGTCCTAGGACAGAGGCTGTCGGTTTTTGCATACGTTTTTTGAATATTGTAGGTTATTGTCGAGTATTCTATAAATTACAAATAAAAGTGACAGACCATTTTTTAAATAAACCTCCGTTTGTTTTAGGTACATCAACAATAGTTTTTTGACCATCATAGTCGTGGTCAGCTACCTCAACCCCCTCCCCCCCGAATAATGATCTTTGATGCACTTTCCTCTCCGCCAAGGCGCCCCGGTTCCCAGGTGCATCGGCAGACTTTGTGACCATCCTATTCGTGATCAGCGACCCCAAAAACCACCGAGTTATAAGGTTTTGATCATTTTGTCGATTATTTACCAAGTAATAATTCTTTTTTGTAACATTTTCAGAAAATGTACTAAAAAAATGCATTTTTCAATGCACCATTGCAATCACTCACCTCTCCTATAAAAACGAGGTGAACATTTTTGCTAAATGCTCTTATGAATCGAATGCAAAAAACTGCATCTCAATTAATTCATCCATCCGGACGGAATTGAGAAGTTTTGATCTTTTTTGTGTTAATCTGCCCCACTCACATCAGTCAATGTCATCGCGACCTGAATGAATGTCATAGAAGGAAGGTGGCCATGTGTGTTGATATGTAATCTCTCTAAAACAGTGGCTGCGGTTACGGCGTATCAGCTTGCTGGTCTGTGCCAGTGGATTGGTGCATCCGTGCCTCGTAGTCATGGCAAAATTTGGGATTGAGCTGCTGAAAGTTGCACGATCTTCCGACTGAAGCAGGATGCGAAAGCGCCTGCTTTCAGGTTCCAAACACCAGACATCCTCTTAACCCAGAGGACGGACTGGGAGAACAACGACTCCGAGTCCAAGACTGGCGAGTCTACCGGATCCGGAGTCTACTCGTGTACACCCAGAAGGAAGTTTTCAGTTCCCATTGGTGCTCACGTGACCGTTTTCCAGGCCGAGGTCTGTACAATCTGGACCTGGAACTAAACTACAGAGGTAGGCAGCTATATATCTGCACTGACAGCCCAGCTACCCTGGGCACACTTTGTGCACATGCAGTGACTTCTACGCTTGTTTTGAAGTGCCGGGAGGGTCTGGATGAATTAGTCAGAAGGATAAAACTTCAGCACACAGATTTTTAATCTCATACGTGATTCCAAACATTTGTTGTTTTCACCAAATGTTCGAAAAAAAGTAACTACATAATTATTTAAGATAAGAACAAAGAATATTGGATATCTAGCTTCCTCGAGAGATAGTCTTCGAAGCTGAAACTGAGGGTCAATGTTATGAGATATCATTGACATTATAACATGTAAAAGATTCATTTATACTTCATTTATTCTGATAGCTTAATTATTTACACCATTATAGCACAGAATGTACACAGACAATATACTACATCTTCACATTCGATGACGTCACTTCAATCTTATATTCGGAATTTCGGACATTTCTTCAAATTGAATATATGCGTGTGATATATATATATATATATATATTCAAAACAAGAAAAACGTGAGGGGCATTATGGTCCAATAAAATACTATAGTTCATTGTCAAGAGCTGAAGATGTATGTCAAAAATACCACTCGAAACGGACCTATCACACTCCATACTACGTATAATGAGGGAAGTAAAAATGAATCGATTTTGTTCGCTGTGTTTGCAGAAAAACCCGTATCTTACATGTCTCGATGAGCTGGCGCGGGTGGAGATTCCAAGAGCCAAAATTCCAGTACAATTTCAATAAAGAGTGTAAAAAGAGTGGCATAAGACAATAGACACCCACGAGGTAGCTACAGGGCCGAGTGGACCGTACAGGTGCGTTTAGGCAGTACGGCGCGGGCCCCTGTAGGTGTACTAAATAGTCTTGCTTCAATTCAAATCGACTTTTTTTTTATTTTCAACTGATCCTCATTGTGTGAGGACATTAGCTCGAGATCGTATCGTCCCTCTGTGGGTTTGGTATTAATTTAGTACTTAGCCCGCATTCTGCTATGGATACCATTGTGTTGTTGCTCGCTCGAGATTTAAAATGTATATTATTAAACGGTGACAGTAAGCGAAATATGCAAAACGGAGTGCCTTATAATAAAGTAATTTTGATGAAATTGTTCGTTGTAATTTTCTAGTTTATCTGCTTTATTTACATAAAATCTTCGTCCATAACATATCGGGCGATGCAATTAAACTTGCTATGCTTGCGCCATCCTTGAATATTTGACCTCAATTTCAGAAACAAAATACTTAATGACTTATACAATAGTGATTTAAAGATGATATTATGTCACTATAAATAAGGAATAATCACTCATATCTACTAAAAATACTGGTTACCGAGTAGCCATCATCAGAGTGAACTAAATAAATCAAAATGTGCCTGTTTAATAACTATTTGGTGATAATATTTCGAACAATGGGTAACCCTCAACTGGAGATAAGTCGGAATTTGATAAATTGTTTTTCCGTTTATACGTTCCCACTCCTTCTACATTACATGGATATTTCTAAGTACCGTCTTTAAAAGTCGATTCTTGTATTTTTATGTAGAATGCACTGTTTGCGAAGACCAAATTCTGCCCAAAACAGCCATGATCAGAACCACTAATACGATCTTCTGGCCTGGGTATAAGGTGCGGTGCTCTTTCAAGACTATGTTTGTTCTTCTTTGCCGGAGCAGAGAATTCGATGACATACATAGTTTGTTTATCAAGGAAGATAACGTCAGGCCTATTTTCTTGTATGGACCTGACCGTCGGAAACGGGTAATTCCGGTAAAACTGGCTTCTTTTGCTCATTACAATGAACTCAATATCTCCTGGCATGTAAGGCAGCAGCGGCTCTTGGTCCATTCCGTACGAGTACCTCAGATGGTATTATAGCACCCGTAGGGCTGCATTATGGCAATGGGTGTACGCTTTTGACGAACATGCCGACATCAGGAGGAAAAACGTCTCAGGCGCCTCTCCACAGGGCCTGCAGCTGACATCAGGAATCTGCACACCCATCACGTTGCGGCGATAGCAAGGTTTGAGTACGCCATCTTGGAATGCTGTGGTAAATCTCCCGGTCTCGGATGTAAGCCCGGCTGACCTTAGGTAGCCGAAGGTCAGCCTGGTTGACGAGCAGAGCGTTTTGATCTTGCTCCGCGGCATTTATCTGTGCTTTCAGGCGAGAAGGTTGAAACTCGAGGTTGGCCTCTAGTTAGCCTTCTCGACTGATGTGAAATTGGAGACCAAATTCTTCCGCAGCTTTTTGAGCTGCCTCAACTTTACAAGCTATACTCAGAACCACACTTCGATGCAGACCCTTCAGACTAAGGAGTGGGACGTGGGAGATAAATGAATGCGGGCGATGCAAACTGTGATAGATATGCATCTTTTTTCGGGTGACTTTGTCGAGTCCGTGGAGCTCATCGACCGTCTATTTACCACTCCAAAAGAGTGAAGCAGGACTGGAGTGGCAAGCATATTTGTTGCAGACACCTTTTTCATATATCTGTATGCTGCTCAAAATTTTTGAATGAAAAATCCTAATTCCGACCACAGAAGTCATAACTGCTGTTGCTGTTGCTGTTGATAGAGGACGCTGTTACAACATCAGTTCCATACCAATCAGAAGATTCGGTTCTCTTTCTTTAACTTTTAAGGGTAGCCAAGGAGTTTTTGAACTAGATTGAATTTGAAAAAATCACTCATATGTAGAGAAGGTCGTCGTGAGCCAACTTGAGAACGGATATTGAGTCTCCTCTCTTTCAAAGACGAACCAGTCTCTCATTATATGGAATGTTCTAGATTCCTTTTGACGATTTCGTAGCCCACTGTTGAATTTTGAGAGACTATTCCTGCTTCCGATTGAGCGAAGATTCCTAATAATGTGGCCATATACGAGTGTTGGACTGATGTATGACTTGTATATTAGCTGGAAAAGCTTTTGATTTGGTGTCTCGAAACTTTTACGGAGCAGAAATAGCTTCGAATTAGCTTGCTTAGTAATCTTGTTTATGTGAGCAGTTTACGATAGGTCAATAGTCATCGTGATTCCAAGGTGAGATGACGTTTCTGGTAACGGCTAATCATTTATAAAATACATGAAGTGCGGATTTTTTTCGCTAACGTGGAGAACGGTGCACTTGGAAAAAATAACTGGTAGGAGCCACTCTCTGCTCCCGTAAAATATTGTATTCAGATGATCTTACAGCAGGTGTTCTGTGTGTGAGTCTCCATAAGGTTTGATGTCATCGGGATACACGGAGTAAGGAGTTTTCGACTTATATCTCAGTACGAAAGAGTACAATAGAGATAGGAGTGTGCCCTGCATATAACTTTGTGGAACACCTGAGCTAGCATTATGAGGGTCCGATGAATGTTAGACTTTAACTAGGAACTGCCTCCTAGATAAAAATGTGTTGTATGTATCTTGTCATGAAGCTGCCATGCATTCCTTACTTTCTCTGGTCATAGCTAATATCTTCATGGGAGCTCATTCGTTTTCAACCGAAATGAAGTTTAGATATGTCGACGACACTTCTAATATTTGGCAATATGGTAGTAGTTAGTCGACAGACTGACGGGCCTCCGGACATTTTGTGTATCGAAAACCACTCACAACGATATATACTTCAATGGCCTTTCCGACCACTACCCTGGCCAAAAGAAATCTGTCTTGAACTGCTTGGTCTACAGAAACTGCAACTTATACCAACCCCACTTCTTAAAATCAGGATTAAAACACCTTTCATTTGTATTATTATCAAATAACTTCTCACATTATAACATTCAAAAAGTTTTGAAGAAATACACCTTCTGAAATTTCAAATTAACCTGAGCTACCAACCCCCACCCCTTTATCCATTGCTTATCTTCCATATATTGAAGATATAACAGATCGAATTTCCAAAATTCTTAAGAAGCATAATATTTCTACTCGTTTTTCCACACTCCCAAGACTATCTCAGTTTTACAAATCAGTCAAAGAACCCCTTCCTCCCCTCCATTCAGAAGGTGTTTATAGCATTCCCTGTTCTTGCGATAAAGTCTACATTGGTGAAATAGGTCGTACAGTAGCAGTCCGTGTGAAATTACATGTTCGCTGTAGGTGATCGTGACATCAGTAGATCTGCACTTGAGGAACGTAAGTTTGACAATAATCATCAAATCCCTTTAGGAAAATAATAAAATTCTATCCCGAGCCTCATGCATCCATCAGCGAAAAATTCTTGAAGCGATAGAAATCATAAAAAATCGAAATAATCTAAACCGTGACTCAGGATATTTACATTCTCAATATTTGGAAAGCCATCCTCGGAAATTCCAGTTCGCACATGATCACACAATGGTAAGGTCAGGAGCCGTAATAGTGTTAGCCACCGGAGTGAAGGCAGTGAACTGTGTAGCATGAAGGTTTTTTCCCGAAATAAATATCGCTACAGAAACCAGGAGAATCAATTTACGTTCAAGACCTAAAAATATCACTACTTAATAAAAACAAACTTTTCTTACATGGAACGATTAGTGGTGAGTGGTTATGAGGGATGTTGAAGAGAGCATGAAATTAAAGAATATTCCATGGCGACGAAATGGGGGGCGTTAAAAATGGCATGGTAGCATTTGCATCAAGCGAGAGTTGGTTTTGTTTTTGAGTAGTAATAAAACTACTGTCAGAAAAAATGTCAAAGTAATAATAAGTTACAGTTAAATCCATAAAAAGAACAGTATTTATAGTTCACATATTCACATATTATTATAAATTACAGAATTGAAATATCATTCCCACAAGCCATCTATACAAATTCAACAAAGGGGTTGGTCAATTTGATGTTCTCAGGATTATAATTTTAATATACTCCATTCATATTAAAATTGATATAATAATATCTTCTGAATCTTAATATTTATTAATATGAAATTCAACTTTGGAGCACAGAAAATATAGGCCAAGGCGCCTGCCCTCCCTAAAGCCAACATCGACTTGATTTGATTTTTTTCGGTTTACTCAGACACGACTGCAGTAAATAACGAATGAACTGTTAGGCATCCTCTAAACATATATTTCAATAATGTGAGTACATATACAGATTTATTTAAATTAGTTTACTCAGAAAAGGATAAAATATGGGAAAAAAATTTGGAAGAATATTGAAGGATCCATCTGTATAGTCTATTGCCCGCTCAATGTCTAATTATACACTGAGTTTCAACGAATACCAGCAACTTGAACTGATATATCCGAATCGTCACTTATTATCCAATCGTCATTTAAATAAGTAATCAGTTTTAAGTGGTTAAGAGGTCGCTAACACTCACAAACTAACTACTTCTTTATTAACAATCAACATTTGACGTCAACTGTCAATTGTGCAAATTACAAATTAAAGTCGCATGTTCTGGGTGGGTTCGGAGACCTTTAGTATCTAATTAATTATCATTAGGAATGCAAATGAAGTAGGTGTGACTTATGATAAATGACACGAGATGTAATAAGCATTTAAAAGATACTGAGACACTGTTAATCTCCCGATAAAAATGATGATGAATATGTCTATTGTGTACCAGACCAGCTGAGTAAAATATTATTAAATTTTTTTAAATTGAAGCATAATCATTTCCTTCTGACTGCATTACTGTCTTCAACCCAACAATGTCATTCAAAACATGTTGTACGGAAGTATTCATTTAATATCCAAGTTGTAGTTAATTCCGAGGTAAGCTCATCAGAAAACAATTCTACTACTTGAAATTAGTGTAATCAAATTCTAACATTCCAAAAAATGCAGTTTGAATTCAGAAGAATAGACGTAAATTGGGGGCGGCATCTATTTATTATCTTTCTATGTAGTTAAATTCAGTCCCGGGTGTCTTCAAGGTCTACGTAGAGTCCCAGGTATATTACCTGGTTGTCAGGTAAGATAATTAGCATGTAGTACCTGCTGCCTAGGTCAATTACTCTTCTGTATGGAAGTATTTGCACAATAACCAATAATAATAGTTTATTCTACCCCCTTTGCTTCTAACCTAACCTAACTTTGTTGATATAGAATGCAAATATTGTAATCGGACAATTCTTAACAATCTCTTGATAACCAATAATGAATGTTTATTGTAACCCCTTTGTTTCTAACCTAACCTAACGTAACCTAACCTAACTTAACCAAACCTACTAACCTAACTTCGTTGATATATAATACAAATATTGTAATCACGCTAATCTTCACACTATCATAATAACCAATAATGATTGTTAACTTTACCCACTTTGTTTCTTACCTACCCTAACCTAACATTACTTTGTTGATATAGAATGCAAATATTGTAATCGGGCTTTTTTTACACTCTCTTAATAACCAATAATGCACGTTTATTGTACCCCCTTTGTTTCTAACCCAACATAACCTGAACCATCCTAATCCAACTTACTACGTAAATTTGTTGATATAGAATGCAGATATTGTAATTGCGCTGATTCAAATACTCTCATAATAACCAATAAGTTACAGTTATTACAACTACAGTAACGGGCATTTTTCATAAACATTTTCTTTTGCAATACTTGAAGCTTTATTGAATTATATAACCTACAATTGGCAAAGTGACGTCTGTCACAAATTCAAGAGAGTAGGTACTTTAGAACTACATCTTCGACTAAGATTTGACTCGATTCCAATTTTATACTTGGCCATGAATACCTACTACTATACAACCTATAAATGTTAAAGTAACATACGATCGATAACATAGGATAACGTGTGACACGTGCTAATAGTAAATTTTTCTATGAACGCGTACTTATCTCTATATAAATTACAACTGTCAAAGTGACGTACGTCAAAGTGACTACCTAAAGGTGCCCGTACACCTGACCTAAAACGTATTATCTGACTAAACACTTACAAAGGCGTTGTACATAAAGAAGACTGATTGTTACGTGTTTTGCGGGCGTAGCTCGTAAGAAACAGCTAGTACTCTGATAATAACCAATAAGGTACAGTTGTTATTACCGCTACAGTAATAAATCATTCCGTATTGCTCTTATAATCTATTTTATCAATGCTAAATTTTTGTTAAATAATTTATTGATTGCGTTGTTATGTACAAGGTTTGACGTACCTACTTTTTTGCTTTAAGTCCAAATTCTACATACACAAATGTCTGACAGAAGTTATATCTCGATCGCAACTGTCAAATTGCTTTCCGACGCTTTGTAAGCTACTGCAATCGTGTTCGTGCTATCTTTTCGGAAACTCACTCACCTTCATGACATGAACAGTGCCTCCAGGATCATTTCTTGTCTTTATTCATTTAATTGTAATCAAACTTGAAGTGATCACATGTTGTTTTATACGAATTTGCCTGACGGAATATGATTGGTCCCTTGGTTCAAGGTTGAGGCATTATTCGATACTGCCTCAAATAGAATGCAGGGTGCTGAATTTTATGACTAACTACTTTTGTAGTTCGCTTGCAGATTCTATGCACTTGTCAATATTCAAGTTCAGGTGATTAACCAGACATCAGCGACATACAGCAATATGGTTTCTTAGTCATTATTCGAGAAAAGCTCGCGGAATTTAAGTACATCCATGAATAACCTTCCACAGCGGACAACGCTCATATGGTTGTAGATGAAAACTATGAATAGTAGTGACGTCAAACCATGATTAGAATTAAACATTCGGGGATTGTGGAGCATTTTATGGTCGTTATAATAGCATTTTTACTCAAAAATGTTTGCTGATGTCATCTGTGATTAATTTTCTCTATCACAAATGTCTCCATATGAAGCTAAATTGAAATTAGGATAATGAAGATTTGCTTTTGTAAATAATGTGTTCATGTTAGAGAAATGTGTAAGATGTGAGGAGGTTTAGATTTTGCATGATTAAGGGTGAATGTGAATCGAGCAGCGCGAAGGAATGCAACAGCAAGGCAGTGCAAACACCAGCTTGCGATCCCTGGACAAAAGACTCACTGACGCGGAAGCAACTTTGATCTTGAAACGAAATTGCAATTTTCAAACGGTCACCGCAACTCATCGTCCCGAATATCATACAGAAAGCATTATGGGATATTTAGTTCTACATTCTCGATTTCGGGAATTCTGTACCTAAATAACAAAGGATGGTGTGCAGACACACGGTGATTTCAAATATCCAATATTGATTTTGACAATATATTAATTATAGCTTTTGAAGACATCTGATGCAATCAATGAGAGGAAACATATTAAATATTGCTTCGGTTATCGTCGTGTGATAAGCATGGTACCTTCGAATAACCCTTCAAGCCTTACATTATTTATTTAAATCAGAGGTCTCCAAACTACGACCCGCTAGTGTCATCAATCCGGCCCCCGACAGCTGATGGCTTGTTATTTGTTATTATTGTTGTTGTGATAAGTTGGATAACAAGATACAGAATGATAATAACACTGTTTTATTTACTTGTCAGGTGGACCTTACTGACAAGTATAATGCGCAGAAAATTTAACTTAAGCATAATAACTAGCAAACAATTGAAATGAATCCCACTAACATTATAAACATTATAACATACAAACACGTGAACATGTAACATATAAACATTATAACATATAAAATACTAATGAGATGTATGTAATTGTGATTTTCCACTGACAATAGTTTGTAGTTGTGGACCAATTTTACCTCCACCAATTATCAAAAGAGATTGGAGATGCTCATCGGTTAACTTAGATTTGTAAACATTCTTTGTATATTTCATTTTGGAGAATGTTACCAAAAACAGAAAACAGCCCACGAGCAAATTTATGCAAATTATCAAAGTGTACCAGTGGAAGACTTATAAAATTCCAACAAAGATGAGTTTTGATATTTGTTCTAATGCGAATGGTTTTCCACGTTTTGCAATTTCAAGAGCCACACGAAAGCTGGCATGAGTCGCAGCCTCTTGTTCAGTATTCTGTCCGCAAACTTCCGGTATACTTAGAGTAATTTTGAAAATGTTTCGTTACATAATGAAGTTTAATATTATATTCTATGAGATCGGCTATGGTTTCATTGCAAATCAAACATAGTGTCTTCTTACCGGACTCAATTACGAAATATTGAAAGTTCCATTGATCTTTGAATGTTCTGCATTCACTGACTACTTTTCGCTTCTTTTTCAACTAGTAAATCATACACAAGAACAACAAGTCAAATCAAAATACTGTTACGAAGATGTCTTTTGAACACCCATAAGCACGTTTTAAGGAATTACGCACTACTTTATTTCACAACAGACAGTTTTGCTTCCTTCGCCTTCCCTAAGCGGAATGACTCGCGGTCGCGCCGCTAGTCTTTTTATACTCCAAGCACTGCCATAGAAGTGCCACCAGAAATTTCTCGAAACAACGAGATTATTCGCAAATGTTCCCGCGCTTCCGAAAGTACTACCAGCGCTCTCTGTCGATCTCTGGTCTTAACAATAAAGTACAGCTAGTTCACAATAGTAATTGAGCTAGCGCTCAAGGCGCATACTCGGCGACTAGTCTAGAGCCTCCAACACTTCCTCATTGAAGCCCCAAAAGGAAAAAATCTAGTGGCGTTAGGTCAAGTAATCGGGATGGCCACCTCACTGGTCCGTTATTTCTCATCCAGTTATATCCAGAATTGGTATTCAATAATTCTGAAGCAGTCCTGATATTTTGAGGTGACGCACCATCTTGTAGGGAGAACCAGAATTTTCTGGTTCAAGATTTCGTAATACCGTTGATCATTGAGATTTTCTTGATATGTGTGATACGTTAATTACGATTGCAACATAGAGCAGACCAAATACTGAAGCCAACGTGACCCTGAGATCAAACGTGACGGTATGGTGAGGCTTCATATCGGACCAATAGTGCTCGTTATGTCTGTTGAATGTTCTAGTACTGCTAATATACGCGTAATGAAAGATTTAAAGGCTATAGACATATGGAAAGACCTCAGTAGGTGAAGAGTTCCACAACTTCACTGTTCGATATAAAAATGAAGTATGTAGGTAGAAGTTCGGCAGGTCTCGAGCATGACAATGATGAGTGACTAGCTTGAGCTCGTCTAGTCCGTCTATCTGGAATCTCTCGTGGTGGAACAACAGACAAGATTTCTGATGAACACTGACCATGGAAATATCTATAGGAAAGGGAGAGATCTCCCAACTTTCTACGATGTGCTAGACAGCTTAATTAACTCGTAAGTGTGACATCATCAATCAGACGAACAGCTCTCTTCTGGATATAATCCAAGAGCTTCAGCGCATGTTTGAGAGCCAAACTACAAACATCTGAACAGTACTCCAGGATATGTCGAATCTGTGGATTATGAGGAGCTGCTGGAATGTAAAGTAGCTCTTGAGACGGATTAAAAAACTAAGTTTTGTGATCATCCCATGACATGGTATTGTTTGTGGTGATCCCGAGCATGAATATGGAACACTTAATAGAAATAGTTGTACTTGATATCATCATATCAGGGATTGTGGGATCCACCTCTCTGGAGAAGATGTAAGCTCGAGTTTTGGTTGCATTATTAAACTGTACTAGATTATCAGGTCCTCATCTTTGCCAGATCTACATTATTGCGTCAACCTATCTATGTCTCATTTCATGCAAAGCTGTGAACTGGATAGGTGTTCACTTCCATTAGATCATTTATATGGAACAGAAACAAAATTGGTGCCAAAACCCATCCCTGAGGAACACCAGCGTTGATAGTCATTGTATCGGAGGATACTCCGTCAACTACCACATAGAGTGATCTATCTGGAAGAAAACTCCATTGTAAGCGACAAAGTTGAAGCGGCCAACCATAAGACGGAATTTTCCCAAGAAGGCTTCTGTGCCAGGCTCGGTCAAATGCTTTGGAGACATCCAATGCTATAGCTAGATATTCCCCTTATTTTTCAACAGATTTTTGCGATACATGTGTTACGAGGGCAAGCAGGTCTCCTGTTGATCTCTGCTGACGAAAGCCATATTACCGGTCATTCACGATTTAGGAGCTGTCTAGATATCGGATGAGCCCGAATTGATCATGTAGTCATCACTACATTGTAAGAAACACGTTCATCATATTAACGGTAGAACATAATAATGGAGAACATTCACAGAAAAATTAAAAAATTTGCATCCAAAGAAACTAAACATAAGAGTTCCACAATGAGAAAGCAAGAATTGAACGTACTACATAAACCTACCTATTCGAAGCTATAATTGTTAGATTCATCAAAGCAATTCTACGAAGAGGCGCTTAAAGCAAAGCTAATGACCAAGTACACTAATTAAGAATAATAATTCCGCCTCTTTTGTAAGGATTGAAACTAAGACCCTTGCATTTTTCATCCCTTATTCAATCCACTTTGTATTCACAAAACCGGAACGCTTTTGTTTTATATCGTAATCCGAGAGTTGCGTATAATTTCACAGAAACCGAATTATCTGCCTGGATGCAATTATTTTCAACCAAGTTGGTACTCCAATATTCTGAACAATAAAAGAAATTAATGAAAAACGGGAACGCGGGAAACTTCACTTATTAAGAATCTTATATAAGTTGTTAGGGAAGTTACAATAGAAGGAGAATTGCGACCAACAGAACAAACAGACAATGATAGCGAATACATATTAAGAAAATGGGGTAGTTAAGAAAATTGGCAAAGTAGTTAGAGTTATATCTTACGGATAGATATTCGTTTGAGGAGCATTAAGTTCTGATCAATATTCTGGAGTTGCAAGCATATAATACAAGCCCATCATCGTAATATATGTTGAGATGTTCCAAACAAATACTTGTCAATAAATCGAAGGTGTAGCTACATAATTAATTTAGATTGAACATTTCAAGTATTCATGATGGAAACAATCATTACCAATCCTATTAGGTTATTAGCAATATGATTCTTCAGACATTTGAATGATGTTATATAGATGAAAAAGTCTCTCTTTAGTCTATGATAATTTATGAGGAAACGGAAAGAAGTGTGACATCATCTACAAAGATGTTGACGGGACATGGGGTCCCGTATACATAAGAACTAAACTACAATAGGGTAATGAAATTACAATTACGAGTGAGGGATCATCATATATTCCGAAACTGGTAGTTCCCGGGAAACAGGGTGAATTGTGCATTAGGATAATTATCATTTTATATTGTAAGAATTTATTGTTTTAAGAGTTCTTTGAAATACAAAGGAAAAGATCACTTTGGTATAGGTGTAGCTGATCATTTAGGAAATTGTTATAGGAGTCTTTGAAACCTTTGGATCTATTGATTCTATTTGGAAATTATAAAGATTTCAAAAACTCCTATAATAATATTCTGAATGATCAGTTAGATCTATACCTTTGTCTTTCAAAGCACTTTTAGAATAATTATTAGAATATTGAACAATAATTATTCTAATGCACAAATTGTATCATAATTCACACTGTATTTTCCCGGGATCTACCTGTTTCGGAATTTCCGATTATCTTTTTCAATTGTAATTTCGTTAACCGTATTGCATTTTCAATCAATGGATCAACCAAAATGGATTGAACAAGTCCGGAGCACTTAGACCGCTTGATTGGGTTCCATTGTGCGCCCCTTGATACAAGAATCAGTTCAGCAGGCCTAAGGCAGTGCCGAAGGTTAAGATTTTGCATGGACTGATAAATGGCTTCAAGCGGCATATGTGTGCTACCGAGATGTTGTAGCCTATAGAAGCCAGTGCTGGATATTCTGCTAGGATGTGACAAGCAGTTTTGTCCGCCACTCTACATCTACTACAAGCTGGGTCTTCAACGATGCCCATTGTGGTGAGTAGATATTTATTTAGATGACAGTGTCCTGTGGGGAGTCCTGGCACCAGTTTAGGCCTCTCCTGCTCCTAGAGAGTAGTGTTTTATAGAGTTTATGCGAGAACTCCCTAGTGTGGAGCTTTGCCTGCCTCATGCCGAGAGAGCCCCGCCAAACCGCGAGCCACTCTCTATCCAGCAGCTCCTTGAAAGCGTGGAGCCCGGTGGTCGATGGAATTCTGATCGTGGTATCGGGGCCAGGGGCGCTTGGCCAATTCATCGGCCACTTCGTTCCCCTCCACGCCATAATGGGCAGGTACACACACTGGGTTGAGTCTGTTCTTCTTGGCTAATTCAACCAGAGTTTCCCTGCACTCCAAGACAAGCCTAGAAGTCACTCTGTGAGCGCGAAGTGCGCCCAGGGCCGCTCGACTGTCAGTGCAGATGTAAATCCTGCGTTAGTCGGAGGATCGGGCAGTTTTCAGCGGCCCATTCCTAGATTTTGCCATGACCGCGAGGCATAAGCGCACCGATCCACTGGCCTAGACCAGCTAGCCGACACGACGTTCTCTTCGTTTTGTTGAACAGTCTTCTCACCCGTTTCCAATGTTCCTTCACTTGAGAAGTCCACCAGGGGGTGATATTGCCGTCCCTCTTTCATTTAAGAGGCCAGCATACTTCGAAAGCAGAGGTCAGGACCGTGTTGATTCCACATACAGCGGCATTAGCCTCTTCCCGACCTCTTTGAAATGTAGGAAGATAGGAAAGCCTATCGTTTAGTTCCTCTCTGAAGAGGTCCCAGTTGGTGACTCTCGGATTCCTGTAATACTTGTTTGGGTTGGGATCAGATTCCAACTCGAACAGAATCTGTCTGAGGTCCGAAAGTGAGACTTCCGTAGACACATTCCTTCTTCGGACCCAACCCTTGATTGCTTTAGAGCTAAGGGTTAGGTCAATCACTTCTTGCCTGCTTAGGGTGAAGTAGGTAGGCGTTGATCCTCAATAGAGGATCCTCAATAGAGGATCAGATGAGTGCAGATGAGGAAATCAAGTAGTGTCGTCCCTCTAGAATCGTATGATGTGAGTTGACGTCGCATCCTAGGAGAAGTAGCATCCCGTGCCTCTCACAATGTCTAACTAATTCGACCACTTCCGCAGGTGGAGGGTTGTTGGAGCCATAGGGAAAATTCTTCTATTTATCAGTGTTTTCATCTAATTTAGAAAAGAACAGTTTACTATATTCAATAAAATGCATCAGAAGCCGAATTGTGTATTAAAATCCAATTAAAACTGCAAAAAACTTTGGACTGGTGAATGGTACGTGAAAGTGTTTTATAATAAAATGTTGGAGTTGCAAGTAATAGACAATCATAATATGGCTAATCATCAAATTGATGTACAGGATTATGGAAATATGTCGGTTGAAATTTGCTTGGCTATGGGTATGCTATCAAAAACCTACCATTGCTGTTCTATGTTTTACATTTCATTATATATTTTATCAATTAAATTGAATGAAATGTAATACAGAATAGTATATTATCCTTTGGCTGAAAGGATGGGAAGAAGGATAGCCATAGAGTTCTAACGAGACTCAGCAGTACATATATCAAGTTGTCATTATTGAGAAAATCGTAACTTCTTCATACATTAATGATGACATACATACAAAGAATATATATGTAATACTTAGGATTTGCTATTCAGATAAAATTAATTAATATCTTGAAAGCTTGACGTAAACAGTACATTCCTTCAAAAATAGAACCAACAAATTCAGCTAATAAATGAGCCCACAACCGCCCTTTTTATTATGGAGTTAAGAATTAATGCTCTGTTGTTTTTGTCATGAGCATCCCATTTAGACTTTTAATGGCAAGTTCAAGCTCAACAATCTCGAGAAAAACGACAAAAATATCTCTGTAGCCGACAATCATTCGAATAAGAGCACTTTATATTATTCTCCGCGACGCATTCCTTACAGTGTTCTACGATAATACGTAACAGATAAATCTAAGTTTTCCATTTTCTACTTCATCAATGAGCCGTACTATCATGATCAAAAACATTTTTTAATCCCATCATCGAAGAAAGAATAAATGAAATCTATAATACTACATCATATATAAATAATATTAACAGTAATAAAGATAATTTTATAAAATTACCATACATTCCGGAAACCTCAGAGAAAAAAGAAATGCTTAAGAAAGTGACAAAATTTATTGCCCTAATTTTTGGGTATTCTCTATGTGTTTTACGATTCCATCTTGCGTCTGTGTACTGCTGATAGTGTCAATTTTTCTGCAAAATACGCCAACTGTTTTGTGTATCAATTTTTACTTTTTCTGGTATTTCTTCATTTTTTAGGAATGTCTTCCTGATTCTAATCTTTCACCTTTTGTTACTCTCTCCAATTTCTTTATATATTTATCCTTCTTGAGTCACCATTGATAACAGATATTTGAATTTTGTTTTTGTCTTAGTTGTTTTTCTTCCAAATATATATTGTATTGGTCCAAGTCTTTTTATTGATTCCATCTTCTGTATAAATTTCTCTAGGGTTGTTTTGTATATATTTCGAAGTTTTCATTTAGTGTTTTGCATCCCTCGCAAATATTACCATATCATGTGTATGGAGCATATTCCTGATATTTTTATTTTATCCATTTTACAGTATTTCTTTCTGTTGCTTCTTCTATTGCTTCGTCGAATTCTAGTGGAAACAATACGGGGCTCATACGCATCCCTGCCTCAACGCCAATACTGCTCCAAACGTATTCCTTCAATTAGTTCGTTCGTCGCTCCTGTTTTCCTAAAATTTTCCAAATATCTTCTATCTCATCTGACCAAAGGCTTCCTCTAGGTCCACAAAACAGACATGTCCTCTTTTCCCCTTCATTTATTGCTTTTCCTGCCACTTGTCGTACAACAAATATCTCTCAGTGTACCCCTCGATTTGGTCTAAAGCCAAACTGACTCTCTTCCAATATTCTTTCCATCTTTTGTCTTAGTTCTTCCTCTAGGATTCTCGTATACAGTTTTGCAACTGGACAAGGCAGCTTAATATTTCTATGGTTTCTGCAATCCTCAATTGTTGTTATTATTCAATCATCCTTTTTTGTATGTCTCATTGAATACATTATGTAGGAGTTACTGCGAGGCCTATTCTGCTTGGTATTTCATAGCTGAGGACATAGCTGGCATTGTCGCAAAAAGTACAAGCTCATATAGACCGAAGCACCTCTCCCTTTACCTGACCATTCGAGACAAGCTATTCGTTAGGTTACTCGCCTTATACATTCAACTACAGAGAAAAGCCAGGGTCAATGTTGAATGATAGAAGTCTGCCTGACCATCTCAGAATTTTCAAAGAAGCTCAAGATGGCCAACAAATGACCTCAAAAACGTCCGAAGTCTTATCAAGCCTTCTCTGTTCAGCAGAAGTACGTTTATATATTACATAGAGATGTTAAAAGAGATGGAAGAGCAGAAGTGGGAATATACGAGACGATCGACTAAATAACAACCTAGACACCACCCTTAACAATTCTGGCGGAAATTCGGCAAGAAGGGTATATGCTAGGTGATATTTCATGAAGTTATGGTTTACCTTCCATTCATATCAAGGGTATTAGATATTCCATAACATTATCTACTCCAGTACTCTGACCTGGAACCACGTCTTTAATATTTTATGTTCTACGAATGTAGCCAACATAAAATCGTGTCATCATAAATAAGATTGTTACATTTAATACTGAACATAATGTTGAGTTAGGTATCGGCGAGAAACAACCACACCTCGCCTACTTAACCTATCACCTCTCTTAGCAAAGTCAATTTATAAATATTAATATTTAAAGACTCCGGTGTAACATATCTAGTGGGGTAGTGTGTAGAGCATTCTGTAACTGCGCCCACACCACAACCAGTTCTTCAAACTTGCATAATTAATGTAGATGCGTTTAATAAGAGTACGATGTTCTTTTTTATTCACAATTGCAGTATGTTTATTTTCATTCCTAAATAAATATACGTACTATTATTATTAGTTATGAGCTTTCGATGAATTGTCTTGTCTGGCAACTCCAAAGCAATGGATCAACGTTCAGGCGAATATTACAATGAATTAATGTTTTAATGTATGGTTGTTATCTCCGGTTCATTTTGCAGAAATTTTATGGACAATCCGGCCGTCGCCAAACATCATTTTTCATAATTCTGGTCTACGTTGGGTCTCGAAACTTTTGTGTCATTTCTTACTGTACGTTGAGATTTATCCAAAGTATGGGTTGCTCTTGAAACCCAGAACTCTCCCAGGACTCCAGGCAGGTCCTCAAGCGGTATGTTTGTGAGACATTGACATTATAATTCTAAGAGTGTTCTTATTTCTGATAATAACATGAAACGCGATCGAATCTTTGTACCATCCTCAACTTGAGGTGAATAGGCGAGATTTGTTCAAATCCTAGGTTCTTTATGAAAGATTCTTCTGGTGATGTCGTCAGAAGTTCCATGCTTTGGTTCCGCTGTATCGGGTGACATCCAGATGTCCAACAGAACAGTTGAGGTTTCATGAAGAAATATGTCATTTCATTTCGTTATAGCCTAGGAGATAGATACATATTTTGGGCCTGAGATATAACATGCTGGTGTTACGTTTTGGCAATTATCATCCTATGTGAGTTGGACCTCCCACCCCACCCCATTTTGAGTTAGCCGCCCTAGAACATATTCAATTTTGGAACGGGTTATAACACTTTGGTGTTTGGTGCTAGTCGAAGGGGCCCTTGGCGATCAATATTCAATAAATTTGGCAGTTGGCAGCAGTGGCAGCTTTATTTATAACTAAAGGGCGGAATATATGCACGTCAATGCAATTAAAATATGCGCATATATATGCATAGTTTTTCTTTGAAATATGCAACAATATGCATTTATTTGTCAAAATATGAAATTATATGCCTTGAATATAACATGGAAAAATGGAAATAAAGAAACGCAGACTCTTACAAAAATTATTTATTTTAAGTAAAATTAAAAGAAAAATATAATAGGTAACATTTTTAACCTGAAATAGTATAAAATGCATTTATAACGATATATTTTTCAAAATTCTCCAATAAAAGTGTTTGCCTTCTGTCTGTAAAAATATGTTTGTACAACTAAAAAGATCTTTCAACATCTACCGATGTGATCTGGCAATATTTTAATTTGGGTAGTAAGTTATAAGGCCAAGGTATTACTTCGTTGGATGGTTTAGTATCAAAAATATTGTTGACTTCCATTAAATACTTAAAGCCTTCATTCTTTCCTACAATAACTTCGAGTTTACTTCTTACATGATTTCCTACATCACCGGGAACTTTTTTGCATTTGTCGGAAAAAGTTTCAACAATATTAATTGATTCTCTTGAACTCATATTCCTACTTTCTAACGAAATTATTATATCTGGTATAAAACTAAAATTAGCCATAATAAAAACAAGTTCCTTAGCTAAATTTACATTTTTGAATACTGCTTGACTTTGCACTACACAATGTGAATTGTCTTCTAAATCTAAAACTATGTCTTTGATGGCTTCAAAATGGTCTGCGTAGAATATCGCGGCCTTAATCCCCATCGAGTAATTACAGGCAAGTGACATGTACCATATTGGGATGGAATATTTTTAAGTTTTGGCCTACTTTAACCATATACCGCGCTGCGTCAGACAAAAACACTAAAAACTTCTCTACTGGAACTGGATTTGGTAAAAAAAAATTTGATAGAGACTGCTGAATAAATCGAGTTACGGTCACATTATTTGTTTTGTCTAAGTGTTTAGAAGATATTAAATATGGCTTCCCTGGCTCATTTTCTTGAAGCCCTCCAATAATAAGATGTGCGATATATCCACCACATGAGTCTGTGCTTTCATGAACAATAATATAAAAATGTTCATCGCCCAGTGAAACTTTAATTTCAACTCAAACTTCTTTCTAAGTGTGGATTCGTCAGGGATGTTTTGATTACAATATTTTTGCAAAAAATCTCTGAATTGTGTATTTTGCAGTTTCTTTAAAGGTATATTTGCTGCAACTAAAGCTTTGCATAAGTCTTGATGAAACACCTCCTTTTCACTCTTTGGTTTGACATTTTGAAATGCGGTTTGCACAGACTGCTGAACAGGCACAGATTTATTTTTCTGCAACTTAGCTTTATGCATAGCTGTTTTCAAATGTTGATCAATTTGGAACTTCTTTTCACAAACAATGGTTTTGGCACATACTTTGCAAAACACTTCATCCCCACTAAACTCCAACTCAGGAATATTTTTAATCCACAAAGCGGCTTTCGGCATTTTAGGCGTTTGAAATAAATGTTTTCGAAATCACTCTTTTCACACTGGAATCTATCGACAAACTAAACTATACAATATAAATACAAAAGAAGAGACCACATTTGGTCTCCAATTAGGCACCGAAAAGAAGCAAGACAAGAAGGTTCACTTGGCGTCGGTACTTTGAAGTCCGAACTATAAAAGCAAGCCGCCGCATTTCAACTAGACCCCCGCGCACCGAACAGAAGTTTCTGTTCGGTGACAATACTTACTACCACCGAACACGACTTGGCACCACCAGGGATTATTTAAGTGTGCCAGCGAAATAGACAACATTAGGGGTGGAGGCTCAAGTGAACCTTCTTGTCTTATTTCTGTTCGGTGGATTAGGCAAGCTGATTACTTGGAAATTCCTAAACATCCAATGAATGCCGGCAATAAACCATATAATAATAAAATGGGTCCATAAACCATATAATAATAAAACCTACCCACCTTTTAAATTATTTCAATTATCTGCAAGGGTCACACTTAATCTTTTGATAAAACGAAAAACATAAAAATATGCACACAAATTTCATTTTTGCCGAAATATGCAATTTTTCATGGAATTTGTAAAAATATGCAAAATATGCAAATATATGCACTTTGCATATATTTCGCCCTTTTTATAACCAAAATTGGAACGTGGTATAACACTTCCTGACCCGGCGGAGAATTTTTGTTATCAATGCTCATTACTCGAAAACCATACGCCAACATTTTCAAGAATTTTAATTCTGACTTGGGACGGTTTGGGGAGGTTAAGCATGGAAGAAAATGTTGGCACTCACACAAGCTTTTCTTTTACATAAGAACTACAAGTTGATGGAGGTGCCAACATTTTCTTTCCAACTCCAGACGATGTGGCCAATTTTTGGCCAAAACATGACGAGCATTTTTTAAAATAAACGCATTAAAAATGTTGGCGTATGGTTTTCGAGTATTGAGCATTAATGACAAAAATTTTCCGCCTGGTCAGAAAGTGTTATACCACGTTCCAATTTTGGTCATAACTAAAGCTGCCAGTGGTGCCAACTGCATGGAGAAAAAATGTTGGCATTTATTGAATATTGATCGCCAAGGGACACTCTTCGATTAGCACCAAACACCAAAGTATTATAACCCGTTCCAAAATTGAATATTTTCTGGGGCGGCTAACTCAAAATGAGGCGAAGTGGGAGGTTCAATTTACATAGGATAAAATACTCAGATTAATAATTGCTAAAACATAACACATACGCCAACATGTTATATCTCAGGCCTAAAATATGTATCTATCTCCTAGACTATTACTTGTTCTCCTTTCCTGGTACACACTTCTAGGTAGCTTAGTTGCTTTTTGGTAGCACCATACATTTCTCCAGATATTCCGAAATAAAAAATAAGGTCATTTGCGAGAGCGTATAGTCTGTTAAAAGACGCTTGACTGTTTCGCATCAGAGTTCCTTTGTATTATTCTTTGTATCTTTTCCAGTAACCTTTTGGGCATAATATTGGATATCGTTTCGATAGTAATCATTGGAAGTTCAGGATGATGGCAAAACTTCTATTCGTGGTCGTTCACTTCAACTCTTCAATCTCTCAGTAAGCCAAGTGATCCTCTGTGACCCTATGATAATTAGTTTTGGTATCTCATTCTAACAATGTCTCATCTTGTTTTGTGTTACGAAGAGGCCTAAATTGCTTATCGCTTATGAATTATCATTTTGTGACTCGAAATAATAGAATCTAGTTTTCTTTCATCGTAATTGTATTGAAAATAGTGAAATGTTCGGAAAATATCAGGAAATCTACTTATCGCTTCGGGATCATACTTTTAAACTATTGCAACTGCAAGTATTTAATATGAACTAAACTAATGATTTAATCTACCATGACCTCAAGAAAGTTAAAATGTAATTTTGAGTTCGTGTTGGTAATTAGGAGCTTAAAAAGTATTCAATATTGCAATACTCACGAAATATACTGATATATTATAAGATATGTCCCGAGATATGCTCTATTACAAGTTTTATGTAACTATGTATTTAGTCAAAGGTCAAACCTCATTTCTTTTTATTCTACTTTTTCTTGCCTAAAAAGTATATTGGATTAATTCAAATGTAAAGTTACATTACAAACGACAAGATAGTGATATTCATGATAACTCATATTTCACATTCGTAAACTTGCGTCAATTGCTTACCTCCAGCTAATAAAACTATAATCTGAAATACGTCCGTCTTTCAGGAATCAATTTGTAAATGCATCAGTGGAAATGAAATCACGATGATATTCAAAAGCGTCACCTTAGAATTTGAATACAAATCATTAAGAATACACACCCTTGTTTATCAGTGACTGGCTGTCTGAGGCTGGTTTTATAATTAATTGAACGCTGAGTCAGCTAAGATTCCTCTAAAACACAACTGTCTAACTACATGATTGGCACCAAATAAATTTAGTATCACTGCTAGACTGAGCATCACTAAGAACAATGGCCCAATTAAGTAGAGGTATAGCTCTTTATTCAATTAACAACCACAACAGTCGCTGAATTAATTCAGCTTCACCCATTTTTTTCGAGTCATCCTTCTCTTTAAATATGAATTCCTTTACGTTACAATATGACATGCTATTTTATAGAATATAAGGATCTCTGAAGAATCTCGCCAACATTTGACAACCATTACAGGTGATATCTTCAGTGCAGATTTAAACTGGTTCTGAGACTGGCAATTGTTCTTATTGTAGTTACTTAATTTCACGGTTAATAGTTCAGTTACTTTATACGTTAAAATCAACCAGGACACAAACGAAAAGTCCTGGTTTATCACCTAATTTGCTGGAATATGAAACTCGCAGCCAAAGCAACACAATTTAACAACACCCTTTAGATTTCTGATTTTTTATTCTATTTACCATCAACAACCACGATTTCTTGGTATCTTTTTTTTTTGATAGATCAAGATCTTAACTGCTCATAATCAGATACTAAATTCCCAAGTTGTAACACGAATTCGCGTAGGTCACAGAATCTTGAGAGAGATGTTATATAATATGTTGAAAATATACATGCGAATCATTTCGTTGTGACAAAGATATACATGGATGTGCCTAAGAAAAGAAATTATGAATATGGAAGTGGTGAGCTGCGGTTTGCCACATAAAACTGTTGAGGAAGCGCTAAAATGGCGTCAACGAATCTGATCGGTTTTGTTTTGACCACTTGCGGATTCAATATGACACCAGACCACAGAGTAGATGAATACAGAGATGCATCGGAGCGGCGTTTGTAGTGGAAAAGTCGCCACGTTTTCCTTCGGCACATAATGTTGTGAGGTTGTACCTACCAATTTAAAAGGCCAGTACGTGTAACGAAATATTGATCTCATAGGTAGATTTTGTTTATTCTTTTTTTAATGATGGGGTTAAAGGAAATTTTGGCTCGTCAATCATTTTCAGTGCATTATTAACTTTTAAAAAATTTTTGAGATAGTTTTCTAGATGTGACAATTTTACATCGCGATATGTAAGACTCTTAATAACACTGCTTTTATAACTTGTTCATGCAACTGAATTATAGTAAAGACTTCAATTTATAGTCATTGATTTATAGCGTATAATGGTAGATGAGTTTGTTAACCTGTCATCAAAAACTGTAATATTACGAAAAATTGTATTGATATAAAAAATATTTATACCTGTATTAGGTCGAGTTTCATTTATATACAAAATTTCACGGTGATGGGTTTGAGGACGGTTGAGAAACTGAGGATGTAACCTTGTTCAATTTGAAGCGATGCCAAACTGCTGCGCTCGCTACGCCCGCTACTCTTCAACAAAACATAGAAAGTTGAAATATTCTCCATGAAATAAAACAGACATTTAAATAATCATCCCAATTTTGTTAATGTCTACTACTGAATGAGTTAATGATCATTTCCAAAATAGTGGGTTCCATTTTTCTTTCATATATGATACTCCAATCTAATTAGGGACTTATGTCAAAATTACGAAGATATAAGTACAACATATGGAATAATTCAGATTTATTGAAAGTGAATCAATACGATTTTGTATTTTTCTGCAACTTACGTTTCTACTTGAAAACTTCCGAATGAAGTCTAAGCATATGTGCTAACTAATGGTGGAAGTACAAGGCTGGAATTCAAAGATTCCTATCAACTATTATAAGTGAATTATCTCTAGAAAAGATATAGTGTTATAATTTATTCATAAACGTAGGTATATGAACAAACCTTCATCATTTCTTAGATAAATACGATATTTCTTCACTGTGAACGCCCAACGTTCTCTTCTTGTTAATGATGCCGGTTGTGGTGTTAAAATATTCAAAAATATTCCGGTTATTAATTAAACACGACCTCCTCAGGAATACTCGTAAGTCATCAAACCAGAGAAAGATACTTCGGTGCAGGGTGCAGGTAACTTTCCTTTCAATCAAGTTGATAACCCTACGTTCTGTTCCATTTGTTAGTGTGGAGTTGAAGGGTTATGTCTGACTTGCTTGTATCCTGTGCTCTTCCATTTTTGAATAACTTTAACTACATTTCAAGTTATTGGAAACCTCGATAGATGAAGTAGAGTTGTAATGTGATATTGCTATGAGGACAGGTTTTGGAATTGACAAACTAAAGACAAGGTATAAAATACATTCACACGTTGAGCTTTGCAACAATTGGTCATAATGAATAACCTAGACCACAGCAACAGAGCTTGTTCTTCATGTATGATTCACCACCACAAAAATGTATCCATTCAAATTTTTGTCTTCTGAATTTGGACGGTTTTAAGCGAGTTTCCATCGATGTCAAATCGAAATATTCGACCGTTGCCATAAATAATAGCGAGCCTGTATATATTTTCATCAATCGAATGGTAAATATTGTATGATTGCACTCTCCTGCGCGCTCAAAATTAATTAATAATCATAGATACGACTAGATTCAATAGAATTGCTATTTGATAACTTCCAGAAATGTTAAAGTTGTCTTCTCTAAATATTCTTAACCAAAAGAAATCTGAATATAATATAGAAGATTCACTGGATGGACATCCGATCGAGATCGATATTAGGTCCAAGACATTTTGATATGATCTGTATCCAATACAGAATTCCGTGAGGCTTGACGAACTATTATGGCATAGTTAAGATTAGTACAGGTCACCTCAATTTGTATCGACCAATGTCAGACAACAATAACAAAATCGTGGAAGAGATTGCTTGATCAAATTGCACATCTACGCCAAGCTAGATTAGGTTATATTGTTAAGGGGTGTCAGCTATACTGCGTCCTTGAAGAACTATTGTACCCCCTTTTACAACTGTCTTAAAGTACATCGCGCTTAAGCTCTCTTAGGAAAGCTAAACTTTATGTTTATGTATGTCCCAAAGAGTCTGCTCCTGCGAAACAGAGTAGCTTCGCCACGGGTTAACAGATGTATCTGCGATTCTTCTGCTTTTGTGCAGAACTCAAGCATCCCATCGTTTACTAGATCAAATTTACTCATCTGGCCGTTGAGTTTGCAGTGCCCCATCAAGAATCCTGTTATGATTCAAACTTTGTTCCTACTTTCCTACTCACCAAATCTCTCTTCCTTCTCTCTAAATTCAGCTAAGAGGGTTTGATAATGATTATCTTCTTTAAGTGGACTGTATTTCGTTCTTATTGGTAATTGATTCCATATATAAAAAAGACTTGATGTTTTATCCATTTAATTCTCCAACTCTCGTATCAATATAATATATATAAACAAACTTGTTTTATTTCCTTGGTTACATAACATTTCCCTGGTTACATAACAACTCCCAAGCCCATGCTGCCACGATTGAAATTAAAAAACAGTGTGACAAACAAACAAACTACATACTAATAAAAATCATCATTAGGCCTAAACAGGGTTTGCATTATCTGTGCCACAGAAGAGAACTCCAGTACTTTGTACTCAGTTCTGTTTCTTCTGTTCTGAGGAATTTTCCTATAATATGCTTGCTGCAGAAGGGTTCTGGTCCTATCAAAGGTGTTTCAGCTCCCTTGCGTTCAAGGGTGTTCAATTGTTCATTTCCCAAGATGGAGGAAAATGTTATATATCGATTTTTGTCCTAAAAATAAAGACATTTTATTCCTTTGGTTTTTTTTAGAAAATTCATGGCCTCAAGTTACAACTGTTTTAAAATCAATTTGATTTGATGTTTGGAATTTTTAAATTTTGATGATGAATGCTCAATCAGTAATCACAAAAAACACTCAGTTGTGAATTTCATTAAAATCGGACCAATATAATCGGATTTGGGAGGTTCCAACCCATAATCCCGATTCACCGTACTATAGGCAGCGCGGACAAGTGACACTAACTCGGAAAATAGGCAGAGGAGATAGGCAGAGGAGATAGGCTTTCTTGAATGTTATGTAACGAAAGTGAACGAGAACAGAATTACACTTAGGTATATACGAGTGAGAGTATAAGGACCCTATGGCGGGATAAGTCACACTAGCGCAGTTCAAGTGGTTACTTCAATCCTCGGGTTATTGTTGTCTGTTGGTATCATCCAGAGACCTCTTAGAGGGAGATGAAGAAGAGTAATTGTGATTGTACAATTTGACAAGAGGTGCCCAGGTAAGTGACAGACGCGACCGCCAGTTGGGAGGTCGAGATAGCATCGCCTTAATCGCCATCGATGCAAGTCATTCTATGTTGGCTCCAGATAGTCATATGCTGTTAATAATCTGTAGATTACTGTTATGCCTCGACAGACATTGTTTTATCTAGATTTTTAATTATGTTATACAAGCTTGATATCAATCGACGCATTGTTATTCTAAGCAAGTTCCGAAGCGTATATTTTCAATTCCAATTCAATCCCACCACATTAGAAAGCATTCTGTACATCATGTTCAGTTTTTGATGTATTTGAATTCAGTCACTTTGTAATATTCCATTTTGATTCAATGCAACATAAATAATTTGTCAAATATTTATTATCCTGTTGACTGTGAATTCGAACATTGCAATTAATATAATAACGGAGATTGAAATGTAACATTCTATTTATACAATCTTTTGAAATACAAAATTTTAAGTGATACATATAATAGTTAAAGAATGTATTTCAAATATCTTTAAAACGGTGAGGAATATAAATTTTTAATAAGTAATTTAAAATGTTGCCAGTGGACTAAAAAAGAGAAATACCATTGGCGTTCCATAAAAAAATGGGGTAGGTAAAAGGGTTCTGCAGACCGAAAAATTGTGACATCATATACACTCCTTTCAAAAAGCATGTAGTGAAAGGAATTTGCTTGGTAAAATAATTGCTCAGAGAAATGTGTAGGTCCGATATGTCCCTAAAATATTGCAGATTATAACCCGGTGTACATACCATACATTCTACCAATTTTCCCTATTATCAGATCCTCAAGCATAAAGGTCCCTGAGTTAAATAATATAATTGATAATAATAATTTATTATATTCAGTGTAAATAACTTATGTGTAGATATTAGGGAAATAGGTCAGATTAACACGTATCTCAACTATATTCACATCTTTACGTACGTTTTTTTTTATTGAAAATCAGGTTTTTTACCTAATATTCAAGAAATCTTCAAACCTATTAAACCTTTTTCGTTTAATAAGTGTCACCTTACACGAACTAGTAAATACTGCAGGTAGACCATCGAGGTCAGCACCTTTGAATTCATTCAAATTATTTAATTCGAGTCCAATATTGAACAAAATTATATGACTACGATAGAAAATATTTTTTTGTACCGGTATTACTGATTTATTATATCAGCTTTCTACATAAATACAATTTTAAATATTATGAAGGAGTATATATGAATTTGCATGTGTTCAATTAGTTAAATTCTCGTAAATTTGATTGAATGATGGTACATCAGTTCTATGATTTACAGAATTAGCATCACGTTTTATATGCATCATCTCCAGGATAGATATCTTATGATCATTTGTTCCTCTAACTAAAATATCAACGTTTTTATAATCGAGCTGATGATTGTAATCAAATGGAATGTTGAAAGTTTTTGTTTTCAGTACTATACCTTTTTGGAAAATATTATTCACAGATTCCTGTATAACTCCCATCGCAATCTAAGTAATCTGGAAAATCTTGGCTTCTGGATGGATACCGCGTCACAATAGCTCGACTTGATGCCGACATTTCGCCAACCATTACAGGGGGCATCTTCAGGCCAGGCTTGAGGCTTGAGCTGAAACTGGTTCTACTGGTTTTTGTAGCCGTATTTATTGTAGGAAAATCCTCCCCGCTACACAGTTCACCGCCTGCATTCCGGTGGTTAACTCCATTCCGGCACCTGACCCTGCCGTTGTGTGATCATGTGCGAAGTGGAATTTTTGAGGATGGGTTCCCAAATGTGGGAAGGTATTATCCTGAGTCACGGTTCAGATTATTTGGATGTTTTAGGATTTCTATAGCTTCAAGGATTTTTCGCTGATAGAAGTTTGGGGCTCGGGCTAGGATTTTAGTATTTTCGAAAAGAATTTGAGGATTAGTGTCAAACTTGTGTTCAGCAAGTGCAGATCTACTGGTGTCACGAAGCCTTGTACAGCACTCATGTTCTTTCACACGAGTAGCTACTGTACGACCTGTTTCACCAATGTAGATTTTACCGCAAGAACAGGGAATGCTATAAACACTTTCTAAGTGAAGAAGAGGAAGGGGATCTTTGATAGGTTTGTAAAACTGAGATAATTTTGGAAGTGTGGAAAACCGGGTAGAAATATTATGTTTTTTAAGGATTTTGGAAATTCGATCTGTTATATTTTCAATATATGGAAGATAGACATTGGTCTAAGCAATCTAGTTTATATACCAACACAGTTAGTAGCTTTATGCGCAACATTTATGTCAGATAAAACAGATAGACAGCTTGAAACCAATATGAAGGACATTTGAAGCGAGAGGTACAAGAAAGAGATAAAGAGGCAAATCTAGGAAGAGATGTTCGGAAGAAGTATAATAGACAAACATGGAAAGATATGTGAAGAGGTAGGAAATATGGCTTAAAGCAGAAAGAAATGGAAATGTATATAGAAGACTGAAGCAAGAGACTCACCTCCCCCGACGCTCAGCACACGGGAGGTTATAAAAGGTATTAAGTAAGTACCTTAATAAATTCTTGGGACATAGGTCACATCAACACTTTTTGTTTCTTGTACTATAATCATGGCCATACAGTCCCATCGCAATATAAACAGTTTAATTTGTATACTGTGTGGGTTTGTTTATCTTTAGGTATTAAAGGTTCTAGATTTGAGAAATATTTTCCAACACAGTTAGCAGGCTTATGCCTACTGGACACTTGAACCTAATCTTCTCGTTTCTAGTCGTTCATAGAGTTTGTTGACATGAACTTGCATTTATTAAGAGTACTGCTTAACAGTGGATTCTTGATATATTATACTTATAACATTGATGTGTTACAATTTCGATTATTCGTGTTTCTGTTCGTTTCGGCGACGTGGGCATTTTAATTGAGATTGGTGCTATGAGGACGCTTTGTGTAATACAATTAGTTTCAAGTAATCCAGTTTTAGACATAATAAGTCTTCTGATGATGGTCGTGAGACCGAGACGTACGTAAAGAGGCGAAAATATAAAGCGTAAGTGTTAATGTGACCTATTTCTCGAGAATTTATAAACAATTCATACCTGGGTCAAGAATCTTTATTGTAAGTACTTTAATAATAAAAGTAGAGATAACTATAAATCTTCACGTTTCGTGAACTCGTGATACATAAAAAGTTAATGCAAGGATGGTTCGATGGTTTAAATAGCGAGAAAAAAATACGTAAATTGAAGATTATTTCAAGTCCTATGGATACAAAATCAGTTGCTTCATATTCAAAACCTTAATTACACAGCACTATTATCGAGACAAGTGATCCGATCTTTCACCTTTCTTCTTTCAGCCCACCTGGTTAGCTGCACCCAACGCTTAATTACAATCGCACACACGATGAATCTCGTAACAGTGTGTGTATTATTCTATCAGAGGCCTTAATTGTTTTCCAGAGTACATTTGCATTGCTAAGGGCCTGAATGATAGGTGTCAAGGAAAGCTCACGATCGCCCTACCCCGTAGCCAGTCATGACTTCTTGTAAATAGTTTGCAAACTGGTGGTCAACGGAAGATTAACTTTGAACAACTGCTGATGAAATAAAACGTATATATGGAAATGTTTACACCTGTACGGATTTGAGAAAGCGTACGCAGTGAGTTTACGAATATTACAAATGATTCATTATTTGTTGAATTATGTTTGACAAAATTGTTTGCATATCATTATGCACGTTTCTACAGAAAAGTATCTACACAATACAACTCGAATATATTTCCGTTCTAAGTTTTTGTCATTTTTAATAATATGACTACTTTATTGGATACAGTTTACTTGAACTGAAGCGTAACTTATGAACTATACATGTGTTGTTTCAAAGGAATAGACTGTATCAGAACATCTATAAGTAAAATATAATAGAGTAAAGAGAAACTAAGCAAAATTAAAATGTTATTCCTCTGTAAATAAATAGTGATTAATTTCTGTGTACAGCAATTCTAATTTGTACGTATATTTCTTCTTTAATTACTCAATCATAATTTGTTGGTCCTTCGAGCCGAACAATGAATAGTTCATTGCTTCATGTCTATTTCAGAAAAGGGACACTGGTCTGATTGAATATTCTCGGAGTTTCGTAACAAGAGTTCTTGCAGCAGAAAATGAAAAGAAATTGCAGAAAAACGTATACTTCAATTACCAAAAAAACTAAATGATAAACGCAAACAGTTCCGTTGAATCTTTCATTCGCACTCATATAAATCAAACACAGAATCTCTGAATTGAAATTATTCCATTCTGAATAGCTAAATAAATTCTGAATTTTTTCAACAAACATAGCATTATCAAATATTTTTCTTCTGTGCAACGCATAGATCGCGAGCAAACGGAATTACAACTTTTTCAAGATGGCGTCTATGCTCTAGGGAGCGAAGTTCCACCTTTTTGGTCTTCGACTTGTCCAATGACCCTTAGCCACTAAGCAGCGGACAATTTTTTGGGTTTATTTCGAGAACTTTATTGTACTAATACGATACCTTAGCAAGAGCATAGTCACCCGAAAGTAACCGACTATCGACGATTGATATTTAAACTGGATGTGATCCTTCTTCTCACTGAAAATTAGTTTCGCTTTCTACTGATTTTGCTCTATTCCTTCGATCAATCGATCGATCAAAACGGAGGCGGACGAGCCCGGAGCACTTAGACCGCTTGATTGGGTTCATTGTGCGCCCCTTGATACGAGAATCTGTCCAACAGGCCTAAGACAGTTCCAAAGGCTAAGATTTTGCATGGACTGATATCTCTTATGGCTTCAAGCGACATGTCTGTACTGCCGAGGTGTTGTAGCCTGAGAGAAGCCATTCTGCTAAGATGTGAGAAGCAGTCTCAACCGCATCTCCATATCTACTACAAGCTTGGTCTTCAACAATGCCCATTGTGTGTTGTGTGTTGATATAGATGACAGTGTCCTGTGAGGAGTCCTGTCACCAGTCTTAGGCCTCTCCTTCTCATAGAGAGTGGGGTTTTAGGGAGCTTAGGCGAGAACTCCCTGATGTAGAGCATCGCCTGCCTCATGCCGGGGAAACCATGCCACTGTCCAGTAGTTCTTTGAGGGTGTGGAGCCCGATCGTGGAATCGGGGCCAGGGGCGCTCAGGGAATCCCGTTTGGCCAATTCATTGGCCACTTTGTTTCCCTTCACACACACTAGCTGGTGTTTGTTCTTTCTGGCTAATTCAACCAGCTAGAGTTTCCCTACACTCCAAGACAAGCCTAGAAGAAGTTCTCTGGGCGCGAAGTGCGCCCAGGGCCGTTTGGCTGTCAGTGCAGATGTAAATACGCCCACCTCGGTAGTTTAATCTAAGGTTTTCCAGGATACATGTCCGTATTACACCTCAGCCTGGAAAACGGTTGCGTGGCCACCTAAGGAAACTGAAATCTCCCTTCGGGGTGTACACGAGTAGACTCCGTCTCCGCTAGACTTGCCAGTCTTAGACCCATCCGTGAACCACACGAGTCTCCCTGTTGGAAGCGGCCCAGAGTTCTTGTTCTCCCAGTCCGTCCTCAGGGTTATGGGGACGTCTGGTGCTATTGCATCCTGCGTCAGTAGAAGTATCGGGCAGTTCTCGGCTGCCCAATCCCAGATTTTGCCATGACCGCGAGGCATAGACGCACCGACCCACTGGCTCAGGCCAGCCAACCGATATGCCGTACACGCGGCGACTGTTTTGATTCTGTTATTCCTTAGTATTATTATATTCTTCACGACTCTTCCGAAGAGTATATTGCATTTACTCAAGCTATTCCTAAAATCATTGAAAATGGACCTAGAGCAAACATTCCTGCACCATAGTATTTTCCATTGCATCTTAAGCAATTTTGAAAATCCATCTGTCTGTTTGTATGAATGGTTACAAACAAAATAATTTATTAATTTCATTATCTTTACACAAATGTGAAGATTATCAATGTGAAATAATTATGTAAAAATCAGTAACTAAATCATATGATTTGCGAAGAGTAACTTTGCCATGCACTTCTCTCCAAGCGGCATTTCTAGCTCTAGTATTCATGTTTAAGTTTATGAAACAAGGTTTTTTAGATTCTCATGGTATTTTTAATCCTATTTCTAGGCTTTCACATGAATTCGATGTTACTTCAACTGAAGCACCATCCATTCTCCAGCATGTGATTATAATAGGAACAATAATGATCCGGACATAGGCCCTTGTTTGAGTTTTTGAACGCATTACTTCTTTCATGCGCAAAAAAATGTGAGAAATGAATCATAGGTCCAAAACTATTTCAGCAGAAGTGATATTATTTTTCAGCTTCCTGATAACACAAATGAAGAGTGAAAACTAATATTATCCTCGAAAAAAGGGTGGTAGACATTTTGAAAAATTGAATTGCATAAATTAATTCTATACTCGAAATCTGTGAGTCCTGTTATATCTGATCTATCACGGCATTATATGCGCTATTGTAACACAATTCCTTTGATATATTTAATGACGACTATGCTAGCTGTAATTGCAAAGGAATTTCACGTAAAAATGATTGTACGAAAATAAATTTGCCAAGTTCATTTTATACAAGATCATAAACATTCCATAATGTCATCAATTAATTCTCGTCCTGCATATATTTCAGAACTTGCTTTATGGCTGTTTGTTAATAGTAAAATTTCCAATTTGAATTACGATTTGCTTTTACGAGCGGCCAGATTGGTTTGTCTCAGGGCGATATGTTGTTGCATTTGGTAATGACCAACACCTCTTCGGTGATAAAAAGGAATCTTTGCATGATTTATGTCATGAAAGGCGATGCTTATAGCAGACACGGTGAGTGTGGCCACTGACAGACAGCTTGTTAGCTAAAAGATTACCTCTGTGGTGCGCGCAAGATATCGGACTGGCGCTTTTGGCTATACCACCTGGTAAGACGTATTACAAATGCGAACTTCATGTTTTTCATCTTCGTAAACTGACATTGTATCAGTACTTTGATTCGTTGTTAAATTATGGAAAAGTTGTTATTTGTTCTCCGGTTTTACGTTTAACGTGGTTGCCTACACAATCTATTGGGTGGTTGAAATCAACAAGAGGAAACCTGACAAAGCACTGTGAGAGTAATCAAAAGGGTATGACAATATTGTAATAAGCGATGAGAGAGAAATAACGTCATACTCATTAATTTAGTGCAACCAATTCTTTTGAACGATTTCTCTGATTAACGCACTATCTTCTTTACACCAAAAATAATTCGGGAAGGGCTGCATATGCATTCACAGAATATTTTTATGGATACCTAGATAATGGCAACGAGGTGGCAGGTCTCTTTTTTGGATCTGTTCGTTGTGAATACGAGGAACCATGTTAGATTGCTTTAGATCTTACTTAACAGCCAATAAAATAATTGTGAAACTGAACGAGGAGTTCGGGGATGAGAATCCAGGGGTTCCCCAGGGATGTATGTTAGGGCCACTTATATTTCTTTCATTTGTCAATGATCTGCTGGCTCATAGAATTCGATAATGATGTTCGCAGATGATACGTCAATAGCCTTATCAGCACTGACTTGAGAGGAGCTGAGCGTTATCGTACGCTGGCTGCTCAATTCCACACTTGGTATAAGGCAAATAGTTTTATATTAAATGATTGAGAACTTGTCATTCTGTTCAAACTATGGGAGTTGTAGTTTCCATATAAATAATGTCACTTCGAAGCCACAAAACCGTTCAAAATTTCTAAATATTTGGATAATACCCTCTCATGGTGTGAACAGGTTGAGCTAGTCTGCGAAAAAGCTTATGAAAGCTTCTATGTAATATCTCAATTGGAATCAATATAAGACGAATTTTTTATTATGCAATGGTATATTGTCATCTGCCTACCAATGTCACTTTGTGGGCGAACTCAATAAATCATCAGCGAACCTCCGTAGGTCAGAAGCTAGCGATCAGATTAATGTTCGGCATGAGAGAAAGCGATTCCTGTTGACATATTTTTGTTTAAGCACATTGATGACATTTCACTATATCCATATCTATAAATGCCTATTAAAAATGAAAAATAGTTCAGATAACTACAAAACAAATGCCAACTATTATTTTTACCATCGCCATATACTCTGACAGCCAAAAGGCTATAAGCATTCAGTTCCTTACAGGTCAATTCCAAACTTGTCTGAGCATGCTTAGAAACCGTACAAGAGTTGGGCAGTCACAGACTGTCTTTAGCCTGGGTACCAGGTCACACAAGCTACAAAGGCAACGGAGAGACTGATTCACTGAGCCAAGGAGCACATAGCGCGAAAGCGCTGCGCAAATCATATAACAGTACTTGGTTGAAAAATCAATTCCGAGAATGGTGGAACAAGGCGCCGAAAATGAGACAGGCCAAAGAGTTCATTGAAGAACCATCGCCAAAATTCACGGAGTACCTACTAAGCCAGAATGAACATCAACTAGAACATGGTTGGGCTCCTGACAGGAACTTGTAGATTCAACAAACACATGAACAACATCAAACTGGCAGATACAACCCTATGCAAGTTCTGCCGTTATATCTGATACACAAAATGGATGCAGGAACAATAAATCTACAATTTGGCCGATTTACCAGACCTTAAGTAAAATTATAGATTCATTAAATGTCCACAAAACTACCACGTTAATGTGCCTTGACTTATCATAAACCTTTGATGGTGTGAATCACGGAATTTAATTATTGAAGCTAGAAAAATATTGTATTAGAGGTACTGCTTCGGATCTGATAAAGGCATATCTAGATAAGAGACAACAAAATGTGGTTCAATATGACATTTTTGGAAGAAAATTGAAATCTGAAGCACATATAACAATTAACGGGGTTCCCCAGGGACCTTCTTCTATATATCTTATATACAAATGACTTACCACCTTTATTGAATGACGATATTATTCAATTTGCTGATGATGAATCAGCTTTATTTCGAGAAGATCCTGAAATTGATATAAGTTCCTCGATTTTCGATGCATAGACACGTTGAAAAAATGGCTCACATCAAATAATCTTGAATTGAATATGAAAAGCTCAGATTATGAGTTTCTTTTATTTCACAAACAATGAAATAGAAGTAGACTACACAAAAAATAAATATATCTAATACTACATTTAATTATTACCTAACCAAGACGTGTCCTATCCAATTTTGTAAATTGACTTCTGGATTCAGGACCAGAAATACAGTTAATTAGAATTATTAAATTTACCTCGCTTGCTGTGTAAACTGCGAACATGGTACCCTCAACAATATATTAATTTAAAGAGCAACATGAAAATGGGGAGTCATATATTCCTATCTCTGCCGCTAGAGATAGAGTTGCTGCAGCTTAACAACTGAGTGTCTCAGCAGTCAATAAAATATCAGATGAATGGTCATGATGTAGATGAATTTGGCAGAATAATATAATTAGTGATTTGATCTTCACGTTACATTTCTTTTGTTTTCAACAAGATTCATGAACTGTGTGGTATCAAGAAAGTAAGGTTAATCGTCAATTATTTTGACAGTTCATGTATGAAGATCTCAACTAGTAAGTACATATGCAAATCATTGTCGGTGTTTGATCAATTTTCATTGGTTTCCTAGATGAACACGTAACACTTAGTGAGCACTATATTGTATTTGACTGTCTTTTCTTTAGGTAATTTCACAATTTTAAATTTGCTGGTGCCTGATTTACCGGAATTTATTAGTATATCGCTTGTAAGATATTTAATTTTTGCTTGGATCACATTTAAATATAAAATCCTGACTGTACGACGTTTCAAGAACTGTATTTGAGTGTATAAGAAATCAGATTTGAAGTTTCAGAGATGCTGGTAGTTGTAAATACATTGCACAAAAACGATCTCTATAATGCGTTTAAAGCACAATGTATATTTTTAAAAGGTACTGGTAGACGGTAGCACTTATCGGCAATTGAGGCAGGGAGCGACTGTCGTCGTTGAATATATCGTGTACATTCGATGAGTTTTTCGAAGCAAGTCGCGTAGACTTCGATTATCTCATTTCCGATATCCGCGACTGTGACAAAGTTGCAATTAGCGACCTAATGGACCGCTCTTCCAAGTTTCTAGACCATTTCGGAATACGTGTCTTTCACGTACATAGAATTTGTACCTTTTCTCCCTTGATGTCCTTTAATCTGGATAGATCGCCACTCCATTTAACATGAACTTGTTCCGATTAAACAGACCACGTTCCATCACTCTAACAGAATCTATACACGCATGGGTATACAGCATAAGACACTAAGTCTAAAAGGATTATTTGGAGTCATTTACAATTTAAAGTTCTAATGACTTTGAATTTGAAAAGAAGTTTTCTGCACATACATGAATACCTTCTCTCATACAAATATGCATGTTCTATTAGTTATAGATCAAGAAACTAGTCTTAATCTGATGAAAATCAACCTATATGATGAGATAGTTCATTTTGCTTGTAAGTTATCATCATTACTGAAACCATTAAAAATTGAAATCTGTTTGAAATATTTTATTTTAGTGATTATTTCTTGGAATGATTATTATTCCTGATTTTCCGAATCAGAATCATGGATATCTGCTTCAGGCATCGACTTTGCATGATAAGTTTCCAATCCATGAATGAAATACTTCCGGAATAACTAGTTATTGACATACGGTTAGTAGTGCATCTCGTGTTAGAAGTCAATAGACAGAGTTTTGGTTCCCCAGGTTTAACAGTGACAACACGTCTATTAGTCCCAGACAACTGTTTCGCTCTTCTCACGAGTTTGTCAGCGGAACTAGACAGACGATGGAGTCACTCATCAATCATCTCCGGTAGTGATATAACAACCCGCTTCGAAAAAGTTTGGCTAACCTAAATGTCCCACTGAGAATCTAATTCACAATGGCACACATTGATAATACAGTTATCACGATCCTTTGAATCGTGAGAACTGTATTATCGCTGCAATCATTGTGTATTGAATTCTCCGTGGGACATCTGCTTTCCGGCAAAAAGTATTGGAACATCTAGGTTTGCTAAAAATTTTAGAAGGCGGTAGTTAAATCATTGCAGGAAATGGTTGATCAATGACTCTATCATCTGAGTCGTTTCACTGACGAGTTCACTAGAAGAGCAAACAGCTGTCTGGGACTAATATATGTGTTGTCATTGTTCAAGCTGGAGAACCAACAAGTGGTTAGTAGGTTCTCTTTTTGGTTTGGTCACTGGTGCAGTCGCTTCTGAAGTCATATCTATATTGAATTATATTGGGCATTGCTTTGTCATATTTAACCTTAAGCCAGTTTTGTCCTGTTTTATCGGAAGATTTGTTACTTATAAAAGTAGCAGATACTTTTTTTTAATTGAAAAACTCTTCGAACATAATAACTGTTGGTTCATAGGGTGCTTTCCCTGTTAGAACGTGCATGTTTAAGAATGTGCATTATCATCATTTACGCAAGGAAGTGCATTATTTTTTACCTTCGATAGCACTGTGTTTGCTATCGATTTCCAGAAAAGCATGGCCGCTTACCAACAATTTTTGCTCGATGATATCATTCTGAGTTTTCTTAACAAGATATAGAAATAGCGATGAAATTTGTAAAGTGAAGTATCTGAAAATAGTAAAATAGTTTTCATTTCTGGATGTAATTTATAGAAGTATTTCAATAAGCAAATCCCAAATTTGTAGCTTCCTTTTCACAATTTACTTCTGTCCTACAAAAACAAAATGCTCTTTTGGGTGCTGCTGCTTTTCATGATGTGTTTCTTTTTTTCTTCATGAATAATTGTTGTAACTATCTTCCATGTTTAGTTTTATTTCAAGTAAGTGACACAAGTAAGACATTGGTCTTTTTTGGGATTTAGAAATGCCGTATTCATTGCAATCAATTGTACGATATGTTATTTGACTGACTATTCTGTTAATCCGTTTCATTATGGCAGTTGAATCGGAAGATTCACTCCAATTTATAGATATATTAGTTAGTCGACAGACTGACGGTACTTTGGGATAGTCTCTGTATCGAAAACCCAATCACACCGATAGATACCTCAATGGCCTTTCCCATCACCGCAATGCCCAAATGCAATCTGTCACAAGCTCATTGGCCCACAGACCTGTTAATTTATCCCAAGTCCAACCCTTAAAATCATAATTAAACAGCTTTCATTTGTCTTATAATCAAATAATTTCTCCCATTATAACATTCAAAAAGCCATAAAGAAATATACATTGCCTAAGATTTGAAAACAACCTGAGCCTCAAACCCCCAACCTCCTTTATCCACTGCCTATCTCCTATATATAAAAAATATAAGCATAATTTTTCTATTCGATTTTTCATACTTCAAAGCTATCTCAGTTCCCTTCCTCCTCTTCATGTAGAAGGTGTACTGCTATACCACAAAGATGTTCATAACATTCCCTGTTCGGTAAATTTTACTTTGGTGAAACAGGTCGTGCACTAGCTACCAGTGTGAAAGAATATGAGCGCTTCATGACACTAGTAGATCTGCACTTGCGGAACATAAGTTTGATACTTATCATCAAATCCTTCTCCAATATACTAAAATCCTAACCCGCGCCCCACACTTCTATCAGCGTAAAATTCTTGAAGCGATATAAATCATATAACATCCAAATAATCTAGACATTGACTCGGGAAGTTACCTTCCCAACATTTGGAAACTCATCCTAAAAAATTCTTCTACACAGATGATCACACAATGGCAGTCAGGTGCCAGAACGGACCCGTAATGAAGGTAGTGAAGTGTGTAGAGTGAATATTTCCAATTCAAGCCTCAAGCTTGCCCTGAAGATGCCACCTGTAATGGTTGGCGCAACGTTGCGGAATATATCCGGAAGCCAAGATTTTCAATAACTAGATCTATATCACCTCCGTCGTTACATTTTTCTTTGTAAATGCTGTACTTTTTTGAGATTGTTAAGTTGCTAAGCAAATATTTTCTGGCTATAGATTGACGAGTGTATTGGCTCTCCATAGATGGAAAAATACATCCTCATTTTGTTGCCTGGCGTTTTCATTCCCCTTCAGTCACTGCCTGAAAAGTGTCCCAGTTCATCTTTTCCTTTAAATGCAAGTCAGTATTACACGATTATAAATATTTAATGTTTTCAGGCAAAAGTCTTGGCCTACTTGTAGCTTCTCTGCTTCTTTGTTGAAGTAATACCGTTTTGCATTCTGTCTCCTCTGAGCATTATCCTTTCGAAGTCCTCGTGATGGAACATATTCTATTTCGATTTGTGCTTGATTATTACAAGCAGAAGGCACTAAGGATCTTGAAGTGTTTCGCTCGTTTATATCATGCACACAATGCTTTAATGCCTTTGTATATGGACCTAACTCTCTTCTCATTTGAGTTTGCTTAATTGGTTAGTGTAATCTTGCTGTCAGTGAAGAATTAAAAATTGTATGCTCAATAACTAAGACCTTATATTCACAGTTTTGACTCAATGCCTTTTACTTGAACGGCCTCTCATGATTCCTCGATTACAACTTCCAATCATTGGAATAGGTTTGATAAGCCAAATAATCCTTTAAGCAATTCAAAGAAATATGTGTCTAATCAAATATAACAAACAAGCTGTCCCAAGACTTCTTTGGGTGCCATTTGGTATCCTTTCTACGAAATCAGTCAACTGAATTTGAAGGAAATAATTAATTCAGTATATCAGAAATATGCCAACTTGAATATCAACTACGCAGCAAGAATATCCACTTGAAAGGGTTACGGCATTGGGGTACAGGGTATTTAATTCAGCGGGTAGCACTAATTGTGAATTCATATGCAAATTTGCTCATCGGCTCGGTAAAGTATTAATCTGGACTCATTATTTCACAGCTTTTAACCCCATCAGGGTGGCTGCTATGCCGCATCTGCTCCACCAAAAACAATGTTACGGATTACTGTATGAGGGTGGTTTTTTTTCGTCGTTTTAATCACAGTTATGACGAATATAATTACTCGCTTTATATCAATTGAACATGGTGGTTGTGTTTTTTTTGTTGAAAATTATGGCTTAATAATAGCTGTAGTTCCACATACAGAATTCAAAGGCAATTATGATTCTAGTGAGATGAACGTGATTGGAATAATTTCTATTAAGAATAATTCTCTAACCCTCTTAGAAAGTGATTCACTCTGCAGACCATGATTTAACAGGGAGTTAATGTTTCAAGTCAACACAGTTGTAGTAGCTTAAGTCGTAGGTTCAAATATACAGGGCCCTAGGTTTTAGTAGTAGAGCTGTAACAGTCGATAGAAAATTCCATTCTGAAAAAAAAATGAATATGCACTGACGCTTAATTTTTGAGATACAGAGGGTGTAGAATTTTAGAAAAAAATTTTTAGTTTTGTTTGTATCTCCGAAGATAACTAGGACGTCTCAATGAAATTTGATACCATGGATGCGTAGATAGGTTACCACATTCGAATATAATTTGAAACCGATATTACTTCCAGTGGCGTAGATATAGGTATTTAATTACAATAAATTGACCCGAAAAGTATTACCACCCTTTAAAGGCTGCTTTTTAGGAACAAAATTCGATGCAGAATTCGAAAACAAATAAGGTCTTTTGAAATTTCTTTGTCCCTAGCGCCGTTTCATGGCAAATTTTGTAATTTTTGTGATTCAATTACCAGCACCAATAATACACGAAATTTAGTAAACTCGTCTTGTTAATCTTGTTGGTGGAGGTACCATAAATTAAAGTACATTGTAGTTATCCGGTTTGAACATTTTTGGAAACGAAAATTTGTTATTCGGCCTCTCTTTGTAATACGCTGTCCAGATTTTTAATTCGAGATTCCTCTTTTTCCAATTTTCAATCGATTTTCATGGTGGTGGTATTTAAATCACAAAAATTAAATTTGCCGTGAAGCGGTGCCAGATGCACAGAAATATCAGGAGGCCTTATTTGTTTGGTTTTTAATTCTCCATCGAAGTTTTCCACTGAAAAGTAGCCTTCCAGAGTGATAACAATTTTCGGGTCGATTTATTGTTACAAAATATCTATGCCACTGGACGTAATACTGGTCTGTGAACATTTGGTAAACTATCTACGCCTCCACGGTACCGAATTTCATTGAGACATCTCAATTACCTTCGGAGATACATACAAAATTGAGAAATTAAAAAAAATTCAATCATATCAAAAATCTCAAAAATTAAGCGTCTGTGCATATACGTTATTAAGAACTTCAGACACCCTGTATAATAGGTACCTCTCAAACTGGATGTAGAAAGAAATTATAATATTTTTGAACAGACTGCATACTGATTCAAATGAATATCTTGATGAGAATGTTAATATTTTTCCATGGAAAAGTTTGAGAATACTCATTTTTGAAGATAAGTTATAGAAACAAAAAATGTATATTGTTTCGACGTGATGTCTAATTGTTTTAATATATAATTTTTGAATATTTACCTTTTTATATAATTTTTTAACCTCCACTCCTTTCGCTTTAAAAGGGCTATAATTCGGGGAGGGTGCATTTTATCAAAAAAATTTGGAGATTGAAACTGTTCCATGAAAGACCCAAAACGTCATGTTCATAGGCTTGAACAGTTTACTCAATAACACCTCAAATTGTAGAGTGAAGCGTTCCAGACCTACTACCCTGGAACCTTCAGAAACTCACGTACGAAATTAAATAAAAACCTATTACTGGAAAAAAATTATGTTTTTCCACTTTTATTGGTTTATTAGCCGTTATATTGGATTGGAATCCGTCAAACGACAAAATTGGGTCAGCAAACCATATGATTGAAAGTTCTCAAGAAGGCTTTGGTGCCAAATATGGTCAAATACTTTGGAAATATCCAATGAAACAGCTAGATTCCCCATAGTTTTCAATGCATGTTACGGATGCAAGCAGGTCTCCTGTTAACAAAAAGAATTTGGACATAAGTGTCTAAGGGCCTTTTAACGTTCTTCGAGATATCATCGTGTGGTACGCATTGTACTGTTCTGAATGACAATCTGTACATTGTATTAAGCCTATAAAGGAAAAAACTCAATTTCTAGAATCAATAGGAATGTTTGAGCATAATAACTTTCCCCATAAACTACTTGATCACAAATAATATTAAGAATACATGTAATTAATAAGTAATTGTATTTTTATTTTATTTGTTTAAAAATGGAATATGACAAAGTAAGCAAGATATTTATTGATGACTTAATGTGTGATTGTTGAAAGAGACTGATTGAAAGTTCGAGAAAAACGGTTGCAGTTTGATTAAATGTTATAGATAGGGTGTTTTTTTCAATGTAGAAGACAATTTATGCGATTTTAACAGAGTGGCAACAATGGTGTATTATCCTGCCTGCAGTAATTAGTGATCAAGTAGGTGGAAATGTGGGGCACACACAGCTTTCATCCAGACAAAAGAAACAAAAAACAAGCTTACAATATGCACATCTGCCTGATGAATATACTCCACTCCCTGGTGATGTAATTACCTCATTGATTGAAACAGTCAGGAACTATTTTAATTCTTTGAATGAGTTTTACGAGAACAAAGGATATACGGCTGGACATATAACACGAGATAATCGATGAAATGTCAAAAAATTGCACTGGTATATCACAAAGAAGAATCTGAAATCGATTCCCAATTAATATTGAAAACTTACTTCCTTTGACCTCGATGGTTATTACCGAGCGACTCATTACTTTTTAAATGAATTATTGATTAGTGAGGATAGAACAAGAATACCGAAAGGAAATCTCTGTTGTGGCATTAATGGTGGCAAGGCCCTGTCAACCTGTCGTCGTACAGTCGCAAGAACCGGAGGGACTCATATCACGGATGGTGCACACCATCATAGTGAAACCCATTGTAACATACAAAAAAAGGAAAATATCCCAGCATTCCCTGAACATAGTTCAGAGGCTGGCGTGCTTAGGAATGAGAGGTGCAACCACCCCAACGGCTGCGATGGAAAGTCTGTTGGGATTGGAGCAACTGCACCTCGACATTCAGGCAGAAGCCATGAAAGGAGCGTCTCACTTCGAACTTATTGGACAAGGAAAGGCCGACCAAAAAGGTGGAAGCATTCTTGAATTGCTCGGATCACCTGGGCCATTGGGGATAAGATCCGACAGAATCAAAGTTCACAGCACTTCCGTACCATTCACGATTCAAACCTCGAATGAGCGATAGAACGCTGGCGGCAATCCTCATATGATACCAGGGAATTCCGTATGGCTTACTGAAGGTACCAATACCAAAAAAAAGTACAGGTGCTAAAGAACTTTTTGCGTCATTTCGTAACCGTGGACGAAACATGGAAACATCAGAACACACCAGTCAGAACAGTCGAAGCAGTAGACACGTCCTGGGGAATCAAAGCCGAGATAGGCTGAAGTGGGTTTATCGGCCAACAAAGTCATGGCGATAGTTTTTTTGAATGCACGCGGTATCGTACATATTAATCACCTTGAAAAGGGCAAAAAAATCGCCGGCGTATGTTATGAGGAAATATTGGCTCGATTGGACGCCGATTCGGAGCAAAAGCCGCATTCGCAGAAAAAAGTGCTCTTCCACCAGGAGAACGCATCGGCGCACAAGTCCGGGAAAATTGCATGAATTGCGCTACGAATTGGTTCGTCATCCACCATATTCTATAGATTTGGCCATCTGCGATTTTTATCTATTTCCAAACTTGAAGAATTTTGGCTCCAACGATGAGGTCATCGCTGAAACAAACGCCCATTTTGCTCTCTGTTGACAACAAGTGTGGCCGTGTCTCAACTTCAAAGGAGTGTTTGGAGACGTTTCGTAACTGTGGATGAGACATGGTTCTATCACAGCATATCAGAGACCGAAAAACTGTCCAAACAGTGGATTTGTCCTGGCGAATCGAAGCCGAGAAAGACCAAAGTGGGTTTATCGGCCAACAAAATCATGACGACAGTTTTTTAGAATGCACACGGTATCGTCCATATCGATTACTAAGAAAAGAGCAGAACAATCACCGGTGTATATTATGCAGATCTGTTGGATAGATTCGACGCTGATTTGAAGCAAAAGCGGCGGCATTTGGCAAAGAAAAAAGTGCTCTTCCACCAAGACAACGCACCATGGCACAGGTTCGTAGTCGCAATGACAAAATTGGATGAATTACGCTTCGAATTGGTTCGTCATCCATCATATTCCCCAGATTTGGCCCCCTGCTATTCTTATCTATTCCCAAACTTGAATAAATGGCTCGGCGGAAAGATTTTTGACTCCAGCAATGAGGTCATCGATGAAACAAACGCACATTTTAAAGAATTGCCGAAATCGTATTCTTTGGAAGGAATCGAAAAACGTTGGACGGAGTGTATCGGACTACAAGGAGATTATGTTGAGAAATAAAATAAGTTTTGACCAAATAAATCATTTCTTGTTTAATTTTTCAGGGACTTTCCACCTTGTCCTCGTATATAATAATATAATTATTACACAAAATATCTCATTAGTAAATTTCTGTAAGATTGTAATAAGTCTGCTGTTCAAATTGTAAATGATGAATAAATCTTCGAAATCTTTTGTTACTTAATCTCTAATTGGTCATCATAGGCCAGTTTTATATTGAGGAAACTTGCATACATTAGTGAATTCTCATCCATATACATATATAAATCACATAATATATTTGTTTTCAACCTATTGGGTATTGAGTACCGAATCGAGAATGGAAGAAAAAATTAAAGAGATCGTCAGTGTACAATGAAAACCGATTAGACGTGCATGTATTGTTCATGACACATTATAATTCCGAAGTAGAACTTTTTACATCAACACGTATTGAAATTCTAACAAAACAAAAAATTCAGAACACTACGCACTACCCCTCTAATGCACCCTAAACACAATTATAGTATTAAACGATTTCCACAATATTACCGATAAAAAATCACAAGCTGTAGAACTTGTGTCACAAAAAACGACGCACCTAAAAAGTATACAGTGTATCACGACGCAGCTGCTACATCATACTGTGCTTTGTCTTTTTTTAATTGCGTTTTCGCATTCATGAACACGAAACTTCACCAACACTTTGTTCATCGGTCGCAATTATATAAATGTAATAAAAGTTGGAACTGTTGGTTACATCAGTTAGTTTAGAAGAAAATAAGGAACCTCCATACCCATCATTTGATTATTCTACCTAAGAGAAAATGTACAGAAATTCATTACTGAAACTGTAAATGTTGTCTAACCTCATTTGATCCATTATTGGGTGGAAAATACTCTGAAGTCTTCAATCAAATCATGTTTTTACAGTTTTTTAAAATGTAAAAATGCAATAGAAAAATGCAAATTCATACATTTAATGATATATAGGGGTACCCAAGCCGACATCGCCTTAGACAGTTGTGTTACGGTGACCTGGCATTCTACCACACGCCATACATTTCAGTGTTGACAGTGGCGCGTTTTTCTACTAACCGTGTCAGTGACAGTTGTTTTACGGCGACCTCTCAGTCTACTACCCGCCATGCATGTTATTCTGTTGACAAATGCGCGCTTTTCTCTACATTAGAATGGGCGATCACATCCAAACGACATAACTTTTTTAATTGTTGAAGTTTTTGGCACATCTACAGTTTAGTCCCTTTTGAACGATACCTCAACCACCACTCTAACCTCTGTGCTTTTCTCTATCGAACTCGAATTTATTGAATTGATCAGAATTACCCAGTTCACGTCTGGTAACTCCGTTTAGATGTACTAATGCATATATAAGCCTTTTATTTTCCTGCCAGTATTGCAACATTGTGCCTTAACGTAAGGGTGACCTTTTGCAACATAGTCTCTGGCTTGTGACGTAATGAACGAGCGTTCAGACCTTATACGATAGAGGCTATTGGTTTAGTCCGTTGTGACTTTCGGAAAAATATACTTTCGGCCCTCTTACCTGCTCTAAAATTTACCCGGCACCCAAGAATAAATAAATACATTCTAATCTAGCATTGCCGATTAGAGACAATATATGTTCTCTAATGTTATTGCATCCAAAAATTAACTTACGAATGATATGGGTTTCCTTATAGGTTCAGTTAATATTATTGCATCCATACATAAGCTTACAAATAACATACTAAGTTAGAATTATCGCTTGGAGGTAATACATATGTTCAGTTGATGTTATTGTATCCAGAAATAACTTAAAAATAAATTTATTCATCTAGAATTGCTGCTTGGACATGTTCTCGTGTGTCTTGAGTCAACGTTTTACATTGGAAAATGAATTTACAAATAACCTAACCACCTAGAATTGCCTTTTGGAGGAAATATAATGTGCTCTTATATGTTCAGTTGATGTTAATGACTCGCTTGTCGCCAAAGCAATCGCTAAGCTAGTCTTGCCTGGGTTGAAGCGCATGCTGAATGGGGTGAAGCAGGAAGGTCCAGATTTTTGTTCACTGGCCAATTTTTTTTTCACTTGACAGTAGAAGAGTGAGAGTATGGCGTGCAAGTGTAGCCTTAGAGAAGACCATGTACTTCCAGGAAGTTTAAAATTACTGAGGAAGTTTTATGATGGGGGTTATATTCATTTAGCACCATAGAACGGATCTCGTATATCTGGAAGGAGAGATGAGAACAGACGGCAACAAGTTCTTGTAGCTATTGTGCAAATTGATCCATATTCTGTTCGTCCGGATTCAGCTTATATGCAGGAGAATGCTCGTCTTCAAATTGCACATAAGGTACCAAATTGGTTGGAAGAAGAGAAAATTTCTCGCCTAACATGGCCTCCTCAATCTCCAGACCTCAACCCCATTGAGCATGTGTGGGGCATGCTGCAGTGACAACTCAATTTTTACACAATCAAATTGGACTATTTTGATTTCTAGATTTTTAAAAAATACCATAGAATATACTGATGTTCCTAGCTAATTAACATAGTGACAACCTTCGGGTGACATATTAACAGGCCACAACATATTAGTGTGATTGTCTTGTGGCTAAGATGAGTTTCCTGAAAATGGCTTATTTACTGAGGTTCTTTCTCATTAATTTTTAGCATCAATGCAGGTGACATTTGTTTGACATACTTTTATAATGAAAATTTCAGGTTTCAATATCCTCCTTTCGGTTTGGCGGAATGGATGTGGGTGGCATTGCAATAAAAATGTCCTACATCATTGAAGTAACTGTTAATTCAGTTTATAATTATTACCCAATATAAAATTGAAAGGTTAAGCTTTAAATACATTTTAAAGATTATTGTTTCGCAGGATCGGACTAGGTGAAAGTTGACAGTTACCTGGTTGAATATGGATTTCATCTTTTGCAGAATTATGCCTATACGATATCAGCCTTTATGAGTTAATTAGGATTCGGTTCCATTTTTTCAGCGAGTGTGAAATAATCAACGTATGATTTTCCTCAGTTCTGATATATTCTATATTGAGAGTTCACTCCAATTGTATGTGGAGCAATAGACAATATCTGAGTCACATATAGTACGTTAAGAGGAAAAAAAAAGAATACGTGGTAGTTGCCGAATTCAGTCTTGATTCACGAATCCTCTAAAACCTCAAAATATCCAACATCGATATGTTCTAAGAATGATAGAACTGTCGTGCGTTTGTTATCGCTTGCGATTTTTTTAAAAATATTGAGTACCTATTTCGATTCACACACGATTATCCAGATAAAAGACACCTCGTTCGAATGCTTTCAGCTTCTAGCACTTTTGTATACTTCATTGTACGATGACTTTAGGTTCTCAACAACGGGAATCGGGGGTATTTTGGTAGGTTTATTGGAAACCACAAGTTCCGTTTTGAGCATCTTAGGATAGCCTTCCACTTGTTATAATTCCTCTGGAGGTAGCTGGACGTTACTCTCTATTAACTGACTAATTTGGATCAGGATGTTGGTGCCTGTAATCCTCTCGAAGGATATTTCTCTCACCAAGTCATCGACATGATGTCCAAATGAAAGTACTGAGCGCAGTTAAGAAGTTAAGAAAAACAGGAAGTAGGCTGGCAGCACTTGTTCATTATGAGCATTATATTATGCATGCTGGAAATATGTTAAGACACCTAGCTTACCAAAAGGTTTTAGCCAGAATGGCACCAAGTAGTCATGTTACGATTGGTGGAAGAAACTTCCGATGTAGACTTTGGAGGAGACTAGTCATAGATTTGCTGGACTGGAGTGGATCCCTTCTGATAACTTCAGCCTCTTTTTTAGTTTTAGTTCAGTTTTAACCTTTATTCATTCTGAGATTTTGATTATTTACACCATTACATCACAGTGTGAACACAGAAAATAGACTCCATCTTCACACTTCGACGACGTCATTTGAATTTCAAACTGAGTATTTCGGACACGTTTACAGGTTAAATCTATTCATAACCCTTGTGGCTGAAATACTGTGCTTCCGTTTCAAAAAAAACTGAAGATACGTGTTAAAAATATCACTCGAAACGGGGCTATCATGCCCAAAAACAATTCAGTTTCTATTTTCACCACTTTAAATCGATCTACAGAACAAACACACATACAAACAGCATGTCAAAAATGCTCTAGATCGAGATATGTTCAAAAGGGATATATCCGCAAAAATCCGGAAAAATGTTTTCCGTCGGAACACTATACTTCCCTTTCACTATCTACTACTATATTATGAGGGGAGTAAAGAGGAAATATCCTCCTTACTTTTGATTTAATTTCGTTGTTCGAGACTTCATCTTTAATGAAATCATAGCAACTTATTCCAATGATTCACGTTTCGAAATATCTTCCGAGAAACACAATTAACAAACAATATGAAAGCAGTTTATTATACTTTGTTAACGATTCCGAACTCTTTCTATTGATAAATGTTGAACGCTTAGGTATGAAATTGAAGTGGCCGAATTATAAACAACATCGAGCTCACGTAGTGTTGAAACGATTGAATAATTCAATGTAAATTATTTTTCCAATACAATAAATCTTTTGTCATTGAGTCTGAACTCAGTTAGGAAACAATAATTAATTGTTGAGAGTTAATGATGAATGATGACTGTCCATTTGTAAAACATTTAAAAGAATACCAACAAGTCACGTATTTGTTAATTACCGAAAGGTATAATCTTGATATTTTACTGTCTTGATTGGCACAAAGGACCATTTACAATCAGCATTTTGTTTTATATCACCGCCGAAGATTCGGTATTTGGTGAACTCTATCAAAAACTGACCATAGTTCAGCTCATACTGTTCAATATGAATTTGAAAGATGAATATACGAGGTGAGATTTCATAATGTAAGGATGAAATTGAATATTTCTCAAGAACTTGACTAATACCGGAGAAACATAATTTAAATATCTATGCTACATAGTAAATAATTCATTTGAATTTGGCATTTTTCCAAACTGTCTTTGATTAAACCTCTTTTTAAGTCGGCTTCTCTAAAGCGAGGAGCTCCATTCCAAAGTCTTTGTTCTTCTTTGCAGCAAGGGATAGTAGTTTTTACACTCGGAGTATAGATTGTGGGATAATATATGATGGTGATTTGCCCATTCTGACTCCTGGGATCTACATCAAAGTTATTTTGTTATGTGCTGCCAGATCGCTGGCTTCAGGACGTTCTCATATCACTTAATCTCACTTTTGTGTTCAAAATGCCTGGCTATCCATGCATATTCTGATCCGTGCGTTACGCACTTCCATCATGTTGTTTTCTATTGCACATTGCAGGATTGCGTTAATTTTCGGTTGAAATAGGGAGACGTCTCATCCCAGTGGAATACTCAGTTGACAGTTCTTTCCTCCACTTACCAGAACCAGTTCCCTCCCTGGTTTTGGACCCGTCTGCAAACTAGGTCCTCCCACCAGGTTTGCCTCTGATGATTATGCCTCGCTTGCTCAAATTATTGATGAGAAAGCCGTTGGGAGTTTTTTCCCTCATTTTCCAGCACCAGTCCCCTCCATGGTTTTGGACCCATCTGTAAACTAGGGCCTCCCACCAGGTTTGCCTCTGATGATGCCGCCTCGCCTGCTCAAATTATTGCTGAGAAAGCAGTTGGGAGTGATGTGGTCCATGGGTTTGAATAATATTTTGGCAGTGTAAGGGAAGCAATTGGCAAGGAGTGGGGTTTGGGGCTCAAGCTGCTGTTATTATTATCCCAAGATTCAGTAATGCGGTTTTCCCAAAATTTGAGTATAATGTCGTGTTCACTTTTGGTTGGACGACTTAATAATGATCCAAGAACTATTATAAAAAAATAATAAAACTTTGAGTTATGTTACGAATAAAATCTGGTTTCAACCTTCTCAGGAACTCTTCCCACATTCATAAGAACCCCATTCTTCAAGATGTTTAGTCACAGCCCGTATATATTATTCCGTGCATATTAATTTCAACAATGTAGATACAAGCTTATAACATGTAGTCTTAAAGCAGCAGACATAATGTTTCCGAAAAGAATACTTGAATGCAACCCACCGAACTATTATTAGAAGATTCATATTCAGGCGTAAGATAAATGCAATATCGATAGTTTATGTAAAACGGAAAACAATCAGGTATGTAAATAGCAATTCGGTAGTAGTAGTTAAAGTCAAACTAAATTGTATTAAAGCAAAAATATGAATGGAACACATTTTATTCAATAACATAAAATATAATTTAAAACTGACCAAACAACCTGGAGTTTGAAAAAAGCATGCATCCAGTAGTCGTATTATAGTTATATGGTTATTATTTTCGTTTTTAGTAATTTATTAACAAAAATATGAGCACAGCTGACACTAAGTGTCATAAACATTCTCTTAATGACGACCAGTTTATTTCTAATTTATTCGAATTTTATTTTAATGTGTGAAATTTTATTACAATGTTTTATAATCATGCTTTAATAAGACTCTTAATACTCAAAACCTCACCACAAATTACTCGTTCGCTTCGAACTGAAATTACTTACATATGAATTCTACCTGCATGGCATTACTACTACAGACTGGATTAATTAAATTCGAAGAGGTTCAAGGTGTTCTTACAGAAGTAATGTATTTGCCATTTCTGTTGTAATTCATAGAATGCAATTTCATTCTTGCTGTTTCTGGTTAATTAAAATTGTATTAAATATAATCTTGAAATGGTCATACTTTGTTATTCGTGAAGATTATTAGCAACACTTATCTCCATTTTTTGAAAATTACTCCTGTATTCTAATTATTGCAGTAACAGGTTAGTTGTAGATTCTTTGTTGAAAGGAGTAAGATATGTTAATTTTATTTCTTCGATATAATGCCACCCACAACCTATCGATGAATAAAATGACAAAAAAAATATTACCATTTGATTTTCTCTACCGTCCTACAAATAACATGAGGGCAGATCTGTCGAGACGGCCCTCCACTCGGCTGTTGTCTTTATAGAGCATCTTTGGATACAGAAGAGACCTTTAATAAGACCTCTAGGAACTCCATTAAACAAGCAGCGGAGAGAGACACAGAGAGGGGTACTCTCCCCCTGTTATGTGTGTTATGTATGTTTGTACCGCTGTACCACTTCTTCGAAGAACCAGTGTGAATTCGAGAGATCACACAACCTTTTATGAAACTCACTATTTCAGAACGTTTTTCTTTGATCAATAATGATGTATATCTTATAGTATCTGCCGAATAACTAACTTAAACCTAACTGCTACCTCTACTTATATCCTAACTATTTACAACTATCTTCCTAGATAAACGACATGTTTAAAATGTGAATGAAGAACTATCGACCGCTGGAAATTCCGGGGTTAAAACCAGAATAAAGCTTTGTTCCAAGTACATCGAAATAACACAGCAATAAATATTTGCTGCCAGCGATCGGTTGTTGCCATCTTATTAGAATAATAACTACAACGTCCAACATAGAGTTCTCAATATCCTCAATACCCCCCTTTTTGTAGTTTGGTCATGGATGAGTAATTAGTGAGGTTAAAGTAGAGAGAACAAACTTCCCATTTAGCCGGAGAGCTACCATTATAATTTTCTCCAGAAAGTACAAAATTGAGCCTCTGATGAAAATGGTAATCGAGGGTAAGTCAATTGACTTTTCCGAGACGATGCAATAACTGTGAGTCACCCTAGACAACAAACTACTCTGGTAGGAGCCTCTGGAGACTATAGGTGCCAAAATGCTATGATAATCTTTTGGCAGCGTAAGATAGCAATTGGCATGAAGTGGAGTTTGGGGCCTAAGCAGCTGCTGTGGATCTACTCAGCTGTCATTATCCTGAGACTCAGTGATGCAGGGAATCTTCCTCAGAGCCATTACATCTACAAGGAAGAGTACACCGACTGCAGCATTGAGGGCCTTGCTAGGCATTTCACTTTAGGGAGCCATTGCAGCTAAGCCTATAAACCGCCATCATTGCTAGATTCCTCATCCTCATTGATAGGCAATGAGGATGAGATATCTCGCAATGATGGCGGTTTATAGGCTTAGCTGCAATGGCTCCCTGAAGAGATGAAAAGCAAACTGATCCCGTCTATTCAGGGGGCAGTCTATGGTAAGATAAATGAAACCATCTGGATCTGTTTGGACAACCAAGCGACACTCAATGCACTGAAACACCCGACTGTATCCTCAAGACTTGTCAGGGATACCAAGGAAATCCTCAACAGACTAACAAGTGGAAACAGGCTCAACCTGATCTGGTTTCTGGGTCACTCAAGTTGGAAAGAATGAGAGACCGGACAAAATAGTCAGAGACGGGACCAGATTGGAACGGTCCTTAAGGCCCCTTGCTGATATACCCTGCATCCGAGAGATCAGCATTGACGGGTGCCGAACTGTCAAAGAGCTGCTTGGCAATGATTTAGGGCTAAGGGCAAGCGAGATATTCTTGCTGAGTAGGTAAAGCATCAGGATAATCACGGAGATCTTTACAGGTCACGGAAATCTGATGGAATTTAAACAAACGGTAGGGAAAAGCGACACTCCAATCTGTATGAGATGCGGTTCACCGGGCTAGGGGATCATCACGGTTCATGATATAGGATCTAGGCTTGAATAAAATCTTAGGATTTACCCCCTACAGAACGTAGCAGGGGATATTGTACAAGGGTCCTTGGCTAAGTGCACTGAACTTTCTATTAACCCCTTTACCATCTCAACCAATATCAATACAAATAATAACATGAGGAATCCCATCAAATTAATTTTTTTTTGCATAAACGGAACTAATGGCAACTATGAGGTTCTTGAAGGAACAATTTCTTTTTTATTATCAACAGTACAAGATTGCAACGCTCAGAAATCTGACATAACTCAGGGCGACTGGAATCAGCATCAGCGCATGAAAATCTGGCTCAAGACCTAGATCTGGCTCCAGAATAATAAGATTCGTCTACGAAAGAGGGAGGTTACAATGGAACATTCGAGACCACGTAACACTAGAAGAAAATCGAGTCATAATAGAACCAAGGAAATTATGGGAGGTAACATAAAATTCCCAGAAATGCCTCAACACGGTTATACTAAACCTATTCAAAAAGAATTAGGATTGAACAGAAATCAATCTTTAATTTTCGACATCCTCTTGTCAACTCTTGTTCTTGTGTATTGAAATATTCTTAGATATTTTCATTGCATCCGGAAAAGTGCCTGCAACAAAAGAGTCATTAATCAATGTTGATAGAGGCTCTGATATACATAAGAGTTGCAACATCCTTCAGTATTTTACGGTATATCATAACGTCAATATTCGCAGTAGACTTAGCATATACGTCATTTATTGTACAATTTAACTTTTCAAGTGTTGTAGGGAAAAGAAATATACTGAATTGAACAATTGAAGCCTCCAAAATTGGATTTGGTTTTACTCTACGTAACAAAATATAACATAGTTGTTTAAGGAGTTTGAGGAGCACCTATACAATTACGATGAAAGCACAAATTGGTATTTGGAGTTTTCTCCATTTTAAGGACATTGCATTGCGTAATGCATTTCTCATTGGCATATTGGCATTCATGTTAGCTCTGGATATTCAACAATTACAGGTATAACAAGCTATGTAAGCCGCAATTACAGTAAATTTTTAATCCGTTTAGGCTACACGGTGGTCATATAATATGTTCAACAATAATCTGCACATCGAGGGCATCATCCTCGGGAGTTTAACTCTGTCGTATATAAATAACAAGACTCTGCAGGTATAATAATGAGCTTAACTAACTTAATATGCATAACTGATTATGTGGCGGAATGTGGGGAGATCAGGGGGGACTATATGCTGCTGTCACACCTCAGAGAATTCCTAAGCGGAGCGTTCACAATAGACTACCCGGCCCAGGCCTGCCTCTTGATAAACACCATCGACGTTTAAATAAAATCTTCCGCTAATTATTGTATTATGCGTAGCGACCCTCCACAGCGATGTCTGTTCTAGCAGTTCATATGATGTGAGCATTGAATTGCTAGTAAATAATTGAATAGATAATGGGAGCATCTGAATATTTTTCTTTATTTTGATTACAAATGGATTGTTGATCTAATGCTAGAAAATTGAACGATTTTGTGCTTGAACGAACCCATAATTCAATTGATTCAAACATTGGCTTTGTCTTCCAACAACTTTTGTTATTAGTGTTAAAGTGTTAATGTGTTTTGAATATTAGTTCAATATACAATAAAATTTCACATGATCTACAGATGGATTATGAACACACTTGAAGGTAGACACCTTTCCAAGAGGTGGCAAGGTTTCACTCTGAAATGAAATTATGGAGTTTGGTCGTGGGTGAGCTGCTAGTAAGATTACCTCGCAGGACCTTGTTCAACAAACTTTGATAATTACAGAAATGTGGTGTAGAGAACAAACTCTCCATTTAAACGGAGAAAACTACCATTCTTATTCAAAAGGTACAAAATCGAGCCTATGCAAAAATTGTAATCGGAGGCAAGGCAGTTGACTTTTCCGAGACGGTGACATATCTGGGAGTCACCCTAGACAAAAAACTACTCTGGCAGAAATAGCTCGAGACTAGGTGCCAAAATGCTATGATAATCCTTTGGCAGTGTGAAAGAGGCAGGCAATCAGCATGAAGTGGGGTTTGGGGCCCGAGCAGCTGATGTGGATCTACTCAGCTATTATTATCCCAAGATTCATGCAGTTTTCGTATGGTAGAAAAGGAACGAACTGGTTACTACCCATAAACTCGGTCTCTTCCTCAAAGGCATTACATCCACGAGAAAGAGTACACCGACTGCAGTATTGGGACCTTCCTGGGCGTGATACCCATATCAATGACGATGAGGAATCACGCAATGATGGCGGTCTACAGGCTCAGCTGCAATGGCTTTTTGAAGAGATGGGGTCTGCACGTCTAGTTAGGAGGTAGCCTGAAAGGCTGCGGTCAGAACCGCAGGGAGAAAGAGTACACCGACTGCAGTATTGGGACCTTCCTGGGCGTGATACCCATATCAATGACGATGAGGAATCTCGCAATGATGGCGGTCTACAGGCTCAGCTGCAATGGCTTTTTGAAGAGATGGGGTCTGCACGTCTAGTTAGGAGGTAGCCTGGAAGGCTGCGGTCAGAACCGCAGGACAGAATCAATGCCTTACGGTTCGCGGAGCAGCATTTCAGGGTCGTCACCCCGCTGAGAGAGGAATGGGAAAATGATAGGACATCAAAGCACGGCACAATTTGTTATACGGATAGGTTTAGAAAAAACACAAGAATGAGAGCAGGCTTCGGCGGTTCTAGATATTGATGGGTACTCCGTGCGAATGTGGATGTCAACACAGTCCTCCAAGCCGAGATGCTTAGCATCTACAGATGAGAGTAGAAGCTACTTTCCCTTCTATATGAGATGCAAGGGAAACAAAGTGGAGTCGTCAACTAACTTTCTTTGTGAATGTCCTGCGCTCATTTGAATCAGCTAGGCCCGGGGATCGTCATGACATAAAGGATCTAAGCGTAAAAAAGATCTTAGCAATAGCAATATCAATAATGTACAACTAAAATGATTGATCTTGATAACTTCTATGAACTACCATCTTAATACGTTGATATCAGGTACAACTATTCCTACGAAGTCCTCATATCCACGTTGGGTATCTCCACCAACAGCACCCTCTCTTGGTACTATCACATTATAAGGTTGAATTGCGAAAACAGCTTCACAAAAACTTGGTTTTCTATTCTGTGCAAAAATACAAATCACAGATTTGATTAGTATAGAATTATTGTTAAGATTGCTTGGTCGAACCACGTCTAGCAGTCTCAGACAGCGATTTCTCATCTCTCATAAGTTTATCAGGGGATGTCAATATTCGATCATCGCCACCAGGGGTATAGAAAACCCTGTTCGGAAATGCTAAAGCACCGAGTGATCCAAACGCCATCTACCAGAAGATAGATATCCCACTGAAAGAATTATTCACAATGCAACGCATTGATTCAAAGTTCTCACTAGTTTTGAAGAAACTACAATGAATGAATAACAAACACATTCCCGTGTTAGCAGTCAATAGACAGATTAAAGGTTGCTCTAGGTCGACCTGTGACAAAACGTCTATCAGTCCCAGACAGCTGTTTCGCTTTTCTCATAAGTTTAGTACCAGTAGGACGATAAAGTCAATATTCGACCATCTTCGCCAGTGATATAGGAAACCACGTTTGGAAATGCCTAATCACCAGGTGATCCAAACGCCGTATACCAAAAGATCTTAAACACTATCCTCTTGGTTTCTTTGAAATGCATGATAACTCTTGAATCAATGCGTTGCATTGTGAATAATTCTTTCAGTGGGACATCTGTTTTCTGGTAGATGGAGTTTGAATCACTTGGAACTTTAGCATTTCCAAATGGGGTTTCCTATACCTCGACTTGTATATGTAATATGAGAGTGGCGGCGAGTACAACGTATCGGCTAGCTGGTCTGAGCCAGTGGGTCGATGTGCCCGGCCTCGAGGTCATGGTAAAGTTTGGGATTGGCCTACTGGAAGCTGCCCTCGTTTCCGAGTCAAGCAGGATGCGATATTGCCTACTGTTTTGTTCCAAACACCAGACGTCCTCAAGACCCAAAGGATGGCCTGAAACCTGACTAAATGAGCCAGGGTGCTTCACCGACAAGTTCAAGACTGGCGAGTCTAGCGGAGCGACTCGTGCACACCTAGAAGGCAGTTTTCAGTTTCCCTTGGTGCTCACGTAACCGTTTTTCAGGCCAAGGTCTGTACAATCCGAGCTTATGCCCTAGAAAATCTAAGAGTAAACAAACGAGGTAAGCGGCTATATATCTGGAATAACAGCCTAGCGGTCATGGGCGCACTTCATGCCCATACAGTGACTTCTAGACTGGCTTTGGTATGCAAGGAGACCCTGGTTGAATTAGGCAGGAGGAAAAACTTCAGATGGAATGGGTACTCGCATTCTGGCGTGAAAGGAAACGAAGTTGCCGACGATGAATTGGCAAAACGGGACACCCCCGGCCCCCATACAGCGATCAGAATCTCATCGACCACCGGGCTCCATGCCCTCCGAGACCTATTGGATAGACAGTGGTTATACGTTTATCGCAGTGCCCCCGGTATGAAGCAGGCGAAGGAGAGAAGCTCTCGCTCGAACGCTTGAAGACCGTTCTCTCTATGAGCAAAAAGAGCTTAAAACTGACGACAGGACTCCTCACAGAACACTGTTATCTGAGTAAGCATCTACACTCAATGAGCATTGTTGATGACCCAGGTTGTAGTATGTGCGAAGAGGCGGACGCAACTGCCTCTCATATCCTTGTAGAATGTCCAGCACTGGCTTTTCTTAGACTACAACACCTCAGCAGTGCATACATGACGTCTGAGAATATAAGAGACATCAGACCATGCAGAATTCTAAACTTCGGCGCTGCCTTAGGCCTGCTGGACTTTCAAGAGTAATTTCAGCGTATATCTCCTCGTCCAACAGTTCCAACAATCCACCGTACACACGATGTTCTTCGGAAATTCCAGGTTTTCATCTCATGCAGTCAAAATATAATAAAAAAATAATAACTGATCATATATGTTACATCTTCAAAGTAGTGAATGTATAACACGCATCGCATTGATGAAGTACCTAAATATATCCCGAAGTATTACTCATTCAACTGAATCAATCAGATACTGATGGTGGTGTGATTAAAATTAAAAGTGAAAAATCTTGGCCACTTATATGAGGACGAGTGCAAGTGGTATGCATACGTAATATTATGTAAATGCGTGTCATATTTGTTATTATTGATGAAGGTATAAGTGTGTGGAGCTTGTTTAGAGCCCACTCATTGGCGGTGGAAATTGTTAAAGAGTAACGTATAGCTAGTATGGAGTAAGTTATAATGAGCGGTCGCGTCCCGTCGTCATGTAGTTCGCGTCGAAGAATTTACACCTGACAATAGCCGATCGGACGCCCACCTGTCTAAGAAGTAATCTACATACAGGACCGGAGTATATAATCTTTGGTATCTTTTGTTGTTGGTAGGTACATCTTGTCCATATATTCAAACCAATAGTTATATTCCAATATTCATATTCTTTGGTGCTGCGTCTGTAGTCACAGATAAATGTTTCGGTCTCAAGTTCCGTCGATAGAAGAGAGCACATTTCATTTGTCTGCACTTTGAAGTAGTTACTCAAATTAATTGCTAATACTTCCACTAGATGTCGTGCGTACACAACAAGAGATAATATGTCTGAATAATCAGGAGCTAATATAGTTCTGAAGTCTTCCAATAAGACCGAGAGGTCGAAGGAACAATAAAGGACTATAAATGCGGCGAGACAAAGTAGATCGATCTTAGATGTAGTACAAGTATCCTTGATTGCATTAAATCTCGACCTGTAATATGACTAATGTTTTGTTTTTAGTAATCAGATAATTTAACTGGCCCTTCGATGAAATAAACAACTACATTTACTTTACGAGGAGACTAAAGCATTCGATAGATGCGGAGCTACATAATGAATCAACCAGATACAAATATCCTTGCATCATCTTGATGGGGATAGTGGGAGAATAATGGTATTACATCTGAAATTATTATGTTAAGCTTTTTTTTTGGATTTGCTTTTACTAACTAGTTCATTAGGCTGGTATGCCGAATAAACTTCAGCCTCTTCGAACTTCTGTGAAGGTAATAATTTGTTTACACGAGTTGTGTTACTTAATGCGTACATTATGGCTGTTCAATGTTGATTGGAGTCCATGGGTTCCCCGAATGGTATTGTTTTGGGTTATAAACGAAGGTACCAATTGTGGCAAATAATATGACTCGAAATATATATATTTTATGGTACCAATCGACTGGCAGATGTTTCCATACCACAGACACGTTCAATTGAAACAGTATGCCAAATACCAGAAGTCAGGTTTTTCTCTAGACTTCCTACTGTACAAGGGTAAGGTTCTTACTGTAGAATTGGCATTAGATACCATCCCCGACAAATGATGTGGCTTGGGGATTTATATTGAAACTACGAGTATGTGACACTTTGCCACTTGGTTCTAATGTATTTAGTGAAAGATATTTTACTTCATTTGGGTTGATAGACACATTGTTGTTCAGAAATATTGGATTGACTGGAACCCTAATATGAAATCCAATTCCCAAAAACGTGAGTTTTAAAAGTTGATTGAATAGATATAAACGTAGCTCCGGCTGAATGGTCAGTCCAATTGGCCTCCTCGGTCGAAAGTTGTCAGCCAGAAGAGCAACGCAGAAGCTGGAGCAAACCAGAATCCAGGTATATACTAGTTGAACAGCCTACAATAGCAAATGGTTATTACGCAAAATGGTTGGTTCACACAATTTCGACGGTGTAATTGGAGATTACGCAATGAAGAATAGAACAAATACGTAGTAGTCCAGTCAAAAGTGTGAAAGACATCTAAGATTTTATAGACCACACGAAAATGCAAAATTCTTTTTGCATCGTGTTCAAGATGGCCTACACATCGTTAGTCAGAAAAAGTAAAAGAGAGCTCGTGATTATTACTATTAATTAACAATGAAAAACCATTTTCAATTAACAAATGGAACGTCTTTTAAATCAAATGAAATATCTCGGGCTCTTTCAATTCAAAGTTTCTGAAATTTGGTATCAGGTTTTTTTTTGGTTTGCTGCACCCTAATCTGAAGTTAGGAAAAAATTGATATTAAAGTTTGATAAAATTTTCATTTTCGGCAGTTTCTTGAGAACTATAGTTACTTTTGATTTTATAACCATATTATAACACTACGCGACCACAAAAACCTATAATTTGACACGTTGGATGAGGACCGAGATAGGATATGAAGAAAAACGACTAAATTTGCCACAAATTCACCAGAATTTTCCTTCTTTTAGTCAAATTCGTACCGAGAACCATCACGGTACCTTATTATTCCAATAACACTGACTAAAATTTTTCGAAAAGCAAAATAATTTAAGATTGTCTTCTAGAAATGATAAATATCCATTTTCCGGAGTTTTCCGGAAAACTATTGTCGGTTTTGATGTTATGATCATAAAATAATACTCAGCAACTACGAGAACATATAATTAGACATGCGAAGACCGAGATAAGAATATGAAGGAAAAACGACTCAATTTCCAACAAATTTTCCCGAATTTTCCTTATTTTAGTGGAAATTGTACTGAAACACATCGGGGCATCTTATTATTTCAATACCACAGTCTGAGAAAATATTTCGTTTGTTGCTGAAATTTGGTAAAATTTTCCGGGTTTTTCAGTGAAGGGGCCTGAATTTCCATTTTGCAACTCCATATTCGGGTTTAGCGGAGGAAAAAAACCCCTCTTCCCAAATTTCAGAAGCTTTGGATTGAAAGAGCTTGAAATATTCCATTTGTTATAAAAGACATTTCATTTGTTAATTGAAAATGGCTTATCATTATTTATTAATAGTAATAATCACGAACCCCCTTTCAATTTTCATTCTAATTATGTGTAAGCCATCTGGAACACGATGCAGAAAGAATTTTGCATTTTCGTGGGTTCTATAAAACTTCAGTAATGACCCCTATTTTTCCAGATTTTTGACTGGACTAGAAATAGTTTTCACAATATAACACTTGAGTGTTGCGTTTGGGTATAGACCCGATGCAGAAATTCAAGGTCTACCTAAAAAATATATCATGGACTATTTGGCCTTCAACCAACGTTCCCACAACAATGAATTAGTACATGATGAGCAGCCTGTTGTTGAAGATACAGTAACAAAATATAGAAAACCATAATGTGTACCCTAAAAAAGATCTGCAAAATTAAAAGCTAATCACTTATTTATTGAAATTTAAGAATGACGCACAAAATAGTGCCTGCATCTGAATCTGGAAAATCTCAAGAACTTAACATTCGTTTGTTATACATAATATAAAATATTTCTTAATAATACTGTAGGCTTTTTTAGAACTACACAAGAAATGTCTTCTCTGTACTACTAAATTCAATGAATACATTATAAGATTCTTATTAGATTTGATATTTTTATCAAAACTTAAAAAAGGTTTTTTATTCAATTCTTGCTTCTCCGTGTATTCGATAAGACATGCTTAATATAAAATGAGCTCCAAAATAATAAAAATCCCTTGGTTATTCTGAAGATGCTAGAAAAGAAACTGAAGCATTCATTCAGTGATTCATAACTAGAAGGAAATGTTAAAAAGAAACTGTAATTGCTACTGTTTCGTCAAAAGTTTACTGGAAAAGTATGAATAGTTGAGAAGGAACTTTTTCTCCATGACCGTAGACATAAATTGTTCACAAGGGTATATACTGTTGCCGGAAATACTTATGAACGTGTTCGTTTTACTGATAATCGCAAATTTTCAAGATGTGAACGATTGTATGTCCGTAGTACTTTATGAAAATGCTAACGCAGAGATACGAAACACGTTAGCGATAAACGTCATTGTTAGAATATACGCTGTAATTAAACATCACCTTTCGTCATTGCCTATTATATTGACATAAAATGTACAGATTTATCGACGTGTATTTTTGTGTGAGCCGGTTCTGTATTGAATAAACACTCGTGGCACTCCTTACACCATCCAGATACAGATAGAGTTGTAATGGCCACATCCAGCAAGACGCTGTATTTAAACGCTAATTAATGGCGCTTTTACTATTCGAATCGGTGCCGTCTCTCGCACAAGAATTAGTTTGTTGCTGGTGTGTGTATTGGGATAAGAACCCACGTCGAAGACGTTGCGGAGTGAACATAAACATCCACTCAATCGTAAACCATGCAAATGACTTGATAATTTTATAGCATATAAATATCTTTAGATAATTCCTTCATAGGTTATAAATATAAATTGATTTGAACTATATTGGATTCGGACTCACCTCTTAATCCAGGTTCTATTCAGAATCGTTATCACTTTTTAATGTTGGTGTTGTAGAAATGTTCGATTATTGACCTTGATATTTTGTAGTGATGCGATTTGAAATGTATATAGGAAACGTACACATATGTTCTGTGTCCCAACAATGTCCATAATTCATATTTAGTGAAGATGTGGTTGGTTCGAACCATTATCAACCTAGAAAGTCTACAGAGGCATTCAAGTTATTTCATGGAAACAATTGTTATTGTTCGGTGAATAGTAGTAGAATAAACGAAACAACAACTTGATCTAACTAAACGCAAACATGAGATAGTCTGTATATTAGTCATCACAAGAAATTGAAACAGCCAAGATTTTTAAATATTTTTATTTACAATAAAAATGTATGGCCATAAGTATAGTACCAGAAATAAAAATTTAGAAAATTCCACCGCTCTTGCTCAACACTGCTTTGATTATAACCATCCATTCGATTACAGAAATGCTAATATTTCAACTGAGGCAACCAATCATTATAAAGATCTATTCTGGAGATGGTTCACATAAAACGTGACAAGTCTATGAATCATAGAACAGATATTCAATCATTAAGTCAGATTTATACTAATTTAATTAATTAAAACCCTTGCAGATTCCTACATGCGTCTTTATAATGTCAAAAGTATATTTGAGGTAGAATGCTCAAAAGCAAAACTTCTTCAATCTTCAACATCTGGTTCGAAAATGGATCCTCGAACGTTATATTTTTAGTTCCTTTCCTTAGTCGTATTACATAGTGTGATTCGATATGTTTATAGAGCTTATAATAATATTGCTTAGCAGCTGATTCCTAATTTATATACTTAAAACATTAATTGAGTTATACTTTCGATTGTAAATGCTTTTGTTCGTTTCGGGGACGTGGGCATTTTTAATTGAAATTTGTTCGATAAGGACGCCTTGTGGTGATACAATTAGCTTTAAGAAATCACGTTTAAGCATTTGTACGTCTTCTGATGATGGTCGTGAGACCGAAACGTACGTAAAGAGAATAAATGAGCATATGTGTTAGGGTGACCTATTTCCCGAGAATTTTAGATGTAATTCAACTTGGGTCAAGAATCATTATTAATCATTTTTGGAGAAGAAAATATAGCAGCTTCCATCACTGCATAATATGTAGGATTCAATTTCACTCAGTCAATTTGAATGTAGGAAAAATCCAAATGTATTAGACTAATCCAAATTTAAGGTCTCATACTACTCCATCGTGAACCTAACCTAGCCGTACCAGCCAGGGGGGTTAGTCTGGTTAACTGTGATGGAGTCATTAACCATGAACAGCCAGGAGCAAGCTCATACAACACACGCCCAGATGAGTACTTACCTATAAACACCTTTGGGCAAACACTATTTTCAAGCTGAAATACCGACTATAATACGCTGAGCCCGAGCAGCTCATGGTGAAAGAATGCTAAATCACTCTGACTGCCAGTGACATCAATGCGGGTTACGTAGATCTTGGCGTTTGATATGCATGCCAAGGATCACCACTAACAGCACCCTCCCATGAGATGGTCATGTGAGCTCCATTGGGAAATTGCTTCACAAATACTTGGTTTTCTATTCCCTGCCAAAAGATACTTCACTTCCAGCAGCACTCCATAGTGACTAGACCAACTCAAACTAATCGTCCCTTCATTGTCAAGCTCGAGACCCACCTAATTTTTTCCTTCCAGACTTAATTTTTCTATCGAACAGCGAAAGTTGTGGAATTCTGTGCCTAGTGAGGTCTTTCCCTAGGTCTATAACCTCCAACCTTCAAAAAAAGTTTAATACCTATCTCCTATCCCAACATTCCACCACTGGTTCACACATGTTTCCTTCTCGTATAGTCAAAGTATAGAAACAAGCTGCTGGCGTGGAAGCAAGAGTACCCAATTCGGTTATTTTTATTTTGTTACTGTTATTAGTTGCTTGTTCCACCCTTTTTAGAAGCAACGTTGCGAGACTGATTGGTCGTAGGGATAGAGAATGTGTTGTATCCCCGCTTTATGGATGAAGGTGACCCTGGCCCTTCTCCAAGCTACTCCTATTGATCCTCAATATTTGTGGTAGAATTTACTTTGAAGTAGGACGAGGAAGATTTCATCAACTCCTGTGAATATGAACGGATGAAAGGTGGTTATGGCTAATCTTAACCGTCTAATACTGTATATATGTCCAGCCATCACTATGGCTTCTTTGGTAGGTCCATTGTACTGTTCTGGTATAGCCCTATAAAAATAGGTTCGTTCTCTAGTAAATATATGTCTAGTCTAGTAAGAGCTGAGCTTCTTCCTTCTCATTCTCTGTATCTGGTTTTCTCAATGATCTTGGGTTGTCATTTCTACTTTTTGCTATGACTTGACACATACTTTTCTGAAGCTTTTTCTTTTAGCTTTCCTTAAGCCTTCAATGTAGATGACACGTTTCTCGATATAGCTCTGCCAATCTCCATTGAACTTGATTAGAAGAGTTTTCGTGTTTCGGATCATAGTTTTGCCAGATCACTAAGACACCATGGTGCGCACCTACAATTTTTGTTCTGTTGTACGACGCAACTCGATTCGTAGACGTTGTGTATTGCTTCATTTATCTCTTTGTGATCATTTTACAGTTCTAAGTAGTTTCCAGCCCTCCTATTCAGAATGGGTGCCAAATTTGCTTGAATATTGGTGTTGTACCTTCCCAATTTGTCTTCCTAGTTTCTGTAGAACTATGCCATTCTGAGGAAATTCAGAAACTAGAGTTCTTCAGAGGATTAATCATTCATCCCAGTTCAGACTGTCCGTATACATTGAGCGTCTGGTGATAATTCTTGAGTGGAAATCACTCCTCTGGGTGATAAAGGGATTCTGCATAGGGATGAGAAACCTCACCGGTTCCTACCCTTCAGTAATAATGATAATGGTGATAATCCAAGTATATGAGCTTCGAAATGCGAGCAATCAAATTAGTCCATAATTTTATAAATTTTCAAGATTCAATAGAGGAAAATAATAAGGATTCTCATGAGAAGTTTTGATGATCTCCCTAGAATATTATACAAGTGTAAGCACGACCCATAGCCCTGAAACTTCTGGACAGAATACGAGAATTATTCCTCAGAGGCATCACATCCACGAGGATGAGTACACCGACTGCAGCATTGAGGGAATTGCTGAGCGTGCCACCCCTATCAATGACGATGATGAATCTCGCAATGATGGTGACTCTTTCTGTGAATCTTCACATATTTTCTCATAAGTTATGAAGAAGTAGAGCTCGGAATTCAATTTGGAAAAATTCATGGCAATTCTTGAATGGAAACATCAATTGAAAGAGATCTGTGGATTCACACATTTGCGATGTTCAATAGTTAATCCTTGATTTAGGATTCATATCAAACTCTTTGTAACTGTGCCAAAATTACCCACCAGTGTAATTTGTAAGATAATGAATAATGCATATCAATTTATTAACGATATAGGGTATAGCTACATGTATTACTAAGCTCTAATTATGTAAAACGAGCTTGCAAAACAACATTAAAATGTACCTTCTACACGCTACCACTTGGCAATTATTATCAATTAAAACAGTGCAAGTCAAGGACTAAGTGTATTCTAATGGCATCATCTAATCTAACTTGTAAATTAGAAGCTTAAATTATTCGAAGACGTGAGATATGAGGACACCCCTGTGGAGATAATTTATTATTTCTTTATTATCGCGTGACTGGCATTGTTTATTAGGACAATTATCAATCCCTAATAATTTGCGTTACTAAAAGCGACGACAGAACTGCCATTTAGAGTAATGTTACATAGTTATTCGTCTGAATGTTTAATTACATTCTTAACCTTTCTCTCTGGTATAACACTTCTAGCTTTGCATTCCGATCAATTAAATTGAATAATTGAATGTAAAGTACGCCCCATCTATGTAACATAATTTGTGTCCTTTCCACAACAAGTTCTTAATATAAATGAAATTCTTCCACAATAAAATCTAAGTGAGGGCACCCATAAAAATGATTCCCATGTCAAAGACAAGGTGACTTTTTTCCAACAACTAGACACATACTATGAACCAATCAGTCTTACATCGTTTTGTTGAAGTTTTTTCGAAAACTGGCGTTTGGTGCCCGAGGAATATTGTTCGTCTGAGAAAAGGAGGCGACTCAGATATTAAATGAATTCTGGCCAATTAGCAGTGTTAGGACACAATTGTATTGCTTCAGATAAAGAAGATCCACTTACGAGAACGATTACCACAGACTTTACAGCAAACCTGAGACGCGGCTGTGTGTAAGAATCAACACAATGTGGGAAGTAGTTTGAGGGTATAGAGTACAAAATTAGAATCTAGCCATTGTGAGCCGAAGATCTTCCATGTTGACTCCATACTAAAATTGAGCAGATCATAAGTGAGCTTGGCATTGAATATCTAACAGGAGTCCCTCTAAGAGAGTAAAAACGGGAATAAACAAATATTCTCTTAATTTTTGGTTTGTTTTTCATATTTCTTATTTTTCTTCTCATATCTCATTGTTGCACTGTAAGTAAACTCATATTAATGAACAAATAATGATTACGCGTTAAAAAACATTCTGCCTACTGGGGGATTCGAACCTACAACCTATGACATAGAAGACGTGAATGCTACTCACTATGCCATTCGACGAATTGTAGTTTTTTTCGATGTGATATACAAAGTAATAATCCCTAGTTGTGTCATATAGCAATTGTGAAATTGATCAACATAGAGAGGAATTACTATATACTACAAATTTATTTTTGTGTATTGTCAGATTAGTATTATGATTTAAAGGGAGGCATTGCCAGGGCATTTTTTAAGTAATACAAACGTGGCCAGATGGCCACGTAGTAGTCCGCCGTGGCCACGTAGTAATCATAATCTGGCCACAACCAATTTTCGAAAATACCTGAACTGAAATAATGTCAGAAATTTTCTGAAGATACACGATTCCCCCAAAATGTCAAAAAATATATAACTTGCTAATTCTAATGAAGTTTTTTGGTGCTAATCGAAGAAATTTATAAACGAATGAATGACAGTTCATCAAATTCATCAATGAGGATTTATATGGAAAAAAACATACTCACGACTTCCGTTAGATATATAAATTCTGCACGTGCTCGAGGATTTTTGTCAGCATATAATTAAGAATTTGTGGGCAAGTATATAATAAGTTGGATATGAAAAATAACTATTTCTGAGATTACTTTTTTTATTGCAAATGTTTTGGTATGAGTGAGTCACAACCCGTCTTTTGCATTAAACGCATAAAATTGCTACACTAACACTACATGTAGAATAAGTGCTTTAATTTGCTCCAAACCAATTTTCCTCGTTCACGTGTATAAATGTCGTAAAATCTCCTATTAAGACGACTCGGAAGACTTTCTCTTTTCGTCGTTCTTCCTTTCAACTGGTTCCCGTTCTACGCGTTTCTCTTAGGAAATATTTTTCTTTTGGCTACCTAGTGGAAAATGGTTAAAAAATGCCCTGGGCATTGCTGTCCCTTAATGTCTAGACCATGTCACGTGTCACCTAGTGGAGCGCTTCACAGCAACGAGTGTTTACCAGGCCCCGAAGGGTAGTGGTCACACCAGAGTGTTCATCATACCCCTCAGGTTAACGATTAATGTGTCACCTGATGGAGCAGTTCCAATCCACCTATCTACCAGAGGGGCGGTTCCCGCCCAAGTGTACACACCATTCTCCCCCAGGTGCACGATTCCTGAAGAGGTTAACATCAACTTCGTGATATATAATTTGAAAGTCGTCCTAATGAAGCGTTTTCTACTCGAGGGTGTTCATCTGGATCCAGAGGTAGGCGGGATCCGTTATCACTCCAGAGTGTTGACTGGGTGCCCGAAGTGTACAAACAGCTACCTATTCAAATCCCAGTTGGGACTGGGTAAGTGATTAATGCCCTGATGAAGTTTAGCACCATCTTCGTATCTGGTTTCTGGAACTACTCAGTGTCGCATAGCTCTATCGAGAGTTCTCTACGACTTGGTAGGAGCAGTGTTACGCTTCTGCACAGCATGTTCATTGATGTTTCGTTTTTACGTATGCACCACCTGCACAAAGGCTAATCGCTAAGGTTCATCCTGTGGAGGTGGTAGTTGAACGGTTCGTGTTCTGTCAGTATCTGTGTCAGCAGTTTGGCATCGGTTTTAACCATTTTCCTCACTTACTGTGACCAGTCTTCCCTAATGTGCGGCCCAATCAGTGCTTACGACTACCTACAACCGTTAACTAGTTCCCATTCTTCCGGATGTTGTGTTTTGATCCAGGAGTGGATTATTTCTTCCATGTTACTCTTCGAGATGCCCACCGCTGGGTCGGGGTCTATTAGTGGTTCTATATAGGCCCCAGTTTGGCAAACTCATCAGCTATTTCGTTTCCCCTTATTTCAAATTGACCGGGGACTCAGAATAGGGTGAGCTTGCTCTTGTCTCCGCTAAGACAGTTTAGCGTGTTGATGCACTCCCACACCAGCTTCAGTGTTATTCTCATGCTACCCAGCTAGCAAAGCTTACCTTGGTGTCTGTCCGATTACATTGATATAATACCGATTATTGTGGTCTGGCTGAGGCTTAGACAGAGACAACGGAGACGCGGCATCTCAAGTCTGGCTGAGGCTTCGCTAGAGACTTGGTAGTCGAGACTCTATTTGTAAGGTCTAGTCGGGGATTGAACGGAGACTGCTCCGCCAAGGCTCAGCTCAGACTGATATTTCAAACTCGGCCCAGACTAGAGCCCATGCATTAAACGCGAGACTGGGACGCCCAGGCTCTGGCCAAGCTTGATCTCATTGTCAAGCCTGGCGGCTCCTAAATGGGTAGATTAGAGAGACCTTCATCAATATAAAAACGTGTCAACTTTCATCAGCTTTTTTCACATCCTCTTGTGACCTGAGCTCGACTTGTCATTTTAAATTCCTATGCTAAAGCAGAATAGTAGAATAAAAGAGATACACGTATTTATACATTCTTTTATTCAAAACTATCTTCAAATTCTAAGCGAGTGTTTTATTCCTCTTAATTGGTGTACATCTTATCATATTTGAACTTATTGATGATACTTATCCATATCACGAGTAAAACTTTCAACATATTCCAAGGACAACTGTCGCCAGATCATAAATTGGCGTTATAGCGGGGAAATAACGCGAGAAGAGAGAAGCTGGAGATTGTGTGATATACAGCTGGTTGTAATATAGGCGATAGGCTATCTAATTAAAAAAAGCTGGCTGACACCGCGGCTAATTGCTGATACGTGTATTCAGTGTAATCCTCTTGTTTAGTGCACGTGATGAAGCGTAGATTGTCTTAAAATGAATTTAATACACCGGTTTTCTCAATCCAATAAAATGCCTATCGGCTTTAATCGGAAAAAATATTTATTTTATGGGTAATTACACTTTTTTACATGTCACACTTTACTACATTTTAAATTAGTGAGACGAAGAATGTTGTGGTTTACATTTTGCGATAATTACCTATGAAAGCGATTATTTTCGTATTGTACTTTAAAAATACCCGTTTGAGTATTTGTTTTGCCATAATTGATCGAGTGAATACAGTTATTTACAATCACCCGAAGGCTTGAATTTATCTCATTAGGAGGTGCTGAAATTTCTTAAGTTTAATTTGAATGCCAGACTAGCTTGGAAAAATCATCACATTCATCATCATTTTCTTCTTGAAGATTATTTTTGCTAAAATTATTGGAACAGTTCCCCATCCAATTTCCGCATGCTGGTGAACAATCCATATTTTTTCGCCTACACCCATATTTATCAGTGCAGCTTTTTGTGCAACTACATGAAAAGTTTCAAGAACAGCTTTTGGAACTGGATTTTTGTTCATTTTAATTGGTTGCAAAATGCCATTGGACATTTTTCATCCCAAGTCCTCGGTATTTAAACGTAGAACTCCAACCCATGAAGATATTTTCACACCATTTTAATGAAGACGACGATACTGAAAATGGTGATCATGATGATGAGAACGAATAATGTATATATAATATTTCAAAATGTTGTCCGATTTAAATAAAACTTATTTAAATATAATTTGAAATGTTTTTTCTTTTTCAATTTATTTCAGAATATAACCTTCCGTTGATATGAAAAAACATTTATCCAGATCCTAATCATCCGAAAATGAAAATATTAATTTGTTAATCAATAAATGGTTCATCAACTAATTATATTAGCATAATTAGAAAATTGACATCAAATTCATGTAAAGTGAGTTGTAGCTATACGAAAATGACTCTAATCTCGAACATTTAGAAAATTTTGTTTTTTTTTGATAATTTGTTGAATAACAAATTGTTTATTCATCAAAAAATTGTTATAAACATTGAATAAATATTGTTTATCGGTCAAATAAAAAAAATACACTCTACCTGCTTAAAATCAATGTAGAATATGTTTACAAATTTTTTTGTTTATTAACAGAATAAACAATTTGCCAATGACTAGAAGTATTAAGCTTTGATCTAGGTATCAAGATAAATTGAATGAGTCCTCACATATCAAAATCAGTCCATAAGAAAAAAATTAGTAATCAAGTCTCCGATTACTGGACTAGAATCAAAACATGCATAAATGCTTGTGTCATAATTTTTTGTAGTAATTCGTATATGTTAACCGAATTCAAATACTGCAAAAAAAGATGTAGAAATGCAGGTTTCAGGAACATGATAGACAATTTGAAACAGAAAAAAAAAGTAAAACCCTATTTAAAAAAATATGACAATAGTAAATTTCTTATGTGGTAGAATCAATAAAATCCTTATCGTTCTAAAATCAGCAAAAAAACTGTGCATTACTAATTGTTAGTGTATCCAATGCAACATTTATATGTGAAAAAAAAGTTTTATTTGACAATTCGCCGTAGGCAATAAGCAACATTTGGGCGCGCTCCTTGTCCTCGGACCGCATTTACATCCCAGGTTCAAGAGGTTACTATTCAATCTGTCCCGGACAACTTCATGTAGAATAATGCAATATAATTTGCTGATTATGTCTTCCATATATATACCAATTTAATAATTTCTGATATGATAATCAAATATATGAAACGTCTGTCTTCAAACTTTCAAAACTTGTTAATAGTGTATTTGTGAAGAATTTGTGATTTTTTGTTTTGTTTTTTTGGGAGGTGGTTGGATCCCTTTATGGTGGGCACCTTATGGTCCTGTTACATCCCATAAGGTAGTGTGGGAGTCCCTGAGTCCCGAACTTAATCACCTCAGATATACCCACTAAACGCTCCACCTCGTGTGGTAGGCTCGATCCTGCAACCAGGGAAGTTTCGATGACACTCGGGCTTGACAGCACATTGTATCGTTCCGCACCACTTTCTCGGGCCATCGGAAAAATTCCGTAGTCGCAGGATTCGAACCCGCGACCAGCAGCCACAGTGATTAAAAGATCGATTCTTCTACCACTGAGCTACCAGGCCCTCAATTTTTGAACTTACCTACTCCTGTTTTGTCTTAATTTATAGATTTTTAATTTCATATTGTTGAATTATATTTGCAATGAATTATATCCTGAGTCACGGTTTGGATTATTTGGATGTTTTAGAATTTCTATCGCTCCAAGAATTTTTCGCTGATAGAAGTTTGAGGCTCAGGCTAGGATTCCAGTATTTTCAAAAAGGATTTGATGATTAGTGACGACCTGTTTCACCAATGTAGATCTTACCACAAGAACAGGGAATACTATAAACACCTTCTAAATTAAGAGGATTAAGGGGTTCTTTGATAGGTTTGTGAAACAGATAATTTTGCTAGTGTCGTAAAACGAGTTGGAATATTATGCTGCTTAAGGATTTTGGAAATTCGATCTGTTCTATTTTCAATATATGGGAGATAGGCAGTGGATGAAGGGAGGGGGGGGGTTGTGGGTCAGGTTAGGAGGAGTGAAGTTCTTCATGGATTTTTGAATGTTATAATAGGAGGAATTATTTCGTCCACAGAGCCTTATCCTAACCCTAATCCTAAAAACAGAATTAAAACAAATTTTATCTGTCTTATTATCAAATAATCCATCCGATTACAATTGTTCGCGTATACTACGAATAGTGAAGTAAAAATGATAACAAATCGAGCGAATTCTTGTATCGATATCCAACAAAACACACGAATCTTATTTTCAAACGACGAAAACAACGTTCGAGGAGCGTGATTCCAAATCAATGCAATGTAAATAGACCTAATGGTCATAATTCACCTTCTTACAATCATGAAGGAATTTTCCGTAAACGACTTCAATCCATTTCAATATGAGTTCAAGAACATCTGGTCCCAAGTACATTCATTTAATTCAAGAAAGAATAATAATTGCATGCAAATATAATTTTTCTGGAGCGCAACATACACGGCACGTTGTGTTCAAATGGTGTTAACTGATATTAGCCATTGTTCATACAGGGTGATAAATAAATTAACCTACACGAATCTCTTCGTTTTGTGTGAAATCTGTGTAATAAATTACATTAAGTGCGTTACTGGTATGGTAGCTTAACTTACGCTGGTCCAACCAAGTACTGCCATTAACAAGGACTTTATATTTCACAGGAATTACCTGAGCAATTAGATCTGTAAATTTATTTTATTTGAAGTCGCTGATCTGATAAAGAAACACAGTATTGATCTGAATTGTTTATCGATGTTTTATTATGCACATTGTTGTGTTGAATTCCATTATTTATATCATTGTTTTGTACTAGACTTGGGTATTTTTTTATTAAATATTTATGAATCCATGTTGGTGGAAGTATTGTCTTCGTTCATACGTACAATAAACTGTACTATTTTTCAAAAACCTTATTATGATTATCTATGCAGGATGTACTCTACCTTTTTCTTTCGTCTCATGAAACTTCGTATTCATCTCCCGGATCTATTCGTTGTGCGAGAAAATTGTTTTATAATAGGAATATTGACTTTTTTATTTCTTTGAATACGCGGGAGGAAACCTATGATAATCAAAAAAAAACGTACTTACACATAAAAATGATATTCAGAATATTTTGAAAAGGGAATGGAACTCACCTTTTTTAAAACGAAAACGCAGGGATGGTCGAATTAGAAGTCTCTGAATGAGTTGCAAACCGAATCTACGTGAGGTTCTTCGCATAAGCAGGTAGGCTTGAGGAACGGAAAGGCTTGGAGTTTCCGTAACGCGGCTTGACATTTCGTTACCGTTACCGTTGAACAAGCCACTGAAAAAGATGAAAATTTATGAAATATATATAGACCAGATGATCTACAAAAAGTCACTACATTTTTACCAATCATCTTAAACTCTAAATAATCCAAAACAGATTGTTGTGTTCGGCAATGTTTGGCAAAATATCTGAATCATTCATTAACTTGATAATTATCTGTGCATGGTGACCAACTCCGTTTTATACATGACTACTGATAAACATGTAATTTTCATTAATTCGGAATTTTCCTCTTAACGGTAGATAATCTCAAAGATAAGTTACCATAAATTGATGTGTTTAATTAATTTATTGATCAAAGATTTGTCGTAACCATTGTCCAGCGCGATTTGGTGAAGTTTCTCAACTTCGTTATTATATAATGAATTACTCCAACACTATGTATAGTTCCTTTGAACAATGTACATTGACAATAACACATAATTATTCAGTTTATCAGTATGTCGAATGGTCTTCTGGTGTTGGCTTCCTAGCCTCTGATTTTTCCACCTTTCTACAATCTGAGCCTACTTGATCCCTGTAGTAGTTTGTGTTGTACCCAAAATGTGTTGAATGGGGTTAAAAATGTAATGGTAAGGGGGTAGAGGAAGCACTTCGTTGGCCATATTTTTCAGGTAACATAATCATCTGTTACATATAATGGCTTGGTTGAGCAATGTCTTGGATCTCTTGAATTGAGATTGGAAAAAGGCGGTGCAAGATTTTGAACCAGAGATGTGTAGAAGGAACAGCCCCTGAATACGTCAGTATGATGCAGCTAGCGGTTGGAGAAAAGTAGGTCTTGTGTGCTCAGTCTCTTGCAAGTACTGTGGGGAAAAAACTGTAATAACGTGCCCTCATTCGACATAGAGGAAACTGAGATTGATGATGCTCCTTCACAAGTTCTTCAATTGCCCTCTACATCAATCAGCATAGCGGAGACAACATCGGTCTTCATTGAAGAAGCACACGCCGCTGAAGAACAGGAAAAACTGAAGAATTATAAAAAACGTATCTACAAAACTCCTCAAATCAAAATAAAATATCTTCCACGAGTCAACAGCATCAGCACAATTATGTTTAACTGATGGTAAATCTTCAAATTTGTTATTGACAAAACTTTTATAAGGCAATTACACAGGCATTCTGTATGTCTACTTTAAAATTAATTATACTTTCTCGATTCTAATGTCTGTGGATTCTCATTACCCTGCATTCGATGGATATTTCAAAAGCAGTGCATCTAAGAAAAAGTGTATATACATTTGGTAGGTTTTTTGACTTTACAACTTTTATATTTCAACTGTAGCGCAAACATTTTTTTTTCGCATCGAAAAGGAGGAAAAGTAATTTTTCGCAATTTTGGCGCCCTCAGATTTTCGTACTTTCGGTTGTAGCGCAGCGACTGCATGAAATAAATTTGTGAAAATATCGTTCACTACAATTTCTGTCCAGAAAATTTATCTACACGACCTACCGTTCTCTCGGAAAATCAAATCCAAAAACATTTTGATATTCCCATAAATGTCCAAGGGGTAATTTTTCTTAGTTTACTATTTTTGACACAGAATTGCATTAGAGAGTCTGGAGATTTCACTTTTACCAAATTTCAGCTATTTGAAAAGAATGACCGACCGGTGATTTCATATGTCACAAAATATTAAAAGTCACAATTTAATTTGAAGAATTTGAATGGAGCTGTCCATTTTCACAGATAAAAACTAGAAATTTCACTTTGCTATATATCACTTTATTTAAAAGAAGTTTGATTGCAATTTTGAACTTTACAGTTCATTATCAAAACATACAATGAGAAAACAGTGAACCATCATAGTATTTATATGAAATTTACAATGAAGTGAATCGATTCTAAGAATTATTGGTACACATAGCCACTAAGATTAATTATGTTGAGATAGTAAACGGAAAGGTATTAAACTGATTATTACATTCCAATGATTGTATTACGTGGTATTTAACAGGGTGAACAAAGTGGAATTTCCTAAATCTTGTTGCTGTCTAGAAGGTTGTATGTAGGATTATTGTGTTTAAATATTTCTATAGATTCTAATAGAGTACGTATATTTAGGTTTTCTAGTGGTGGAAAATGGTGATGTTGGGTTTCTATAAAGAACATTTGAATCACTTTTATTCAATTGAAATGACTCAAAATGTTACGTATATCAAGCTTCAAACGATCTACCTGTTTGACCAATGTATATGGCATCACATTCCTCACTCCGTTTATGTGGTGCCTTATAGTCGATGGACTCTTGTTGGAACTGGAAGAGGCTGGGTTTTATTCCCAAGCCTATTCCGATGACTTGGCTTGCATCACCTTCGGGCGGCACTTGAGGAGGCTGTGTGAGCTGCAAAACACGCTGCTCAGCATAGTGGACGGTTGGTGCCGTACGGAGGGGCTCATGGTAAATGCTGCCAGAACGGAAATTGTTCTGTTTACAAGGAAACGCAAGCTGGGCACTCTGCCTGAGATTAGTTTCTCTGGAAAGGTCCTGCAGTTCAGAGAGTCGGTGAAGTTTTTGATAAATCTAACTGAGACGGTTTTTCAGGTTTTTCTTGTGCCATGGAAAACCTGCGAAGAACCTATGTAAATAGGCTCATATATATTTGCACAGACAAATGGTCGGCTTTGGGAGCTCTCAAATCACCCAGAGCCACTTCAAGGCTTGTCAAAGAATGCAGGTATACACTGGCTGAACTAGGCAGGGGAAATAAAGTTGAAATTCTCTGGGTCTGGGTCAGCGCAGTTGTATGGAACAAAATGGATGAATCCCTGGCCAGGCGAGGGTCGTTTAGAGCCCCCTTCGGGCCGGAGATAATGGTCGCTTCAAATCGCGTGGGGGGTCTCGCCCTTCTGGGCCAACTGAATAAAGCGTTGTCCGAACTGTGGCGAGAGTCACCACGCATGAGACAGTCCAAGCTCTTCATCAAAAAACCTGTGCCTAGGCTCTCAAAGAAAATTCTTCCTCTGAATAGAAGGGACATCAGAGAGATAATTGGAATCGTTACCAGTTACTGTCTTCTTACCAAACACTTACACAATATGGGCATCACAGATGATCCAATATGTAGGAAATGTAGCAAGGCGGAAGGAAGTGCTTCTCACATGCTAATGCCCAGCATTAGCATCCGTCATGCACCGACACTTCGGAGAATCAAAACTCCTCCCAGAAAAACTTATGGAAGCCAGCACTGGCAATATTCTGGGTTTCTGGCGGGCCACAAACCTGCTAGAATAGAAAGGCTTTCGACCACGGGGCGCACAATGGGCTCAACTAAGTGGTCTGATTGCATTTGGGGGCTAAGCCCTCTACCCCCAAATGATGATGATGATGATGATGATGAAGAGAAGACGAAATTCGTTCAAAATATTCTCAATTTAATACTATTATCAGGCATAACATTTTATTCAACTGAATTCCCTGAAGCTTACAATTTTATTAAGGAGTCTGGCCGTATTCCAACTATTACAAAAGATAATCCGATGATTTTAAATGTTATACGGTAATAGAAACGTCATAAATTGTTTATTCAAATCCGAATACAACGCTCTTCGAGTAGTAGAGTCAGCCTGAGCTGGTCACATGACAAATTCTACATCACGGTCTATCTCTCCAGTAAGATGCCAAGCATACATTATAACCCATTTCGGGGATGGTTAATGATAATGGAATAGAAGACACTCAGCCCGATTCAAACATCACATGTATATTGTTGGAATGCTTTATCGTTAACGAATGAATTGTGTGAATAATAAAGCTAAATTCATTGAATAGATTTTGAACGATTATTAATAAGATTCGACAACGATAATTGATGCTCGGAAATAAATTTGATAGTCCCCTGTGACATTTTCTTAAAAAAATCGAACGATCTGAAGATACTTATTACAAATCTCTTTAAGATGATAAATGATCGGAGACCAGCCGTGATCTATTGATTAGCTCGTTAAGAGGTGCACCAGCTGACCAGAAGATTACTTGGAAACTTTCAGGATAACAATCTAAGGCACCGCATCTAAATGACTGCCCCACTTCTCGAGATATATGTACATATAATGAATTCAATGTATTTATGTATTTTGTATAAGATACCCCGTTGGGCCATTGTTAATAGTGTAAGATTGTAGCTTCACAATGGCACAAGTAAATAGTCGATATGAATGTGGGAGGTATTTTGAGGCGTGGTTGGTGGACTAACGATATCAGTTTGGTATTGTCGACGGATTATTTTCGTACAAATTTAATTTTTCTACCATGCACTCCAAGGTGACAGAGTGAGAAATTCTTCTGTCCCTAATTGATTTATTTTAAACCTTCACGATAAGTTTCTAGATGATCTATCCTCCATAGAATTTCAACCAATTCAAAACCATATGAATGTGTGATTTAATTCATTTCAATTCTTCTAATCTGCTCTTACATAAGAACTAGGTATGAATAATTCCTAAGCATGTATAACTCCTTGCTGGTACATCTGAGCATTCTGGAATCTTCAGATGTAATTTTTCGAATACACAGTTCAACAGATTAGCTTCAATGTTCGATGTAAGATATCAATCTACATTTAAAATTATTGTAACTACATACTAACAAAAGTTTCAATAGTTCTTATAACATTTTCAAAATCCAAATTGGATTTTCATAAGAGATGGTAATCTTAATGTTAATGAAGCATTTGATATCTTTCAACAAAATTTGGTAAGTTGTTGGTTGCTTTTCGTGTAAAAGAGATGAGAAGAAATGGGTGTAATCCTATACTCAAATGGTACACACGAGAGCTCAGAGATATAAGACATATGCTAATCCAATTCAATGGAATATCTGAAAATTATAATACTGGAAACTTGGAAGAAAAATTGATTAACTGTTGCAAAATATGTTATAATGCACAATGAGGTGCATTCTGCATTGATGTCAATACCAAAAAGTTTATGGGGCCAGACAAAATTCCACCTGTTGTTCTCAAGGAATGTACGCCTGAATCAACACCATTTTTTTGCAGGTTGTTTACCCTTTCATACATATGTAGGATCCAACTAATTCCAAAAAAAGGAAGAAGACTCTTCCTATCAATTATAGACCGATTGCACTATTATCAGTGATCTCTAAAGTGATGGAAATAGCAATCCACATCAGGCTCGCCCAATTCCTAGAGAGCTCCAAAATCATGTGACCGGCAAAATGGTTTTAATCAGCAAGTTTCAACAGGAGACCTGCTTGCCTACGTAACACATGTATGGCAGGAATCTATCGAAGGACCTTAGAATCTCCAGTTGTATCACTGGATATCTCCAAGGCATTTGACCGAGTCTGGTACCAAAGCCTTCTTGGGAAACTTCCTCCATATGGTTTGCTGCCTCAACTTTGTCGTTTACTATCGAGTTCTATCTCAGATAGATCACTCCATGGGGGGGTTGACGGAGTATCCTCCGATATAATGATTATGAACGCTAGTATTTTACAGGAATGTATTTTGGCACCAACTTTGTTTCTGCTCCATACAAACGATCTGATGGAAGTGACCACCGATTCCTTCTTCAGCTTTGCAGATGATGGTACATTTCATACCGCTTTTTCATCAAACGACCCTATAACATCCAATGAAGCCAGAGGAGCAAGACAGAGACAGTTTGACGCAATAATATAATAATCTGATAACTTAGTAGAGTTTAATGCAGCCACAACTCAAGCTTGCGTCTTCTTTCCAGAAAGGCGGATTCTCTATTATGATGATGGGGAACCCCACTTGTTCCCTGTGTCCCATGTTGTACCATAGATGGCCAAGATTATTCATATATTCATACATTATTATTGTTTGAAAATGGCTCGCTAGTGTCAAAAATATAGTCACGTTTTGTTTCTATAGTGTATGTGATAAAAAACAAAGTGAAAGGTTATATTTTATTATATCAATATGATAAATTATCACGAAGTACCATTCCACCATTGATGAATATTATGAACAATGAAGACCGGAGAAGTTTTACCCTGCGGAACATCATTTATCACTTAGTGGTTTGAGACACGTAAGATGTGGTGATCGTCTGTATTCCGACAGATTTAGTACGATTAGATACTATGATTTGATGAGATCTAATGAGGCTCTACGAAGTCCGTATTGGTCAAGCTTTTGATAGAGAATATTGTGATTCAAGCTGTCAAAAGCTTTGGTAAGATCAATGAATATTTCACACGCCGCGTCACCGGACCCGAAGAATTTAGTTAGAAAACTGAAGAGACAATAGTTTACACTATTGCCTTGACGAAAACCGTGTTGAAAACTGATTAACATTGAATGATGATAATAGATTGTGCAGCTATTCCCGAGATCGCCACATTTTTTCATAATTTCTTCAACATGTCAACATCAGCATGGAATTATATTTATGTCAGCTTGTTTGTCAATGGCCAGTTGTTTAAATCAAAGTACACATATCGGAAATCATACCTGCTTGCATAGCCCATATAGGTGCGCGTCAATGTGAGATAAGAGAGCAAATCGAGAGGCAAATCTCACCAAGGATGACTGACAGATCTGTTTAACCCGGAGTGGGGATCTGGAATTAACCAGCCGGACACCTGGGGCATCGTTCGATAACATCCATCGGTTATTATTAATTGTGTTTTTGTATTTTGTTTAATCATTCTATTAGAAACGATCTCGGAGATATAAATACATGGCATAAAGAGAGTGTACATTTTTTGAATACCAACGCGAAGTGTTTCTGATTGGAGATTAAAAGGTTTTTGAAAGGTGTTTAAAGATTCCGTATCTGTGATCGACTTGACTTGATATATTATTAAATGAATCGCATATGCCGATTTACTAGTGATATGTCAGATTAGAAATCAAAGTGATTAATTCGATAAGCGGTTTCTGATTCGCGGAAGTGAAATACTGTACATTACTTCCTTTACTTCAATCTCTTGTTATTCGAGCGTCACTTTTCTCTTGTTTTGAAGGTCAAGTTTGCAACGTTTCATCAAGAACGGAATAAAATGTAGATTTTAATAAAAAAACAGCATTTTTGTTCATACAGGATGATCCATCTCAAGGGCACACCATAATTCATCATCATCAGTAAAGGACTACGGTTAACGCTTGGGTTCACTTAGGCCGCTGTATTGGAACCATTGTAAGCCCCATGATCAGAAGCCTATTCTATTTTAGCAGATTTGTGGCCCGTCAGAAACTCAGAATGTTGCTTCTGCTGGCTTCCGTATGTTCCTCTGGGAGCAGTTAAGCTTCGTCGAAGTAACGGTGTCTGATGAATGTCAAAGCTGGGCAGTCCAACAGGATGTGTGATGTAGATTTTTCCATCTCTCGGCATTTCCTATATATAGGGTCATCTGTGATGGCCATGATACGAAGGTGTTTGCCAAGATGACAGTGACCCCTGAGGATTACAGTCATCTCCCTAATATCTCTCCTGTTTAGAGATAGGGGTTTCTTTGAGAGCCTAGGCACATGCTAATATGATCAAAATAACTCAAAGAACCATCCCCTAAAGTTTTTTGCATATAACAATAATAATAATAATATAACTTTATTGCGAATAGAAATACTCTAATGGGAGGCGAAGATCTAGCATAAGCTAGTCAACTTGACCCCCCAGACGAGCAAAATAATACATACAAATGCTAAACCTAAGCCTAAATTAAATTAATACAAACAAGAAAGAAAATGACGATCTAGTATGATGACGAGCAATGAGAACACACTCTTAGCCCTCCGAAAAAATTCTGTCTCTAAGCCTCAAACAAAAGCTCTTCACTGACAAGTTTTCATGCTGTAAACAGTACTTATTAAATATTACCGGCGCATTGTACGAAAAAGATCTACGAAACATGGAAGAACGAAATCTAGGCAGGGTCAATGTATTTACATGTCTTAAATTAAGATCATCCACATCCTGTCTAAAAGTAAGCTTCTGTCTCAAGTAAAGTGGTGACGAGGTAGACAACAATTTACAAACAAACATTGAGAAGTGGTAACTGTATAACTGGTCAACCCTAAGCCATCTGAGCTCCTTTATCTTATGTGAGATGTGGTCGAACTTTGCAAATCCAAATACAAATCGAGCACATGAATTAACATATATCTAGAATCACCATGTATAACTTCATAACGATTCTGGAACCAGGTATGAAGTAGGTAAATAGGTCATAATAACTCATATTCTTATTATTTTTGTATTTACGTACTTTCGGTCTCATGACCATCATCAGAAAACTTATCGATGTCTAAAACGGGATTTGTTAAAACTAATTGTATCAAGCACCAAGCGTCCTTATCGCATCAACCTCAACTAAAAATGCGCACGTCGCCGAAACGAACAGGAACACGAATAATCGAAATTGTAACACATTAATGTTTCAAGTATACAGGGTATTCCACGAGATCCGTTTGTTAGAAGTTTTCGTGGTTAGAAAAAAGTTAGAATTCTGAAATTTTGGGTTCCAGGATTATCCAAGATTTTATTTCTTTTCAAAATATTTTCAAGATCATACTAGTTCCGGTTACTACGGAAGTTGCCATTAACTTCCTTATTTTGAATAAAACACCCGGTATATTATTTCATTTTTAGATTCCTGAAAAAATTTCATAGTGGATTCTATCAGGTTTTCCTATACCTATTTTCAATTTTTTCTTAGATATCTTGATTTTTGTGAAAATTTTGACAGATATAGCGCTGTTTCGAGTATTGCGCCCTTTAACCAATTTCGATTGGTGGAAAGCGCTTCTGGGGTAGACGGAAGCACAGGAATGATTTTTTCGAATGCCATATTGACCACTGATTTATCGCATACAGGGTATCCAAAATTTAATGACCAATTACATCATTTTAAAATTTCAAACAGTTCGTTTTTTCAAATGGGACACCCTGTATTTTATTAGATGGTCGGATGCAGAATTTGATTCTGCATCGATTTGCTATAACATTCCCTATACCTATTTCCAGTGGTTTTCTTGTTAATCCATATTTTTATCAATAGGTGATCAAACTCCAAAAGTTCTACCAAAATTTAAATGCGGCAAGATATCTGGAGATACTGAGAGGGTTTGTTAGTGATTTTCTAAATGCCCTACCTCCACGTGATAGAGCAAACAGTTGGTATCAGCTTGATGGTGCTCCAGCACATTCCACTATAGCTGTACACCGGCAATTGTCACTGATGTTCGAGGATCGGTGGATTGGCCCGCGAGGACCTTGGAACTGGCCACCCAGATCACCCGATTTGACCCCCTTGGATTTTCACCTCTGGGGTCGCATAAAAGAACTAGTGTACTCTAGGCCGGTACAAACTAGAGAGGAATTGTTGAACCGTGTTCACCATGAGCTTACTAATATAAGTCCAGACGAACTTCGGAGGTCTGTTTCGCGAGGAGTATATGACAGATTTATTCAATGGTTGAACCAAAATGGAGGTCATATAGAACATTTATTGTAATTTCACATTCTCTTATTATTTTATGTCATTATGTTCCAATTTTTTGTTTTTATTTTATATTTCGTTCTAAATGTTATGTACTAATTGAAGTCAATTTTTTACCGTTTCATTGATGTTTATTTGGCTTCGGAAGGCAAGCGATGTTTCGGTTTCTGCCAAAAAATCACATTAAAATAAAAAATATGGATTAACAAGAAAACCACTGGAAATAGGTATAGGGAATGTTGTAGCAAATCGATGCAGAATCAATTTCTGCATCCGACCATCCAATAAAATACAGGGTGTCTCATTTGAAAAAACGAACTTTTTCAACTTTTAAAATGATGTAATTGGTCATTAAATTTTGGAAACCCTGTATGCGATAAATCAGTTGTCAATATGTCATTCGAAAGAATCATTCCTGTGCTTCCGTCTACCACAGAAGCGCTTTCCACCAATCGAAATTGGTTAGAGGGCGCAATGCTCAAATAGGTATAGGGAAACCTGATGGAATCCACTATGAAATTTCTCAGGAATCTAAAAATGAAATAATATATCGGGTGTTCCATTCATTGGATAACCCTGGGACCCAAAATTTCAGAATTCTAATTTTTTTCTAACCATGAAAACTTCTAACGAACGGCTCTCGTGGAATACCCTGTATAAATATATATCAGGAAGCCACTACATAGCAATCTACTTATAGTATTCGTAGTCATCTCACCCAATGTTCGAGTAAGACTGAAACCAAACAATAACGCTTTCGAACCAGATGTTGAAGATTTTGAGGAAATTGGAAAAGTTTGTCAGAACTTACTATCTAAAATATACTTTCAACATTATGAAGACGCATGTAGGAATTTGCAATGGTTTTAATTAATTAAATTATTAAAAATTCGACTTAATGATTCAACGTCTGCTCTATGATTTACAGATTTGGAGTCACATTTTGAGTGAATCATATCTAATATAGATCTTTCATAATGATTGGTTTCTTTGGTTAAAATATTGACATTTTTCCAATCGCATTGATGGTTATAATCAAAACAATGTACAGCAAGGGCGGCGGAATTTTCTTTGTCTTTGTTTCTAGTTTCCAATAGAAACAAAAATTGAGATGACCACGAATAATATAAGTCGATTGCTATGCAGTGGCTTCTCGATACATATTCATATACTTAAAACGTGTGTTACAATTTCAATTACTCGTGTTTCTGTTCGTTTCGGCGACGTGGGTATTTTTTAAATGAAATAATATAGTACGATACGGACGCTTTGTGCTTGATATAAGTTGTTTTAAGAAATGCCGTTTTAAACATTGATAGGTCTTCTGATGATGGTAGTAAGACAGAAACGTACGTAAAGACGAAAATAATAAGCATATGTGTTAGTGTGACCTATTTTCCGAGAATTTATATGTAAACTATGTATAACGATATAGTAATATGTATAACATCAATCATCCGTAAGCGATCATGTTATATTGAATACAAAAATCTCTTACAGGTTATTTAGCAGCATTATGTTGACCCAGGCATTATATTTCTCAAGTGATGAGGAGAAGATATGATTCAATGATATTACGAATAAAAATACTACGCATTGCAATAAATTGACAGATATGTGAGCAGTTGTGATCGAAGACATTCTTCACTTTATGGGATGCATCCGATGAAACAAATGATCACGATGGCTGGTGAAAAAGCACTAATTTCGAAGGATGAAAGGATCTGATAGTGAGACACTCCGCAGCGCCCCAAGTGTGATATCGGCCTCTTGCTGGAATCGGCCATCAATCACACATCAGTTCTTTTGCTCTCGAACGTGACCCCCGCTTGTTTGCATAACTAAATCATAATTGTAACTAACCAAATAGACATATTGAGTAATGATCTTGGGATACTTACACGAAAAAGCCCAGCTTGTTAACTGATATCAACCGGCTAAACAGTTTATTTCAATATGGTACTCATTCTCGAATTGACTTTTAATGGGTTGATTAAGAATGAGATAATTCTTAAGTGACCAGAAGAATAATTAGCGTCTTTGCAAGTGGTAAAAGGAATGTTCCACCTGGAAATTTTGGTGAAAAGATGTAATATATTTATATATAAAAAATAACTGGGGCGGTTACCATTGAAGTACGACCTTTGAGACATGGAGACATATTGAATTTAGTAAAGAACGTTTTATTTTTATGTTGAACAGCTGTTTAACATTGTAAATTTGCATCGAAAAATATTATTTTCACCAAATAGTTTCAGATTTTCGTAGCTATACATTTTCCAATTTTTGTTCTCCATATTACGTCTGGAGCTTCCCACGTCATATCTGTGAAATAGGTCGCTTCTGTCATTCAACCATACTAATCACTGTGACCGCATCACTTGAGGATGCCCACAGGGAGGAGTACTGTGTCCGCTCCTTTGGGGCCTGGTGGTTGACAGCTTCTTAGTCGAGCTGAATGAGGCTGGGTTTTACGCCCAAGCCTACGCAGACGACTTGGCAGCTGTAACCATCGGAAGACACGCGACTACCTTGTGCGAGTTTCAGAACAATGCACCTGACATCGTGGCTAGCTGGTGCCAGGTCGAGGGACTCCTGAAAAGACCGAAGTGGTTCACAAGGAAGCGGAAACAGGGACTCCTACCAGACATTCGTCTGTTAGGAATGTTCCTGCACAAGGAAGGCCCATTGAAGTACCTTAGAGGTATCCTCGATGATAAACTGAGCTGAAAATGCACCTGGGAATCCGAGTGAAGATGGCCGTTGCATCTTTATGGGCATACAGGACAGCCTTCGCAAACATATGGCATACTTTGATTAATGAATACCAGTCTAACAGTTATGCAGTTTACACTGGCGGTATGCACTCTCTCTGTGAACAGACAATATAAGCTCTGTATTAAACTCCAGCCAAAAGCCCCCTTTTAAATTATACGAACCTTCGGACCACAATCCTAAATTGATATTCACTATTTGGATGTTTACGTTGCCTAAAAGGGAGAGTACTGCCAATCTTGCATTTTCGCTCCATTGGTCAGATGAGTTATGTATATTAACGATTATTTCCATAAATTACAGTTAATTTTTTCCTGCATTTATGACATTCAAAAATATACTTGCCTATCTTGTGAAGTAATAGAATGCCACTGGCTCGCTCCAACTTGCAAGACTCCCGTTTCTCGTATTCAGATTGAGTTCAAATCAGCGGTATATAGGAGAATCCTGTGAGTTAGAGTGAGCCAGACGCATCGTATTCTTTTACGAGAGAAACAAGGGAAGCAGTATAGTGAGTTATATTCAACAATATGCGATGCGCGCAAGCTGACTGACTTATGACAGTAACTTGCCATATAAGCACGGTTATACAAGAATTTTTGATACCTCGTTAATCCGTTCTATGGATGATAAAATAAATTTACAGAACCTAGTTCAATTCAGTTCTAGTTCCAGCACCATCTTTAGATAATCAAGTCACACTCATATACTCGGTTGCAGTATGCATATTGTCTAGTTGGACGTCTGGCAGACGAAATCTCCGAAACTATAAAGCGGATCGACTTGAAACTTGACAGATATGTTCCTTATACGTTATAGGCACCCGTTAAGAATACTAATTTTTAGAAACTCAAACCTATACGTGGTAAAAGGGATTCGATATATTCTGATGTTTGTGACCACTAATATAATCTTGTTCAATTTAGATGACAAACAGATCCATACATTAAAGTATCATTATTACAGTTCAGACTGTCTATGCTATGACAGACAACACAGAACCCATCAACAAGACAGACCATCCCATAACATAGGCGGATTCCGGAAGCTCGTCATTAATCGATGTGTCCAATTCTACCAGCTCATGTGGTTGTACGGAAATTCTGATGTTGATTCGGGTTCTCCAAGTTCTAAGATCAGCTTCGGTGTTTTGGAGCAGGCTTGCTCTACCAAATCTGTTGTGTCGCACCATAGGTGGTGCTGGAGCGGCAAACTCTAGTTATAATACTGCAGCCTGCTGGAGATACGTTTTTATTTATATTAATATCGGGTCTGGGCAGCTGCGAGCTCCGACAACATTGCCGTAATCTCGCCAGTAAAACCAAGTCAGTTAACCGAAGCTACTTCTCCCCACCGGTCGGTAACTAGCTTCAGGTTTCTAAATCGTGTGCCCTGAGTGGTCTTATTGAACCAAGAATGGCTGCCTCCTGCATCCGGTCTATCAAGATCTGCGCCGGAATGATCTTCAAGTTCGAACACAATGAAAACCGAATTCCGCCCAAAACATCGATGATCAGAACCACTAATACGACTTTGTGACCTGGGTATAGCGTGCGGAGCTCGAACAGGAGATCTTGATTCTCTCTACGAGCCCAAGCTCTGCACTGGATCTACACTGCCATAATCCGCCCAATCATAACCTACGCAGCCGTCGTGTGGTGACCGGTGACAGAAACGGTTCTGTCCCGTCTGGTGCTGGACAAGGCTCCACGACTTGCTTCCGTGAGGATAGCGCGGGCTATGAAAACCGCCCCCACCAGGGCTCTAGAGGCCCTGGGGGATCGTCCTTCTATAGCTCCATATGAAAACAATGGCAGCGGGTACGGTGTATCGACTGGATGGTCTGGGCTAGTGGGTCGGACGGTGTGTCTATGCCTTGCAGTCATGGAAAATAATGGATTGAGCAGCCGAGAACTGCCCGATCCTGCGACTAATGCAGGATGCGATAGAACCTGCTGTCAGGTTTTAACTCCAGACGTCCTCATAACATAGAGGACAAACTGGGAGCACAAGGACTCCTGGCCACTACCACCAGATGGACTTGTGTGGTTCATGGACGGGTCTAAGACTGGTGAGTCTGGCGGAGCCGGAGTTCACTCGTGTACACTCAGAAGGAAGATTTCAGTTCCCCTAGGTGCCCACTCAATCGTTTTCCAGGCTGAGTGGACTGCAGGGCAATATGAACCTGTGCCCTGGAAAACCTTAGATTGAACTACCGAGGTAGGCGGATTTACATCTGCAATGACAGCCAAGCGGCCCTGGACGCACTTTGCGCTACAGAGTGACTTCTGAGCTTGTCTTGGAGTGCAGGGTTGGATTAGCCGGAAGAAACAGACTCTAGCTAGTGTGGGAACCCGCCCACTCTAGTGCGAAGGGAAACCCATTATAGACAGTGGCTCTCAGTCTGGTGTGGTGCCCCCGCCAGGGGAAGCAGGGGAAGCTCTACATTAGGTAGTTCTCGCCTTAACTCTTTGGAACCCTACTCTCTACGAGCAGGAGAGGCCTAAAACTGGTGACAGGACACTGTTATCTGAATAAACATCTACACATAATGGGCATTATTGAAGACACAGCTTGTAATAGACATTGGCATGGGCGGATGAATCTGCCTCTCATATTCCAGCAGAATGTCCAGCACTGCCGCTTGAATCCATAAGAGATATCAGTTCATGCAAAATCATAATCTTCGGCACTGCCTTCGGCCTGCTGAACTGATTATTTCATCAAGGGGGGCACAATGAACCCAATCAAGCTGTCTAAGTACTCCGGACTTGTCCGCCCCCGTTTTGATTGATTGATTGAATCATTGTAACGGAATAAATCTATTTTGTTCAAAATCACCCTGATATAATATTTCTTGCATGCTTGTCGAAGAAAGCATAATTCTTATTAAGGTCTATAATTCAGTGTGGGATTAAGGAGAATCAGTGGTTAGTGTTCCGAATTGTAGCAGTTTATGCTGCATTTAATAGATATCATTATGACAATTATCTCTCCTCTCCGGGTAATTATGCGTGTATTGTAATGCACAGGAAATGATTTTTTTAAATGAACTCGCCCACATGTTTAATCAAAGTTAAATGTCTAACAATAGACTATTAGATATCAGATACAATTTGAACTTTCACAATTGTTGATGTTCTCAATAACGTTTTTATTTTATTACAAATTGTCAGACTAGATTTAGTCTTGTATCGATCATCTCATTATCGGGATGCTGTGGCAGGGGACAATGTTGGAGAATATGCAATATCATTTCTTCAAGGACGATTAAAAGGAATGAATTCCGGTAACTAAGTTAAGTTGTCTTGTACGAGTAAGTGAATTACGGGGATGTTTTATGTTATCGAAATATCGAAAAAATGCTGTAGTACAAGTATAATTCATCGTTGAAAATCATGATCTGCGATCCTAAAAACCACCATATATACGAGGACAAGATAAAAAGTCCCTGAAAAAAATAAAACAGATGAAGCCACAATCGAAAATCCCATGTGACATTTGGGTCACGATTTTTACTATACTCATGTGTCCTGCCTCAATGTGGTCCGTCTCTGTTGTGTTTCAGGCCACCATACCAAAGAGGCGTATGTTATTGCGGGCTCAACCACCATGTTGTACAACCAGTAGAGCAACGACAGAAGGGGATACAATAGATCTATTAGGGTACACTGTCCAAATACCGCCAACATCTTACCACCCAATACAATAAGATATATTATGACTATCTGTTCAACACCGTGTGAAGGATACCTGGCCAAAATAAATCTCAGTCGATGTTTTTGTCAGTTGAATGATCCCATCAAAAATCGGTTCCTAACAGCGTAACTCCCATTTGAAATCTTTTTAATTAGAACGTAGAACTAAGCTTGTACCTGGGCGTTGATTGAAATAACTCTTTCAATCTTCGACTTGAGTCAACCAATAAATCACTAATATCAACTTAATGGCTGTTGTTGATAAACAAATATATTAGTAAACGGTAAACGTATAGTATGAGAGTAGTAAATAACGTTCCAGCGCATGTGAGTATGGAATATCAAATATCGTCCATTATAATACAATTTTTTTTTCAATAACAATCCGTGTTGGCGTTGGCGAGAATGATGAATAATAATTGCGTCATTGTTCGCTTCTGTTAATTGCCTCGTTGATTTGACATTATAAAGGCCGTAAATCAGTGATTATTCAAGGGCCAGGAATTTAATTTCCGAAATTCGTGTTCCATAATTAGCAAATATATCACAAATTCAAATTAGTTGTACAGCTAATCTCGCCAAGCGTGCTGCAGTTCCGGCCCGACCCGCCGTTTTAACTTGTCTCTGCTAATTTCCGAATGGACTGATAGCCGTATTTTACATAATTGAGTTATAATTGTTAAATGGTCTGTACATTTTCAATGTTGTATAATTTACATATATACCGGTTGCCGAGTGGCTTTATTCTATGTTTAAAACAGACTTTCATTTATGGGATATAATTAAAACTCAACATTCGAAAAGATAGCCCAGTTTCATAATAAACTCAATTTCCGTCTATTGCAGTTTAGTTTCGAAAAATATCCCTTGGATGGATGGATAAATTTGCGAATTGTAGAACATAACATCAGCTAATTCGGAGTTCGAACTCTTGAATATCTAAAGGTTCTAATGGAACGTAATTATTAGAAGGCGTACAACTTATTTCCAGTGGCGGTTTTACTGAAGGTGCATTTGTGCAGTGCATTGTTAATTGTATCGATAATAACTTAATTATCGAAACTAATATCAATACTCAATTGAATATGTTAAGATTTAACATACAAAATTATTGGTATTGAATCTGCAATCTCATCATCATCATTTGATGGGAGGAGGCATAGACCCCAAATGCACTTAGACCACTTGATTGAGCCCATTGTGCGCCTCTTGGTTGAAAGCCTATTCTATTCTAGCAGGTTTGTGGCCCGCCAAAAACTCAGAATATTGTCAGTGCTGGCTTCCATTAGTTCGGGAGCAGTTTTGATTCTCCGAATTGGCGGTGTCTGAAGGATGTCAATGCAGGATATTCCAACAGGATGTCAGAGGCAGTTTCTTCCGCCTCTCTGCATCTCCTACATATGGGATCATCTGAAGGTGTTTGTTGAGACGACAGTGACCGGTTAGGATTACAATTATCTTTCTGATGTCCCTTCTGAGGAAAGTGTTTTTTTTAGAGCCTAGGCTCTTTGATGAAGAGCTTGGCTTGCCTCATGCGTGGTGATTCTCGCTTCAGTTCAGACCACTCTTTGTTCAGTTGGCCCAAAAGGCCGATAACCCATTTTATAAAGCGATCATTGGCTCCAGTCTGACAGGGGCGCCGAACTACCCTCGCCTGGACAGGGAGTCGTTCATTTCATTTTCTTGAACATCAATGTGTCCAGGGACCCAGGTGAGTTGAACTTGATCTTAGAGCTACCAGAGCCGACCGGCTGTCTGTGCAAATGTCTGCAATCTGCATTCCTACAACCCAAAATACAAAGGCAACTGAATAATAAAGCCGGCACAACTGTATCTTGTTCAGTTTTCGAATAGGATCCAAGAGTGATCCAGTTAATCATGCGTTAGAAAGAGACCACTTGGACACGTGAAACAAGAAATACGTGTACGTACATTATGAGATTCGCGTGCATTGCTCCAATGCACTGACTCAGTTTTGTTTGACTGACTGTTGTTCAGCGCTCACACGTTGTTTAGTTTTAACCTTGGCGAGGATAAAGCGATCGCAGTGGAAGCATATCCGGTAGAATGTATTAAAGAAAACACGAAACATTGCCAAACTCGTGTAGAAATAACTACTTTTTGGACACAGTTGAATTGAAAAGAGAATTAACGGTTACGTACAGCAGGGAAGATTTTCGTGTAGCAGCAAGTTGCTTAGCAATTTTACAATTATTTATAGATCGAACTCTTAAGGACTGCTCTAGTGAAACTGTTTTCTTATTAAAATTAATTTGTACCATGTCGATGACAAGTTTATTAGGTGAACGCTGTTTTTAAACTTTGGAGAGTTAGAATCTTTTTGAGAAATACATTGGTGCAGAAAAGACTAAATTCACTTTGCATGATAATTACAGGGATTCCAGATTTCAATAATTGTGTAATTGACGTTTGGGGAATTCCAAAAATAGGGGAATGGATTTTCTATACAAATAACCTCGAACTTAGAAATATCTAGGAATTCTAGGGTTAGTTTAATTTTATCTTAGAAGTTGGAGATCTGAGAGCGTGTACCTATAATTTATTGATATTTGGATCTCAAATACCGGTTTTATATTATTTTGAATAATTGTTATCGAGGTTTCTGTCAATCGCATCGAAAAAGGGGATTTTAAGCAATTATTTTTGCTCTTCGAATTTCCCATTCATCATTTTATAATAAAGATTCTTGACCCAGTATGAATTATACATAAAATTTCTCGGGAAATAGGTCACATTAACACTCTATTTTATATTTTCGTCTTTACGTACGTTTCGGTCTCACGACCATCATCAGAAGACTTATTATGTCAAAATGCTTTTTTTAAACTGATTATAGCACAAAGCGTCCATATCGCACCAATTTCAATCAGAAAAAAGCCCATGTCGTCGAAACGAGCAGAACCACGAATAATCGAACGGTACAATTTCCGGACATCCTGTATACCCAGTTATGACATACTTCTGAAGTACCGATTGACCTATTTCAACAATAAAATGATTTGACAATGAACTTGACATTGACAAAACCATTATTCGATTATTCCATCATGATTTATTCCGTGAGCAAATTATTTAGTAATTATCGAAGGTATATCCGTCTCTTCAACGTTGTCATTAAAAACGACGAAGCTTTCATGAATACGGCAATACCTAATTGAGATAAATATAATCGAGAAGTTGGGATTAATATTCTAGCTCGCATTGATCTCGTCCGAAGATAATGCGTCTAGTTATAATGTCACACAATTTATCAATTAAGAATTCAAATTAAATTCGTCATTGGACTGCTGTAATTTTAATAATAATATACATATAGTGTCACTTAAACGAATATATTGTATAATTGGTTTTGATAAGGGTATAGAGTTGAACAGACAAATAATGCATATTGTACGTATGTATCTTCGCGCAGAATGCGTATGGGCCACTTGGTTATCATCTTAAGTGACAAATAATCACGACGCTATTACTAGCCTCGTAATTAATTGGTAAATGCTAGTTTTGATTTTTATTGCTCACGACGGAAATTTTAATCAGAGACACTTTAATAATTTTGATCCATAATTATTTAATGAGCTCAAACTATTTTCCGCTGCCATTCGGCGTTAAGAAACAATCAATTTTAATTGATCAATGATGATAATGTGAATTTATATAGTGTTTCGAATCGATATTATTGTTATCATCCAGACTATGAACTAAATAAGTGAAAGACATCACTGTTCCATAACATAATATACTCTTACATACTACCAATCCAAGAAAATACACCAAAAAATCAGATTCAACATCCAAAACCTTCTCAGATCGGATGGAACAAGTTCTATCAGTTACAAGAACCTCAGGGAATTTTCGCATTTTCCCAAATTTCATAAGGGGTAGTAAGTATGAAAAATAATGAATTTGGTCGATCTCTTTGATTCCGATATAACAGCGTGATTATATACTCTTTTGGATGAGAAATTCGATTCTACCATTAGTTTTCACCTCAGACGCTGAGAAAACATGTTACAACGTTCCGAAACCCTGAATTTTGGATATTAATCAGATAAATACACTATAAAATCAGATTTAACTTGATTAATGTACCCAAAATAGGTATCTACAACCTTCTAAGATCAGATAAAACAAGTTCTATCGATTACAATAACCTCAGAGAATTTTTGTATTCTCCCAAATTTCATGAGGGAAAAATGGAAAAATAGTGAATTTGGTCGATCTCATCGATTTCGATATAACTGCGTCATAATACACTCGCATGTATGAGAATATCGATTCTACCATTAGTTTTCACCTCAGACGCTTGAGAAAAATGTTACAGCGTTCCGAAACTCTGAATTTTAGACATCACTTAGATGAATACACTATTAAATCATATTTAACATGATTAATGCACCCGAAATTGGTATCCACAACTCAGATCAGATAGAGTAAATCCCATCAGTTACAAGAACCTCAGGGAATTTTCCCTGAATATCGGCCATCCGAACGGATAAATATGCTATAATATACAGAGTGAGTTCAAATAGTTGTGTGAACTTTTGAAAACAGACAAGAGAAGCAACACACATACTGCCATGTAGCTTAGAGATATACTGAACTGCTGTGAAATTCTTTGAAGGAAACGCAACGCAACGAATAACAAAAAAATCCTCCCCTCATTAACATATCTCAAATAGATCAGTGATTGACGAAGTTTCTTCCGATACAATGGCTATCAACCTTGGTGTTTCACAGGGATCTGTCTTGGCACCAACTGTGTTTCTGCTCTATGTCAACCATCTGTTGAAAGTGACTTCCTGTTCCGTCCACAGATTCACAGATGATTTGTGGAATGGGGATCTGATAATATAGTAGAGTTTCATGAAACCAAAATTTAGGCTCGTGCTTTCAACAACAATCCCTGATATAATGATGTCAGGTGAAACTATTCCTAAGGAATCCTCCATATCCGTGCTGGGTATCATCACCAACTGTACCCTCTCATCAATCATGTTAGGTCCATTGCGAAAACCCTAGAGGCTCCCCATAATCTACAAGGACAGATCTGACGTGCCCTGTAGTACCAAGCAAGTGACTTAGAGTTCAGCTCCAAACATACCCTGGAACGCTTAGGTGCTATACAGAACAGACCTATTCGTCTCAATGGTGATGCCATATTCTTGCATTCATCCTCTCTCTAGACCATCATAGAAAGGTGCGATATTTCCCTTCTTCTATAGATCTTTTAGGGGTCGGTGTTCATCAGAAATATCCTCTGTTATTCCACCATGTAGGTGAACTAGACGAGTTCAAGCTAATCACTCTTCCAATATTATGCTCGAGATCTGTCGAACTTCTTCCTATCAGACGTAATATTTCTATCGAACGGTGGAGTTGTTGACCTTTTTGTAAAGTCTTTTATGATGCATATAACATCCAACTTCCAAGAAAAAGTCTATCTCGTCTTCCAAAAATCCACCGCTAGCTTATACGATGTTCTACGAACATTATAGGTTTTCCTCTGGTGTAGTCAAAAATATATGTAAAAAGAACTTGGCAAACAGAAAATCAGAGTAGTTAGGCTACCGGGAAGAAGGAGCTAATATATACCAAAAAATAAGGTAATTCCACACGTTTCACTCAATTTTTATTATAGAAATTGTTGTGAGATTCGGACATATCATAAAGTTATCTTCGCTTTTTGAAAAGCGGTTTCATTGAAATATTTCCCAGTAATATTTGTGAAAACTGGCCACAAGATCTAAAATGGAGCAAACAAAACTCTCAGTGTGGCAAAGCCATTAAAACAATTATATTCGCAGAAATGTTACGGTATGAGTAACCTACAAGTTTACAGCATTTGTCAATATAAATATCTCTCATCTTGCTATCTCAGAGACATTTGAAAAATATGTTCTTGAATCAAACATTGTACTTGGCAAACGTTGAAACATACACACATATATATTCAGTCATAAATTCAATCAACTGTTAGTTCAACAGAATTTTCTGTAGTAAGTGAAATTTGTATTAATCACGATTTCAGATGGTCCATTGATATAGTTTCATAAACAAGTGTTAAAACTCAGTGGTGTTGTACCAGTTCCGGACTACCCTCTTGCAAAAATGACAATGCTTACAAAAAATGAGGTGCATAATTAACTCTTCTATATTTCTTAACTGTTCACCATTCCGATTGATAAAGACATTTGAACATTGTTTTTTATACATATATATTACGACTAATTTTATCACGAAATAGTTTCGACAGTTGAACTGTCATTTTCAAAAGGTGATATACATGGATGAAACAGTGTTGGTTCATTTCTTTTTTCTCTCCCTATGCTTTGACTATACGAGAGGAAAATCTATTATGTTTGAGGAACATCGTGTGAATCAGTGGTGGAATGTAGGGAGAGAATATAGGTATTCAAATTTTTCTTCCGGTTTGGAGGGTATAGGCATAGAGAAAGATCTCACTTGGCAAAGAACTCCACAAATGAAGAAATTCGGCAGCTATCGACCTTGATAATGAAGGGGTGACTATCTTGAGATCGTATAGTCCGCCTATCTGGAATCTCTGGTGGAGGAACAACAGATGAGATTCTTGATGAACGCCGACTATGGAAATGTCTATGAAAACGGAGAGCAATCACCCCTTTTTACGATGTTCTAAAGAAGTCAATGGATTCGTAAGTGTGACATCATTAATCAAACGAATAGCTTTCTTCTCGATAGAATTCCGGAGCTTCAGCGTATGTTTGGGATACGAACTCCAAACATGTCGACAGTACTCCAAGATAGGTGAAATCTGTGCTTTGTAGATTATGGGGATCTGGTGGGATGTTAAGTAGCTCTTGGCACGGAATACAAAATCAAGTTTTTGTTGAACTGTTTTCGCAATGAACCTCACATGATCATCCCATGACAGGGTGCTGTTTGTGGTGATCTCGAGCGTGTAGACTCCATAGACATTATCTTTTATGGGATTGTGGGATGGACCTTCCTGGAGAAGATTCAAACCATAAAGTAACGGTTTCATCAATCAGATATTCACCATTCACATACATTGCGCTGACGTCCTAGCGTGATTTCAGTAATACGGTCACTTAGTACCTACTTAGGAGAAACTTGGTAAGACTTGTAGTTCAGTTTCTTCTTACGTCTTATGAAGTACATGAAGTATTACGTCAAATAATTGGTCAGGCAAATCTTGGGTCAGAAATCTCTACCTTCTTAACCCATCCCCTCTCTCTTCCTTCGTCCATGGAGGCATGGGAGCCTCAGGCAATCAAAGAATAGAATGACATGAGCTATCGACTATTATCTTCTTGCTCCAAATAATATTTTATCTCCTGAAGAACCTATTGCTTCCTAATCACGAAACATTTTTAAATGTCTAGAAACCACTTTATCCTGATTTGGAAGTCTTGCCATAAGACAATCCAGATCAAATATTCAATAATAACTTCTATAAAATCCCTTCAATCCTCTACTGCAATGAATAACAACCAAGAAGAAACTGTTCTTTCAGTACAATAGAATCTAAATGAATAAGTATCGCATAATTGAAACAGACACGAAGAAGCGGAACTACATGGGCGAAATCACAATCATTTACAGAACAGATCGTCGCTTCGTTAAGCAAAGCATTCTAGACTTTAAACTATCTTCTAGTACGACTTCACGCTCCTCTGGCATGCATGTCATCTCGCATTAGTTTGCTTAGTTTGATTAAATAATATCTCGTATTAAAGGATATGTGCAATTTTTATAATAGGTAATTATTATCCACTATACATACCGAGAATACTTCTACATCTTATGATTTATCGTTCAATTCGCCTTCACAATATTCTATTACAGTCCACAGAAATTAGACCAAAACAGGCCAATTTCCAGAAATCGAGGAAACATTTTGCATTTATAGATGAAAATGTAGTATGGGATTTCAGAAATCGACTGCCTTGTAAGAGTTACAATTTACTCTTACTAAAGGATAAACTAAAAGCTCAATTTTATCACTTGGTTGCCGACAGCTACAGTGAAGATGGTCGTAGGTTATATTTTAGATGTTAAAAATTCGGGCGCCAGAGTATTTTAACCAACCAATGAATTATGTATATAACTAGGGGATGCAAATACTCAAGTCCCCAGGTTAAATTACCCTGAGAGAAAAGAAAATAATAGACCTGTACCAAGAATGATTGAAATTTACTTTGAAATACTAATATTGATATAATTTATGACAGAACTTATATTAATGAGATATGAAGCGAATGAATTGAAAATATGGATGAAGTTAGTTACTTAAATCATTAAAACAAGTGAACAGTTGAATTTACATAATGTACAATAGTCAATGATTATTTAAATTGTTACATAAAAATACAATCGATAGCCTGACCTGTGAGAGCCGGATGTTGTACTTGCTTGGTGATGTTTAATTACTTCTACTCCATGTAGGAGTCCCTGCCACAATTGAATACCGTTTCCATGATTGTACAGCACAAATAAATCAGCGACTCCTAAGTAATCTTTCCACAGCAGATTCATGCAATCCTCAACACACTTCTTGTTGGATTTTACACAACATAGATGAAAAAAGAGGAAGAAGAAGAACCCTGAAATTACGAAATGTTCAAACCTCTAAATGTTCATGTCGTCAGAAGACAGACATGAACAAAATACATAACAATTGTTGAACAATTTAGGACTAGCCTATGTTCTGTCAGATACCACCTAGAAAGGCAAATTAATTCCTGAAGTCAGTGAACAAATCGAATGGAATTACAAAGATAGTTACCTCTATCACGATAGGGTTTTTCCTTCCAATAAGACAAACTTTACTATCGTTCACAACCAGCCACGTCGAAACTAGATTTAGATCCCCTAAGGTACATTAATTACTCAATTAATCTCAATCATTCCAATCCAAAACAGTAATTGATGTTTTTGTTTTCAACGGAAGAATATTCCCAGAATTTGGTTCCAAATACAAGCTTGGTATCACCTCCCTGTTGAAAAATAACCTAGCGACGCACTTCTCACTTGAACGATTGACCAGAAGTGTCGCCATTTTCTCGCCTTTCTGGCTTTCTCGTTGTCTCACAGAACACCCTCGAAATAGAAACGGATCTGACACAGAACAACCATGACCCTCAGAATATACGGTCCATGACTCTTAGAATATACAGTCCAGCATAGCTGACGTCACAGGAGTTAACCGATTGTACTACACCGGCCATTTCCAAGCCGTTAAGTGTAATTTACACGTTACACCCCTAACGCTTCCCCCAAGTAGGTCGGGGAACATTGTTATATATATGTATATACATAAATGGGTGTTTTAATGCAATATCTCGTTTCCTCTGCGTTTTTGGAAGAAATCACAGGAACGAAGAAGTGTTAAGAACGTCGATTCACTATTGTGAAAAAATGAAAAATCGCAGTTTTCCGAAAATCGTGAAGAACCTCAAATATACATAAATGTTTGAATACTTTTATCACTGATGATGAAATATCTCGTTTCCTTTGGGTTTTTGGTGAATTTTCCAGAAAACGAAACTGAACCATCAAACATGCATGGTAAGATGAACTTCTTTATAAAATGTTAAAAATAATGCCTGCATTCGATTTTTTGAAAAAATACAGGAATGAAAAGATTTTCAGAATGCCATTTCACATGAGACCAAAAACATACAATTTTTTTCGGGTAGAAGCAAAATGTTTCCTCGATTTCTGGGAAAAATCCTAATTTCTGTGAACTATTATGAAGATCTGGATTCTGGATTGAGTTTGGATGGCGGCCTATTACTGGTCATAGTAAAATATGTACATATTGCCCATTACTTTCAAATAATCCAACATAGTGGTTATAAAACAAATACTAAAGACGATATGATGAAAATTCAATAATAGAGGCACAGCGTATCTATTATTCCATAAGTGGGAATGCGAAGAGTCCTTATATCCTTAATATAAAGAACAATGGTTTACGCTCAATGGCCAATCGACTTATGTGCTATAATGGTTGCTCTAGCGGCACATATTGTATCAACTATGATATTGTTTAATGACAATGACAGCGAAAGAACAAGGCCAGAGGACGGCGGCATTATACCCTGCTTATCTCTTTGTCCGCAAGGGGGCGGGCGCATTGTACATCGGTCAGTTTTATTACATTTTCGAGGATTGATTACCGTGAATTCATTTCATAATTAATCCGTCTTTTCTTAGAACTGCATCATTATTGTATGTCGTGATTATCTACTTTATCGATTTGTCTGACAAACATCCTAGTCCTCGTAATAGCAGCAGCTTATTCACCATTTCCTATTAAATATTGAAATCCTGTCGGATAAAAGAAACTATCAGCCATGGAAAGTTGTACGTACTGGTCGCGATTAGAGAAGATAGTGAGTTGACTTATCTATTTTTTTATTGCTTTATTAAGACAATAATTATGACATTGATAAATCATCGCTCCTGCCAGTATGGCCAAAAATGGTCAGTCCGAACATTAATGTAATCCTTTTTTCTTGGAAGTGTTCACAGGAGTAATGTCCTGAGAAAGAATAAGCTGTCAAACTTGGATTTCAAGCAGCTAATGACTTTGGAAGTACAAATTGATCAAACTCTTCTAGGTATTTCTATCGTACATGTTTATCAGGAATCTCGTTTGTTATTCTACCACGAGAGATTCGAAATGGGCCTGGACGAGCTCAAACGAGTCAACCTATCATTGTCAAGCTCGAGATCTGAGGAACTTCAGATTCAATTTTTCAATCGAACGACTTAGTTGAGGACTCTTTTCCTAGTCAGGCCTTTTCTTATGCCTATAACCTCCAAATATTACAGAAAAATTAGAATGCCTGAATCCTCTCCCAACATTCCACTGCTGGATCGCAAGATGTTTTCCGAACTTTATAGGTTTTCTCTGGCGTAGTCGAGTATAAAAGAAATCATGAAGAAAACAAATATATTAAGGGAGAATATATTTTCATTCACAATTTCGACTAACGGTATATGGTTTTCAAGGTCTGAACAAATTTATTATGGCGTTGTACAGTAAATTGGTCAGGAAAATATAGCTTTCATGGTGAAGATGACTTTTTTTTATTATAAATCTTTAGCGGGGCATGTGACGAGCTAGAAACCACAGAGTTGTCACCTCTACACTTGGACATTTTTGGGAATATCAAAATGCTTTTGGATTTGAGTTTGGAAAAAAATTACTTGTAGAGTACAGTATTATCTACATTTTATCCTGTGTAGCGACTGCGCTACAAGCAGTAGTATAGAAGTCCAGTTGCCAAAAATGACTTTTAATTTTTTTTTTTTACTCAGGAAAAAATTTTGCGCTACAGTGGGAATATAAAAGTCCTAGAGCCGTGAAAAACTTACAAAATATATATGAACTTTTTTTTACGATAAATTGTTACGGAGATATCGCGCTTGCTTTCATTTGCTAATATGTACTATCATGGAAATACCCACCGAATGCAGCATCGTAGCTTTTAGCTGATGCAAGACCTCCCTGGTTCCTTATTCCCCAGACAAATCAATAATCGTAGCTCTACTCACAGAGGATGAGATTTTATGAAATACTTAAGACATTTTCAAGAAAACAGGCATCCATCAACACAGCGTGGAAGCTGCAGGACAAGTTATCTTTGTGACATTACACGATGGTGCAATAGTGAAATTTTTGTCTTCACTACTACCTCAACCTGATGTGGCGAATGCCCATAGCCAAAGAGTCTATTTTCGGGTGCAGGCCTGGTTAGAGCAAAGATCTTGAATTGGGATGCAAAGAGTTGAACCAGACATGATGGAACCAGCGCCTGAAAACGTCATGAATGTAAAACCAATAATTGTGGGGGAGCTTGATGTTACAGAAAAGCCTGATCTTGTGTGCTCAGTCGCTTACAACTACTGTGGAAAGGGAAACTGCAGCAACGTGCCATCATTCAACATAGAAGAAACTGAGATTGATGAGGGTCCCTTACAAGTTTTCCAATGGCCATTTACATCAATGAATACTTTTTCCATTCTGGTATCTGTGGATTCTCATTACGATGGTGGGTATTTTACAGAGTACATATCAACAGTGAATCGTAGGAAAAAAAGAGCATATGCATTTGGTGGGTTTTATATATTTTTATTGTAGCGCAAACACTTCCGGGTCTATAAAGTGGAAAAACTAATTTTTGGCCATTTTGGCATCCTCTGCTTTTTGCACTCTCCGTTGTAGCGCAGCAACGTGAGATAAATTGTAGAAAATATTGTTCTCAACCATTTCTGTTTTTCTCTACAACTACCGTTCGCGCGAAAAACCAAATCCAAAATATTTCGACAAGCCAAAAAAGGACCAAAAGGGGGTGTCACAACTTTTTCGGTTTTAAGCTCATCACTTGTCTTGACTTATGAGAAAAAGCTTCTGTCATTTTTTGCCACAAAATTTCACAAATTTACTGTACCAGCTCTCCAGATGCAATATTTGCTTGAATCCTACTTGCGGTTGCCTTTCCTAACATGGTTCACAACCGATTTTAATATTTGGCACCCATAAAATTACCTCATCATCGGTAATTTTATGGAAGTTTTGTATATATGTTGTGATTTTGATTGTATAAACTTGCCTACACCAGAAATATTACACTCCTTTGACATTTGGTAATATTCCCGAGTTTGTAGAATAAAAATTATGGATCGATTCTTATAAATTATATTTGTTAGTGTTAGTTAATTTTTAAGAATGATTTGATTAAATATCGACCAATGACAAAACGTTTCTTCCAGTTTGAATATGTGATGAAATGCTTCCTTCACACTAAATAAGTTCAGGAAACAAATTGCTGACGTTGACTACACTTTAAATGCTTAAAGTAGATGTATCTACCACTTCACATATTCCAATAAACTATATAGGGTGAGAATCTGCTATTTCACTGTACAGCTCTAAGTAGTTTGAATGTTTTCCTCAAAAATATGTATTCATTTATGGATTCAGCTTTGACTATTTTCGTCTGAGAAGTACAACACACACTAGTATTTGAGATTTATAAAATATCATTCACTGCATTGATTATAGCTTTTTTTTGTTGCAAATTTAATGTACATTGAAGAAATTGTAGTTAATTGTTTTTAAGGGTTTGTTAATGCTAAGTTCACAGTAAAGATGGTATTAACAGTTGACAAATTGTTATTTGAAAATTGAACATTGCGTATTTATTTAAATACTACTTATTTATTTAAATAGGTACTATTTGGGGATAATGTGAACAAGGGGTTACCCTCAGCTGAAGATAAATCGGAATTTAATGAATTCCCATCCCTTCTAAAAAGATATTTGTCTGTAGTGTATTTTGACAAAGATAAACTTTCTTGAGAAATGGTGTGACCCGTATTCAAAATATGTTGGGCTAACGCTGATTGTTCACCATTGTTTTTCTTCATGGGCAAAATGTTCCGTATACCAAGTTAAAAGTTTCTCCTAGTTTCACCCACATAGCATTTTGAATACGACTCACGATCGATTTTGTCAATTTCGGATTTGTTGAAATTGGAAACTGTATCAAAGGTGTTGCCTAAACGGTTTTTCAGCTTGTTTTTACATCTATAAACTGGTTGTATTGCAGCTTATGTTATCATTGATGTTAAAGCATCCTGAGTCGATTTTTTTTTCATGAATCCAGAATGACTATTGGAAATGATAGCAATTAGCTTAGAGAGGGAACCAGTCTATTTCTTTTGGAACTTTCTCAACTATTTTCGAGAGATCTCAGTCAGTCATTACCACTGTGTGTTTTAATACCGATGGATACTTTCCTACCTTCAAACACTGATTGAAAATATGCTCATAGATATAACAGGAAATATTTTTTATAGTTTCAGCATCGATATTGTCAATACCCCACGCATTTTTATCTTTAATCGTTCCATTATATCCCACTGAATTGAGAATGAAAGGATCAGGTATAGAAGAAGGACTTTAAACGAAAATGAGATCTTTTCTCATTTAGCTATAACTAGTTTCCTTCCCATTTCTGACAATATGCCATTGAATTCTGTTGGTATGAGTTCTCTGTTCTTTAATATTTTGTTGCTGTCTCAACTTTCAATCGAATATATAGGATGATCTGTTTTTTCGTTCTACTTATTTCATGTGCCACTCCCCACGATATTCTTGTGCTATCGTTGTTATGACTTTTATAATAGTTGTATTTCTTTTTTATAACTATATTCAATATGTCCCTATACATTTTTAATTCTGTTTTCAACTGATCATTATTTCGATATGTTTGAGAATGTTTCAATTAGTCAAAATTGCTCTCGTTATATAACCTGTTGGAAAATTCTTCTTCTTTATGAATAGTAAAATTACTCATTACAGCCCTGTCAAGTTAAGATACTCTATAGACACAAAGTAAACATCTTGTGTTCAAAGCAGAATAATGGTGAGTTGCAACTCTTTTTTCTTTCCAACGGTGAAGTGAAATTTGGTGAACAAAACGATTCGCAAAACGTGTATGGTCAAAATTCTTTTTTTCTAGATTTTCTTATGTGTGAATATATTTCAATATAAACTCAATTCGAAGCTCAAGTTTTCATTCGTCAGGAACATAGATTCAGTATTTATTCTTGAGAATAGTTATGATGGATGAGATCTATAAATATGCAACTTGATACGCACGAATATTTTTCCACTCGTTAATTGGGAGAATAAGTTTAATTATAAAATACGTGTCATGTAGTAATTAACATCTTCAACAGCCGTCATCAATTCAAGGTTATTTTAAGCAATTATGTATTCTGAATTTAGAACATGGGAATGATTTATAGTTCTTTTAATAAGAATCATTTTATATTTGTATTTATAAGATTTTGATGCAATGTAAACACGGATTTACATAATGTTTGTTATTGGAAATAACTGAAAAATAACTGTTAATTCAAAGAACAAATACGTCCTGAATAATGATTGAATATTTTGTTATGTTAGACGTATTGCAGTAAACTACAGTCACTATTGCAACAGAAATATGTGGAAATAATATAAAAGACTGATATTACAACTATAATCTATATGAAGGGTGCTTTGAAATTGAAATAAGATGCTATAATTACTTAGATACTACGATATCTCTATTTTGAAATAACATACCAAGATGGTCGTTATTAATGTAAAAACTAGCTCTTTGGTAGGATTACATTATTTTGTAAAAATTATGTATGCATTTTCTACATTACTGCGGCGATATGTCTACGATGTCTGCGTTAGTATTAACCCGAAGGTTCTGAATCGTTTGATGGTTATTAGCATACAATTTTTCCTTCAAGAACTCTCATAAGGAGAAGTATAAAGGAGCTAGGTCAGTGGACCTTGGCGGCCCCTATTTTTTGAGAACGCAGTAAATTGGATGGAAAAGCATAATATGTGGTTTCAGCACTTCACATACCGCTGACGAAATACATTTTATTTTGCGGGAACGATTTCAAGACAGAATAATTTCAAGAAGAGGTAACATTAACTGGCTGCCACGCTGCTTTTCCTGAATTATTTTTGTAGAATGAGAATGGAAACAATCATGAATTAGGTTTTTGCTTCACTAGAAATTATATCCAGAATAAGACAAGAAGAAAGTGTACGAACAATTTGATATTTAATAGTAGACCATCCGCTCTTTCATCATCCGGAAGATTCCATAATAAGATTCAGATCCAGATGCTCTAGGATGCAGTGGTTACCAACATGTGCACTGAGATTAAAAGAATGAGTAATAAAAATCAGAATGAGATAAGACAACTGGAAATTAGAATATGTTCACAGTAGTGACGAAAAATTACCCGTAACTTAAAAATGGGTAGTATTACACCTAATATTACCGGTGACTTACAGGTAATATTATCCATATTCATACAAAACACTCTATAAAATTATTTTATAAAAATGAAGCATTCTTGAATAGCTTTAATCACCTAGGTCATTGAGGATGAGATCCGATAGGATCAAGGTTCACAGCAGTTTCGTACCATTCACGATTCAAACCTTGAAGAGCGGGAGAACGCTTGGGGCAATCCTTATATGATTCAAGGGAATTCCATATGGTTCACCAAAGGCACCAAAATCGAAAAAAGTACAGGTGCTGGAATATTCTGAACCAAGGAGAAATGATTTTTTAAACCTAGGGACCAAATCACAATTATAGCGAACAACCTAACAGTGCTTAAGGCACTGGAGTCATACACAATCACCTCGAAATGTGTACTCCATTGTGTAAAGGAACTAACGGCACTATTAAAGAACCCCAATAGAGTGACACTTGTATGGGAGTCTGAGGAAACCAGCAGAGAAGGCACTGAAACTGTCATCGCACTCGCTAAAGCTGGGGCGAGAGAACCCCTGATTGGACCAGAGCCAACCAGGGAACTGCCCCGTATGTCGCATTCCGAGTAAATGATGAGAGATCTCCAGCAGCAACGAGTGAAAAATCTACTGAAGTTCAGCAGACAAGAAATACGAAATCTTTTTGCATTCCTGACCAGACACGCCCCATGCAACAAACATATCTGCAAACCCCTCTTGCGGGGGTTGCGGCGTGGAAGAAAAGACACTCACGCATCTGAGGAAATCAGAAGTATCACCTATATCAGGCTACGGAATTTCATAGAATACACTATACCGAAGAGGAGATAGGACTATGGGAGGGCACAATAGGACACTTACGAAAGCAGTGCAGTGGGGCTCTCTCTGGGAAGGAGAAACAACCTCACGGAGAATGGTTTTAGTCGGTAAGAATCCGGCACAACCGGGGACACGAGCCCCCGAGGCGTCTATGCATGATTTTCCCTCCTCTACGGAAAAAGATACATTAACTCGTAAGAAATACGGGAAACCTAAGGAGCTCCGCCAGTCCAAAAGGTGAGGATTCACTGCTCTAGTATGATCTTCATCATGTGGAGAAGTACAACCTCAAGCGAAAAATATGTGTATTACATGGAGTTTTGAATGAATGTGACGTATAATCCTTTGGTCAAGCTCTATCCATTCAGCCAACAGCAGGAATACTTATTGAGTGTAAAAACACATCAAATTATGAAGATATTACAACGCAATAATGATTTTGAGTGAAGTCAGTCCAAGTAATTCATTTTTATTCACATTACATTTCGAATTAGTTGAGAAACTAATTGATTTCAACCTTCGCATCAACGACAATCGTACGTCGTGAATCTTTGATTCTGCTAATCAAATTAGTTTAACAGCAAACAATCATCTCTAACTATTCACATGACATTTTTCAATTAGGAATGATCAATAATTATTGATTTGTTTATTTCTCAATGTATGAACAAATTATAACTGGCTAATTATTTGCTATAAATAGTCTGTCTCGAATATTCCATCCAAATTGAACAAGATTCTATGAGAGAAAGATATAACATGAAATCAATTTTCACTTCCTTCACTATACGAGGGCAAGGTTAAAGGTCCCTAGAAAATAAAACAGATGACGCCACAATCGAAAATCTCATGTGACATTTGTGATTGTCATTAAGGTCTGTTTTTATACCCATCGAAAGCAAGCAACCTTGAAGATTTTTCTAAGCATAGATAAAAGTAAATTTCGCGTCTTGATTAAATATTATTACTTGCGTGGAAAAAGCATTACTACTCTTCAGTTCCAGCTTCGTAGAGTATCTCGAGGAAGCTGGATATCCAATGTTCTGTTTCGCTTATTTTAAATAATTACATACACAGTTACTTTTTTTCGAAGATTCGGTGAACATTACAACTGCTTACATTTAAGATTGCGAATAATTTGTATTATTTTATATAATAAAGAACTTAATTTTGTTAATTAAACAATTTATTATATATTGATGCTTCAAACCTGTAATAGCATATGACACCCTGTTGATTATTCTATAGGCAGAGGATGGTAAAACTCTAATAAAATCGGCAATGACAATTTGCATGTTTCCACTAGCATGATATTTGAGAGTGGAAAGCAATTGAAGTGGAAGGTAGAACACAACCTCCTTTGAAATCAATCGGATATTATTAGTATCATATAATCAGATAAGCTATAGTTTCGAAAGTCAACCCGACAGTAGGTGGTAATAAAACAGAGTGGTAGAATACATGTTAGTCGAGGAAATGAATCAGACTAGGTCGAAAAAAAAATTGGCTAGACTGATTTTGCAATTTTTTTTTGATCGATTATGGAAGTCAGTTAGGAAAAATGTTATCATTTTTTATTTTTCTAATTTGCATTTTAGCATTCTACAGAGGAAAATGCATCTTTTTGAATGCATTTTTAAGTGATAATATCAAAAATGTTGGTAAAATTGCTAAATATAACCAGAATAAGCCACAATTTCTTACTCTGGGATTTCTGGGGTTGCTGATCATGATTCCGGCCAGATTTTCACTACGACGTACCTGGAGCTCAGGACATCCTGGTACTGTCGTCGTCTTCAGGGAATTCACAGAAATACCTTCTGCAAAGGAATGAAACCTATTAGGGACGTTCTCTTGAGCATATGGGTCATAACTATGACACTCAATAGTCACTTGATGGTCAGGACACCCTGTTGATTACGACACACCTGGTGCTCAGAGCATCCTGATACTATTGTCGTCTCCAGAATTCGTGAAATCCTCTTTTGAAATGGGATGAAACTTGTGAGGGAGGTTCTTTTGAGGTTGTCAGTTGTGACGATGAACCTAAATAGTCACCTGGTGGTCAAGATACCCTGTTGACCTAGGTCATTTCCATTGATTGTTTTCTAATATGTTCTGAAATGCAACCAAATTCGTCTCCCGGGAGTTTTTTGGGACCGCTGAACATGATTCCCGAGAAAATTAATTTAAAATTCCCTTACCGTTTCCGACTTCCTCTACAATAGAAAATTTGTCACTATTAGTTTTTTTCGGATTAGAAAAATTCAAGCAAGCTTCATTTGTAGTGCAAACGGTATTTTTTGAATTCTTTGTCGTCGATATCACAGATCTGTTCACCAGATGCTTCGGTGACTGGTCCGAACTCCAGAAAAGTTATCAGCGATCCGAAACACCCCGGAGAGACCAATTTGGTTTTATTTCAGAGCATATTAAAAAACTAGCAGGAGAAGACCTAGCTAATCAGGATATCCTGGCCACCAGGTGGCTAAGAGTGTCATGGTCATGACCCGTATGCTCAAGAGAACCTCCCTAACAGGTTTCATTTCTTTTCAGAAGGTATCTCTGCGAATTCCCTGAAGACGACGATAGTACCAGGATGTCCTGAGCCCCAGGTGCGTCGTAGTTCAAATCTGGCATCGCAATCGTGATCAGCGACCCCAAAAACCCCCGAGTGAGAAATTTTGGCTATATTTGGAAATTTTTTCTTACTTTAATTATTTTATTTATTATAGCTCCTGAAAATGCATTCAAAAAGATTTTTTTTGTAGAAATGGTAAAATGCACATCAGAAAAATAAGAAATGGTAAAATTTTTCCTAAATGACTTTCTGAATCTATTAAAAAAATCATCAAAATCGGTTCATCCGATTTTTTTTTTACTTTTGGCTTCTTTCTGCTTTATTCCCTCGACTATGTGTAGACTATTTGAATAAAATTTCGATGTTACATAGAGTATGATTTAACGTCTTTCATTAGCTGTTTGTACAATATGTACTCCCAGCAGCAAACGAATTAAATGTTGATATACCGAGTTCAATGTAGAACATGCATCGGCGGTTGGGGCTAAGGTAGTTGAGATCCAGGCTACATACTTTGTTCTCCGATTTCGAAACTCCAAGCAAGTTTTTACATTTTTATGTATTTTTGGTTTTTCCTTGCCCTTGAACATATATATGTATTATTAAAGTACATGTACAGTCGGATGGGAGGTACGACTTATTCCTAATAGTCGCTCGTTACATTTCATCCGCAGAAGTGTCCTAAAGTTAACAAAAGTCAGCAAAGTCTATGATCTATTGATCACAGTCCATTAGATCAATTTTGAGCACCTACATTGTTGCAATTGAAATTCGGTTTTCTACCATCGACTTGTTCTCTTCTATTCAACTCTGTGGACTGTCGCAATATGTATCATATGAAGATGTCAGAATGGAGGATTAAGCTAAAAGTTGGCGTAACAGATTGTGAGGCGAAGCTAAGCTCATCCAATTAACTAGGGCAATGTTTTTTTAACCTCGAAGTTCATACTGCGAATTAGTTATTTTGTAAGTTCAACAATTTAACTCGGGGGGTACGTCGAATGAAATATATACAAGATGTAAATTCGACCATAAACCTCTTGAATTCCGATGACAGAAGTTCCACGTTCTCTCAGCCATTAGAATTCCATTTCAAAACTACTCAGTTCAATTTTTAATTTTTACCTACGGGTTATTAAACATTATGTAATTTGCAGACTCATTAACTTCCTACACGCTCCAAGCAATAAAATAACTTACTTTGTTTCTAAAATTGGACTTTTTATTAATCCTCTTTACTGTTCATAATAGGCATCCGTACTACTCGATTATCATGAAAATTATAATATTTCTGATACACTTAATTCAGTTATTAAATTTCGTCGATGTTCAACTCACGGTAGCTGCTTCTTTTTTTATACCTACCTTGCGACCCCAACAGGAAATAATTATTGAATGAATAATTGAGATTGTCATTTGTAACAGGTTCTTGGAAACTTGGCTCCTATAATTGCAAAACTTGATTTCAACTGAAGCAATTATTTCCTAATTTCCAACGCTGGCATTAATTATTACAGGATCATTAAGTCAATATCAAAATTAATTATACATTATGGCATTACCTTGACAATCATAGAGATTTCAAGGAATAAAATATATTTTCCTATTGAACTGATTTTTATTCCAGATAATTATGATTATTACTAGGTATACAAAAAAAACGATTCGCGTTATGGTGGTTAACTATACACTCCATGGGAATGGGTATCAAGTTCTTTGTTTATAGCACAACAAACAAGAAAGTGACAATATTACATATTACCGGGATATCAAAAATTATCTTGGTCAAGGGTGGTTGTGGAATCTAAAACGTGTGTCGTATATTACGCTTGAAATAATTATGTCATAATTAATTTGAAGTTTCTAAAAGTGCGAAATTTCGCAATTTTATACGAATATTGTAACACTCAGAAGTCTTTAGCGCTTCGGACTCCGGATTTTGAAATAAGAAGGTTCGAATTATCAAAAACATAATTGCACGAACGCCAGACGTCCCTTGTAATTAGCTACGAACGAAAACATTTTGATATATGCCTCGAGGAGCTCGCTACGCGTAAGTTAGAGTTTATACATTTTACCTTGGTCTTGTTAATTTGGGGCCGTTTCTTGCCCCGGGCGACCTGCGCCAGTTGTAATAGAGTGTTTTTGGCTATGAGCCGCTAGCTTTTACCCGCTTCGTGTATATTCTAGTCGCGGGAAAATTCCCTTTGGTACGTCGCACGTTAGACGCGCATAGCTGAGATCTGAGAATAGCTCAATTTATTTCAATTGAATTTTCCTATTTAATGGACATTTATCGAAAAAAGAAGGGCCGTCGGGCATGGTCCGATACTAAATCTAACTACATGGAGCGGAAAAGGCATGCGAATAGTCGTTGTGTAAAGCCGTATTAGGTACAACCAGTTTGCACTTTTCTAAAACTCGCGTGCTACGGGCTTCTCACGTGAACGTCATTCGATTTACGGAAAATTAACTATTTCAAAACAGTTTTTGACCCGGATTGTGGCTATCACAACCTCTGAAAAGGTTCAACGTTCACATAATTATTTCATAATTCGTAGTTCATTATTGTTTTACAACTGAAATAAATAGGTATGAAATTTGTAGGTTATTGATGATGTCAGTGTGACAGTGACATAATTATTTCAAACGTAAAGTAAGACACACGTTTTAGATTCCACAACCACCCTTGACCAAGATAATTTTTGATATCCCGGTACATTGTTTCATTTGTTCCAGTAGTAATGCCAACTTCACTTGGAATTACGAGCAGTTAAAAAAAAATTACAGAGCTACAAGTTTTTTATTGCACAATCAATTTGCAAGAAAAAAGCAAAAAGTGATGGAATATATAATTTGCTAAATCCAACTTTTACTGTAAACATTTCCTTTTATTTTGTATAGGAGAGGAATTCTTGCATAGACGCCTCGGGGGCCCGTGCCCTCAGGTGTGCTGTATTCTTACCAACTGAAACCCCTCCTCCGTGAGGTTAGTTTTCCTTATCAGAGGGAGCCCCACTGCACTGCGGTCATTAGTGTCCTATTGTGCCCGCACATATTGCTATCTCTTCATCAGTCCGGTGTATTCTATGAAATTCAATAGGGGATACTTCCTCAGTTCCTGTTTTCCTCAGGTGTAGTCTTATCATCTCCAAGGTATGTCCGAAGACCAACCGCGCTGACACAGCACATGAATGGGTGTCTTTTCTTTCACGCCGCAACTCCTACATGTGGGCTGATCTACCAGACCCATCTGCATAGATGTTTGTAGCATGGGGGATGTCCGGTCAGGAATGCAACAGGATTCCGTATTTCTTATCTGCTGAACGTCAGTAGATTTTTGACATGTTGCTGCTGGAGGTCTCCCATTAGTCGATTGGGATGCGACATACGGGGCAGCTCCCTCCGATAGGCACGGTGCTCCGCCTCGAGCCTCTCAAGGGGAGAATATGTGAGAACCATTGCGCTTCACAAAAACTTGGTTTTCTATTCAGTACGAAGAGCTACTTCACATCACAGCAGCTCCTCATAATGTACAAAGCACAGACTGAGTTGACCTGCACTTGAGTACTGTCCATATGCTTGAAGTTCGGCTCCCAAAAGTACGCTGAAGCTCTAGGAATCTATCCAGAACAGAGTTTCTCGTCTGATTGATGATGTCAGTTCATTGACCTCTCTAAAACTTATTTCCATGGTCGGTCTTCATCAGGAATCTCGTATGCTGTTACACCATGAGATATTCCAGATAGGCGGACTAGACGAGCTCAAACTAGTCACCCCTTCATTGTCAAGGTCAAGAACTGCCGAACTTCTTCCTACCAGACTTCATTTATCTATCGAACAGCGAAGTTGTGGAACTCTCCATCTTGTGAAGTCTTTCCCTATACCTGTAACCTCCAAACCTTCAAGAAAAATTGGAATGCCTATCTTTTCTTCCAACATTCTACCGTTGGCTCACACGATGTTCTTCGAACAGTATAGGTTTCCTTCTCGTAGTCATAGTATAAAAAAAGTTCTTAGGAATAATGGCAAATAAATAAAATCACTTAATAATTATTGCCACACCAATTAATCATGCGTAGCCCAACTGCGACTGATCAATTAAGAAAAATAAAATGACTACAATTGATATTGTTCTCAATAGAAACACGAAAATATTTTAACCAACGCTTAATTTTGTTTTCACCTCAGAACAAGTTTTGAAATGAAATAAATCTACATAAATATAATGGAATTAATTGAGTTGCCTGACAAATAATTTCAGGTGAAATATCTCTGGAAACCACATTAAATAAGAAACCCACTTGTATGTAATAAAAATAAATATCTTTTAATATTCCTGAAAAACGACGAGTCGACCAATAGTAGATTGTGATTTGTTTATGACTGAGATAATAGTAATGTACTGATTTGTGTGATTGTAGTATAAATAATAAATGAAAGTGTAATTGCGTATGTAACATGTGTAGCTTTGTATCCAACATTAGTAGAATTTTAATTTCGTCCATACGTTATTAAAAATACATTTCCTGTCAATTCCTTAAGTACCTAATTTTCAGGTTGGAGAATATTACAAACAAATCAAGCTCACTTTATATTGATTATCTGGAAAAATATCTAATAAAATATTATAATTTTCTGTTATTTGTGGAGGGAAATTATTCACTGTAATGATTCTGTTTACATTCCCTTTACTAGGAAATGGAAAACCTATGTTGCATGACCGTTCGTCGTTTTTTGTAATTAATAATTTTTCACATCACTTCTTGTAATTTCGATACTTCAAATAGTTCATTATCTAACATTCAATATCTTACATATATTAATTAATTCCAATTTTACTCCCTATTTGATTCAATTGAGTTCATTGGTATTGACGTCAAACTCCCACCACTCATTGTCATAGCAGTATCAGTAAATTTAAAAGCTCTAATATTGGCCTTTACCGCACTAGTAAGTAAGAGTTAGAATAAGCTCGTTCTTTTCTTTTATTCAATTTCTATCTCATAACAAATATCTCGGTGCCTGTACCCAGGAAAAACTGCACAAGATATGTTCCGGGATATCTGATACCCCATACTAAAGTTCACTCAGTATGTGAGAAATTAAAAAAAATGAGCATCGCAATGGTCAACCAATTTTTTCTGCATATTTATGATTCGATTAAAACAAACATGATACATGAATTTGAAGAAAATATATATTTATTTAGATAAATTAGCAATTCTACGTCTGAAAAAAACACGGATAACATTATATCTAGATGTTCATCTTAACAAGTATAAGTAAACATAAAAATATATTGAAAAAACAACATAAAAAAATACCTACCTATTTATATGAAATGCGAATACCACTCACTCCCTGACTGACTCACTCATCACGATATGTACCTTATACCACGTAGGCATCCGCTACGAACGGATTCGATAAATATAGACGTTTTTGACGCCTAATATAATAACTAGCAATTTACATGACAGTCAGATCTAGATAAATAATCATCACAGTTCAGACAGTGTTTGCTATGGAAAACAACAAATAACCCGTCAACAAGACATGTAATATATTGATAGTCAGATATCATAGATATCACATGACATAGAGTATACTTCTACGTCTTTCCATGCCTGTAGCTATTTCTAATCATCAGAAATATTTTTATCAGATATTGCAACTTGGAGAATGTGACCGCGGTGGCGCAACCGACGCTTTTTTCTACGGGTATTAGCAGTATAGTTCTTTTTTGAGAGCTACAATAATCACGTACAATTTATATGTAACAAAATCCATAGATCACAGTTCAGACTGTCTCTGCTATTACAGGCAACACATATCCCATCAACAAAACTGACAACATTTACATGACAGCTAATACATTGACAGTCACATAATTTTCCCATAGAACTCAGAAGATTGTGGAGAGGAATTTTGGGTTAATTATTCATGTTTTAAGTGATTTTATAGTGTATTTATCTATGGGATGGTCAAAATTCAGTATTTCGGAACGCTGTAACATGTTTCCTCAGCGTCTGAAGTGAAACGAAATCCATGATATCGACCAATTCCACTATTATGAAATTTGGAAAAATGAGGAAAATTTCAGAAAGTTCGTGCGACCGATGGAACTTGTTCTATGAGATCTCGATCTCAGAAGGTTGTGGAGACCAATTTAGGGTGCATTATTCATGTTTTGAGTAATTTTATATTGTGTATGTCTAAGGTATTGTCCAAATTCGGGGTTTCCGAACGTTGGGACCCGGTTCTTCAGCTTCTGAGATGAAAACTAATGGTAGAATCGAATTTCTCATCCATGAGATTGTATTATGACGTCGTTATAACGAAATCTATGATATCGACCTAGTTCACTATTTTTTCATACTTACAACCCTAATGAAATTTAGACAAATGCGAAAATTTCACAAGGTTCGTGCAACTAATGGAACTTGTTCTATGGGATCTGAGAAGGTTGTGGAGACCAATTTTGGGTACATTATTCATGTCTTGAGAAATTTTATAATGTATATATCTAAGAGAGGTTGAAATTCTGGGTTTCGGAAAGCCGTAACTCGTTTCCTTAACTTCTGATATGAAAACTAATGGTAGAATCAAATTTCTCATCCATGAGATTGTATTATGACGTCGTTGAAACGAAATCGATGATATCGACCAAATTCACTATTTTTCCATACCTACTAAAAAGCCGGTTTCAATTTCATCGACGTTCGATGGAAAGATGCTAGTGTACCCATGGGTTTGGAGTATTTGGGTTTGAGGCCAAAGAGTTACGAATACTCCTTCATACTGCTCCAATTTACGAGGAATGAAAATGGTCTCCTGTTGCATGTCTCATCTGTCTTAAGATACAAAATGATCCTAATTGCCAAGTATTTTATTGATGCCGAAATAATAATATTAATCCACTTTACGTAACTCTAATTATTAATCGTTACTTAGAACTAAACACGATATCAGATTGGTAACTGGAAATACTATTAGGAGGTGCATTATTTAGATCAACATTAATAATATATTTTTTAATAAGTGGTACTATCGCAAGGACTAGAGTAAATGTGCTAAATTCTGAGAAAATAGTTGAGGTATTTATGAAGAAAATACTAAGTTAACTGTAACATGCACTTCGACGTCGCCTTCACGTACCAACAATAATTTCTATAGAAATGGAATGTAAAAGATTTCAGCCCCATGCATTACATACTTTCTTATTCATTCGATAAACATTTAATTTGAGTCTTTAGTCATTAGTAGTGTATTTGTATACAACAATCTATGATTAAACCACAATTTCCAAGTTTTACCGACGAGTAATTGGTCGGAGAAGCTTTCATTAGGAACTAGATAAATATTTTAATAAAACATAGCAACGGAAAAATATGGAATCAATTTTATGGTTTTGAAATAATTTTTCCATGTACAGTTGTAATTGAAGATAATGTTATATTATAACATTATTGATCTATTGTAAAGGAAAGTAATTACTGACACACTACGTCATCTTTAGTCATTACATGTGCATTTGTATAAATCAATCTATGGTTAAGCCACAATTTCAAAGTTTTGAGGATGAGTAATTGGTAAGAGAAGCTTTCATTATGCAATTAGAAGGATATTTGTGATTGAAGTTAATGTTATATCATAATATTATTGAACGATTCTAGAGGACACTATGTCCTCTTAGTTTTGCAAATGAAAACAATGCTAATGGTTCAAAGAAATACAATTTTTCGAGTATAATTGATCCACTGGTCATTATCCATATGTGAATATTTCTTGTGACCTCAGTTCTGTCCCAAATAACTCCCAAAATATATCACAGCCCAGGGATATCAAGTTGGTATACGTACGAGGACAAAGTGAGACGTCCTTGTAAAATAAAACAGATGACGCCACTATCAGAAATCCCATGTGCCATTTGTGATGTACCATCTTCAAGTAGAACGCAAAAGTGTGATATGTCATTCAGTTCTGATCATAGTCAAAGTATAAAGGTATGTAGGAGCCTCCCTACCATCGTTTCTCGCGCTTGGTGTCGTCACCTTTCTCTTTCAATCACAGCCTTGCTCTCATCGGCCCGTCGCCGGCACGTAACAACATCATATTTTGTCGTCGTCAATAACATCAAATAAACGAAATATACGACCAATCAGCTTGCACTCGAATTTTAAAAAGAGTAGAAGGGAGGCTCCAACAGACCTTTATACTTTGACTATGGTTCTGTTTTGACACCTATTTAAAAAAAGCAACCTGACTTTTATAAACATGGAAAAAAGTGAATAAGAAGGAATTTTTGCGCTTTTCGTAACTGTGAACGAAACATGGATCTATCGCAGCACATCAGAGACCAAAGAACAGTCGAAATAGTGGACTTGTCCTAACGAATCGAATCCGAAGAAGGCCAAAGTGGTTTTATTGGTCAACAAAGTCATATCGACAGTTACAGTCATTATCGATTACCTCGAAAAGAGCAGAACGATCACCGGTGTATATTATGCAGAGCTGTTGGATAGATTCGACGTCGATTTGAGGCAAAAGCGGCGGCATTTGGCGAAGAAAAAAGTGCTCTTCCACCAGGACAACGCACCACGGCACAGGTCCGCATTCGCAATGACAAAATTTATTGAATTGAGCTACGAATTGGTTCGCCATCCCCCATATTCTCCAGATTTGGCAACCTGCGATTTTTATCTATTCTCAAACTTGACTCGGCGGAAAGAGATTTGACTCCAGCAATGGGGTCATCGATGAAACAAACGTCTATTTTGAAAGATTGTCAATATCGTATTATTTGGAAGGGATCGAAAAATTAGAAAAAAGTTGGACGAAGTGTAACGGGTTACAAAGAGATTATGTTGAGAAATAAAATAAGTTTTGACCAAATAAATCATTTCTTGTTTAATTTTTCAGGGACCTTGCCCTTGTAACATTCATTCATTCATCTCTGATTAACTACAAAATGGCTTGAGAAAGCTTGCAAAAAATGCACGATTGGCCAACCAGGGTCGCTTCACGCTGTACTGAATTTCAGGATAAGAGTGTTAAGGATAAACGAATACAAGAGTTGTTTGGTTCGATTCTCCGAAGTTTCGGAAAAACCTTTTCAGGGATCTGATAGTATTCTATTTGCCCATACCCCATTTTTCTGACATTATCAAATATTCCTTGCGAATTGATTCCTTCTTTACTTTCAAAACTGCACTTTTAATATCTATTTATGAAAAATTTCTATTTGTAATTATGGGCCAATATCTTTACTCTTTGTTGTTTTTGAAATGCATTTGCCAATATCTTTAGACTGTTTCTCAACCCCCCGACACTGCGACTCGGATTATCATCTTTTATAATGTTAATATCATTATAAAAGATTGAAATCAGTTGGAATTCAACATCAATTAATAATAAAATATTTCCATTTAATAGATCATAGATCATCAAAAGCCCCTCCGAGCAAGCAAATCATAACAACGGCGTTGAGAAACTTCAGAAAATAGCGTTGGATAATGGTCACGACAAATCTTTGATCATTAACTTAATTTCTAGATGGAGAAAGGAAATTGGAACGCAAGCAAATTAGGCCCACTATCTTCAAATAGTCCAATAAAAATCAAAAGTTTCACTCATCATCATACAGTAATTAAAATATTCGACAGATCCAGAATTTACAAGTGAGTCGTGTTCGAAATACTATGTAGGCCAAACTAGAATAAACATTTTAGCTCGGTATAACGAACTTTTTGCCCATATAAAGAAAAATAGTGTGATATTTAGATTTATCCCCAGCTCAGGGTAATCCCTCATATGTCCTACTGATTATAAATAGTATTCAAACAGACACATTTTGTTTTCTCATTTAGTGTACTCTGATAATGGCTAATTGATAGGTGAAAGGTCCTGAATAAACCAACAGTATTTCTAGTGTATTTACAGTGTGAACTCTCTTATAGTTTACTATATCTTCAAGACTATGAATCATAGTCTCATATTCTATTTCTCAATGTCCCCATGAGAAAATTATATTCCGCAGATGCAGGGCCGAGTCGTGCCGGGGGTGCAAGGGGTGCATGGCACCCGGGCGGCACTAACATAGGGCGGCAAAATATCATAAAAAAATATATACCTATTTCAAAAATAAAAAAGCCACTTTGCAACAAAATTTCTTTCATTTTGACTCTGCGCAGGAGTAGCTAAAAATCAAAATGCTGCCAGAGATTTTGGGAAGACAAAAGTACTTTTAATTCTGTTAAAAAACATATTTTTTCAATACACAGTAATAATGTATCTCCGCAATTTATATTTATTTACCTCTGGTTTAGGCAACCCGCAACTGTGTATACTAATATATCGATTCGGGAATTTTTGCGCACGATTACGGAATCCGGGGATTTACAGAAGCGCGAGCGGGCACTTGCACTCGTTAAAAACTAATGTCAGAGTAAGATAATATTGGAAGTTAGTTAGGATTTGATTGACTCTTATGGCGGTTTGATGGATGTTGCTTGTTAAATTTTAATATTTATTTGACTTTATTTCTATTATTATTCTATAATAGTAGTGTTGCATATTGTGATTAATATTGGTATTGGTAAAAACTGAAAGGTAAGTTTTAAAATTAGGTTAGGTATAATATTATTATGATGTTTTATTTTGACTTGAATTTTGAAATTTTATTGTTTGATTTAGATGTCTGATGGTCGAAAGAGACTCTCTGGTTCACAATACCGAAAAAGGAAGTTGGAGAAAGAGGAAGATAAAAAACGATTAGCTGGGTCATTGAAAAAGTTTTTTACGTCTACGACCAGCAAAGAACCACTGGAACCACAACCTTCAAGTAGCAAACACCAAGATGCTGCACATTTTGATTCAAGTGAGGACGCAGAAGGACCATTGGAATTGGAAGAGCTGCACGAAGAAGATAAATCGGATTCAGACACCGACACCGAAGTAATAGAAAAGAACACGCCGAATAAAGCTACAACGAATACTCAGGCAATTATACAAACCGAAACTGTTGGTAAGGTGAATGAGGAACTCTTAAAAGACCCATCCTATTGGCCTCAAGTATTAACAGATAATATTAGAATGACAATTCTTGAAATAGGACCGGTACAGTTAAAAAATATGACATATCCTGTAAATAATTTAAATAGATCTTTTAGCGCAACCTACTTTGAAAAAACATTAAGTAATAATGAAAAAGTTCCTAGAACTTGGCTTGTTTATTCAAAATCCAAATGCTCAGTGTATTGTTTTTGTTGTAAATTATTTAAGATATCTGCAACTAGTTTTAATGATAATAATGGGTATTGTGACTGGCGACATTTATCTCAAACCTTAGAAAGACACGAAACAAGTAAGGGACATTTTGAAAGTGTTAAAAAATGGGTTGAGTTAAAAAGATCAATTGAAAAGGGTATTACGGTTGACTCTTTCAACCAAAATTTAATTCAGATAGAAAAAAGGAGGTGGACATCTATTGTAGAAAGAATTATAGCTGTAATTCAGTTTTTAGCTGAGCAAAATTTAGCTTTCAGGGGCAGCAATCAAAAACTTTTTGACAAAGGTAACGGCAATTTTTTGAAACTTATTCAGACAATTGCCAAATTTGATAACGTAATGGCCGAACACATTGATAAGGTTCAAAAAAATACCAAACAAATGGCCAGTTATTTGGGTGATAAAATTCAAAATGAACTAATCTTTCTTATAGGAGAAAAAATAAAAAGAAATATTATTGACAACTTAAAATTATGTAAATATTTTTCTATAATTCTTGACTGTACACCTGATGTTAGTCACCAAGAACAGATAACAATTATTGTTAGGTTTGTGTTTATTAATGAGCATTCAAAATGTGTTGAAATTAGAGAGCATTTTTTAGGATTTTGTCCAGTTACAAATACTACTGGTCAGGGTTTAACCGACTTTTTATTAAAATATTTAGAAGAAGCTGATATCAATATTGGTGATATGAGAGGTAAGGGCTACAATAACGGTGCCAACATGAAAGGTAAACACAATGGTCTGCAAAAAAAGATCTTGGATATTAATCCTAGAGCCTTTTTCGTACCTTGTGCGGCACATAGCCTTAATTTAGTCGTAAATGACGCTGCAAAATGCTCTCTTGAAGTAACAAACTTTTTTAACATTATTCAGGAAATATATGTGTTTTTTTCGGCCTCAACCTACCGATGGGGTATTCTTATGAAAGAACTCCCCAAGCTAACAGTAAAACCGCTATCTGATACCCACTGGGAGAGTCGAATTGATGCTATCAAAACCCTTAGATTTGAACTAGAAAAAATTTATGATGCTCTCTTTGCCCTTTATTCCGATGAATCTAGAGACAATGACACAAAAAATACTGCAATGTCCCTAATAAAAAAAATAAAGTCTTTTAAATTTATATGTTCATTAGTTATTTGGTACAATATTTTATCAAAAATAAATGTTGTAAGCAAAATAATGCAAAGATCTACTATTGTTTTGCCGGAAGCTGTGGTTATATTAAAAGAAATCAAAGTATATTTAACCAATCTGAAAATATTTTACCCAAATTCTTGACGAAGCCACAAAAATTGCGGAAGAAATAGACTGCGAAATATGTTTTCCAGCGGTTGAATTAGTAAGGCCAAGAAAAAAAAAGTATTTTTTGATTATGAACACAAAGATGAGCCTATCCAATCTCCTGAGCGAAATTTCAAAATTAATTTTTATTTCTACATTCTCGACATTGCAATATCTAGACGAAAGGTTCCAAGATTTCAACAAATATAACAAAACGTTCGGTTTTTTAAATAGTTTACATGCGTTTACTAAAAATGAGATAATGCAATATTGTAAAAAATTGGAAACTGAATTAACTGACCTGACAACAAAAAATATGGATATAAATGCAGTTGATCTTTACAATGAGATTGATACTTTGTCAATTTATCTTGTTACTACAGATAATATGTCAGCTAAAGAGATATTAACTTATTTAGTAGTTAATGATTTAAAAGGCATCTTTCCCAATTTATTTGTAGCTTTACGAATATTTTTGACAATGCCGGTTACTGTTGCCCATGGAGAGCGGTCATTTTCAAAATTAAAGCTAATCAAGACCTATTTAAGATCTAATATGAGTCAATTCAGACTTTCAAATTTAGCCATAATAAGTATTGAAGAAGATATATCCAACAACTTGGATGTAGGCGACTTAATTAAAGAATTTGAAACTAAAAAGGCGAGAAAAGTAGCTTTTAGTGTTTAAATACTTACATAGGTTTAATAATTGTTTTTGTTTCTTTTTTTGGATATATTTTATTTTATTCTTTTGTTTATTTGATAATAAAGACTTTGTTATTTCACCATTAAATTTGTTATCTGTTTATTCAAAATAATAAATTATGAACTCGTCCTTACCGACAACCTATTTTTTTTTTAATTTTTATGGGGGCGGCAAATTTAATTCTTGCACCCGGGCGGCAGATACCCCAGGCTCGGCCCTGCGCAGATGCTTAATGATTGTATCATCCATCCGTTCAAATATGAAACACAATGATTGTTTGTTTGAATAAGGATATATTTCGATCGAAATTCATATTCTCGTTATCGAACGCATCACAATTAAATCAACATGCAGTCATTCAGCCAATAATATTCATGTTATCGATATTTGTTCCTGTTTGAGTTCCTTGTAGCGTTTGTGGTGTAGTAAAGTCAATTCGAATAGACATGTTGTACTTCCACAAAAATTGGTGAAATGTGGTCAGCGATAGTGCGTTAAAATAGAAGTTCATTGATATCATGTTTAAGAAAAGGGTGTTGAAAATTGACAGTCTTAATAAACGAACGAGTCGCGTAAGACAGAATAAGGGAGATGCGACAAGCCCACGGATTAAGTGGCGGTTCATTGCGCCACTGGGCTTACCAGGCTTAATTCGTTGTGTCTCACCGTGCTGTTCTCATTCATCTCATTTCACAATATTGTATTAGCATTCCAGAAATACCACGAATATGATTCCAAATACTATGAGGAGACATAAAACACTGAGATTTTTCTTTGCTGGGGCGAATTTATGTAGAATCTGGTATCAGAGATACAAAAACATGTACAACTACCAAAATTGTGAAATGAGATATTTTTACATATCACACATGACATATGATAGTAAATTAATCTCTTCAAGATACATTTTTTTGTTTCATCTGTAGAATCGACATACATAATATTATTAGGAATGTCTGAGAATTCATAATGCATATTCACATGCTACATTACGATCCCCCAAGGCACGACAAGACATAATATGTAGATATCGCCTCAAGACATATTTGTGATCTCTTTCTGATCGACAGTTATGAGAAAATATTATTTGGAAAGTCTGAGAATCATGAATTCGTGACTATCTACGTGCTCCACTACATTTTCCCAGGGCATCTCAAGACATGATATGTCAATTGGTCACATCAAGACACATTTGTGATCTCTCCCTGATTGACAGTTATCAGAAAAATAAAATGAAACGTGTGGCACTCGGGGACTGCCGCGGTAAAGCTATAGCATAGCACTACGCCACTAGAACAAGTTGGGCAGAAAAACATCCACTACCCCTTCAAAATCATCACGAATTAAGAGTAAAAAAGAGTATCATCTTGATCTCTATGAAGATTATTCTGTGACAAGTGCATAGATAACTCTACTACCGGTAGTAGAGTTATCTATGGTGACAAGTGTCAGTTGACTTGTAAACACAATTTTATACGAAAGTTTTAACGTTCAGATCTCGATAGCGCTTCCGGCTCCAGGATTTTCACGTGGCCTATCGAAATTAGAAGGTTCGAATTGTATAAAAAAACACAATTGCATTAACGCCAGACGACTTATGTAATTAGCTACGAACGTAATCATTTTGACATATCCTCGAGGAGCTCGCTGCGCGTAAGTTAGAGTTTATACATTTTATCTCTATTTTGTTAATTTGGGGCCGTTTCGAACCCCGTGCGGCAGGCGCCAGTTGTAATAAAGTATTTTGGGCTATGGGCCGCTAGCTTTTATTTTAGTTTTCCGTATATTGAAATAGCTAGAAAAGTCCCTTTCGTACGTCGCACGTTATAATTTATAACAGCTCCCGTTTGACGAGTCGCCGTCGACCTATTATCATCGGTCTTCCACATTTGTTGCCCTGGCCGCGAATCAATTGCCCAGAAATCTGGGATAAGAAGCAAAGACACCGGACTTTATGAGTAAAGCCATGTGGTGCAGCATAATACCCACGCAGAGGTAGCTTTTTCGCCCCCGGCGGGACTACTTTAGGCGGTCCCATCTCAGGCATACATAGGACCCTGTCCCGTGCATACCCAAGATGGAGTTTGCTTGCTAGACTCATAAACTGCCCCTTCTGGGCTATGGTCAATTCCACCTCCTCGTAATTACCTGTTTCACCAGGAACGCTACGAGTAAACGTTCGGCTTTCGTTCAAATAGCCTACCGCATATGCCACCACGGCCGTGAATCCGTTCCGACCAGCCATCTGGGATAAGAAGGCACTGCGCCGTGGTTTTTATGGGTAAACGACATGTGGTGCACCGTTTACCTGACGTTCCGCAGCGGTACCTTTTTTCGCCCCTGCTCAGGCAGGCCGAGGTTACTTTAAGCGAGAACCTGCGTTACCTATGGTGCAACAGGCACGGTACTTGCTAGCTATTCCTCCTAACTAATGAGGAATAGCCCCACTCGCCTGCTCGTGTTAGCCTAAGCTACGTTTACGAACCATCGCCGGCCTCGTTCAAGTTTGGCCTTCCGCATGTGTCCACCACGTCCGTGAATCCGTTCCGACCAGCATCCCTGGGATAAGAAGGCATGGGGTCGTGGTTTTAGAGGTGAAAATGTATGCGGTGCCCAGTTCACCGGATCTTTTGCAGTGGCAACGTTAGTTTGGCCCCGAAGGGTTACTTCTCTCGAGAACCGCGAAGAGGTGTTGCTTGCTGAATCTACCGCCAGTTTCTCTCCGGCCTAGTAGATTCTCTCCCGAGGCTAGTAGGTGACAGCTGAGAATACCTCAAACTGTTTTAATTAAATTTTTCTATTTAATCGACATTTTGGGGCCCGAGAGTATGCTATTTAGTTGGCCCCGTTCATAAACTAACGACATGGAGCGAGAACCGCATGCAAAAAGTCCTCGTTAAGACGTTCTATGTACCGTAAATTTGCACTTTTCTAACTCGCGACATACGCGCTTCTCACGCGAACGTCATTCGATTTATCGAAAATTAACCAATTCAAAACAGTTTTCGACCCAGTTTGGGGCTATCACGACCTTTTAAAAGGTTCAAAGTAAACATTTCGACAATTTTAAGCTCGGCCGAGCTACATGGTAGGCGGAGTGGTGGATGTCAGGATATTTCGTTACGGTATTTGTTTTTTGATTTTAAGATTTTCGTTACGGTATTTGTCTTTTGTTTTTTTTCTTGATTCGGTAGCCGCGCTCAAAACCCGTGATAAAAGCTATATGCAATAGCTTCAAAATATCATTAGGAATGTCTGAGAAACATGATGTTTTGCATATTCACATGCTACATTACGATCCCGTAAGGCACGACAAGACGTAATATGTAGATTGATCGCTTCAAGACACATTTGTGATCTCTTCCTGATCGACAGTTATGAGAAAATATTATTTGGAAAGTCTGAGAAACATAAATTTGAGGCTATCCACGTACTCCTTACATCCTTCTAGGGCAACTCAAGACATAATATGTCAATTAGTCACAACAAGACACATTTGTGATAAATTCCTGATTGACAGTTATAAGAAAATATTATTAGGAGTCTCAGATACACGATTTTGTGCCCATTCAATGCTAATTTACATTATTCCAAGGCATATTAATAAATAATGTGTTAATTAATCGCTTCAAAACACATTTGTGTCTCTTCATGATGATGACAGTTATGGTAAAATATCATTGGAAATACCTGAGAAACATGAATTTGTGGCTACTCACGTGCTTCATTACATTTTCCCAGGGCACGTCAAGACCTAATATGTCAATTGATCGCCTCAATACACATTTGTGATCCCTTCCTGTTGGACAGTTATCAGACAATATCATTAGGAATGTCTGAGAAACATGATGTTATGCATATTCATATGCCACACTACGTTCTCCTAGGACACGACAAGACATAATATGTTATTTGATCGCATCGACACATCACTTCTGTGATATCTTTCTGATCGACAGTACTGGTAAAATATCATTGGGAATGTCTGAAAAACATGAATTTGTCGCTATTCACGTGGTTCATTACATTTTTCCAGGGCACCAAGGCCTAATTTATTAATTGATGGCCTCGAAACACATCTTTCTGATCAACATTTATCAGAAAATATTATTAGGAATGTCTGAGAAACATGATGTTATACATATTCACTTGCTACATTACGTTCTCCTAAGGTACGAGAAGACATAATATGTCAATTGATGGCCTCAAGATACATTTGTGATTTCCTTCGACAGTTATGAGAAAATACTAATTGGAAAGTCTGAGACACATGCACCGTTACATTCTCCGGAAGCATCTCAAGACATAATATGTCAATTAGTCACATCAAAACACATTTGTGATTCATTTCTGATAAAAAGTTATAAGAAAATATAATTAGGAATGTCTCAGATACATGCTAAATTACATTATTCCAAGACACATTAAAGACATAATATGTTAATTAACCGCTTCAAAACATATTTGTGATCGACAGTTATGGTAAAATATCATTGGAAATGTCTGAGAAACATGAACTTGTGCTTCATTACATTTTTCCAGGGCACGCCAAGACCTAATATGTTAATTGATCGCTTCAAGATACACTTGTGATCCTTTTCTGATCGACAGTTATCGAAAATACTATATTTCTCCAACGTATGAGACAAGAAACTAGACTAAATATTTTCTATGATCCATTCTCAGGATGAATGATAGTCTTCAAATCTCTTAATTGGAGATTAGAGAACAGAGAGAAACAAACCTTGATACGTTTAACATTCTCACAACAAAATGGAATCATGGTTTATTTTAAATAATTTAAGAAGAATGCGCTGATTTATGAAGTTATATTTTAACATTACACTAATAAAGTACATGATCCCGTGAGAAACGGCAACGTGACTGAAACAATAACACGTATTTTAATAAGTATATCTCTCTTAATCTATCAACAGATTGTCATATAAGACTGTTCTCTTTCTTTAGATATCCTGGTTCACCTACCATAGCTTACCGTAATTGTTAACCGCAATAAGCCACAACGAATCGTATCTGAATAAATTAGAGTTATTTTACGCTATAAGTCTGTATTGAAAACATGGAACTATTAATTTTTTCAAGAAATATTCATTTTACATGTATTTGTAATTGAGAATTACAGAAGTTTGCCTTTATTATGGGGAAGCATAGAGAGGAGATAATTTGTATTCCAGCAGCCGATTTGATGATGATAATTCAGTTTCAATAACATAAAAATACTCTTTATAAAGGCAGATATCAATTATGATAATACCAATCTACTTTCTAGTTGAATTAATATGTTTTAGAGAAGTTATTGAGTCGAATACGATTCTAAAATGCGATATGTCATACATAAATATTTGAAAAAGTGATTTGCATATGAATGATATAATCAGAGAATCGGGGCATTAAGAAATTACGAAATGAAGAAAAACTATAAAAAATCAAATGCGAGCAAAACGAAGATATACACAGCTGTTATATTGTGCTGAATGGAATTGTTTAACAAGATTCAATTGTCAATACAAATCTAAAAATCAAAATTATCAAATAATGCGATAAACTAAAAATCAGATGGATTTATTACTTAAATATAAGCAGAGAATGAAATGGACAAGGGATAAAATGACTATTGCATTTACTGTAAGATATTATACAGAGAGCTAGCTATCTATCTACGTGTTAAATTATATTATCCTTTACCATAACTTTCTTCATTATAATAGATTCAAATTTAACTGCAAAATTTGGATATTTCACTTTGTTTACAGATGTTTGATCTTACTAAAAAAGATTCAGAGATACTGAAGTATTTGCCCAATTTTAGCAAAAAATTTTGCTATTATTGAATATTTTATATTTGTAATTATAGTCTTAACAACGAATCTGGTTTGTTTGTTTTGAATAAGCTCCGAGTATAGTTTTGTGTTAATCGTTTCTTACGAAGTCATCGTACGATCCTAACATCAACGTTTAAAAATAGATTATTTCGAATAAAGAAATTATTTTAATCGTGTACGGACAACTCCAATATCTGATTCTTCTTCGAATATTTCTTGTCCATGTGGACATGTGTTTCAACTTTTTACGTTTTTACCTCAATTTACCTAACTCCACTTCAACGTCGTATTGATATGAATCGTTCAGTGAAATTCCATCGGCGAGTAAGTCTATACTGAAAACTATAACTGGCGTACAATATTGTGAGGGTGGGAAGACGTAAATTTAGACTCAGATTAACTTGCCACAGTTACTGAAATATTTAATGTAATTTCGCATTATTTCAAGTCGGCTCATTTAGATTTATTCGAACATGTAACGCATGTTTATTAATAAAATATCGTATTACCAGTTCGCTGGTACCATAATTAAGATTGATTCTATATTGAACTTGAGATGAATCCGATTTTTTTCGTGTTTATGAACCTATATTCAGTCGAAACAAATAGTGTAATTGGAAAGAAACAAAACGGTTGTTATGTTCTCAATTTGTGTTTCAGTCTGTGAATCATTTGTGGAATATTATAATAGTGTGTAGTTTTGTGCAGCCTTTCACATCTTGTCAGGATTTACTTGTTAGAAGAGAAAAATTACAATTTGTTTAACTGTAAGTTGTCAACTTAACTTTTTTGTTTTAACTCAGTGTTCTTCTTTATGAACTGCTCAGGTTGTGCATTTGAATTTAAGATCCAATTTATTTCTTAAGTCATATTTAAATTTGTTTCATAACATTTTGTTTATATCTACATAGCAGTTGGGTGGATCTATGGTCGAGTAATGTACCATTGGGCGATTGTACAATAAAGTAAAACAACATTTTTATGACCCTCACTATATGTAGTGCAGTATACAGTAGTGTAGTATACAGAATTATTGAAATCGGCCCAAAAAAATGTTTACGTGTTTTCGGGGATATATCCGTTTGGATCACTTTTTAATCGATCTATACCAATTTTAGACATGATTCTCATTTTAGAATGCAAGTTATGTCATCGGAGTGTGAAGATGTAGTCTTTTCTTGTGTTGACTCTGTGGTGTAATGGTGTCAATGATCGAACTGTCACAATAGATGAAGGTTGAAATAGTGTCAATACACACTATTGATTTGTTGGGTTCCAAAATTGGTGGGATATGTGCGACTTCAAAACTTTATTCCAACTACAGTTAGCTGTTTTTGTGGCTATAATTTATGAATAATGATTATTCATATCGTGGTATGGATACATATCGTAAATAGCTAAAACCCATTGCTTTGCTTTAGGTGGTGATCAAAAAGCACGATTCTTCAAAGCAAGTTGCTATTTTCTAACTTCATATCCACCTTATAATTATATCTCAGCTTCAAATCATCATTCTATCATTTGTATGCTTCAAATGAATGTAAGAAACAACATTTTATTTTGAAAATCAGGATCTACTTGTTTCATCATATTAGAACTATGAATGAATCTTTTACATCTTACAATGTGAATGTGAATATAAAAGCTTTAAGATAACGATACCCAATTTGCAAAGAAATTCATAGAGAAGCCAACTTATTGTACGGGCAAAGTGAAAAGTCCCTCAAAATAAAACAGATGGTGCCACAATCGGAAATCCCATGTGACATTGGTGATGTACCATTCCGTTCTGATTTGACACCCATCGAATGCAAGCAACCTTGAAGATTTATGTAAAAATGGAAAAAAGGGAATTTCGAGTCTTGACTGGAAATTATTTCTCGGGTGGAAATAACATTACGCAAACCAAAGCATGTCTTGTTAAATATTATAGGGAATCTTCACCATCGATTGGAACGATTCACAAGTGGTTTACTGATTTTCGTTGTTTTAGTGTGACAACAAAGAACGCCGAACTTTCTGGTAGTCCAATAGAGGTCATAACGCTAGAAAACGTCGATAAAATCCATGGTATGATATTGGATGATCGACAAGTTGAAGTGCACGAGATTTCTGAGGCTATGGGCATTTCAACCGAACGAGTACGGAACATTTTGAATTGATCATAATCGTCCCATGAGAGAGTATTGTTAGTGGTGATCCCGAGCAAGGATATGGAACACTCCATGTGAATACTTGTATCTGACATCATCATATTAGTCTAGATGAGAAAGCGGTATGGAGTGTACCATCCATCTGCAAAGATTTGTGCGAGGCAGGTGAACACTTCCAACGGTTCGTTGTTATGGAGAAACAAAGTTGGTGCCAAGACAGGTCCTTGTGGAACACCATATCCATTGTATCGAAGGATACTCCGTCAACTACCACATGAAGTGATCTGTCTGAGGGGAATCTCGATAATATGCAACAAAATTGAGGCGGCAAACCATATGACGGAAGATTCCAAGAATGCTTTGGTGCCAGGCTCGGTCAAGTGGTTTGGAGATATCCAATGCCACAGTTAGAGATTCTCCATATTTTTCAATAGACTTGTGCAATACACGTTATGTAGGCAAGCAGGTCTCCTGTTGATCTCTGTTGACGAATGCCAAATTGCCGGTCATTTACGATTCTGGAGCTCCCTAGGAATTGGATGAGGTCGATGTTGATTACTTTTTCCATCACTTTAGAGATCACAGATAATAGTGCAATGGGTCTTTAATTATTAGGAAGAGTCTTCTTTTCTTTTTTTGGAGTGTCGAGAACCAATATTAGAACATCTGCTTCACATAATCAATTATGCCTTCCAAAATAGTATTTTGACAAATGAACTCATGTTACTACCTATAGTGAAAATACGATCAGAAAGGGAACAAAAATTTGCTAAGCAATTATAAGTCTATCAACTTGTTATCATTGTTCTCTAAATTATTTGAAAAGTTAATTTCATCTGGAATTGTTACGATTTTGAAAAGTTCCAACATGGATTTATAAAGGGAAAATCTACTAAAACAGCAATCTTCACATTTATTGAACATCTAACTACATCTTTGGAGAATGGAGACATAGCGTGTGAGCTTTATTTTAGATCTCTCCAAAGCGTTTGTTTGTTTCAACTATGAAATTAGACAGAGCAGGAGTCAGAGGTACTGCCAAAAAGTTGATTGACATTCATTGAATAGAAAACAACAAGTAAATATAGATATAGAAAACCTGATTAGAGTAGTGAGTGCAGAAGTTGGAATAGTTATGGCTGCCACACCTTACCTACGACAAACTTTTGTCAGTTGTTTTGAGCTCTTCTCTTTTTCACCACACCACCGAGGCATATGTCAACCTGAGTTTAAGTATGGCTCAGAAGAAGTGCATTTGCGGTACTATTATTATAGTTGTGATCTCCAAAGGAATGCCTTCTCTAAGACTCCTATATATTTGTCTTGGTCACTGATGTTAATAACTTGACCTACTCGTCTTGTACTTCCTAGGAAAAACTGGAATTTCTGTTTTTTAGGGTTGAATCAATCAATCAATCAATCAAAGAGTGGGCAAGTCCGGAGCACATAGACCGCTTGATTGGATCCGTTGTGCGCCCCTTGATACAAGAATAAGTCCAGCTGGACTACGGTAATGCCGAAGGCTAAAATTTGACATGGACTGATATTTCATTTGGCTTCAAGCAGCATATGTGTGCTGCCGAGGTCTTATACCCTAAGAGAAACCAATGCTAGACATTCTGCTAGGATGTGAGAGGCAGTTCCATCCGCCTCTCCACATCTACTATAAGCAGGGTCTCCAACAATGCCCATTGTGTGAGGATGTTCATTCAAGAGACAGTGTCCTTTGTGGAGTCCTGTCACCAGTTTCATGCCTCTCCTGCTCATAGAGAGTAGGGTTTTGGAGTGTTTAGGCGAGAACTTCTTAATGTGGAGCTTATCTTGCCTCATTTTGGGGGCACTACGCCAGACCAAGAGCCACTGTCTATCCAGTAGCTCCTCCTTGGTGTGGAGCCCCGTTGCCGATGAATTTCAGATCGTCGAATCAGGGTCAGGGGCACTCAAGGAACCCCGTTTGGCCAGATCATCGGCCACTTCGTTTCCCTTCACGCCAGAGTGGACAGGTACCCACAGCAGCCAGAGTTTGTTCCTTTTGGCTAATTCCCCCAGATTTTCTCTGCACGCCAAGACAAGCCTAGAAGTCATTCTGTGGGCGTGAAGTATGCGCCCAGGGCCGATCTCCACCAGAACCTCCAGAGCCCCGATGGGGGCGGTCTTCATAGCCCCCGTTAAGGTTAATGTTCAGCCAGTTGCCACTGCACACTTTACTTAGTGCAGTCAGGTTGATTCTATCAAGGCCATCATAGGGTTTGAAGATATTCCTCTGGCGTTTACAAACACTTTTATGAAAATTTAATTAGTAAGCCTTCAGTGGAAATAATTCGTCAAACTGACTAGTCAAAATGAAAACAAACAGTCCAATTTTACGAACGGTTCGGGGAAGTCCTCAACTTGGTACGGGGAAATCATCCAAAGCGTAGCGAGGAAGAGAAAGGAGCTAGCTTGCATGGCATGGGATAACGTTAGAAGAATATATTGAAATAATATGAAGACTTCACACGTGTTCACATATTTAGTGTTGTTCATCTAAATATATTAAAGCTTTGTTTGACGAATGTTTTATTGAGAACTCTAATATAGAGGATATTCATTCACAAAGCCAAGTTCATATTTCATCGTTATAGTTATTACTTTTGAGACGAACGTTATATGTTACACACTTTGATCTCATTTGTTGTAATGAAGTCTTGTGCTTAAATATCCCAGTGACCAAAATTTGTCAAAGAGTGTTCAGAAGATCTTAATCATATACAAGTATGTGTAGGAAGTCATTGGAGATATTCAATGTTAGCTGAAACTGTAAACCTGGTTTCTTCGTCATTCTAATACTGCTGTTAGACACGATTTAGACATCGAAACGAATATCCTGAACTGTGTTGGTGGGAAGTTATTCTAGCGTTTAGAGAACACATGCTTGAGGATATTAAATTTTGCAGTTACTCCATCTTAATTAGAGTAAACTTATTTTAAGAACAGTAATGTTGTTATTAAACATTTGCATCGTACTAGTCCGGCGTATTATTCCAACACATTCACTAATAGGAGCCAGCCTATTAGGCTATGAAATATTCAGATGATCCTATTTTTAGTTGATCTTACACTTTGCCGTAACGTTGTTGAGATTATTTTAATTTTAGTTACGGCTAAATTTGCTTTTTCTCTGCTTACGTTTAATTATACTGTTGACGTGATTAACGCCAAGGCCCGTTTTATTGCATTCAATTGAGATGATTTTAATTTTAACGCAATACTATTCTACTGCGGGTCGATGTTTGTATTGGCTATTCGATCCTTGCTCATCACCATTTGATGCTTGATAAATTGTTAGCGACCAATCTTCAATTTTCCGTGTCGTATCGGATGCCAAAATTTTTATTTTGCTTACACACTCCATCAATCAAGTTCATCGTTACGAAAAATAAATCTTATGTTAACATTCGATATGCGTTTTACTTTTAAATACAAATTACTCCCAATTTCTGACCTGTACAATTGGATAATTGATAAATGGTGTGGAGTTGCATGAAATACCTATATCGGTGGAACTGTTTCTACTTCCAGACGATACTATAAATAAGAAATAATCACCTTTATCCACTAAAATTACTGTTGAAGTACTGATAATCTTTCGGTTACCAATTATTGTGAAACTTAGCAGAATCTTTATTTCGTTTACTAATTCAATGCTGTTGCTATCTTTTCTGTGGAAAATACATAGTTTCTAATATTAATTTTTTTTGTATTTGGAAACGTCATTAAAAACATAACCTGTATTTCTGATATGGATGTGAAATTTGAAGATTGTCTATACAATTTCTGACATACAACATTTGTATTATCATTTAATGTACAATATCCAATAGCTGTTATTTATATTTTCCTTTATTACCTTCTAATGTACAATGACAAAATAAAATTTCAATTTTCGTCGCCGGTTATTAGAATTTAAAGAGCAGAAAATGATATTTGTTACATTTCTTTTTAACAAGGGTATGACAATTATTTTCTAGTGCTCCGAAAGTGTTTACGCAGAAATTACTTAAAAATAAATAAATAACCAAAAGTGTTTTTTATTCTACACATTCATCCACGGGAAGCAGTGAAAATTCTTTATATTTATAATGAACTGGGTGGTATTGTTAATGGCATTTCACATAACTAGATGATAGTTTTACGTATATTATTATATTATATTAAATTTGACTAAAAATCTTAAGAAACAGAACTTCGAAATTTTTTTGAAATCACTAATCGCGGTAAGTAGGAAATAACAAAAAACTGACAAAATCATTCTAATTCCAGATTGAGTACCCCTTATTTTTTTGGAAAATCGTTAGAAGCATTCGGCCCTGCCTTAGACCTGCTAAACTTCGATGACATTATTCAGTATAACTGAAACGTACAGAAACAAAAGAAGCTTCCGTAATATTTTTCGAATATACTTCAGAAATTATGAATCATATTCGAGAGAGCTGAATCAGAACATTTTATAAATACATACCCGAGGAATGGGAGAATGATAAATATATTTATGAATGAGAAGTGATCGAGTTATTACATACGTGATCAAAGAGATGCTCACTTGTAGGAAATCAATTTTAATTCCCGGTTGTTCCAAAACTAGCTACTACAGAAAATGGGAAATTAGAATCAATAAGCTCTTCCGCAAGTATAATGACCTAATCAGAGAGTTTCTTTACTAATGCATTTTTTGAAGTATAATCGATGGAAGTTATCACAGTTGGATAGCGTTTTGTAATTTTTTTTTAACTCTATATCGAGACCTTTCATCTTCAAAGACTTCCTAATGTAAAACCGTTGTAAACTAAACATATTTCTGTCACACATTTTTAATAATGTTTCATCATTTTCTGAAATAACTTACTATCAATGTGTTTTGGCTGAATTCTTATAATTTGGCAAGTTATTCAAAAATGATAATTAATAATATACGAATGCTATTACTTGTTGAAGAATGTATCAAGATCCTGACTTAAATAAAATACTTTTTTTTGGGATCTACATATTCAGTTATTAATACTTATATGATATCATTTTGTCGATTTTTTTAAACACGCGCGAGAAAAGTTTGAAGATGTTAAATTCAAATGTTCTGAGATATCCATGATGGGAACAAATTTTATTAGAATTCTGATGTTAGCTATTATGCAAGAGTAATGCTCATCTCTATTTACAAGTAGCAAGTTCCAGTTACCTATTTCGCCCTCTCCGGACTACTGCTTCCACTGATGAGTCCAAGAGGGCGAAACAGTTGTCGGAAACTTTTGCTTGTGTTTTTACTAGTCTACCTAGAGAAACTTTACTTTTGCATACATTATATCTGTTTTAACAATTATTGTATTTAGTATAGAACATCAAAATACTATCCGAATAATTGACGCTTCGATTAAATTTAAACCAATGGTTGAAATTTGTACATCATTTCGATGAGTAATTTTTTGTTTCCGATTTGACTGAGATTCTGTTCGTTGGTATATACCATTATTAATCAAGTCATCAATTCAGTGAGGAAGTGGATAATTTCACATTTCGCGAGATTAATACTTTTTTGCTTCACATCTTACAGCCACGTTTTTTAAACTGCAAGTGCACAAGAAATTGAGTTATTATGTATATCATAGTTAGCTTGTTCACGCAATGTGACATGAGCTTAAAATTACTGGTACAAGCATTTTGAATTATTTACAAAATACTTCCAATTAAAAATAGAGATAGTTACAACAACAATACCTAGTTAATTCAGAATATATGAATTGGCCACTTGAATTTAATGGGACTTATGATTACTGTGGGAGGTAGAGAAGATATGAAATTAAATATATCTTAAATCGATACCTAATGGTATTTAATTTAACATGTTTCACGAAATACGTATCTAGGATATGTTTATTCTGTGATAATATCATATAGTTGGTTTCCTATCAAGGTATCGAGTCCTCATTTATTGGTTTCAGACCTATACCTATAGATTTTTTCGTAGACTGGGGCAAAACAAAATAACGCTAGTCATATAAGTAGGTATGTGAATAAAAATAACTTTTTCATTTGTTATTTCTTCTCAAAAAATATTAGAACAATTACAAATTTCAATTAATAATTGAAATTATTGCAGTTAAAACCTACATTGAATAACTGTGAAAAAATTCCCAAATGAACTTTTATCATAATAGCAAAAGAAAACACATGTTCCGCCACATGATGAGTCCTTCAGTTGACCAAATGATACTTAAACTTGCTGTAATTATGTAATTATATTTACACAAGCAGATAATAACCAAGTGAGCTGACTTGATAATCAAGAAATCAGATCATTTACTAACCTAATGATTTAGCGAATGCAGGTTCTTACAGGGACTGGAATCTAATAATCAGTTTGAGACAGGTTATCTTGAATAGTAGACTTCCGCCGATACCTAATCTTGAAAATTCTTGGTTTCCGGATGAATTCCGCGTCACTATACCATTACAGTTGGCATCTTCAGGGCGGGCTTGAGGCTTGGACTGAAACTGATTCCCTTGGTTTCTGTGGCGGTATTTATTGTGGAAATGAAAACTTTCACGCCTTTACTCCGTTCTGGCTCCTGACTGTGCCGTTGTGTGATAATAAGCGAAACATAATTTTTGAGGATTTGCTTCCAAATGTTGGGGAGTTAATTTTCTGAGTCACGGCTTAGATTATTTGGATGTTTCAGGATTTTTATAGCTTCGAGGATTTTTCAAGGAAATTTGGAGCTCGGACTGGCATTTTAGTATTTTCGAAGAAGATGTGATTATAAGTGTCAAACTTGTATTCGCAAGTGTCACGAAGTCTGTTCTGCGCTCATGCTTTCACACAAAATACTACTGTACGACCTGTTTCACCAATGTAGACCTTACCCCAAAACAGGGAATACTATATACACCTTACGAATGAAGAGGGGATCTTTGATAGGTTTGTAAAACTGGGATAGCTTTGGAAGTGTGGAACAAAGGAGAGAAAATTTTATACTTCTTAATGATTCGATCAATCATATTTTCAATAAATGCAAGATGGGCAGTGGATGAAGAGAGTAAGGGAGGGGTGGTGGTTGTGGTTCAGATTGATTTGAAATTTCAGGCGAAGTGTATTTCTTTCAAAGAGTTCTATATATAGACTAGACTACTAAGCCTTTTACTGGAAAGTTGATGGACATTCTGTCCTTCTCGCACAAATAAATATATAACCTATACTGGTAATAGATATGTATTATTCGGTGTAGAATGGGACACCGTGCGAGTGAGGGCGCACTAGTTAAGCGAGAAGAACAGAATGTCCATCAACTTGGCAGCGCTTACCTATGCTTAAAACACTACTTGTCTACTCTATATATAGAACTAGTTGATTTCTTTATAGCTTTTTGAATGTGAACAGTACTTCAGGACAGGTTGATTCTGTGGCTTGTAGATTATGAGGAGCTGCTGGGATCCCGAGCATGGTTATGGAAGACTTCATAGGAATAGTTCTAGATGACATCATCATATTAGGAATTTTGGGATCCGCCTTCCTGGAGAAGACAAAACCTCAAGTTTTGATTGCATTAAACTCTACTAGATTACCTGATTCTCATTCCAAAATTTTTGCCAGATCTCCTCCAATTCCTTCAACTTGTCCCTGTCTTGCTCTTCCGGTTTCATTGGATGGTATAGGAGCTCTAGGTGAGGAAACTGTATGAAGTGTATCATCATCTGCAAAGCTGTGGACGTTAAAGCTGGTCACTTCTAGCAGATCATTGATATGGAGCGGAAACAAAGTCGGTGCAAAGACAGGTCCCTGTGGAACAACAGCGTTGAAAGCCATTAAATCGGAGGATACTTCGTCAACAACCATATGTAGTGATCTATCTGAGAGAAAACTCAATAGTAAGCGACAAAGTTGAGGCGACAAACCATAGCATGGAAGTTTCCCAAGAAACTTTGGCCTCGGTGCCAAACTTGGTCAAATGCTTTGAAGATATCCATACAGCTAGAGATTCCCCATGTTTTACAATAGATTTCTGCCCTACATGGGTTACGTAGGCAAGCAGGTCTCCTGTTGATCTTTGCTGACGAAAGTCAAATTGCCGTCATTCACGATTTTGTAGTTCTCTAGGTATTTGATGAGTTCGATGTTGATTGCTCTCTCCATCACTTCAGTGAACACAGATGATAGTGCTATTTATAAGGAAGGGTATTCTTTCCTTTTTTTAAGCTATTGCATATAGCTTTTATCGCGGGCTTTGAGCGCGGCGACCGAATCAAGAAATTCCGTAACGAAAAATATTGTAAGACCTGAACACCTAACATGGGTCAAATTAATTAATTAATTTGAAGTTTCTAAAAGTGAGAAATTTCGCTATTTTATACGAATGATATAACACTCTAGCGCTTTAGACTCCGGGATTTTCACGTGGCCTATCGAAATTAGAAGGTTCGAATTATCTAAAAACATAATTGCATGACCTCCAGACGTCCTCTGTAATTAGCTACGAACGAAATCATTTTGACATATGCCTCTAGGAGCTCGCTACGCGTCAGTTAGAGTTTATACGTTAGACGCGCGTAGCAGAGACCTGAGAGTCCCTGTTTCTATTAAGCTATTGCATATATTGCATATAGCTTTTATCGCGGGCTCTGAGCGCGGCGACCGAATCAAGAAATTCCGTAACGAAAAATAAAAGGATCTCGTTTATGTTGCGCTCTCCCGGGTGACTAATATTGAAAAATTGTATATCACGACAAAAAACGATAATTCTACATTCAAGTTTTATGATAATCGAAGGCAAGCTGCATCGACTGCATCTTTGTTGCAAAAATTCAAAAGACTGCCTTTAAATAGTGTTCAGACGACAGCTCAAAGTGTCTTAGATTTCATTAGTAATAGAAATGGCATTTCAATAATGACTTTCAATTGCCAAAGTCTAAATAGTCACAAATACGATTTACAAGATTCAGTTACGAGACAAACAAATGTGTTACTTCTTGCATGGCGCATGATAATCCGATTGAAATACCTAATTTCAATTATATTGTTCCATTCAAACGAGATACTGTTCCAAAAAATGGGGTAGCTATTTACCAAAATAATAATAATGTTACTAATATTATGACTCCGAATATTGAAATCCATATTGCACACGTTAGCGATATTAATGTTAGGCGCTCATTTGTTGGAGATAATTGTGCGTGCTCATGCAAACTTAGAAATGGCCTACACATAGTCATGGTAGCAATTTACATTTCTCCGAATCCAGAATTGGACGAGGTAGAGCATTTTATTCATCGCACTTTACTGGAGTACACTGAAGAAGGGTCGAAAATACTTGGTACAAATGGTAATAAATTTCCACTTATCTTGGCTGGTGATTTCAACATCAGCTTCGCTGATAAAAAATCAGAGCGGTTGACAACTTTTCTTTCGGAAAAATTGAATTTGAAAATGAATAATGATCCACAAGAATCCACAACAAAATATGGGACCACCATTGACGCGGTATTTTCCAGATATTTAGAGGATATCAAGTCTCAAACTTATGTCTCTTATTTCAGTTATTCAGTTACCATAAACATATAGTTTCAATGATAACAAATTCCTGAATAACCTACATGTATTGTAAGACAATAATAAAAATATTTTAAACGATATTAACTTCTCATTTATTCAATAAAAGAAAAAAATTCGTTTTCTTATCGGTCACCACGCTCAAAAGTAACTTGAATCAATATCAAAGAAAAAACTTGAATTAAAATATCAAAGAAAAAAAATACTGCATAAATTTAAAAAAATAAATAATTATAATTGCATAAGTTGAGAAAAAATGCTATGCAATAGCTTTACCGCGGCAGTTCCCGAGTGCCACACGTATCTTTTGGAATTTGTTGCACTCTAGCTGTCTTCCAGCTGGAAGAAAACACACCAAGTTTGTATAAAAGGGTAAGCAACCTGCAGAAAACTGGTGTTGATTCAGGCGCACATTCCTTGGGAGCGACAGGTGGAATTCCGCATGGCCCCATAGACCTTTTGTTATTGTGATTTTTGGTATTCATCAGATCGAGCCTATTTGTGTTTTTTATGAATTTGATGTGACATTCAAAATAGGTTATTAAACAGAATCCCATTTTCAGCTAGATGATGGCTCTATGTACAGAAAAATATTCGATGAGGAAAAGTTTCTAAAAGGATTGGTTTACATTGTATTTTCAAATGTTCTTACTCAATATTCCAGGATTGAATACCCTGTAGGTGACAGGTGCCAATAAGTATTCTACCGAACAACGGTTTTTCATTAGAGGGTTCCACACGCCATTCATTAAATTTCAAAATTTCGCCATGTATAAAGAAATTTGGCACAACTGTGTTTTCAACCCCCTCTCAAAATGAGAAAAATCTCCACATCGAAAAATTTTGTATGAAAGACGCACATCATCCTGAAAGAACCTGTATAGTCTCTGTGATGCAATATTCGTCGGGGAATTAGATAGAGAAGAAGTTGTTCAAAAATTATTTGCAGTTGCAATTTCACGTATTTATATTATTTTCCATTGCTTGATCTTAGTAACAAATAAGTCCGTTGCACAGGATCTTCTGTAACAATGAAACCATTCGTGTTGTCACTAGAGGAAACCAGTGTTCGTATTTTATTTCATCATTTAGGTATTATACATTTTCTGCAGAAGAATTAACGTGGGCATTTACATGGATGTCTCGTTACACATTATAATGAGCCTAATTATCTTGTTTTAGTCACAATTATTATTACATTAATTTTACAGCGCAGTGAATTAACTATATTCTCATGTCACGCTAAAGTATTATGTTAAGGCAATTAAGATGATCTCGGATAGTTCCAAATGGACAGACTTAACTAGCTTCTTACTTAAACGGATTAACTCACTACACAACTTAATATTATGTGCTAATTTTACTACAAATTGCCTGGTACAATAATTAATATACAAGGTCGCAGTCGACTGTTTTATAGTGCGTTTTACATAAATTATAAAAGTTATTTACGTCAGCAGCTCTGCGCGAAATTAAATTTATCTCGAAATTTTATGATCTTACGGATTAGCCAGACACATTTCCGTTGACACGATTCCTTGATATGCAGTACCACAATTTTGCCAGTTTTTTTGCTGCATATAACCATCTAATTGCGACTCGAAGAAGAATGCTCAATTTTTTTTCCGAGAGCATAGTCATAAAATATTTTGTGTTGTAGTCGTTACATAACTAAAAGAATTTTTGGTTCAATTCGTTGGCTCTCTGAACAAAGAGTCTGAGATAAAAATTGAAGCTGAAACCAAAACTTCATTTTGAATTGAACTGGGAATTCAGAGTGTATCCTGAATCACGGCTCAGATTATTTAGGATATTACCGTCCCATTATTTGAATCCCATAAGTCCACTTTGCAAATGATCACACAACGGCGGGGTTGAGTTACAGATCAGCAATCACCGGAACAAAGACAGTGAACTATGTAGTATTAGATCCACGATGGCATATGATTCGGTGGTATGGTGGCTAATGACTCAGCAAGCTGGGGCGATCCGAAGGCTGAGGGGCATCCACCAGGCAAGCTTGCCTGGTTCTCACGGGAGCTATGAAGACAACCCCAACAGCCGCCTTGGGAGTCTTGCTGAACCTACCATCACTTCTCGTAAACATAAAAGGCGAAGCCAGGTTAGTCATCAGCAGACTGACCAGAGGGCAAGCGCAAATGAGAAGATTGCACGGTGAGATGTACAACGAGTTAAACAAAGAGTTGGAAACTGACCTCATAATGGGAACGCCATGGGATGAAATGCTTCTCAAGTAGCTTCGAGAAAATCGTTAAAACAGTCACAACGGCAGAAGGGCATGAAAGGGAGGACTTGCAATCAAAGCAGAATTGGCCTTCTATATAGACGGCTCACAAATGGTGGGAGGTGTAGGAGCAGGAATATATAGTCAAGTCAAAGACCAGAGTCTCACTGGGATCAGGTATTCCGGGCATCACTGTGATGAAGAGTTACTGAGGCAAGAGTGTTTGAAGAACGCCATATATTGTGACAGTCAAGCGGCTATAAGAGCAATAAGGTTCATGTAAGGTAATTCCAAACTTGTTTGTGTTCCAGGCCACACATATTACAAGGCAATAAAACTGATTCATATAACAGTACTTGAATGAAAATGATATCTCGAGAATGGTGGAACATGGCGGCGGGAATGCAACAAGCCAAGAGTTCATCAAAGAGCCATCGCCGAAATTCACGGAGTACCTCTACTAAGCCAAAATAGGCGATCAACCAGCATCATGGTTGGGCTTCTGACAGGGCGTTGAAGATCCGGAGAAATGGATGAACAACATCGGATTGGCAGACACAACCATATGTAGGTTCTGCCAAGGTGTAAAAAGGGTGAGGTTTTTGATAATAGGGAAGGAAAAACCACAACTTAGGAGAGCTACGGTTTTTGAGAATATGGAAGACCTAAGGTCTGGCCTATGGAGTCTAGTAAGAAGGAACTACCGTACCATGAGGCTACACACATAGTAGATCTGCAAAGGTTGTAGTGGAGAGACTCCTAGCTCATGATCACATATGAATCAAATCTATTCTAATCTAAGTAGCGTAAGATTTTCATTCAAGAAATATCGTTATAAAAACCATAAAAAGCAGTTTCATGCTAAGCCTCAACTTTTTCTTAAGATATCATCTGTAATGGTTATTGAAACTTCGGCATCGAGTCGTGCTACTGTGATGCGGGATCCATCAAGAAGCTTAGAATTTTCAAGATTATTATGGTTAATTCTTTGTTTTCGTTCCAACAATTATCGGAAAAACGTCAACCCCAATTTCGGTTCGCCTTAAACATGAGACTGCGTCATCCCACACATTGTTCTCTAATGCAGGCTCGTACTTAATTTTTCCCAAAAATTGTAATGAATGCTGAAAATGATCTGGAACGTAATCAGACCATTACATGTGATACGTCAATGTGTCACTTGCCATCGTGGATCTATGGTGTCAGGTCGAGGGTCAATCCTGGAAACACTGAAGTGGTTCTTCTCACGAGGAAACGGAAACTAGGACCCCTACCAGAGATTCGTCTGTTAGGGGGAACCTTGCAGCTGAAAGGCTCAGTGAAGTATCTTGGGATTATCTTCGATGCTGAACCGAGCTGTGAAATTCACCTGGAAACCCGGGTGAAGAAGGCTTGTCCTTATGGGCATGCAGGAGAGCACTGCACTGCACTGGATCTACATGGCCTTGATCCGTCCAATTAAAAGGACAAGGCTCAGCGACTTGGCTGTGTGGGGATAACATGGGTTATGAGAGGACTGCCGCTACTAGAGCTCTGGAGGTTCAGGTGGGGATCGTCCCTCTACAGTTCTACATTGAAACAGTGGCTGCGGGTATGGAGTATCGGCTTGCTGGTCTGGTCGGGGTTTCCGTACCTCGCGGTCATGACTGCTGTAGCAGCCCAATCCTCCGACTGAAGCAGGACGCGATAGAGCCTGCTGTCAGATTCCAAACACCAGACGTCTTCATTACTCAGAGGACACACTGGGAGAACAAGTACTCCGGATCACTTTCGCTAGGGGAACTCATGTGGTTCACGGACTGATCCCAGACTGGCGAGTCTAGCGAAACCGAACTCTACTCGTGTACACCTAGAATGGAGCCTTCAGTTCTCAGGTATGGAGCAGGCTAACTTCCACATTGCGGAGTTCTTGCCCAAACGCTGGAAAATCCTCCTTCCTATGATCAGAAGAGGCTTAAAACTGGGGACAAGCATCCCCGCAGGATACTATCATTTGAAGAAACATCTACACTTAATGTGCATTGAGGATGACCCAGTTTGTAGTAGTTGCGGAGAGGCCTCTCATATCATAGCACTGATTTTTCTCAGACTACAACATCTTGGCACCTCAAACATGCTGCCTGAAGCCATAAGAGAAACTATACCATGCACAATTCTAGCTTTCCGCGCTGCCTTAGGTCTGCTGGACGGAGTCTTGCATCAAGGGCGCACAATGGATCCAATCAAGCGGTCTAAGTGCTCAGGACTTGTCTGCTCAGCTTTGATCGATTGATTGATTGAGTGCAGAATGAAGAACACCTGAAAAATGTGTTTAAAATAAACAGAGCCCAAACCATTATCTCTCATACCTGAATTTGTACCAAATTCAAATTGATTTCTTATATTTAAGTGACATAATTTCAGATTCAGCTTTAGTTGATAACTCCCAGTTTTGAGGATGCCACAGTGGGACAAAATTAGTATAATTGGTATAGTTTCAAAATAAGTAAAATTAATATATTCTATTGTCACAATGTAAGTGGGTGGGTACTGAAAAAAAGTTTAGTTCTTGCTACTATTCGTAATAACTAAATGATTCATCCTGTATGTGCAATTATAACTTTCACGATGACCGTTAAAGTTAGCAACCGTCGCGCCGAAATATCAAACGAAGGGACAGTTCGTGATTTCATTTCCATGACCTCTAACATATCCCTACTCGAAATAAAACAATAGAAGACTTATCTAAACCTGTTTAACATGTGTATCCTGATAATCTCTAAAAGAGAAAGGGTGGCGGTAAAGGGTAGCTCATGTGTTGGTATTTAACATATGTAGAATCGTATCCTTAGACTGCAACTACACTTACATTAATTATCATATGGCCGAGGGTCAGCTGCGATTTACAGGAAACCGCCGTTCTAGTGATTGATACATCACGGGCTTTAGGGCCTTGTTATAATGCCAAAAAGGATCAAGTGTGTTACTGAAAACAATAGGTGGCCAGTTTTTGTGTCAGTGTTTTGTTTGAAGTGACATGGGAACGGTTTATCTGAAGTGTACGTAACGATTATTTTGCTTGTTGGTATATTTGAATGTTCAGTGAAATGGCTTTACATACATTCTTGTTATTTATACAACTTCCAGTGTAACAAAGTTACTCGATAGGAGAGAGTTTTATTCAATATCATATTATCATTTATAAAAATGAAAATAATAATAATACATTATTTACTATTCATTTATTCATTTTTCATAGATTCTGTAAAATCAATTAGAAGTAAATGTGAAACACAATACTAAGCGAAGAACTAAAAGGTTGGAACTGAACTGAACCTCCAAACCTCTGCTTTATCCAAAAGCTATTGAGAAGGATCTATTAATTGATTACAATGAGATCTCAGAAACAAACTAATGTTCATGATAATATTAGATTATTATATATTAGGAGAATGCCATAATTTTTCAAGTGAAATTTAGGTAATTTTATTTCTAAACGTAACATATTGTATAATTTTATTCTATTAGATTTTAATTTTTTTGACTTAAAATCTTACCAAAGATGATAATATCATTCAACTACGAACAAACAGATGTTTTCTTCGAGCCTTGAGGCCTAGCAATTTATTTTTTACCAGTGAGGAAAATCCGGCACCAGCAGCAGCAGCAATCAGACGGAGGCACGGTGCAAAGTTCCTGAAATTTTTGACATTTGTGATCTTTAACTAGAACGCTTTGAAATTTTCAGTCTGATATGTCATTCAGTTCTGTTTTGACACCCATCGAAAGCAAGCAACCTTGTAGTTTTTTGTAAACATGGAAAAAAGTGAATTTTGCGTCTTGATTAAACATTATTTCTTGGGTAGAAAAAACAATACGCATACCAAAGTATCGCCTGTTAAATTTGTGAAGACTCTTCACTATCATTTTATATATTGAATCCATGCTTTTTATATACCCGAGGACGAAGTGTAATAATCTACTTTGAAGCCTGGTAATACGAATCTACAACAAAAAATGGCTTGTAAGAATTAAACATTACAATATTAATAATATATATTATAATTATTAATAATAAATATTATATTATTAATAATATATATTATATTGTAATAACCTTTTTTCATTGCTTGAACAGTTCCAGTTCAAGTCTCAAGCCTGCCCTGAAGATGCCACCTGTAAAGGTTGACGAAACGTCGGCATAAAGTCATGATATTATGACGCGGAATCCATCTGGAGGTCGAAAATTTTTAATATTCGCTATCCCCGGAAGTCTACTATTCTATAATACAATCTAATTTCAACATCAGCCGATAATTTTAATATGAGCCCACTCAATTACACTTTGATGGATGTGCGTTTTCGATTGGAGTAACATTTTTGTGTTACATTTTACATTAATCGCTCCATGTGGTAAATAACGAGTCAGGTTTAATTAAGTATTTTCTCGAGAATAAATCTCTCAGTTTTAATAGTTAGAAGTATTTATGGCCTCAGAGTGTACATGCGGAACTTGACCACATAAGTTATAGAGGCACGCGGACATAATGAATTAATTCTCATTGTCGCGACCGAGATCCCTTCTTGGTCACGATATAAAGAAAGGGAGCGGGGGCGGTAATCAGGGACTTCATTAGTCACCAGGGAAGAGCGATTGATTTACTTTGTAAGAGGTTTCACTAATTAAACACTGTAGACCTCATCCTGAATTTTCGCAATCAACCTCACAGGGAACAACTTGATGGAAACTCATCAATAAATGAACTGTGATCATCGATCACGTGACTTCCTTCATTTTTGTTAGCAAACTAGCTTTCGGACAATCCTGCGAATCTGATTATAGGAACAGAAAATTTGAAAAAAGCTTCCATTTCAAAGTGTAGTGAAAAGAAATACAAAATCATAATCACAAAACTCGTCCACCATCTTAGCCGTCATCCTGAATTTTTTTATTTTGACTAAAAAAGCATGGTGCTCGACTCCAAAATAACTCTCATACCAATTTTCAATAGAATCGGACCATATGATCACAAAACTCGATCGTCATCTTAGCTGCCATCTTGAATTTCCCATTTTGACTATAAAATCTTCATCTTCGACCCCAAAAATCTTCTTATACCAATTTTGAATAGAATCTGACCATAATCACAAAACTCGTCCGCCATCTTAGTCGCCATCTTGAATGTCTTCTATTTTGACTAAAAAATCATCGTATCTGACCTCAAATCCCTCTTATACCAATTTTGGATAGAATCGGATCATAATCAACAAAACTCGTTCGCCATCTTAGACACCATCTTGCATTTTTTTATTTTGACTGAAAAATCATGATTTCTGACCTCAAAAACCCTCTTATACCAATTTTGAATAGAGTCGGACCATAATCACAAAATTCGTCAGCCATCTCGAATTTTTGGATTTTGACTTCAGAATAATTATCTCCGACCCCAACACCCTACTATACTAATTTTGAATAAAATTGAACCATAACCACAAAACTCGTTCGCCATCTCAGTGGCGATTATGAATTCCAGAATTTTGACTAAAAAATCATGATCCCCGACATCAAAATCCTCTTATACTAATTTTGAATAAAATCGGAAATTAATCACAAAACTCGTCCACCATCTTAGTCGCCATCTTGAATTTCTTTTATTTTGACTAAAAAAACATGATCTCTGACCCCAAAAACCCTCTTATACCAATTTTGAATAGAATCGGATCGTAATCGACAAAGCACGTCCGCCATCTTAGCCGTCATCTTGAACCTTTGAATTCTGACTAAAAAATCATGAAAATCATGATTTCCGACCCCAAAAACCGTCTTATACCATCATAATCAACATAAACTCGTCATGATCTGCGACCCCGATTCGGACCGTTATCACAGAACAGTTCGTTATTTTGAAGCCGCCATACTGTTTTTCTCTTATTAATATTTCATTATGCATCGTCCCCCAAATGATGAAAACCTGCCAAATTTCAAAATATTCGGACTCCGAGAAGTGGGTCACAAGTCACTTGCAAGATTTCACTCGAACGTTAGATCGATACACACTTATGACTGAATTCATCTTTACTTGTTGGAAATCATGATTTCCATTACAACCAAACTTTTATGAAATTATTGCAACCCTCTTGACCATATCATCTACGATATCATACCACCCTCGTTGAAGCGAGTGTGAATTGTCTTGCATTTATTTTAGAAATTCCTTCACTCTTCTCAAGCTACATTTGTTATAGAAAACATCTGGCAACCCCTAGATGTTCTACACCTTTAGATATTTTGATTTTACTTGAAATTTCAATTTTCTAAGAATGATTTTGTTTTCAAATATTGGAAATAACCTGTACATAACCCTAATTACATGATACAATCAGTTTTAAGAAATCCCGTTTTGATTATTGACAATGGTCGTGAAACCGAAACGTATATAAAGATGAAAGTAATGAGCATATGTGTTAGGGTGACCTATTTCCCTAGAATTTATATATAATTTCATTTTAATAGTAAAAAGATTGTTTTGTATTATTTAATTTAGTGTATATTTGTAATCAAATGGAGAATATTAAACATCTATCTGATTGATTACGAAATGAAGTAACGTCCAATATCTTATTGTTATTTATATAGTAAAATTTACGTCCTCCAAATTTGTATTGCCATAAAACGAAACAAACATGTCGTTAATAGCAGTGCTTCTGTAATTCAGGCGCAGTATGCGTTTCTTAGGATAAGCAATTAGCTATAATTAAACATTATCTAAAGAAATGGAATAGTAATTCTTGCTTATGTTCAAGACATATTTACTCATAAACCCACACGTTCCCAACTTCGGAATGAAATTAATTCTCAACACCGTACCTTTATTGACTTAGGTTTTTGAGGCACTCTAGATGACACCAGTTTAATTAATACTCGAACAACAAATAAATTGAAACGTGTTAATTTCGAGAGCACAGCTCTTAATTAAATTAGACTTATTAGATAATGTTTGTTTCGTAGCTCATACTCGGTATGAGTGGATATTTGTGGACAAACACGTTCATCGCTGTTAATTATTTGTATTTTCCTTCAATGTTGACTGTTTAGCTGGCTTATCCTCGTTCCAATTAAGTTCCATCGTGCTTCTTTTGTTTCGATACTTGTCTATGATTGGTCTCTAATTGAGAACGTGTCGCAGTGATCTTATGGAAGTAAAATGCAATGAACATAGAAAAAAAATAAGGATTTAACCAATTAATTGCTTCCAGTGAAGTAAATAAGAACAAATATGGATAAAATCAATCGAAGGAAACCTTCTGAATCTTACAATTGGGAAAATTCAAAATTGGGCAATAGATTCTAATTATTAATAAGGTACGCCGAAATGAACTTGGTGAGTTGTTTTCTGAACGTGCAATCCTTATTCATTTATGCAATGCGGCCCTATTTCTCCAACTACACGTCTGAGGTTCTCTTTCAGCTATGGAATCAGTTTTTATAGCGTTATCAATTTCCTACAAATAGGTAATGCAAAAACTCATATGGGATCAGATTGCAAAACTTCGAACACCACTTTCACACCCGATTTCGCACAGTCAATGAATTTTTTTTCAGCAGTAGTACTATTGCCAAATTTCGTTAGTTTGTAAGGAATCTCACGATAGTGTTCATCAGGATTTTTTGCCTGTTATTACCTTACATATAAAATATGTAATTGTGGTGTTACTTTTGAAGCTCACACAAAAGGCTCTAAATATGATAAACAAGTGATACCAAGAGGAGGAACTTACCGTAAATCTCATTAGAAAGAAAGTACTAAGAGGACCAAAGTTACCAGTTCTGAATAGAGTAGAAATTTCAATTGCACAAGAGGCAATTGTGCCCTCACATACTGCTTTTCATCAATTCGGTGTGTTCCATGAAATGCAGTAACCTGATGTAGGGGATTCTCCTGTATTCCTTGGATATAGTCTTATCGTCTCTAAGGTGTGTCTGGCAACCAACTGCGTATGGCATGCCTGACACAGCACATGCATGGGTGTCTCTTCTTCGCTCCGCAACCTCTGCATATGGGCTGATCTACCAGATCCATCGTGCAGAGAAGTTTGTTGCATGATGCGGTTACCCTCTTATGGCCCCTGGGATACATCGGAGTTGAGTGGAATGAAAAAGCAGACGGATTCGCACAAAATGGACTAAAACAGCATTTCTGTTGGATGATATCCGATAGCTCGACATAACTGCAAGGATTGAGACAGGAAAAGAAACCCTCGAAGAACTTCAATCAGAAAATCAGAAGTCTAATGACTGCAAACAAACTGAAAATACTGAAGGAAATTTCAACAGGGCAATGCTGGCTTCTGAAGACACTTTAAGTATCTCGGATTGATAGTGGAAGAAGGGTGTATATTCTGTGAGGAAAAGGACGAATCTTCTTCACGATTTCCCGCAGAATGCACTAGGCTGCAAAACCCGAAGACACGACACCTTGGAACGCAGCTAATAGAGGAGGGAAACTTATCTAACCTGAAGCCATTCGTTATCTCGATTTTACTAAGTCATAGGATTATAGGAAGTGCTTTAGTCGTTGGAAGACTTCGCACGGATCTGCAATAGAAGGGGACATAATACATAATTATAGGGTCCAGGGTGCATCCTTAATATTATATAAAACAACACAATACCACTATTTCTTAGATTACAATTAGCGGACATCTCATAATCTCATCTCCAATTTTTCAATGGGAAACAAAAAATCTTGTATCTCTTATTTCTCGAAGGAGAACTCTGAATCCTTCCAGCTTTTTCTTCAGCACAAGTGACAACGTAGGAAACTATTCCTTGACGTATTCTCAGATGTTGCATGTTTTTTCTCGGTTGCTTCATATTTCACGGTTACATAGAAGAAATAATATTATAAATTATTATTGAATACAACTATATGTATTAATTTTTTTTTATAAATTTTGTAATCTATAATAACAGGGAGTAGGACAGGAAGGCTGAGTACATGAGTAATTACGATCATTTCTTGTTCATTAAAGTAATATTTACTGAATCAATTGTTTAAAAGACTGAGTTTTCGTGAGTCCCAAGGCTCCCAGACTTATGCGTAATGGTTATGTTGATATTCATAAGTAGTTATTTGAACAGTAATTAACATACACGCTTCTATGATTTCTATATGCATATCATTAGATACAAACAAGTAAAAATGAAATAAACGTAACGAAGTAACATAAACAAGTGATTATAGGTAATCATTATACTCTGACATGTAAGTATTTAATTGTGGACAAAGAACAAAAGCAATGTAATTATCAAATTTATAATACGGCACTAAGTATAACAGGCTTTGTACTTTTGACATGGCGTGATGACATATCCAACTGCTTATACTTCACACTTGGATTCACTCGCCCAGTAACGCATCTTCGAAGTAAACTATGAGTCAAATAAACTGCTTGTGTTTCACGAATAGCTCTGTATATGAGAGTCTTGTGAGATAACAAAATAGACAAATTAAACGCTATCAACTGTTTATGAAGGTTGGGCCTGGACCTGATAGATCCGCGCAAGTCGATTGGTCACAATTTTATTGTCATACATTGATTTTAGAAAATTATTCATGCTTGCCATAAACGCTTCGAGTGAAATGATTGAAATCGAATGCGTCGTCTAGTTATCGCTGGATAAGGTATCGATGGATCATGCCCATCCTACCTCAGTCTCTTTTTCCATTGTCACTGATTTTTTTTCCGGACCACCATTTGTGCCAACGTGATCCCTATAGTAGTTTTTAGTTATACCCCAGATGTGTTTAATCAGCTTAAAAACGTAATGGTAAGGGAGGGGGTATACGAAGCACTTCGTTGACCATGTTTTTCAGCTAACATATCTGCTATGTATTCTGGTTGTGGCTGATTCATTTTTGCCAAGATTGAAAACAGTGTCCTCGAAGAGCTAATGAAGGTATATTATTCCTACTTAATTATTCTTGTATATCATATTTCTTGGGGATGCTTGTTGGCAGTTTATTCATTATCCACGCAAAGATGGTGATGGTCATTCTAACTTCACTAAAAGTAAACATTCAAACCAATTTCGGGAGTTGTTTTGCCAAATTTCATTATCGAAATCGACATGCTTCATTTTTGAAGAAAATATTAGTTTTGCTGCAACAATATTCATCGTTATCACAATTTTTATGCTAGAATTTTACCAGGAATGACCGACAGTGCCATCCTTGAAAATTCATGCCCCGTCAAGATGAACAAAGACGTATTTATACCTCCATTTTTAAGTTTAATATACTGATGTAAAAAATGTACACGTTCCACAATTTCCACAGCACACGACGTGAATGTGATATAAATTGCAGTTCTGGGAAGAATTGTTTCTGTACTTTTTTAGTTCAATTTTATCATAGTTTAGGTTCACAACAAATTAATGAACTGTCAAGCCAATTTAACAAATCTAAAGTTTATATTGGCAACTATGGAATGTGTTGCTATTGTAAAAATAGAATATTCCTGGTTCGACGAAGCTAGCGCGGCATTTACGAGGGCAAGGGGAGAAGTCCCTGAAAAATTAAACAAGAAATGATTTATTTGGTGAAAACCTATTTTATTTCTCAACATAATCTCCTTGTGGCCCGATACACTTCGTCCAATGTTTTCCTAATTTTTTGATCCTTTCCAAATAATACGATTTCGTCAATCCTCCAAAATAGGCGTTTTTCTCAGCGATGACCTCCTCGATGGAGTCAAATCTCTTTCTGCTGAGCCATTTGGAAATAGATTAAAATCGCAATGGGGCGAATCTCGTGAATATGGTGGATAAGGAACCAATTCGCAGCGCAATTCATGCAATTTGCCATTGCGACTGCCGACCTGTGCGCTGTTGCGTTCTTCTAGTGGAAGAACACTTTTTTCTTTGCCAAATTCGGCCGCTTTCGCTAAAAATTGGAGTCGAATCGATCCAACAGCTCTGCATAATATACGCCTGTGATAGTTTTGCCCTTTTCAAGGTAATCGATGTGGACGATACCGTAGGGATTCCAAAAAACTGTCGCCATGACTTTTTGGCCGATAAACCCACTTTGGCCTTTTTCGGTTTCGATTCGCCAGGGCAAGTCCATTGTTTCGACTGTTCTTTGGTCTCTGGTGTGTTCTGATATATCCACGTTTCGTCCACGATTACGAAACGACGCTGCAAGTCTTTCTTATCGTCTTTGAACATCGCCAAACATTCCTTTGAAGTTGAACCACGGTCGTGCTTGTTGTCAACAGAGAGAAAATGTGGCACCCATCTGACTGATAGCTTTCTCATATTGGAAAAAATATGCAAAATATTCTGTACCCGTTCGGTTGAGATACCCATACATCAGCAATCTCGTGCATTTTAACTCGCCGATGGTTCAATATCATACCATGGATTTTATCGAGGACCAAAACGTTTGGCGTCCTTTGTGGTCATACTACCACAACGAAAATTGGTGAACTACTCGTGAACCGTTTCAATCGATGGTGAAGAGTCCCCATAATATTCAAAAAGCGTTGCTTTGGTTTGCGTAATGTTTTTTCCACGCAAAGACGCGAAATTCACTTTATTCCATGTTTACAAAAATAGTGTGTCAAAACAGAACTGAACGACATATCAGTCTGAAAATTTCAGTGCGTTCTAGTCAAAGATGGTACATCATAAATGTCACATCAAATCTTCGTACGTGGCGCGAGATGTTTTATTTTTCAGGAACTTTTCACCTCGACCTGGTTGTAAAAGTAAGTAACCAAGAATGACGTCATATCTTTCTTAAAGTGAGCAGCCTCTGATTTATTTCATGTCTCTCTTACTAAATCAATGATGTTGTTAGTTATACCACCAGCAAAACATTTCAGTGAGCAAGTTTGCTTGTCCTTAGGTTGGCAATCATATATAACGTCTCACTATAATCAAATAATATAATAAGATTCTTGACCCAGTATGAATTATATAAAAAATTCTCGGGAATTAGGTCACATTAACACTCTGTTATAAATGTTCGTCTTTACGTACGTTTCGGTCTCACGACCATCATCAGAAGACTTATTTTGTTAAAAAGGGGTTAACTAAAACTAATTAGCACAAGCGTCCATATCGCACAATCTTCAATCAAAAAGCTCACGCCGTCGAAACGAACAGAACCACGAATAATCGAAAATTGTATCGTTAATATTAAAGTATAGATTTTTTTGTAACAAGAAACCACTGTTAAGTAATATTCTCATAATGTACAAACGCATATTGCTATGGTCTCAAAGCAACTGAAGTTCTAAGCTATTTGTTAGTAATAACACGACCCAGATGTAGATTTATGACGTACTTGAAAAGGTTTTAGACCTGCATTGGAATTTAGTTTACTTTAAGCGTTCTACCTAAAATATACTTTTAACATTATAAAGACGTATGTAGGAATTTGCAAGAGTTTTAATTAATCAAGTTAGTATAAATCTGACTCAATCCTTGAATATCATTCCTATGATTTACAGAATTTGAATCCCTTTTTATGTGAATCATCTCCAGGATAGATCTTTTATAATAATTGGTTTCTTTAGTTAAAATATTAACATTTTTGTAATCAAATTGATGGTTATAATCAAAACAGTGCTTAGCAAGGGCGGTGGAATTTTCTAAGTTATTATTTCTTGTGCTATACTTATGGCCGTACATTCTTTTTTGTAAATATTGCTTAGAGATTCCAGTATAAGTTCCATCACAATCTAAACAATTCAATTTATATACTGTGTGGGTTTGTTTATCTTTAGGTATTACAGGTTTTAGATTTGAGAAATATTTCCCAACACAGTTAGTAGGTTTATGCGCAACATTTATATCGTACTTTTTCAAACATTTCTTAATTTTTTCTGAGGTCTCCGGAATGTATGGTAAAGTTATATAATTGTCTGTATTACCCGTTATGTTATTTTTATAAGAAGAACCATTATAGATTTTGTTTATTCTCTCTTTAATGATAGGATTGTAGAAAGTTTTTGGGTAGCCATTCATTTCCAATGCATTACGAACAATTTTTAAATTTTTGGGACGGTCCTCTGCGTGGGATAATTTTACCGCGCGGTCTGTGAGGCTGTTTATGACACTTTTTTTATAACAAGCTGGTGCAACGGAATTGAAATGAAGATAACGTTGAGACCAGACTTCTTTAGTAAACCAAGAAGTTTTTATTTTTCCATCTGCATCATGCCTAATGGTCATATCTAGAAAATTAATTTTATTGTTTATTTCTATTTCACAAGTGAATTGAAGTTTACAATGGAAATTGTTAAATTTATTAATCACATATTGAATTTTATCGTTGGGAACACACATAAGGCAATCATCTACATACCGTTTAAAGAATACAGGCTGTTATTTTGTACTGATGAAGTAGGGTCAGATTTTAATTTTTTATAAGTTGTTTCATCATTTAAAAGGTTTCCCATTTTGTTTTCATAGTCATTTTTATGCATTATGACGGTTTTATTACATTTATCCGCGTTCAAAACTAAAATTTGAGGGTTAGCATCAAAGAACTCTTTTGTTATTTTTGTATGATAGTTAAAACGATTCTTTGCAATACCAATTTCTGCTTTCTGTTTGTTCTTTTTGTTTGTCAAGATGTTACAAACTTTGTTTCTAATTTAATTTTTTTCTTCTAAATTTTTATTTCTGATTCCGCATTCTAAATTTGCAATAATATTGTCAATAGGCAGTTTTTTATTATTATTAGGTAATGCAAACTTCGGACCTAAGCTTAACGTGTGCTGTACCTCATTCGGAATTTTTGTGTCAGTTAGATTTTTCAACCATTGTTCATTGATATTTTGTTTTTCATAAGCTACACCTTTCATCAAATTATTTATCTTTTTAGATTGAATGGCTTTGATTTTGTTGAAATTTTTTTCGAAATTGTTTTGCTGATTTTGAAAAAATTCTTAGATGCTAACCCACAAATTTTAGTTTTGAACGCGGATAAATGTAATAAAACCGTCATAATGCATAAAAATGACTATGAAAACAAAATGGGAAACCTTTTAAATGATGAAACAACTTATAAAAAATTAAAATCTGACCCTACTTCATCAGTACAAAATAACATGAATAAATTGATAAATAAATGGCATAAAAATAAGATAATCCCTATTGAATTAAAAAATAAATTAATTTGCCATAATGGGCTTGCACCTTATATCTATGGGCTTCCTAAATTACATAAAAATGATATACCCCTAAGACCCATTGTAAGTAATATTGGAGCGACTACTTACAATTTATCAAAATTTCTATCAAAAACTATCAATAATATAATAGGAAAAAATGAATTTTATGTGAAAGACTCATGGCATTTTAATGAATTTATAAAAAATCAATCCGTACCAGTAAACCATCAACTAATTTCCTTGGATGTTGTTTCTTTATTTACAAATATACCTGTCGTTTTGGCATTAAATTGCATCAAAAAACGTTGGCCAAAGATTAAAAACCACACACACCTCTTGATCAATCGGATTTTATAAATGCGGTAAAGTTTTGTTTAGAATGCACTTATTTTCAGTACGGTGAGCAATATTTTGGACAAATTTTCGGCACAGCAATGGGATCTCCTATTTCAGCTACCATTGCTAACCTCGTTATGGAATGCCTAGAGGAATCTGTTATAAATTCATTAGATTTTCAGCCTGTATTCTTTAAACGGTATGTAGATGATTGCCTTATGTGTGTTCCCAACGATAAAATTCAATATGTGATTAATAAATTTAACAATTTCCATTGTAAACTTCAATTCACTTGTGAAATAGAAATAAACAATAAAATTAATTTTCTAGATATGACCATTAGGCATGATGCAGATGGAAAAATAAAAACTTCTTGGTTTACTAAAGAAGTCTGGTCTCAACGTTATCTTCATTTCAATTCCGTTGCACCAGCTTGTTATGAGATTATCCCACGCAGAGGACCGTCCCAAAAATTTAAAAATTGTTCGTAATGCATTGGAAATGAATGGCTACCCAAAAACTTTCTACAATCCTATCATTAAAGAGAGAATAAACAAAATCTATAATGGTTCTTCTTATAAAAATAACATAACGGGTAATACAGACAATTATATAACTTTACCATACATTCCGGAGACCTCAGAAGAAATTAAGAAATGTTTGAAAAAGTACGATATAAATGTTGCGCATAAACCTACTAACTGTGTTGGGAAATATTTCTCAAATCTAAAACCTGTAATACCTAAAGATAAACAAACCCACACAGTATATAAATTGAATTGTTTAGATTGTGATGGAACTTATACTGGAATCTCTAAGCAATATTTACAAAAAAGAATGTACGGCCATAAGTATAGCACAAGAAATAATAACTTAGAAAATTCCACCGCCCTTGCTAAGCACTGTTTTGATTATAACCATCAATTTGATTACAAAAATGTTAATATTTTAACTAAAGAAACCAATTATTATAAAAGATCTATCCTGGAGATGATTCACATAAAAAGGGATTCAAATTCTGTAAATCATAGGAATGATATTCAAGGATTGAGTCAGATTTATACTAACTTGATTAATTAAAACTCTTGCAAATTCCTACATACGTCTTTATAATGTTAAAAGTATATTTTAGGAAGAACGCTGAAAGTAAACTAAATTCCAATGCAGGTCTAAAACCTTTTCAAGTACGTCATAAATCTACATTTGGGTCGTGTTATTACTAACAAATAGCTTAGAACTTCAGTTGCTTTGAGACCATAGCAATATGCGTTTGTACATTATGAGAATATTACTTAACAGTGGTTTCTTGTTACAAAAAAATCTATACTTCAATATTAACGATACAATTTTCGATTATTCGTGGTTCTGTTCGTTTCGACGGCGTGAGCATTTTGATTGAAGATTGTGCGATATGGACGCTTGTGCTAATTAGTTTTAGTTAACCCCTTTTTAACAAAATAAGTCTTCTGATGATGGTCGTGAGACTGAAACGTACGTAAAGACGAACATTTATAACAGAGTGTTAATGTGACCTAATTCCCGAGAATTTTTTATATAACTATAATCAAACATTTCTTTTGATCTCACGGTAAAAGCCCATGTCCTGAATAAATAAATAAGCAATACACAGGAGTTTTAAAAACAACTCGAAATTATCGCCTCAATAACCTGTCCATGTACCATTCATTATGACTGTATGTTGACTAGAGCCTTAAGTATAAAATCGTGTCTTCGCTCAAATTATAACTAATTTTCAGTTGGAATCAATGCCTGTGCTCAATTTGATTATCATTACATTCTGAAATGAGTCAATTATTGCTGATGCATCGCAACTAACTCAGTTAATACATCATAATTCGTTAATAGAATTTGATTAGGTTGTAATACAATACTTATTCTGCTACAAGTTAATTAAATTGGCTAATTTGACGGACAATACAGATAACTCAAAATGAGGTACTTAGTGATAAATAAATAATTTCTTCGCCGTGGGTAGCAGTTGTTTGAGCAAATAAAGCTCTAATTACATTTATTAGACCAGTTGGATACGCGAGCCAAATTAGCTTAATTAAGTTGATATTTACTTAGTAATCAATAGTCTGCACTGAGGAAGCCGTTGTGTCTTTATCCTTTTTGGTTCATCACAGTGGTGTAAGCAGCACGTACATCTTTTTTTCATAATTTCCTTGTTGATAGAGGCAACTTAATGTTCCGTATATTTGCAAGTTTTCAAAGCAGTATTATTATGATCAATCGATGAGAAATAATGACTTGAAGAGGAAATAATTGCAGAATGATTGATTTTTCAGCCATATTGTTGGAGGAAGTGTTATTTTGTGTATCTGTTACTGTGAATGTCCGATATTAGTGAATGTTAAGATGCACTAGTGTATGTCGACAATCACCAATATTAATGGTGTAAGTCCGAAATTATTTCAATATTTTGTTTGTTTTGGACATACACCGGTGAATGTTAACATACTCCAAGGCGATTTTGTGTGTCTCAGATACTGCAATTCACTAATTACGTGAATGTTAACACACGCCAGTGTTTCTTCGAAATGAAGTGAGAAAGTTAGAGTGCTATTGTTCTCTCTTTTTTCCACGCCGACCACCCATCTATGTTTACTGTGCAACAGAAAAGAGGAATCTAAAAGAAATATAGAATTAGCGAAACTTGGACTTCGAGATCAAGGAAAAAAATGCTTAAAGTATCGCAGGCAAATTTTCCTCCTGCAAAATGTGGAGATACTATAAGGTTGCGTGCAGGGCCGGATTTAGAAGTCTGGATGCTTCGGGGCAACAAAGGAGTGAAGACCTCCTGGCCCCAAATTATTTTCTAAATAAAATGAACAATTTTTTCAGTCGAGTTTTTCAATGAATAATTTATTGTAAACCAAGTAAATTCTTTTAGTATTTAACAAACATATATAACTATAATCGGAAACAAGAATTAGCGAAAAAGAATATCAAAGGAAAAATTTTTTACTAGTGTTTACTAGTCGGAATTTAAAAGATTTTTTTTTCGAAGTCTATTGTGGGGACCCCTCTTTTTGTGGAGGCCCCGGGGCTGTAGCCTCGGTTGCCCTCCCCTGAATTCTGCGGTGGTTGCATGTTCCTGATGTTGACAGAGGTCGTACAGAATCCAGAAATATCCTTACATGTGTTTCAAATGTGGATGCTGACTATTATCAACTGGTTACAAAACATGGGACGTAATCACAGATGTATACTAGAAATCAGTTTTCCATCTGTAAGGAAAATTTTATCAATATATCTGAAACTTCTTCTACAAAAATATCAATGAGTGAAATTGTTGCTTTGGAATCAAGATTTGGAGGACAAAGATATAAGCGTTGCAATTGTGCACAAAAATGCAACACCAAGAAATTTAACTGTGAAGTTCATGGAGTTATTTGTATTTCTAAGTGCCATAACAGTTTGCCATGTACTAATGAATAAGTTTTTTTTTAATTCTTATAGCGAAAAATGCTGTAATACCTAATTACCTATGAGTAGGTACGTTGTAACGAATGAGTATTTTTTAAATTTTATAGCCAATAGGGCAATAGCATTAATAATAAGTGTACGTTATTGTTTACCTTACTTGGCAGGTAATGCTATTTATATTACTGATTTAAGATTTTGATTAATAAACAAGTTCTATTTGTTTTATTTATTATAGTCCTATGATTTATTTATTGTAACAATTTGTGAGTTCATTTTAAATCAGACCCGAATTTCTGTTTTGCAGATATCTTTGCTAAATCATCATAATTTAACTCATCATGAAGAGAATGAAGATTAACCAAGTCGTCGTGGTGTATGATAACATTCACTGGTGAATGACTGAAAACATAAAGAACAGAATAAATAACAAACAATCACCAGCTAGCTTGGTGGTTGTTAACATACACCAGTGTATCTTAATATACACTCCGCTTCGGACATTCACAGTAACATATCCAGTTCACCTCCTAATCCTTTGAGGAAAGATCGAAAACTTGGAAAAGGGCGGTTCCTGACAAATGGAGAGAAAGGTTCAATCATATGAGATAATATGTCAGATGAAAGTTGTTACAAAATTTGAATGAAAAGTCCTTGGCAATATCTGATAGAAGCCAATGGCTTGACCATGAACGAAAGTTACAATTATCACTGCACTGCCTTTTGTCTCTTTAATATCGTATGTGAGTAACATTTCAACTGGCTTGGACGGTCCTCAAGAGCACCCTTCATCATCATCATCATCAACACTTTGGGGGGAGGGGGCTTAGCCCCCAAATGCACTTACGCCACTATGCCATTATGCATCCCCTTGTAAGAAACATACATTCTAGCAGGTTTGTGGCCCGCCAGAAATCCATAATATTGCCAGTGCTGGCTTCAATATGTTATTCAGGGAGCAGTTTTTGATTCTCCGAAGTGTCGGTGCCTGAGGGATGCTAATGCTGGACATTTCAACAGGATGTTAGAGGCGGTTTCTTCCACCTCTCTGCATGTTCTACATATTGGGTAATCTTTGATGTCCATAGTGTGAAGGTGTTTGTTAAGACGACAGTGACCGGTTAGGATTCCAGTCATATCTCTGACGTCCCTTCTGTTCAGAGAAAGGAGCTTCTTTAAGAGCCTAGACACAGGCTTGATGAAGAGCTTGTGCTGCCTCATGCGTGGTGATTCTTGCCACAGTTCAGACTACTCTCTATTCAGTTGTTCCAGAAGTACGAGGCCCCCATGCATTCTGATAAAGCGACCATTATTTTCGTCCCGTCGGGGGCGCTAGACGACCCTCGCCTGGCCAGAGAGTCGGCCTTGCACCCTTGCTGATATCCCCTACAACGGGGATATACAGATCTTACGGAATCATCTGAGAGATCAACATGCCTCAGCATAGCATAGCCCTGACGACTGCCGAACTGCCAAAGCGCTACTTGGCAATGAGGTAAGTCTAATGGCCAGCGAATTTCTCTCGCTGAGTAGGCAAAGCATCAGGATAATCTCCGAGATCTTTACAGTACAGGTCACGGAAATCGGATGAAATTTAAACATACAGTAGGAAAAAGCGACACTCTGTTCTATATGAGATGCGAGGGAAACAAAGTGGAGTCGTCGACCCACTTTCATTGTGAATGTCTTGCGCTCATTCCAACCAGGTTCAACTGGCTAGGACCGGGGATCATCAAGACTGATAACATAAAGGATCTAAGCATAAAACAGATCTTAGGATTCTGTCGAGCAGCCCAGATACCCCCTGAAAAACGTAGCAAGTGATAGTGTACAAGGGCCTTTGGCTAAATGCACTGAACTTTCTTTTAACTTAACCAATACCAATACCAAACATTTAAACTAAGGAGGCCATGGAACTTATCTACTAAAAATATTTGGGAATTCTTATTATCGTTTAATAAGCAGAAAGAAATTAGACAGCAATAATGGTTGTGAATAATCTATGCAGCCAAGCTATTTTTACAATAAATTATATCATGTTCAACATAGATTAGAGCTATCTCTCTCTCTTTCACTCTCTCATGTATTCGCAACGATTCATGTCACATAAGCATATTCAGTTCTCCTAACTATATTTGAATATCTAGATATATGACAAGGGTTTTCTAGAAGATTTAGTGAATTTTGAGTAAAATAAGCAATTGGTGTCGAGAAAATTGAACTACTGTCACTCCTAAATGTTGATTAAGTTGAATCTTCAAAGGTTTTACTTATAAGTTTTTCCGATTTTGGAGATTATAATAATGCTTGTGTTACGGACTAACGTTATCGTCCATATCGATTACCTTGAAAAGGGCAAAATAATTATCGGCGTATATTATGCACAGCTGTTGGATCGATTCGGCCGCATTTGGCAAAGAAAAGAGCTCTTCCACCAGGACAATGCACCGGCGCACATCTCCGCAGTCGCAATGGCAAAATTACATGAATTTCGACTACGAATTGGCTTATCATCCACCATATTCTCCAGATTTGGCCCCCTTCTCAAACTTGAAGAAATGGCTCGGCGGAAAGAGATTTGTCTCGATGAGTTCATCGCTAAAGCAAACGTCTACTTTGAAGGAATGCCGAAATCGTATTATTCGGAAGATTACCAAAACGATGGAAGCAATCGGGCCACATGGAGATTAGGTTGAGAAATAAAATAAGTTTTGACCAAATACATCATTTCTTGTTTTATTTTTCAGAAACTTTCCCCTCGTCCTCGTATTGAAACTCTTCATAGTTCCATACAATCGATTTTCAGAATAAACTTCAACGCTTGAACCATACTTCTGTTTGTTCTTGTTTGAACACTCAGTTAATGATGCTTATGAATAATAGAACAGGTATTTTGCATGTTGAATGGTCGTGCCAAACATGTGTTATTACAAAAATTAATCAATGAAACATAATTAATTTGTTCTCGACTTACAAGTATATTAAATCTATTAATGCTGTAGCACTGAATTCCATATTCTATTCGGTAAGTTATATTATCATTTATTAATAACTGAAAGCCACGCAGGTATAATGCTTGTTAAATACCCAACGAAATAAATCTCGTAATTGCTCACTAATCTTGGGAATTTATTTAATAGCCGCTTACAAATGGAAAGGTATTATTTAATGTCATTCGTACATGGAAGTATGACTTTCTGACTTACGATAATGATTAATGAAACTGAAATATAAATAACGCTCAATATCCTTTCGATTAGCTCCATGAACGTTTTCTGGAATAGAAGGACACCAGTGGCATGTTGTATATCGACTGCTGCAACAGTTAGAGCATTATTACATATTGTCGTTGTAATATGTGGTATGTCAAAAATAAGAAATATGAAACCCAGACAGCCTTTTCGGTTACTCTCATCAATGGAATGATGAAGCCAATATTCAACCATCTCCGTCAGTATAGTAAACCCATTTGGAAATACTAAAGCACCGAGTGATCCAAACGTCATCTATCGGAAGATAGACGTCTCACTGAAAGAATCATCCACAATGCAATGCATTGATTCAAAGTTCTAAAGCGTTTCAAAGTAATGACGAGGATAGTGTTTGACATACAACCGCCAAGTGGTGGTACCGAAACAATGCAACAACACAGAGTTAAGAGTGCTCGAAGTAAAACAGTAACAACACGTCTAACGTCGTCTAGACGTCTAACTCTGTTTATTGACGGCTATTAAGAAAATGTGTTTGCTATTGAACCAATGCGTTGTTTCGGTACTGCCACCAGGCGCCTCTAGGTCCACCACCGTTGTTTGATAAGAAAGAAGATAGTTAGTCAATGATATAGGCAAAATGGTTTGATCCAAATGGTCATCACCTCTAGATGTCACTAGCTCGATTGTGCCCAAGTCATGGCGTGACAATAATAGCAAATCGTCCAAAGTTCCGCAAATTATTAAATTATGAGATGGTTAACGAAAACTGCAAGAAATTCCAGAAATTCCTTATAAGTATCATATTCCATCCAGGAGGCGTACTAGTACAGTGCCATAAATTATGCAATTTTTGGAAGGTTCTATTGAAAGAACCTAGATGTCTCGCGCGATTGCTTCAAACACTCTTTCTACAGTGACTGCCTAACTATCTTCTTTCTTATCAAACAACGCCATTACTATCTCCGTCATTTCTTTGAAACGCGTAAGAACTTTGAACAATTCGTTGCATGAAAATTTTCTTTCTGTGGGACATCTATCTCTTGATAGATGGCGTTTGGATCAATTGGTGTTTTAGCATTGCCGAACGGATATTTCTATACTTCTTCCGGAGACGGTTGGTCGAATAGTGATTTCATCGCCCTACTTCTTCCCCTTAGTAGCTCATGAGAGAGCGAAACAACTATCTGGGACTGATAGACGTGTTATCACTGTTCGATCTAGAGCTTATTACATTATTGTTGAAGAATTTTATTGAATTTCGGTGAAAGCTGTATTGAATTAAACTAAAATTATTGTAAAAGTTTTGAATTGATTCAATCTGTACTTTGGAAATAACGATTTTTTTAATTTTCAGCCCTTTAGAAAAGGATGTGTTTATTACACATTCCCATGAAAAACAATAGAGTTCGTCACCAAACAGCTAACGATATTTTTGTCAAAATTTGAATATGATAGGACCTTTCATTTTTAAGTTATCGTGAGTACAACATTTCGTCACGGACATCCGGATAGACGGACAGACGTATTGTTTCAAAGTGGCATAAGATTCGTTGAAAAATACGATGGTGAAAAAATTTTTGGTCTAGAACTTTTTTTAACGATTTTAGATATAGCTTGAGTAAATACAATATGTTCTTGCGACTTTGTCGCAAAAAGCGACAATGTTGGGAGCGATCTAGTCATTGAAATGTTTCTAGTTTGGAGGTTATAGGCATCAGGAAACCATGCAAATATGTATAGAAAAGTGAGAGATCACTCAACTTTCTATGATGTTCTAGAGAGTTCAATGAATGCGTAAGTGTGACATCATGAATCAGACGAATATCTCTCTTCTGAAAAGAATCTAAGCGATATAGCTCACGTTTGAGAGTTGAACCCCAAACATGAGAAAAATACTCCAGAACAGCGCGAATCTCGCTTTGAAGCACTTAAACTTACAAGAATATTGTAAGCTTGAAAAACACATTTGGGTACATGAAAGAGAATAAAATTGTAAATCTAAAGCTAAATCATAAGTGCTTCGTAAAAACTATTGAGAGTTCCGGGGTCAGTGAATACCCTCAACATTTTATGGACTGCTCCCTGTAGCACAACCGTTTTCGGTTCCTAACGTCGTGCTTCACATGTTACCGCATTAATTATTGATGCATTGAACTAATGAACAATTCTTATAATTACCGGAAGTGACTTTAGATTTAACATTTTCATGGAATAATAGAACTTTGCGTTTTGTATTTTAGGCAAATTGCTTCGAAGTTGATTCACGCTACCCAATTAAAGATAGTTAATGGATCCTACGTCTATCTGTCTCATCAAGTAAAACGAGACGGCTCATGAGATCCCTCTTCAATGTTTTTAGGTTTACATTATTCACATTTAGGCAAGGTATAGGGTTGATATTAGACTTCACTAGCTGTTATCCGCGGGCACCGCCCATTTCATGGTTCTTTGTAAGTCTCTTCCATATTGTTTCCGAGAATATTGGCCCAAACGAAGTTCATATTTTTCTGTATTTTGAGTAGGTAGTAGTAATACTGCTCATGTCATTATACCACATCGTTGGTTAGTACAATTTTAGTACTCTAGGCTCGGTCTTTTCACCTCCAGATTTGAGAGTTAAGTAGTCTCTATTGGTTGAATAAGTTAACTGGTAGTGGAGTGCCAGTTATTTCTTGATTTGACATTATGGTGCTGATTAGCATTTGAAAAACGGATATTTTTGAAGATTTAGAAGTAACTGTTTGTCACAATTTGGCCGAAGCTGCAGAAATAATGGGACCCACAATTCCTGAACAAAGGTTCAATTTTCATTCTCGAATCACATATTTTGATCATTGGGACGAGGAATAACTCGTGCTCCCTTTTCGGTTGTAGGAGCCCACTGATGAAATAATTCTGGAATTAATAAGGAATAATCTGGAGAATCCTACATCCAGGTAAAAACATATTAATGTAAATTACATTTCCAATAAGACATCAAAGATATGACTGAAATTCTAACAAACACTATCATACTATGGGCATCGTGGATGATCCTATTTGTAGGAACTGCAGAGAGGAGAAAGAAACTGCCTCTTACATTCTGTTGGAATGCCCTGCTTTGACATCCGTCAGGTACCGTTACTTCGACGAAGGAAAACTATTCTCAGAAGAACTTACGGAAGCCTGCGATGACAATATTCTGAGCTTCTGGTGAGCCACAAACCTGCTAGAATAGAAAGGCTTCTAATAGTGTTGCCCAAAATCGGTCTTGGTCTTGCAGTCTTGGTCTTGTTCTTGCATTTTTGCAAGACCAAGACCAAGACCAAGACCACTCAATTTTAGTAAGACCAAGACCAAAACTGACCGTGCAAGATTTGAGCAAGAACAAGACTAAGCCTGCGAGACTATTGCGTCTTGCAGTTAGGACTGAGTGTCGAGGGAGCGGACAGGCTTAATTTATAATACAAGAAATTGACACATTGAAAACAAATGAAACAAAATAAAAGAAAGTACATATAATTTTGAAGAAGAAAATAGGCAGAAAATAGGAAGACGTGAAGTACAGATATAAATGACTATCAGTGCATTTTCGTTGAAGGGGGAATTTACGCAGTCCGAATAACTAAATAAAAAATAATATATTAAATATAGTATGAAAATAAATAAAAACATGAAAATAATAAAAACGAAAAATAAATGATATAGAATAAAGCGTAATAAAATTATATGTAGTATGTTACCGAGAAAATGTTTATTTTCTTAATATTTCAAAAGTTACAGGCCGAAAAAGAGATCTTACAAACTAATTTTGAAATCTAACTTATAATAGTAAGGTAGGTATAAGAGCGAAAAGCAGAACGCTACAATGTCATGCGTCTGTACGCCGCATGCGGCATCCTTTGATTTGCGGCGGCATTCTTTAATGAGAGCCGGCAGGTGCCAAGGCGGCGCGGTACAAGGCGACACTATCTAAGCGAATGGACTATAAATAATAGTATTTATTTCGATTCCAGTCATTCCCAATTGAGCTTTGCTTCGATTCTAGTATAATAATTGTTTTGACTCTAATCCTTGTTGTTCTCGGAAAACTTATCACGTTTACAATTTGACGTGAGTGACGAAGATTCAAATAGTTCTAGTCGGAGTAGTGAGAGTTGGAGTTATAGATCTAAAATACCTAAAAGCAAGTTTGATGAGTTTTTCGAGATAATTCATGCATCCCAAATTGCTTTGTGTAAATTTTGTCAACATAAAAAAGTTGAAATGAAAATGAGAAACAGAAACACTAACAGGTAATTGCGAGACTTGCGAGACTCTTGCTGCAAGACCAAGACCAAGACCAAGACTGGGAGCGCAATACCAAGACCAGGCGTATTGGCGCAAGACCAAGACCAAGACTGGCTAAGTCTCGTCTTGTTCTTGCATTTGGGCAACACTAGCTTCTGACAACGAGGCGCACAATGGGCTCAATTAAGTGGCCTAAGTGTATATGTGGTTTGAGCCCCCTCTCCTCAAATGATGATTATGATGATATAATATACATATAGACACCCAATATTTATTATTGAACTGCAAGTGTAAGAAACTGGAAGCGTTCAAAAGCTGTCAATATTTTTGTATCTGCTGAAAATTCATCCTGTATTGGAGTATTATTATTTCCAACTCTTCAGTGACTGCAATGTTTATGCTTGAATATAAATATAGCATCGAATGAAAATGTACCCAGGCATCATATCGGAATCTAAAAAATGCTTCTTTGCATTGTACTGAGGTGAGTTAACTGATATAACGTTATATCTTTACAAGGAAACTATTTTTGGAGTATTGCCCATTCTTCACTGACCACCTGTATATCATCACTATCACTATTGATCATTTGATGGAGCATTATCAGGGGATGGAAAGAAAGTTATGGAATACAACCCAAAATCGTACTTTGAGATGTAGCACTGATTAAGTTCATCATCAAATGGGATTCAGTAGTGAGAAATCCTTTTAAGAAGTTAAAATATCGAAAAAAAGATATTGAATTGGTTATTTTGGATGAGTGTGATTACATGATTCTAGAATCGAATGGAGCTTTCAACACATTCAATCAAAACTAGAACGACTTTGCTAAAACCGAAATGCTAGGTTGATATTCTGGTTCGATCATCCTGTAAAATCAGGACCTTAGTTGTAGCGTAATAGTGCAGTACTGTATTGTCTCTTGGAAATACAGCTTTTCACAGTTAAAACAGGATATTTTTCTATTCAACTACTCCGTGTAATTAACAAGATTTATCAGATACATTGTCTGCTGGACATGCTCATTAAAAGAACTTGATGAAAAAATGAAGCTCAAGACAATGGCAGTACCTGGCTCCGGGGGCTAGCATTGATCGGTCCGGACAAAGAACCATCCCGGAAACTGTCGCCGTCGCCGCCAGGGTCACGTGTGAAATTAATAAATGTACACGCCACCGCCGCTATAATTAAATATCTAACTTAATTTTCTCCTTGCATGTCTGCTTACTGCTCCACTACATTGCACTTCGGCACCGCCGTAACAAGATTTCCCCGAACTGCGAGCTTTACCAAGTATTACCAACTCTCCGATGCACACAGTTCGCTGTCTCGAATGAATTAATCACAGCTAATCAAGAATTAATTGTGAATTTGAAGAACAAAGCAGGAAACAGTTGAACGCGAACTAGCAATGACTAGATTGCTGAAAGCAATAACTTCTGAAGTTATGAGTCATGTGGAATATTGAATTAACTTTTGATTCAAATGGTTTTCTCAGAAATTGTGAAATGTTGAATACTAAAATTAAATCTATCCAGCAAACCTTTTATGCCCAGTGCTGGATTAATTATTTCTGAACACCCTCCTTCAACTCTCAAATGTCCTTAGTCCCACATCTTCCAATGTTACGTTTTTTTCCGTAGTCTTCTTGTTGATATTCAAGATATTTTACGTACAGTAATTTTTCTTTGAAATCAATCCCGATCGAGTTGTTAAGAATTTTGGGCGATTTTTTAGCGATAAATGTGTTACAGGAACAGAATTGGGGAGTCTTTATTTTTATGTACATGAGGTTTATATAATAAATAGTGTGAAATATAACATTGATTCGTAGGTAACCCTAAGTAAATGTTTAATTAATATTCCTAATTACTGTAATCTTGAACCTGAAGAATTAGCCCCTATTTTGACATAGAAATTGTTGAATTTTATATTTGATTTCAATTTTTGAAAACTAACTAGACAAACCTATCTTATTGCATTCCCAGATGTTCCAAGTACTTATACCATTTTTGCTTCAGAAGAAATTGTTGCTTCGGAATTATTTTTCTACTCCCTATCTAGAAAGTATGATTTTGCTCCACCAATTGAAGCAGCAAAATAATACTTCTCCTCCCTAGGGAGAAAAAGTAATGCTCCACTTTCATTTCTATCCACTTCCTTTTCATATTTTTCACCAGACTTTACTGGTAGTTGATTTAAGGGAACCATGTTTGCTTTTTCCAGAATATCTTCACTTTCGATCATGATTACAAGATTTCATGAAACCTTTTGGGAGTTTGTTTATTATAAACAAAAAACAACCTTAGTAACGCCCTATCTACGTTGATAATAGTATTTGTTTTATGACATCTTGACATATTTGCACAAGGAAATAATAATGGAATTGATGTAGAACGTGATAAAAGGTTGTAGAAAAAAATCATATGTATTAGTCTGGAGCAAAGTGCCATTCCTATCTTGCATTTTGATGCCCTCCGCTTCGGGTCTATTGATAACCACATACTCAATTAATAATAACACTACTTATAAGAAATTAGAATAAAAGATTTTGAAATATATCTTTCAAATATCATCAAAAAAACGATAAAACTGAAAAACGTTACTCAAATAAACCTATTTATAAATAACAAATAAATAAACAAATATTTTAATTATTTTAAAATTTGAATTACAATAATTAATATGAGACAGAAAATTCACAAATTTAAAAAATAAATACACAAATTCTTACTTTAACAAAACTACTTTTTAAAATAATATTTAATTCTCAAAATTCTTCATCAATACTAATAAAATACAATTAAACTTATTTCTCTCTAAAATTATTAAAATTAAATACTTACTTAGTTTAGAACAAGAACTTTCTTAAATAATTTTTCATAATTTAATAATAAATGATTGATTTATCTGTATTATTTATTTATCCAATCAATGAAGGAAAAATTATCAATAATTACCTAGAAAAAATTTTAAGATTTAATTCTTAATTATAAAATGAATAAATTTAGTAATATAAGAAATTGTAAAAATAAACCTTTAAAATTTCATCTAAAGAACGATAAAGTTGAAAAATTTTCACTTAAATAAAACTTTATTTACTAATAACAAATGCTATTAGTATGAAAATTGTGAAAATTTTCGACAAGAAATCTCGTTTTCAACAGTTTTTTTATTTGAACATCCTCTATAAGTACCTATTTGAGGTATCAAAGTCTCAGTATTCTTACGCGTTTTATCTCCTCCCAAAATTGGTCGTGATAATTATGGACCACTTGTTACAACATAGACAGATTTGATTACGGGAACTAATGTTAATTCAGAAGAATAATAACAATCTTGTGGACTTTGTACAAGATACATTGCTATTCGAGTATGTTGCAAGAGCTTTTTATTTGAAATATATTCAAGCAAAAGTAAATCTTTATTGCATATTGTTGGAAACGAAACACGGAATCAGATAGCCAACTCATAATTTCAGCAATAAAATTATTAAGACAATAGGAACGTTACTGATTGTGTAGATTTATCCATAAAATTGGCTTGAACTATAATTATGCTTTATTATCTGGAACTAAGTCCATTGGCTATGTACAAAATATTAATTCAGAAACAAAGGCATTAACACGAATACGAAATAGCTTATTAGAAAATTACAGGGATTCAATTCAACCGATGGTCCCATTAAAAACCTATCGCCGTCCATAAAAAGACTGACCCACTGTACTTAAGCCTTCACTGATATTATATGTAGATTTCTATCAAACTAATGTATGGCATTTTTGGTTATTATTCATGCAAATTAAGCTTTTATATGTGTGATTGTGTAGGGTATGATTTTGTTTAATAACACCTACAATTTTAATTCTATTCTTTGAATTAATGCGAGCTATCTAATGGATCAAATAGCCGTTACTCGATTAAATAATGAAAACGTTGTATTCAAATTAGACTAATAATCGTTTCGGTAGATTATTGAATAGGGCAAGGATAAAGCAAATTATATCCACGACCGACGTACGATAGTTTTTACGAATTAGTACGATTAAAATTGACCCTTCATGTTCGGCATCATTCGATAAGATCTGATTATTCTGATATTATTCACTTGAATTGGGATTCATCCAAAATTTGAACTTTGTGAGTCTTTTACTTTTGATACTCATATAAGAATGAGACATATTATTTTCATCGTTTTTCCTCAGTTTGCTTATTATCTGTTCCATCAACTTTTATAACTTGAAAACGTACCTAAACATATTCCCATATTTTTTCCTCTCCTGTTGTAGTTATCCCTCCCCATCAACATTTTGATTTCGAAAACAACATATACAATAACATATTTGTTCCTCTTCTCATTTATTTCTCCGTTCCCATCAACATATGTATTCTGAGGACAACATATTCATACACATTCCCAAGTTCTCTTCGACAAGATTTCATTCTTGAAAGCAACATATAAATACAAAAATGAAATGTTGATGGAGAGGGAGCACTACACTAGGTGAGGAATGAATATGATAATGTGTATGGATACGTTGTTCTCAAGATTCAAAAGTTGATGAGGAGGACAAACTACATGAGGAGAGGAACAAATATGCGAGAACCACGTATCCATACTTCCAATCTCCAATAATATTTTCATCTTGAAAGCCACGTATTTATGCACACTCACATGAATGTCCCTTCCTTCATGTAGTTCTCTCTCCTCATCAATATTTTGTTCCTCTCCTCATGTAGTTCACCTTACCCATCAACATTTGTATCTTGATAACAACGTATCTAAACATATTCCAATCTGTTATCCTCTCCTTTGTGGTTCTCCTTTTCTTTTATTTCAATCTTGAAAACAATGTAGTTCATACACAATCACATATATGTTCCTCTTTTCATGTAGTTTCCTTCCCCTACAATATTTCTATCTTGAAATCTACCCATTCATTCACACTGAGGAAGCAAACTATATGACGGAAGTTTCCAAAGAAGGCTTTGTTGCCAGACTCGGTCGAAAGGTTTGGAATAAGCATGAGCATCTGGCGCAGAAAAAAAAAACTTCCGTCATACGGTTTGCCAATCCAACATTGTCGCTCACTATGGAGTTTTCTCTCAGGAAGATCACTCCATGTGGTGATTAACGAAGTATCCTCAGGTACAATGTCTATCAACTCTGGTGTTTCACAGGGATCTGTCTTGGCAACCAACTTTGCTTCTGCTTCATATCAACGAACGGCTGGAAGTGACCACCTGTCCCGTCCACAGCTTTGTAGATGATGGTACACTCCGTACCGCTTCCTCATCTAGAGCCCCTATAACATGTGTTGAAAGCAGAGGAGCGAGACAGGGAAAGGTTGACGCAATGGAGATCTGGCAAAGATTTTGAAATCAGTATCTGATAATCTAGTAGATTTTAATGTAACCAAAACTCAAGCTTGCGTCTTCTTCATGAAGGTGGATCCCACAATACCTAATATGACGATGTCAGGTACAACTATGGAGTCTTCCATAATAATGCTCGCACCGCCCTCTCATGGGACGAGCATGTGGTGTCTATTGCGAAAACCGCTTCACAAAAATTTGTTTTTCTATTCCGTGCCAAAAGCTATAACCTCCAAACCCTTAAGAAAAATACGAATGCTTATCTTCTCCCCCTAGATTCCACTGCTGACTCACACGATGTTCTTCGAACATTATAGGTTTTGCTCTCGTGTAGTCAAAGAATAAAAAAAATACTCACATACATTTTGTTCTATTCATGTAGTTCTCCCTCCCCATCAACATTTCGACCTTGGAAACAACGTACATATTTCCATGTTTTTTCCTCTCCTGGTGTAATTCTCCTTCTCCATCAACCTCTCAATTTTGAAAACAACGTATCCATATACAATCAGATATTTGATCCGCTCCTCATGCAGTTCCTCTGCCCCATTCACTCTTATATCTTGAATACAACGTACCCATATGCACAAAATATTTTTGTTCATTGTAGTTCTCCCCTTCCATCAACATTACAATGTTGAAAACAACATATCCATATACAATAACATATTTGTTCCTCTCTTCACATAGATCCCCTCCTCAACAATATCTTGAAAATCAAGTATTCATGAATTCACATATACATATACAATCACATATTATTTCTTCTCTTCATGTAGTTCCCCTACCCAAAAAAAATTCTATCTTGAAAACAACGTTCCTTTCCTCATGTAAATCTCCATCGCCATACACTTATATCTTGAAAACAAAAGTATCTAAACATATTCTCATACTTTTTAAGCTATTGCATATAGCTTTTATCGCGGGCTTTGAGCGCAGCGAACGAATCAAGAAAAAAAAACAAAAGACCGTAACGGAAATCTAAAAAAACAAAAAACAAATACAGTAACGAAATATCCTAAGACCCACCACTCCACTTACCATGTAGCTCGGCCGAGCTTAAAATTGTCGAAATGTTAACTTTGAACCTTTTAAAAGGTCGTGATAGCCCCAAAGTGGGTCGAAAACTATTTTGAATTGATTAATTTTCGATAAATCGAATGACGTTCACGTGAGAAGCGCGTAGCTCGTGAGTTAGAAAAGTGCAAATTTACGGTACATAGAACGTCTCCATGTCGTTAGTTTATGAACGGGGCCAACTAAATAGCATAGTCTCGGGCCCCAAAATGTCGATTAAATAGGAAAATTTAATTAAAACAGTTTGAGGTATTCTCAGCGTGGAGAGAGAACTATTTGGTCCGGCGTTAGACCGGGAATAGATTCAGCAAGCAACACCTTTTCGTGGTTCTCGAGATAAGTAACCCTACGGGGAGAAACTAACGTTGTCAATGTCTAAGATCCGGTGAACTGTGCACCACATGCAGTTCATCGCTAAAACCAAGTTTTGTGCCTTCCTATCCCAGTTCTCTGGTCGAAATGGATTCACGGGCTTGGTAGACAATGTGGTAGGCTATTTGAACGAAGCCGAACGGTGACTCGTCAAACGTTCCTGGTGAAACAGGTAACACGAGGAGGTGGAATTGACCATAGGCCAGAAGGGGCATTGTATGAGTCTAGCAAGTAGCTCCACTTTGGGTCCGCCTGAAGTAGGTCCGCCTAAAGTAACTCCGCCGGGGGTGAACAAAAGCTGCCTCTGCGGGGGTAGAATGCTGCACCACATGGCTCTACTCATAAAGTCCGGTGTCGGGGCTTCTTATGCCAGGCCTTTCTGGGAAATTGATTCGCGGCCGAGGCAACGATAGGTGGAAGACCAATGATACGAGGTCGACGGCGACTCGTCAAACGGGAGCTGTTATAAAAATATAACGCTAACATGAGTAGACAGGGGGAGAGGGGCCCGGACGGTTCAAAAGACCGTCTCCTCTCCAATATATGCGTAGGTCTCTATCGGGCAGTTGGCGTGCTGTTAAGTAGGAGAGGGCACTACGTAGCATGTCTGAAGCCTATCGACGGGAAGGCAGGGGGTGTAAAAACCCCCACAGTTATTATCATGTCCCCTACTAGCATCTGACATGCGACGTACGAAAGGGAATTTTCTAGCTACTTAAATAATGATTAACGAAGTTAGCGGCCCATAGCCCAAAATACTTTATTACAACTGGCGCCGGCCGCACGGGGTTCGAAACGGCCCCAAATTAACAAAATAGAGGTAAAACGTATAAACTCTAACTTACGCGCAGCGAGCTCCTCGAGGATATGTCAAAATTATGACGTTCGTAGCTAATCACATAAGACGTCTGGCGTTCATGCAATTGTGTTTTTATACAATTCGAACCTTCTAATCTCGATAGGCCACGTGAAAATCCCGGAGCCGGAAGCGCTATCGAGATCTGAACGTTAAAACTTTCGTATAAAATTGTGTTTACAGGTCAACTGACACTTGTCACCATAGATAACTCTACTACCGGTAGTAGAGTTATCTATGCTTGTCACAGAATACTCTTCATAGAGATCAAGATGATACTCTTTTTTACTCATAATTCGTGAAGATTTTGAAGGGGTAGTGGATGTTTTTCTGCCCAACTTTTTCCAGTGGCGTAGTGCTATGCAATAGCTTTACCTGTCCCTGAGTGCCACACGTTTCATTTTTTCTCTACTGGTGTAGTTCATCATTCATCCGAACTTGAAAACCAAGTAATCCATACACAATCACATATTTGTTCCTCTCCTCCTGTATTTCCTCTTCCTCATCAACATATATATCCTGAAAACGAAATATTAAGACACATTCTCATATTTTTTCCTCTTTTGGTATAGTTCTCCTTTTCCAACAACATTCAATCTATACTCTCATATTTGTTCCTCTCCTCGCGTAGTTCCTCACCGTCATCCTCATCAACATTTTTACTCATTGGATCTGTTCATATTGTTCTATGATCACAACAAACATCATTTCATCGATGAGAAATTTGTAAGACACTATAAAGATCAGCTCAAGGAAATCTTCCTAAGCCAGTTTAATGATGAATATCCGATAGCCGAACATGTACATCTTTTTTTTAAACATTTCAAAAGTTGCCGATTCACACGTTCAATTATCTTCACATGAATATAGTCTGATGTGCCCCTTGTGAAGAAATATATGCAAATGATAACTGCATTTGTCATACAGTCATACAAATTGTTCCAAAATCAGCTTGATTATCTAATTCATTCGAACATAAAATACAATGTTCTATGTACCTTTTTCAATAAAAACATGAATTGATTATTATTTTCTCCCGAATCGTATTTAATAAGCCACAAAATCATCATGGTAGCTTTGTATAATTTGTTAGCTGATGAGAGAGAAAGCCGGTGTGGGAATTGATGCGACTTTAATCAATGGCTGATCACTGAGAGCCTAATGCAATCAAGTTTTCACGATACGCTGCGGTCACATATTCACCCGACTAATAGATATCTATGTGTATTTGTGTGTGACGTAATTGTGGCGGTTTTCTGACGTCAGTGCTTGTCCATTGGGACCATGGTACACCGTAACTTACAGACATTGTGTCCCTATCAGATGTATTAAATGCATTTACTACATGGAATTCGGAGAAATATTGACATGAATTATGTTCTTTTCTTTGAATCAGCTCGCAACAGTGTCACTTCATTCTTTTCGATATCATTCTAAATTTTGTAATAGTACCTGAATGTCAGAAATTCGTATCAAGTTCTTCAATAAGAAAATAGATAGTATACAAAGAATGAAACTGAAACAATATTCCATCCTATTCGACCAATAAAGTAAATTTCGAATTTTCACATTTAAATGTTATTCTAAGAAACTTAATTAATGGAACATATATTTGTGATAAATCTGCCTACACGCTAAAAATAAAGAATTCTAAATTACTTTAACAGCAGCATAAGTAAAAATAAAAATACTTTAAAGATGTGAATAAGCAATTTGGCAAGTTTGCAACTATTCTAATGAGGCAATTCCTTAATTATTCTGACTTACGTCATCGGGCTTTCAAAGCCTTCTCCAACAATATTTTAGTCGATTCAGAATGAACGTGATTTGAAAATAAAATTGTTGTGATAACTATGATAAATTGCTTGTCCTAACAATGAAAAACACCACATGGAAAATTGCGCTTTATAATTGGAACCACAAATATAAGAAGCCGTATTCAGTGAAGGACATCGTATTAGTCTACTCATGTGACCAGACCTCAAGCCAACAGATTTATTGTGTATTGAGAACCTTACTTTCTAAACCATTCAACGGAATCTGTCTATTTGTACAGTTTTAAGTTCATTTGGAAGTTATAAAAATATAGGGGGTTAAGCAAAATGAACTTCATGATATAGTGCGGTCTAATGGGTATAAAAATAGGGCGAATCCGTAAATCCTTGAGAAATGGATCGTTTTTGATGAGACAAAGTGCATTTTCTTCAAAATGTCATCAGAAAAACAGTTGACCATAAATAAAGTTGGGAAAATTGCTTATATTGTTTATAAACTATTTAATAACCAACTGTTCCGTTCAGCCGTTAGAGGGCGTCGTAGTTGAATATGAATTGGATACAGGGTATCAGCCAATGAATCTGCACGATGTGAATATCTTGTTGATGAATGAAATAATTCAGAACCAAAGACTCAGGGTACCATCTTCTTTGACCAGCACTTCTGAAATGGAATGTTCACCAAACTGGTAGTATCTCCATTCAACCCAAACTGTATCTATTCCCATTTCCGATAACCCGATAATAGACATCTTATCCTTATCTTGAACACACTGTTTACTTTTCTCAAGCACACACACCCACAATAAATGTTGTACTTGATATAATTTCTACAACAACCTACCTGAAGCTGAAACCTTGAGGCCTTCATCAATCATACACCTAAAATAGAAAATTAAGAACCCTGGTAAGTCAAATTGGGTTCAATAACTTTTAACCTATGTCTTTTCTGTAATGATACCATCAATAATAAGTGCTTCACTTATTCCATAACTTGAATTCAATAATGGTGCCAATCGACGTGACTCAACGTCAACCCCACCAAAACCAGCCAGTTGCCTTTAGAAGGCAAGAAACGTTAACCTCAAAACCATCGAATTGGGAGGGTACGTTATAGAATGGAAGTCATGGGTCGAATATCTTGGAATTCTACTGAATGAAAAACTGCTTTGGAATAAGCATGAAAAATAAGTAACCGTCCGATCCACAACCATATAATGGTTTGTGGAACACTTACGGGAAAAAACTGAGAATGTGACCCAAATACCCTGCGATGTATGTGACAATAGTGAGATCAATCATCAAATATGGGGTAGTGGTCTGGGGTGGCAGAACGAATCGGGCTGGTTCAAGGATAAATCTATCGAAAATCCTAAAACTAGCCTGTATATACACTGTGTGCAGTGAGAACAAGACCAACGGCTACTATAGAAGTAATCTCAAACTGGCACCCCTACATATGATAGTGGAGAGTGTGGCGATAAGGACAACATATAGAGTGACTAGAGAGTGAATCAGCAAACTCAGTATAGACCCCTCCTTATAAATCCGCAAACCGGGGACATGTCTCAAGATGAAATGAGAAAGGTATAGCTTTGTGGAAGAAATGAAAACGAAGCTAAGTCGCAACAGCAAATGGGAAAAAAATACCATCTCAAGACTCAGTAGAAATGACATTAAAGGGTGATGATGGTTCTAAAACCACAGAAGAAACTGATATAGGAGTAGATGAACCTGGAACCTAATACTCTGTAAGCCTAGCCTATCCTCAACGGAAATTCACGCCATAGGCAAATGTGTCCAGTTCAATATAGAGACTTCCGTCATCCTGTTAGATAGTGAAGCAACCATCAACAAGCTCTCACGTAATTAGGTCCAAGATAGTCTGGGAATGCGAAGAGAAACTGAACGAGCTAAAACAATACAGTTACTCTCCTATGGATTCCGGGACATACCGAAACGGATTGTAACGAACTCTCAAAAAAAAAAGTCAAATAAGTCACATTAACACTCTGTTTTATATTTTCGTCTTTACGTACGTTTCGGACTCACGACCATCATCAGAAGACTTATTACGTCCAAAAAGGAGATTTCTTAAACTAATTATAGCACAAAGCGTCCATATCGCACCAATTTCAATTAAAATGCCCGCGTCGCCGAAACGAACAGAACCACAAATAATCGAAATTGTACCACATCAATATTTAAAGTATAAAATATAGCAAGACTCCACTATTCAGTAATATTCTTATAATATACAAGCTCATGTTGGTATAGTGTCTGAACGACTGAAGATCAAAACTATTACGTTAAGTATCTACTGTCTAACCAGATTATGAGGTACTTGGAAAAGGTTGCAGACCTATATTGGAATATTACTTTTCAGCATTCTTCCTAAAATATACTTTTAACATTATAAAAACGCATGTAGGAATTTGCAAGAGTTTTAATTGAGTAAATTAGTATACATCTGACTTAATGTCTGAATATCAGTCCTATGATTTACAGATTTGGAGTCACGTTTTATGTGAATTATCTCCAGAATAGATCTTTTATAATAGTTAAAATATTAATATTATTGTTATCGAATTGATTGTTATAATCAAAGCAGTGTTTAGCAAGGGCGGTGGAATTTTCTGGGTCAAGAATCTTTATTAGAAACTAGAATTTAAAATCATCCATTACGTGAGGAAAATCCATTCTAAAATTAAATAAAATGATTATTAAAAGTTCGATTTTCACTAGTTTAATAAATAAATGTGACTATAGTTTCGCTAATAAACTAGCTTCTTCAAATAAATATTACTACTGTGTTAGCGAAACTTTAGTCACATTTATTTATCAAACTAGTGAAATCGAACTTTTAATAGTTATTCTGTTCTCATGTTTAAAAAATTAGAATTGGATGTAACATGCAAAGCTTTCATTACATCACCTTCTAGTTTACATATGGTGTCGTCGGAGGAAGTTCATTGTAATTATTGTAACCGTTATTACAAAAACCAAGGAAATTATTACCACAAGTTCATTGTTTTCGGTGCACATTTCATGAAACAAAAACCGATTCAAAAATGCTCATTATTAAGTGTAATTATCTATGACGGTGAAACAGGAATTGAATACGTTCGCACCGAACGACTTTACCATGATGTATGAGGATGTTCCCTTATATTGTATCTTTCTGATATTAACATTCAGGTTTAACCAGTATGGAATTTTGAAGAAGACGATGGATTTAACGAATCAGCCTGAGATTAACTTACCAGGAATCAAAACTGATGAAGAAGCAGCATATAGATAGATAGATTATTTTATTCATGCTATGTACATAATATGTTTACACTCATCATCATAAGATCACAATCTCAAATTTTATACAGTAGTATTATAAACTTATCTTAAAAAAAATCCTCTGTGGAATAAAATATATTATTTAGAAGAATATTTTAACAGATTTATTGAATTCTTCCAATGGTAATTTTCTTATGGGCTCAGTCAATTTATTAAAATATCGAAACGCTAAAAATGTTGGACCATTGTGAAATATTTTAAGTCTAAGATAATCTGTACGAATATTTCTCTTATTACCAGTACTGTAATCATGAAAATCCTCATTCAAGGAGTACTTATCTCTGCAATTATGTGCACACTTGAGGCATTCATATATATACAGATTTGGGAATGTCACTATAACCAATACTCGCAACAAATCTCATTTTTTTTTAGAACAATGACCCCAAACTTAAATCGCGTAGCGTACCTGGTTTTCAATCAAAGGAAAATATGCAGTCTTTATCACACAAGGATATAATATTCTCCAAAAATACCACCAATCAATTTTGTTATGAGTTTATCTGCATCAATATTTCAAGTGAGTCTAACATCTATATGTAGGTATACCAACATTTTCGTATGTTTATCAAAACTGTTTGTTACCTCAAGGGAAGAGAGTATTTTTACCGTTTCCTTCTCATTCATACAAAGACCATTTCCCGAAAACGATTCCACGGCTTCATTTTTGCTTATTCCACTCGGTTCCTCCACATGATTTAGATCCTTTCCAGAATTTGACGCTGTTAAACCATCAGCAAATAGTACACTATGCATGAATGACAAGTATTCCGACAAGTCATTAAGAAAAATTAGAAATAATAAAGGTCTCAAAAGGAATCCTTGGGGTACATCAATCGCTATCTGTCATTCATACACACTGCTTGATGACGACCTGTTAAAAACGACTTAATAAAAAACGCTGTTAAACCATCAGCAAATAGTACACTATGCATGAATGACAAGTATTCCGACAAGTCATTAAGAAAAATTAGAAATAATAAAGGTCTCAAAAGGAATCCTTGGGGTACATCAATCGCTATCTGTCATTCATACACACTGCTTGATGACGACCTGTTAAAAACGACTTAATAATATTGACACTGACAATATCAAATTGATATTTCTCGAAATTTTTTCTAAAAGTATAGCATGGAAAACACAGTCAAATGCCTTTGTTAGGTCTATAAATCGTGATAGCGAATGTAGATCTTGTTCAATGCTATCAATAGTGTTATTAATGAATTCAATAATTGCTCCTGTTGTAATACCTCCCTTTCTGTAACCAAATTGTTGTGTCGCAAATAAATTGTTACATTCGAAGTGATCAACACTTTGTATGTTCAATGCTCTTCCCAAAAATTTTTAAAATATCGGTACTAATGATGTGGGCCTGCAGTTTGTAATTTCATTCATATCACCAGATTCATGTAGAGGTATTACCTTCGATATTTTCAAACAGTTTGGGAAAATACCATCCTTAATATATTTATTGACCAACTTTGTGATCGGTGATAAAATGTGATCAATATTTCTTTTTAATGGTATGACTGGAAGGAGCTACCATTCTTGAATCCCATTATTATCTGAATGAATGAAACTGTGGAAAATAAAAAAGAATAATATGTCAGAAAATTATCTTGTAAGAGGGCTATCAAGTCTAAATGACTTCTTGGAATGGATTGATATATCTTTGTGCAACTGATGAAAAATAATCATTGAAACTTTCTGCTGTTAAGTGTGTGATGTTTTTAGTGACAATTCTTTTTTTCTCTCTCTCTCCATATAGTTTTGTTGATTTATTTATTATTTGATCAGTTGCCTTTATTTTAGCTCCTTTTAGTTCTAATTTGTAATTAGTTTTGAGTTTATCACGTAGAATTCTCAAACATGGGGTATTTGTTAGTCTTTAGATATCAGTTAGGGAAGCAAAGGGAAAAAAGGAACATGTGTATCGGTGTGTCTACGCACGTCAGGATTGAAGCTTCTTACACTAGTCTACATAGCTGATAGTATAATCATATGAAGTGAAGCTTATAAATAAAAAATATAAAATTAAGTTTACCTTTAAATATTATGAATATATGCCGCAACCTTTATTGGCTTTGTACTACACGCATCACTCGATTCATACTATAATATGATTTATTATATAACTGACACGATAATAATAATAAAACTCTCAAATTAAATAAGATATTTATTTCTTGTTGTTGTATTTGGATTGATTTAATGCAAATTGCTAAAATTTATATTAACCTATGAAATTGTGATTCATTTATGAAGGTTATTGAATCTAGGGAATTCAAATTCTTATGAGTATTAAAATTATACGAAACTATAATTTACAATAATTATAATTCTCAAATAGTTCATTATATCTCCTTAAAACATTGAATTTCTACTCTATATGTGAAATATTTCATTTCGCACACATTTCAGTGCGAAATGAAATATTTCGAAATAGTGGGAAATATCCAATTTTCTGCGCTACATCACAGTGCGAAATTATAGGTCTCACAGCTCTCAGATAGGATGTTGGAAAAAGTAATTTTAGAACTTTTTATTCTACTGTGATGTCTTCTATAATAAACTAAGTTTGCTAATGAATTCTCATATTTTCTGAAAGTATAAAGTGCATCTGGATCATCAGAAAGAACAAGATCTGTTGAATAAATCTCCATAATCTCATAGTGGTCAAACATTAATACACTCACACGATTCCTTGCATAAGTACATGCAAATGCAAATATTAGCACTAACTGAAATCTGCAAAGTCGTTAACGCATCTTGCCTTTAGAGAATAGCTGTCCATTCGGAATAACACCTGGTTTGGCGTTGGTTACTGACTGATTTGCATTATAATAGTTATTCTCGTAGACCGATAAGTCAGCAAAATTCAAACAGCAGTAGGCTAGCAGCGTAATGCATAACTCATCTGGTCGATTTTAGGGTCAGTTTGTGTCACTAAGTCGGAATATCGTATTTTGTAATTACAAAGAGGTGAATAATTATGCACCACAAAATGGCCCAAAAGCTATGGGAATGTTAATGACACAACAACCGTTCCTGAATCATATACCACCTGAATATAAGAATAGAATAAATGTCCCACAGTTTCAATCTCATAGGAATAAGATCCATTTATTGAGTGCTCATTGAAATATTGATGTGATTCAAATTTATCATTTTGTTATATGTAGTACGTTTTATAAACTGTTACAATGGGTTATTTCGAAAACAGTTCTTTAGTGAATTAATGGGGTGACACAGGGGAATATATTCAGACATATTTTTGATATTTACCCCACATCCCTATTTTGAGGGGCGGGATTTTTGAATGTGATGAATTTTTTAACAAAATTTTTTAGGTTGTTTTGGACTTTTACCATCATCTGCTTACATAATCAGCAACATCTGCTATTGTAGATTTGAATCATCGTTATATAATTTCTCGACAGATACTATCCGAAGCTAGAGCTAAAAGGGAGTGTAATGTGAAGTCATTCACACTATGAACAGTTCGATTTATACACTCCAGGTTTATTACACTTATTCGTTTGGAGTGTATAAATTAACCTTGTCAGAGTATGATAACTTTTACAATGGTAGATCAAGCCGTAATGTAGAAGTTAGCAGTGGCGGCTCCTCGAAGGAGACTAAGGAGGCTCAGCCTCCTCACCAATTTATCTTAATGATCACTCTCCATTTTATTTCCTGTTTCTCTGATAATTCTTTAAATTTTACAATTGATTCCCCGTTCTCAGTAGTTATTTTTAATCTGGCAACAGTGGCGAGAGGCTAGATTCTCTATATATCTCAAACGCTAAATACGTGTGGTCAACACAGTTGCCGTTTTTCCAATCAGTTCAATTGCCAAATAGGGTAAAACAGCGAATATGGCAACACTCTATGTAGGCTAGCTTCTCGTACGAACTCGGTCGGTCGTATGAAATACGATACGCTGCTACGACAGCGACACGTGCTCCGTCAGTTATTGTTTTTGTTTCGCCACGGGATGTAAGGTTAAGTTATAATTTATCTGTTCGGTGAGTTATTAACAAAGAGCTCTTTGGTTATTAAACGTCAAAAATATGAATATATATGAATAGTAATTAAATTGCCGAGATCTTAGAAAATCCATTTAGTGGATTAACATATGACAGAAAAGTGTTTTTAGAAATAAACGGCCTTTACCGGATTTGAAAGGATTAGTGATGACAGGTATGTTTCAAAATCGATCATTTGATACTGATAATTATAAAAAATATTTATGGTTAACGGGATCTGAGGTACACAATAAATTATATTGCTGGTATTGCTTGCTATTTACATCTGATACAACTTCATGTTGGGGGCACTCGGGTTATGATGATTTGAAAAATTTAGCTCGTGGTATAGACAGACATGAAAAATCGCAGGAACATATTACATCGAGTATTAAGTTTAAATTAACCGGTAAACAGAATATTGGTAAAGGAGGAAAACATGTAATTTGGTAGACAAGAAACTACATTATAAACACTTCTTTTATGAAATCTTAGATACTATTAAAGGTCAAATTGAGATTCGATTTTTCGACTTGACGAATAGAAGATTTTTCGAATCTTTTTAGAAAGAGTATCCCAATACACTTTTGTATAGCTTAGGTCTAAAATATAAATTATTTGATAAAATAGCACTGCACAATGAATTATGCGTTATATACTCGGATGAAGATATTTTAGGCCAGTACGACATTCACGCCGATATGATAAAATATATGATAGACAATGATTTGCAACAAGTTTTAGTTTTTTATAAACTACTTTGTTTGACAGTCACCATTCCTGTCACGTCGGCATCGGTGGAGAGATCATTTTCTACTCTCAAACGAATTAAAACTTACATGCGAAATACAATGGGCCAAAATCGTTTATACAATGTTAGTTTGATATCTATTGAAAAAGATTTAGTAAAATACTTAAAACAAAATGATACATTTTATGATAATATTATTGATAATTTTTCGCAAACTAAAGACCGTAGAATTCCGTTAATATATAAAAAAGTTAATAAAAATAATAAAAAAAAAAACAAAATATGAAAAATTTAAAAAAAAAAAGAAAAAATATGAAAAATCCGAAGAAAAAAAAAAACGAAAAAAAAAATGTTTGCCAACAGAAACTCCACGTTGGTTCTTGCTTGGCAACAATTAATTTTGTCACTGAAGTAGCTGGTACGGTCGCTGCGCAAAGGTTAAATTAATTGGCTGAATAGAGTATATTTTTACAAAATCGTTTTATGTCCAGCCTCCTCTCTTAAAAAGTTCACGAGCCGCCACTGGAAGTTAGATATAAGGGATATTTTTGATCTTTTAGACTCGATAAACAGATTCAACTTCCTCCAATCATATTGTAGAAACAGGGCGAACTTATTCAAATTCAGATGAAGTAAAAATTTTTGCATAATCAGTATAGAGGCTTCAAATTAAACAAACAGATTCAGCAGTAAAATTTTAAATGATCAATTAGACTTGTACTACAGAATTCTTTTCGATGTCTTATAATATAAAATTCCCCATAATCCACTTACTTGTACCTTCCTTTTACATCTCCATATTAAAATTTCCTAAATACCTCATTATCTTACCCTATTATTTTAGTTCAATTATTCAAATCTAGCAATGTATTTCCCTATATCAAATCGAAACTCCACTTGCTGTTTGTATTTTATATTGAATATAAATATTTTAAGATCTTTACTGTTTAGTGGAACATCACTATCGTTTTGAATCTGACACGCTAGTTTTCGAAACTATATAGTCAGATTAGTGTTTTTATAATCTATGTGATGAAAAACCATCTTTTATTCAAACCTTTGATTATTTAAACCATTTAGACAATTCGTCATTGTTGAAAAGAGTGATATAACCTTTAAAATGTGATATATTTTGTGAAAGTTATTTTTACCGATTTCACTGGTTAAGGGGTTTTGGGGTTGCTGATTAAGAATTTGTCATGAAAATTAAAAAATGCCAAGCAGTTGATCCAATACGGTGGCTCGTTGAAATTGTAAAATTCGACTACCACCCACATATGTCAAAATGAGATAAAATATTATATACGGGTTTGTGCCCTCAAAAGAAAGACTTCTTGTATTTAATTTTTTCATGCCCTCCTAGTTACAGCCCTTTCAAAACTTTAAATAAGATACCGTGAAAATATTTTTGGATGGTCCAAAATGGTGTTGTCAGAAAATTAATACTTTTGGCTTATACTATTTTTTTAAACCTTTATTTCACAAGAAATATTAAGTAAAATCAATGCAAATTGATTTTTGAGGGACTAAAACTCTAAGGGCATGCATTTTCCCAAAAAAATTACCACAATAAAAAGTTTTCGCCTTATGTGCAAAAATAAACAATATTTTCCCCAATTCCGACATAATTTGGGGGTAGGCGAATTTCCCTATTTTAACGAGCCGCCATATCAGATCAACTGTTAGGAATTTTTCAATTCTAATGACAAATTCTTAATTAGCAACACCAAAAACCCCTTTGTCGTGAATTTCAACAAAATCGGACCTATATATTCCGATTTGGTACCTCCCCTCAAATTTAACAGTTTTACGGTTCTTTTTGAGGACTAGTTATTTTAAAATATGATTTTTGCATATTTGTTTTTTTGAATAGTTGTTTAACCCTCATTGTTTTCTTTCTAAAAGGGGTATAACTTGGAAAGGGTGCATTTTCCAAAAAAATTGTACAAGCGGAAAAAAAAATTTGTATTATGGACTCAAAAATATGGATAGGTACCATTTCTTTCCTATTTGACAACTTTTTCATAGGTTTGAACAGTTTACTCAGTAATTCCTCAAATTTTTAAGAGAGGCGTCTTGATTTGCAGCACCTACCATCCTTAACCCTCCAGGAACCCACATACTAAACTTTCTAAAAAACCATTAACTGAAAAAAAAATATAGTAAAAATGCTTTATTGATTGGACTGAATTCACTAGCCGTGATGAAAAATATTCTACTTTCGAATAAAATTAACTAACTGCTTCGACGTCCTTTGTGATTATAACAAAAACATTTTTCATTTTAGTCTATTCAAAATTAAAATTTTTAAACAGTTTTTTTTGTGGTGCGGGCATACATGCGGCCCAGACAGTCAGCGCGTAAATACCCTGTCTGAAAATTATGGAACACAGATGACACAGCAGTAATTTGAAAGCAAAACTAAGGTAGGCTATAAAATCGTATTCACTTCTTTTCAAAATGTTCAGTATATTCTACGACCGAAATTACTTGAATTATAACAATAAAAGATTCGTCTTCGAGCTCTAAATAGCGGTTGAAAAGAAGAAATTCTAATACGTTTCGTAATATCTAGCGACAGAATGAAAGAATTCATTGTTCATAAGGTACAGTTAAGTCCAAAATTTAATGATATTCTTAATAGAATGACAAGTTTTCCCACACAGCATGTTACCTGAAACTTTCAATGAACGCGAACACATTAGTTACTTTTGGACAGTTGGTAGCCAAGTATATTCATCATTTGACCAAAACAGCAGTGGAACATAGCGAACACGTATCTACAACACAGGTGGCAGTGAGTGCGACTCCGATGGCCTACTGCGACCTACCCTAACAGCGTCAAGAACGAACAATGTCTATGATTTACCTGCAACTGATGGTTTTTATACATACGTATATATGAGGAATTCCTTATAAAAGTGGATTAGTTTCACCTCTAATTTGTGATTTCCTATTCCTTTCCGTTTTATGAGAAAGCCCTATTTATGTATTTACACATGACAAATTTCAGAATGTTTGTCCTTCTTGGAATCATTCACACATAGTGAATTTCCGATTGAACGTTCCTGCTACCTGGCTTTTGAAATGTTGCAGCCATTGACATCAGGCACTACTCAGGTGTCAATGCCTTTTGGGTCTTCCAAAATGAATCTGTAATTATTATCGGGTGATAATACAGTTCTAAAAGAAGAAAATGAGTTCATATTGCTATTTCGTTGCTTGTTTTGATCTGAAGAATATCGTGAATGTATAACATATTGTCAAATGGGAAACATATTTAAATTACATAATCATAACATGGAACAATTAAGATTTCACTACAAAATGTTGCAGCCATTGACATCAGGCACTACTCAGGTGTCAATGCCTTTTGGGTCTTCCAAAATGAATCTGTAATTATTATCGGGTGATAATACAGTTCTAAAAGAAGAAAATGAGTTCATATTGCTATTTCGTTGCTTGTTTTGATCTGAAGAATATCGTGAATGTATAACATATTGTCAAATGGGAAACATATTTAAATTACATAATCATAACATGGAACAATTAAGATTTCACTACAAACTTTTTCACTATTGTGAAACAATTCCGTGATCACACAGCTCTTAATGACGGTTTTGTGAGCTTTTCATCAGAGTTCTACACATGGGGCTATAGTCGGCCGTTCCATATATACTGGAACTACCAAGCATCCATTCATCTAAGGTAAAAAGACCACCATCCGGGGAAAAAAAAATAAACCGTTTAATTCAGTCCCACAGGGATCATCTTTTTGAACTGGAAATCAATGTTACACAAATGACTCAATGTAGCATTTGAATAAATTGGATTCACGTAAATCTTCTTGTAAAGTCTGCAGCGTCATGTATATAAAAATTGAACATCAACCGCTCATCGACAATGATTGGCATAAGTACTTACAAGATTGATGTCTAAAGTACCTTGGAAGAGACCTACTGCGCCCTCAAACAATGCAGTACCCATTTTCACCACTTTGAAGCATTTGTCAAATTTCAAATTCGTCCGACCAATACTAACACATCTGAAAAATAGTCTAGATCGAATCAGAAAGGCTCAATAGGAATGTTTCCGCAAAAATCCGAAAATCTCTTTTAGACCAATTACAATACCTTTATACTATGAACATAGGCCACTGGAATGAAGTGCAACGAGGGTAGTTGTCTCTTCCTGGAAATTGTGCAGAATAAAAACTTGGATCACTTGCCATGATGTCAATTCATCGAGAGTTAGTTAGTGGACTGCAAAATTTTTATAAGTAGTGGTAGACCGTTTTGGCCGGTAAAAAAGGAGGCTTCAGTTTGAAGCACTATTGTTTCTTTTATTTCTTGTGTTAAGTGAGTTTTTCATTCAAGTTTTAACAACACTAGCAGCATATCAAAGTATGGTCTACGCACCTATGTCAATTCCAATGTCAGCTTAAAAGCCAAAGGAACTAAATTTTATAAAATTCACATCAATTAAGAAGAATTTTGACCACAATCTGATAAATAGTATGTTGACAATGAGGGAATATAATTTTGCTAATAAAGAAAATTTCCCCTCTAAGTCACAAACACTTTAAAAATTATACAAGAACTACATACTTTGAGAAATTTAGAATGAACTGAACAATATCAATTTACACTATAACTTAGAAACAATCACTTTTGTCCTCTAGAAATACTGTTGAAGAAGTAAAGATCTTTCAGCTACCAACTGAAAAATTCAATATGGCAATGTCAAATGAGAAAAACCAGCAACTGTAGCTATCAATTGAAAGGGCTCGACTTGTAGATTATAAAATCTATGAGCTGTCAACTTTCGATCTTAGCTGGTAGCAGTTGGCGACTATACTTCACGAGCGATGATCGCCTGCCGATGACGTTACTTACTGTTTCAAAATATTTCGTTGCTAGCAACCGGCGACGATAGAGTAATTTTACACAGTTATTCAGTGAAGTATTCATTTGTAATAATTTTATCATATTGAATTTTGCTATTGTTTTATTATTTTTCAAGAATGAATTTTATTTTTTGTTGGACTTCATAAGTAATGTGCAATAAAAAGCTTATATTCATTTATATATTCACTTTAATAGCTCGTGGTATTTTGTTTCGCCCCACCCTACGACAAATACTGCGGGTGCCTATGACTAGTTACAATGAGGGACCCAATAAGGTTGTTATAATATTTACATGGAGTACAACAGTGTATGAGATGATGTTCCAGGGACACTCTCATATTATATCAGACAATATCCTCCAGTATCAAAGTTTCAAGGCTTATTCCATTGAGAACTTGAATCATAGAGTTTGATTCAAGTTTATGTAGGTATTAGAATCATGAATAGCGCCATCTCGTGAGCTCTAGCATTATTGAACTTTTCAAATGTGAACTCGAATAATTCAACCCATAATATATAAGAATATAATAAACAATAGAGGTATAATAATTAATAATCAAATGAAATTAACTTCAATTAACTCTTGACAATCACGCGAACCATTATCTTTCCTATACCTTCGTCCTAAACAGACTCATGTTTAATGAATAATTAATAATAATGAATAAATGATACATACACAGGTATCAAGTTTGTTATAAACTCACCGTTAAATTAGTAACATGAAACCTATTAATATAATTGTAAATGTTGAATAAAAGATAATTACGTCCATATGCCCCTGTTATCTACTTGATTGGCGTTAATAATTAATTCCATATCAAGATATACAATTCACAAGAGCTGCCCTACATAGCGACGTCGTAATGAACACCTCAAGCGCCTATTATCGATTCTACTCACACAGACTAATAAATTATAAGTAAATTAAGAAAGCGGGGACCTGAATCCCGATGATATTATATTTGAACGAGTTTGAGCTCCGAATGGTCTGATTGGATCATATGAGTTTCATTTATCATTTCAGCTTCTTATTTACATATCTTCAATGGAATAATTTATATATAGGGTTTGTCAGTTTTTAGTAACAGTACTTCACACACGCATAACATTATTTTTTTTCAGGAACGCTTCCTATTGGTATTATATTGGTGCATTTTTCCATAAAATTCGGACATTTGACAAATATATATACAGTATACAGGTTTTTCAAAAGCATTTGATAAGGTACATCACAATACTTTGTTAAGTTGTTATAGAAGAAATTGGTATACATCGCAATTTGCTTCTATGGATTAATTGGTATTTAAACAATAGATCCCAGTGTGTGAAAATAAACAACTGTACATCTAAATTTATCATCAAAATCACATCGGGTATTCCTCAGGGATGGCATTTAGACCCTCTCATCAATGACATTGGGCGCTGTTTCCTGAACTCAGAGTTTCGTCTCTATGCGGATGATCTTTAAATCTATAAACCTGTTACTTCTATCAATTCTTGAACATAGATAAATGTCATGAAATCACGTTTTCCAAAATATTTAATGTGTTCGAAAATAGATACCATATTAATTTTATGTTGCTGGAAAGGATAGTAGCAATTAACAATTTCGGGGTTACATTAGACTGTAAATTGTCATTCGAATCACACATAGAAATACTTGTCAAGAAGGCTCTAATGAACCCTAGGCTTTTTATTGCGCTCAAGTAAATCATTTACTAATCCTGATTCCTTAATATTGCTGTATAATTCTCTGGTTCGAAGTCACCTAGAATACACCTCTCTAGTATGGAAGCTACTGTATATCAAATACATTGATAGATATAACGATAGCCTTAGGCATTACAAATTTTTAAGAAATTCTCGTAGAATTGTTTCAGGACTAATTTTCCTTTACAAGATTTTGAACTCTATATTAGGTAATATTCGGTCGCCCACACTGTTCTACCACCAATCATTTGCTAGAAATTATACAAATAATTCACCAATGTGTTTGCTACAAAATAATTAAAATTTATATTTCACACACATAGACTTGTTCCATGTTTCTATGTATAGATTAAATCTATATGCCATTGGCGTTTTCAGAAACTAAAAGTACAATATGTGAAAATGAATTGAAATAAAGGCATTCTTTCCTTTAAATCTCTTCTCTTTTCTCATTTTTTTCTCATCCTAGTGTTAGGTGTTACTTTTAATTCAGTTTATTTACTTTTTTTGAAACTGTGTAGCGTTATTGGAAAATTGTTATTCTGCCGGGTTGCCTGTACTAAATTAATCAATAAATATATAAATAAATAAACATTGCGGATATGTGGTTACCTGTAGTATATTGCGCCCGCCATAATAAGAGGACGAAGACTGTCTGTCCAACATATGGTTTTCTGAAGAGTCACATGTCCCTCTATTATGAACATCTACAGACAATCGTACAGGTATCTTGGATTCGAAAAACAACATGAAATCCTAGAGGCACCTCACGATGAACTAGTTACTGTTCTGGACATAGAATATTGTTTTTTTTTTTGAGAATTAAGAAGGCAATAATGTAACACTTGATCAAGAAAGATATAAGCAACAAATCAACTCATTTTTTATAGACTTAAAACGATTCTACAGAGCTTGAAATTTGCCTACTGCTAATGATACTCCTAGGATATTAAGACAAACTAAAGCTTAACGCATCCTGATGCTCATATCTGAGGAAAGACGATAAATAGCATCTTCAGCGGAAATGCTCATTGAAAACAGCGATATAACAATTTTTCCAAAACTTACGCCAGCCTCTCTTCAGAAATATTGTATCTAATTTTCGGGAATGCTTGAAATAATGTTTGCAGAAATATGGTGGTCATGTGGATCATACGTTAATAACTATCACGTATATGCAATTCTGGTTTGTTAAGTTAATATTAAATTGATTTTGCTTTGTCATACTGTAATATAGTTCATGTCAAAAATACTTTCCCTATACCTAAAGGTGCAACATTTCAATCCTGATAATTGTATCCCCTTGAATGTTGAAATTAGAAATTTCAATCAACTGAATATTCTGGCTTTGATTCATTTAAATAGAGTTGGAATTATATAACACATTTGTTGTAGTTATTTTCGCTTTAGTAACGTATTTATTATATTCTTCCAGGATCCCTACTTGCTTCACATAGCATCATCCTGCCCACGCCACTGTATGTTTCAAATTTGCCGTTTAATATAATCATTTGTCATGTGTGAAGTTGCATATGATAGAAGTTAACATTTTAAATGGAGTCAAAGGTAGATGCATCTGAAGGTATAAAAGTTTGTAGACTCGAAGTTGCATTTCTCCCAGTTCTTTAAAAGAATGTATCCCAACTTCAGTGAATGAAAGAGTACCAGGTGTTAAGAAACTCACATGATGGTGAGTTGCAAGGAAAGGCATGTCCCGCTAAGGTGTCGGACTTGATCCTGCCGCTACGAGAGAGAATATGGATTTGGCATTAACCCTGAAGAGCGTAGGTGGCGGTGGGTACTTCGGATCGGAACCATGCAGGTTCATTCTCCTGCAGCACAATTCTCGCGAGAGAAACTGCCATTGGTTAGTTAAGCCACGCCTACCGCGACTTGTCACCTACCGGTATGCAAATGGCCCCCTCCTTATAGATTGCGTCGGACTCGGATGCCTCATGCCTCTGGACCGCATTGCTACCTTGCCATGCGAGAGCGAGCCAGATCTCGCAGGAATTGCTTTCCTGCTGTCTGCCTAGAAAACGCTCTCGGTGTTAATCTTGCGAATCGTTCACCCTGAAATTACATTTATATTTAAATATTTATTATGCAGTTGCAAGTTGTGAAACTGTAATATTCAGCGTCAGAACCTTCTATTATTGACACAAGTTCACAAGACACCTTAACAGTTTCACCGACTTGCGGAAACGACAAAATTTGTGTGAAGTAGTACAAACCCGAAAGCAGTTGTTCCTTTTAGGATTTATCTCACCAATATGTACAAGATCATCAGATAATAAAGTGTCGCAGTGATAAATTTGATCTGAATTTCAGAAACAAGAAAGATTTATACGCAGGTTATACGAAGATATTTATCGCATCAGATGAATTATTGTAAACATTCTTGCATAACACTGTGATTGTCGTTTCAAAAATAGGAGCTTCTTCATTATGTTTACTTCTCAGATTCAGATTGGGTTGCAATTCTCGTAACTGCACTATTTTTCAAATCAATTTATTGAATCTAGTGTATCTGATACTGTATTTGCGTGATCTATGAATCCTGGATCTTGCAAATTGGGGAGACTTAAAGTAGTCCATGAAATAATCCGAACAAATCTGAATGTTCACTGAAAATATTTCTATTCTAAAGATGGACACAGTTCCAGGAAAAAAATGAAATACCGACTGTGTAATCGATACAGTAATGAAGTTCTCAAACTATAGACTTTAGTTGAATGATTTGATAATAATGATTATAACATAATGAATGAAACATTCTAGTGCATCTAGTATTGTATTTGCGTCATCTATGGCTCCTGGATCTTGCACATTGGGGAGACTTAACGTAGTCCATGAAATAATCGGAACCAATATGGATGTTCACTAAAAATTATTCTATTCTAAAGATGGACACAGTTCCAGGAAATTCATGGAATCCTGACTGTGTAATCCATACAGTAATGAAGTTCTCAAACTATAGACTTTAGTTAAATGATTTGATAATAATGATTATAACATAATGAATGAAACATTCTAGTGCATCTAGAATTGTATTTGCGTCATCTATGGCTCCTGGATCTTGCACATTGGGGAGACTTAACGTAGTCCATGAAATAATCGGAACCAATCTGGATGTTCACTAAAAATTATTCTACTCTAAAGATGGACACAGTTCCAGGAAATTCATGAAATCCTGACTGTGTAATCCATACAGTGATGAAGTTCTCAAAGAATAGACTTTAGTTAAATGATTATAACCTAATGAATGGAACTTTCTAGTGCATCTGATACTGTATTTGGGTCATCTGTGACTCCTGGATCATACAAATTGGGGAGACTTAACGTAGTCCATTAAATGATCGGAACAAATCTGGATGTTCACTAAAAATTATTCTATTCTAAAGATGGACACAGTTCCACGAAATTCATGGAATCCTGACTGTGTAATCCATACATTAATGGAGTTCTCAAACTATAGACTTTAGTTAAATGATTTGATAATATTGTTTATAACATAATGAATAGAACTTGATTTTGTTAAGAGAATCTATACTATACCACCCCTTTCTATTAGTATAATAATGGAACTAGAGCAAAGAATAGGTAATGGATCAAAAATATGTTATTCGAATTGAAAAATTGAAATATTTCCTTGAACCAGGTGAACTCATTTATGGTCCTTCCATAAGTTTTTCGGTGGTGTTGTTATTCACTATTATAAAATCATATCGATAAAAATGCTATTGATCCAGATGAAATAGTTGAAAGATATAAGACTCTGAGTGATTTGAGAGCTCCCAGAGCTGACTGACTGTCGTCGACGTTGTATACTTGCTCTATGAGCGAAACAGCTGTCTGGAACTATAACTTTGTGACGTTACGGATCGATCTGGACTAGAAAGACCTCATCATTGATAAAGCCAACATGAGATAAATGAGTTTATTCATACATTCATTTATTTCTTATTCTGTTATATTAGAAATCAATAAGCCAGTATTAATTTACCAACAGTAAGAGAAGAAACCGCTACTCTATGGTTGTAATCATAATGATGAATTACCTATAGGAATTGTATTTTTCACTATCACGTCTATGGGTATTCGAATGAATGCTTTATTTCGTTTCGTAAAGCTATGAAAACTGGATTTGATTTCAATTAAGTTATTATTCCTTGGAATTGAATTGCATTTGTATGGTTCCATAACCAAACAAATCGTTCATATTCAAATACGAGGATTTAGTCACAACTGAAATTATTTAAAACGAATATTAATGATTTTCTGATCAGAAGTCACCGTTCTTGAACAAATTGCGAAAGGATTGGGTTTGGTTTGAATGTATTTTCACCGCCATTATTACTTGACAATATTGCTGTGAGAAATCATTTTGATTAGTAGTCTGCTTGTATTCTGGAAGGAGTCTCGAAAAACTTCATATATTGATTAATAGATCCAAATTGAACTTCAACTTCGCGTGAATGTTGTTATCAAAACATAAGACATATTGATAACGGCGCCAGATTCACAGAATTGGATCCTAGTAAATTTTAGAGGAAGAAGGTGGTAACGCTGTTACTGTTACCATAAGATAGTGAAAATTTGAGGTTTCTAGTTATGGCGTATTACATGGAACCATCAAATTGAACAAGTAAAGATAAAAATTAGGTATTTTTATTTCATTTTATTTATAATTTTTTTAAATCTATCTTTACAAACTTCATCCCACCCTTAGCTCATCTGGGAGATGGCGTGCAAGAATGAATTTCATTCTATGGTTTGTGAATGTTGGACAATCTCGTGGAGCCATCGGCTGCAACTGATGTATTGTATCCAGTCTTTTTTGCTTGTGATATGCTCGTAAGTTTTACAGCAGCCAACGCAGTCGTTTTCGTCATCAGTGTGCTGCTGTCTAAATCTCTTAGTAAAGTAACTTCCACTCTTCCTCTTTTTCGCATTTTTTGTAATTTAAACAAGTGAATTTCGTTTCGTATTTTCATTTTTGGCTGATGGCTTAGCTTTCTGTACTATTAATTTTATTATTTTTGTATATTTTCAGGGGTTGTTGATGTTTCGGCATGCTGTCGACTGGGTTTTCGAACTGTTTTGACTTTTGAAGTACAAGAAACCAGAGAAACGATTTTAAACATTTTCTCGTTTTGTTTCTCATTTATAATGTGAGAATTCCTCATTTCTTGATTCTGTTACATCATTGAAATCACTCTCTTGACTTGAAGAATTTTCGGGGGTTACCATGATAATATGTTTCCTTCAGGGCTCTTGATATTGTCAAAGTCTGGAGTTTCGTTTTGATTGAGATATGCATAATCTGGTATCACGTCCATGTTAAAAGAAACGGAAAGCTTCTGCATACTCCAAAACTTCTATCGAACTACAGTGGGAGGTCCATGCTCACTCAATATGAGGACTATTGGGACTCGAGGTTTGCGAGGGAGATACTGTATTTGCATCCAATGCAGAAAAATTATAGTGCTTACGAACACAGACTTTGGTGGCATAAACAATAAAGATTCAGAGGCATTCCACCTTAATATTCGTTCTTCTTGTTTTTGCCGTTAAATATGCATGCAAGTGTACTTTACACCGCTTTATCACAGTAATAGTTTTCCCTTTTTAAATGTTTCATCTACGTTAGATAAATTTGCAGGGTTATCGCAGAATGTATGATTTCCTAGAGTTGCTTCCAAATAACTCACAGTATTCAGTAACACCCTTCATTGTTGATGCCACGTGCCCCAGCAAGTGATAATCCTGATTTTCTGATGGACAATTCTGGATTACGTTTCAAAAATGATCTGACCCAATTGTGAGAGTTCAACAGGTTATAGAGCCAATTGGTGAGGGGTTCTCGCAAGTAGGAGCGCTAATTCACAAAAGTTCAAATTTCCTTCACTTGTGAAAAACTAATGTTCTATATTTTATCGCTTCATTACCGACAGTTATAGCGAAGATGGTTCCTGAAATGTTAGTTTTTAGCGCCAGGGTATTTCTAAACAAACAATATACTCGTACCAGGTGTGATTGGAGCTTACTGATTGTGAAATTATTCAAATGTATGCTAAGAAAATTAATACATATTCGAGAGTGAAATAACAAGTGGTAATCCTAATATATGGATGAATATGAATGAAGATAAATCTAACAATATAATATTCTATGATATACTCAAATGCACTCAATTACTATAAATTGTCTCTATTAGAGAACCTGTATAACAACACACAATACAGTCATTAGTAGTCATTACAATAGTGATATTAACTCTATCGGATAGCTTGAACTTGCATTGGTGAACTCACACTTCCCATTTGATCGAGGGTCCTCGTACTTTGCCCAGATATGGGCCACAATCATTACAGGGGTACCTCCTCAATTGAAAATCCATACCCTTGTCTCATTTATCCAGCAGATCGCAAAGAAATAGTCCAGCAAACTGAGAAGAGAATCCTCTCATCAATTTCCAAGTTGCTTTTACCGTTTATTCAATTCACAGCGTGTATAAATGTAGGTTATAATCCCTTTACGGTAACATCAATCATCCAAGATCCTTACCATCCAAAATAACGACTAATATTCTTGATTTCAATGGAAAGTAAATTCCAGAATTCCGGTTTCAAAACATGAGTTTTACACAACCCTTCCCGTTGGATACCCAGAAAAATATACAAAAGTGAGTGACCGTATCTTATGTTCAGAGCAACGTCACAGAACAACTTGGAAATAGACGTAGGAATTGAATTCTTCCATCGACACAGAACTAACCACGACTTGGATAATATTTTACGTGTCAAAGACGTCACTGGAGTCGATAATGCTGTAGCTTCGTATTATGCCTAGGCGCCTAAGTGGAAGTTACACGTTACACAATCCGAACCAGCCTTTTATGTTCTTTTGTTGAATGTATGCTTGATTCCTGATTATTCAGTTGATTTATAAACCATGCTACGCAAAATAGTTCTAGTGGGAGCAAAACCATTTATTTTCAATTTTTTCACATACGTGTAACTATTTTCTTGACCTAACTTTTCCTTTTCGGCTTAGTATACAGGACCCTCCACATTGGCTAGCTGCTTCATTCAATATATCAATTCCTTTGTAGTGCCTAAATCAAGTGCTCCTCTTTCCATGGAGCTCTAGGGCAGCTTCTTTTACGTTTATATTCAGTTGGCATTAAAACATATAGTATAAATTCAAGAATCAATGTCGGGAGTGATGGTTTCGCGCCAACTAACCCACCCAACTCACTATGAGTCAGATGACGCAGTGACTTTTTCTTATCCCATGAAGCCCCAATAGACTTTTACTCTGGGGCTATTTGTCATTGAATCTGCAACTATTTCAAAATTAAAAGAGAATATCTGAGCCACTGCTGAAATGGAGTCGGATTTATGCTAAAAAATTATGAGAATCTTCGCTGAAAGATTGTTGTCATGACAAACAAAAAAGGTTAATTCGGATCACCCTCTGTAAGGAAAATAATTCATTAGATCAGCTGCTTGATTCAAGTTACGACGAACATGAAATAATCGAATTGTTTCGTGTTCAAGTTTTACTTCCATACTAACCAGAATTAACAACGAATACAGCTGACAACAAATAATAGTAGAGGCTCTGAATGAACTGCTCGTAACATAGTTGAAAGTAAAAGGATTTCAGGTCATAGTCTGACATAAAAGCGCCACGTTATATAAATCCGTATCACTGTTGCCGGTGCTACTATTTCCCCTATTGCTTACTCTGTTCTATATACAGTGTGATACTTTGATCTTCGTGTACCATCTTCATCAATTAATTGAATTGAAATAAGTTGAATAAACATCTGAAATCAATTTAATATAAAACTACGTTGAGAAAGCAGATAACAGTCAAATTTACCTATTGAAGATTACATTTTTTTCATCCCTATTTCACAATCTGTTCTGTCGGATATATCAATGTATATGTATAGAAATTGTCAAAGTAAATAGTATCATGGTAAGTGCTCCATACAACCACTTGCACTGACCATTGCTTGAGCAGGACGTCTGCCACCTTCCTCGCTGACAGCGGAGCTGACATTCATACATTTACGAGGGCAAGGTGAAAATTTCATGAAAAATGAAACAGATTGCGTTACAATCCCATGTGACATTTCTGACGAACCATCTTTCACTAGAACGCATTAAAACTTTCAGAGTGATACCTATCGAGAGCAAGCAGCCTTGAAGATTTTTGTAAACATGGAAAAAGTGAATTTCGCGTCTTGATTAAACATTACTTCTTGAGTGGAAAAAAATTATCGATTGTTAAACATTATGGGGATTCCTCACTATCGATTGGAACGATTCACAATTGGCTTACTGATTTTCGTTGTGGTAATTTGACTACAAGGGACGCCCAAAGTTTTGGTCGTCCAATTACAACGCCGATAAAATCCATTTCATGATATTGGACGATCAGTGAGTTGAAGTGTACGAGATTGGAGGCTATGGGCATCTCAACCGAACAGGTACGGAACATTTTACATACATTTTTGAATATGAGAAAGCTATCTGTCAGACGAGTGCCGCATTTGCTCTCTGTTGACAACAAGTTAGACCGTGTGACAACTTCAAAAGTGTGTTTGGCGATGTTCAAGCGCGATAAGAAGGCCTTTTTGCGCCGTTTCGTAACCGTGGACGAGACATGGATCCATCACAACACACTAAAGAACAGTAGGAACATTGGATTTGTCATTTCGAATCGAAGCCGCAAAAGCCCATTTTGTTGGCCAAAGTGGGCTTATCGGACAACAAATTTCAAAAAGTATATTTTATCAGCAAGAACTAGTGGCACCTCAAGCACATTCAGGAATTCAAATGAAGAATCATAATAGCTTTCAAGAAGAACAAATCGAATTGAATAAATTTGGTGTTTATGAACTTTTTAAATTTGAATAATTGTAATTTTGATATCTATAACAATGATTCCAATATTTAAATAAGTCAAACTGTGTTTTATTAATACTGACACTACTATATAATGAAGTGGTATTTCTACGTGATAAAGTGCCACTTTAATAAACGATTTTTAATTTAGTAATATGGCACATTATTACTCAAAATACGAAAAAAGATTTCCGCAGATGAATCAACTATAATGAAAATCAGCAATTTTATAGCATATATATCAATACTTTTTTGTCAAAGCTACAAAACACATAATAAGAAATAATCAACATTATCCACTAAAAATACTATTGAAGTACTGAGGCTACTTGGTAGCCGAAAGGTTATCAGCACTTTAATATTATTTTTACTGAATAAGGGTTATTATTTCTAATCAATAGTGTTCAACAAGATACTTTGAGAATCTTCATCATACTCTCAGTTTTCTCCGTCGACAGTCTCGTTCTGGCACCCACTCACATAATTTGTCTTAGGCAGTTCTTTGTATTGTTGTGATATCGTGTAGGTATTATTTTCTTTGAACCCAATTGCTCCAAATCTTTAGACTTTCTCGCAGAAGTTGAAATATCTTTTTGTACGTACGGCCATTTCTCCAACAGTTTCTTTAGATCGTCTTCTCAATAAATTTGAGGTTCAGCAAAGTGGTAGTACCATTCTATAGCTGCATTGTTTTTTTGAAACTTTAAACGACAAACATCTCTAATTTTGATATTCGGTTGCAAAACTAAAATAATATCGGTCGCATTAACTTCTCGATTGATGGCTTATTGTAAATCTGAAAATAGAATGTTTGATAGAATCTCATACATTAACTTAAAATAAATAGAAAATTCACTAGAGAAGATTTCTAAAAAAATATGTTGATGTTATTAACTTTAGTTTACACAATTTGTAGCTACACGTCGAGGTTTGGTACTTCAGCTGTGGTTACTCCTTCTTTAGAACTATTTTTCATCAGGTTCATTATTTTAAAAGTTCTCGAAAATAACATATTCGATTCTCTGAGCTTACACTTACTTAGAAAGTTTTTAAATAGAGCTGTACATGAACTTATTACGTAACAAAATTATAGAAATAATAACACGAGAATGACAATGTACTGGTCTTCGACAAACAATAGCTGTTACCCACACTAGCCTAGGATTGCAAGTGACGCTCTCTGTTCCTTTTGCGTAGGTGAAATGCTGTAACCACCTTCCATCTGGTTTACACCATTTTTTCTATTGCCACTATTTAAATTGTATTTTCCTCACAAAACATCGCCCTGGTGCTTAACGAGAACCTCGGAGAATTTCGTTTTATTCACATTTTCTCTCTGTGACTATCGTATCTGTAAGGATATCTTATCTGTGATATAGTTATAATTTGAAATATAAATTTATTACAATATTTTTCAGTAGAGTGGAAATTACAAAAAATTGTCTTTCTTCATATATTATATAATCATAAATAACCACAACGTCAAAAGTCTTGGACCCCCTATATATCAAATGATTCGATTAAGCCCGATTATTTTTCTTACTGTGGTAGAAAGTAACATGTATTAAAGGTATGAAAAAAACAGAAAAGAGATGTCAACAATGAATCTAGACTTTACCATCAATATTTTGACAGAAGTGGCAGTGAGAGCATATTCAACCAAGTGACTAGTGTATTAATTTTTTGGGTTATCATGCCTGGTCGTAAAATTTCTGCGTTTAATCGAGTGAGAATTACTGCTTTACACGATGGAGGGCACTATAATCATTAGATTTCGGAAATGTTGGGCATTCCCAGATCATCTGTTGTGCGAATAGTTCACAGGTACCAAGAATCCAATACAGTGGAAAACAGTCCTCGAGTGTCTAACGAGAGGGGAGATCGTTATTTGGTTCAATATGCTCGCAGACACCGCATAGCTTCAGCTTCAGCTCTCAGAAGCCACTTTCAGCGTAATTCTGTCATGTTATATCAACACCCACAGTTCGAAGAAGACTTCATCATGCTAATTTACGTGCTAGACCATTACGGGTCCCCACTCTACGTTCAAGATATTGTGCAGCCCGTCTCCGATGGGCGCGAGAGCACAGGGGTTGGCTTTTGCAGCAGTGGAAGTTGGGTGTTATTCACAGACGAAACCAGAATTGGACTGGTGAGTGATGACAATCGGCAAAGAGTCGTCAACAGCGGGAAGATTCCCCGGGAAGTTGCTCCCTATCAAGGGGGTACTGTAATGTTTTGGGGAGGAATAATCTTTAACTGCCGCACCCCATTAATTCACATTCCACAAAATATGACCCGGCAAGTTTACGTCGAACAGGTTATTACGCCCATTATATATCCCATACGTAACGAATGAGGCAAAAATTTTGTGTTTATGGACGACAACGCCCGACCACATAGCGCGAGAAGGGTGCAGGATACACTTCAAGCAGGACATATCAATAGATTGGATTGGCCAGCTGACTCGTCGGATATGAATCCGATAGAAAACATGTGGGATTACATAAGTAGCGCCATTCGCAATCGAATTAACCCACCTCAGACTGCAGATGAGTTAGTCGTCACGACGGTAGAGGAATGGAACAATATTCCACAAGACACTATAAACCGCTTGATTATTTCAATGCACAGACGTGTCAACTTGTTATTCCAACGTGGAGGAGGTCATACCGACTGTTAGTCAGTATACAACATGTTTCATTACTTTTTTTATTCAATAATTATTTTCAACAAATTCACACATTTTTTACTTTTTAATTTTCTAAGTCTCCAAGTTTGTGTAAATTAGATTGAACAAACAATACACTTTGACAGATATTTTTTGTTTTTCTAACAAAACATTTCATTAACAAGACTGAATGGGTGGTCGAGACTTTTGACGCTTAGTGTATCAACAATTGCAGAATTTTTGGGAGTTACTAATATATAGCAGTCACTCATTCATGACGTGTGATAATTCCGATTAGATGCTATCCTGAATTTTTCGGAACCCCACGTTCTATAATCCCCTTCGCTCCAAAACCGATAATAAGACCAGCTTCATTAGCAGATATGTTAACTAGACTGTTAGCGCACATGGCCTTCCCTCTAGTAATTACGCCCCCGCCCTTGGTCAGCCGTGCAACGGTCAGAGCATCTCGACCAGCCGTGGATAGAACACACGGTCGCGCCTGGATAGTCACTTGTTTATCCTTTGGCACAGGCCGCTTTGATCAACAACACAAACACGTGACTATTGACAGTACGCGTCTTAGTGACTTGATTTTTATGTTGACCCTACTAATATTCTAATACACAACGCGAGACTACACAAATCGTTGTTCTCGTTCCAATGCATTATGTTAAGGTACAATTTAAATAAAGAATTATAGTGTTAAGTTGTGTAAATAATAGTGGAAAAGTGTGTTATTGTTTGTTGACAGTTGTGTTCAGACAATACTTATTATGTGAGTTCCGTGATACTCTGATACACAACAAAAGTATTTGGACAAACTATTTCAACTATTAAATAGAAGTAAGTACATCATAACCTCTCAAATCATAGAGGCAGTATGTTAATAGGTACACAACTGGAGTAACAGTTTTGAAGAAAAAAATACACTTTTTGCATTATTATTTAACGATAAAAATTCAGCCTGATGGATTGATACAACTATCCACAAGCACAGACAAGTTACAATAATAAACATAGAAATTAGAAATTAGTTGTGCATCACTTTGTAATAATATGCCATTTAACATAAATACAATTTCTTTGTTAAATGTTACTGTGTTAATCAAACTGTCAATCGCAATTCCTAACTTTACAGTTAATTTTCAGGAAATATAGTGTGAGAGATTGGAACATAATATCCATTTATAGGAAGATTGATTAGAGTCTAAGATTATAGTAATACATATATCCACCAAGAAGCACCAATATTGAAAAGTGCCAACAAAGTTTCTCGAATATCATTAGTTATTCTGTGGAATATTAAATGGTTGAAGGATTGTTCTGATTCTAATGAATTGAGTTTCCTGAGTTATTCACTAGTTGAATGTAACACTTCTAGATTTATAATCAGAGGCAGTGTTTATATTCTAAAATTTAATTTTGTATCGTCTATATACCTGTTTGACTGACAGACATCATATTAATAGGTTGCGTTTTATCGTTTTCGACTATTGTAATATGTATGTAAAGTATTTGATTTGGTTTGTATGTATGATACATTTTAATTGTGTCATCGGATATCTACAGTTAATTTATCCACACATAAAAGAGACCTTGGTCTAAAAAACTTTAATTCATATATTCTAAAGTGTTACACTGAAAGAGTTTTTCAACTCTGACAGTAATAAGTACGAAATAATCACCCCGCCTACCACTAAAAATACTATTACAATACTAAAGACCGTGCAGCCAACAAATAGTCATCATCAGAGTTTATTCTGTTCATGGCTGCTTGGTAGCTGGAAGGGTGTTTATTTTATAATATGTATGTAAAGTATTTGATTTCGTTTGTATGTATGATACATTTTAATTGTGTCATCGGATATCTACAGTTAATTCATCCACACATAAAAGAGACCTTGGTCTAAAAACTTTAATTCATATATTCTAAAGTGTTACACTGAAAGAGTTTTTCAACTCTAACAGTAATAAGTACGAAATAATCACCCCGCCTACCACTAAAAATACTATTACAATACTAAAGACCGCGCAGCCAACAAATAGTCATCATCAGAGTTTATTCTGTTCATGGCTGCTTGGTAGCTGAAAGGGTGTTTATTTCGTACTTATGAGTATCCCATACTGTTCATTGAAAAATTCTATGGAGGTAAGTGTGAGAATTACATTTTGGTTCCTTGTATTCTGCGTTGTACAAATTAAACGAATATGCTTATGTAGGATTATTTCTGATATTCATTACATGCTGGTACTATCTTTGATTCATGATTTTTTCTAGGAAGGCTGGAGCTATTTTACCCACTCAATAGAGTGCACTGTTCAAACTTCCTGTTTCGTATACCAGTCCAGCATGTTATGGTTATCATATTAAGGTTTATTTGGCCTTGCACCGTAGTCTTTGACAATCAAAGCTACCTGATTTTGGTAATCCCAATGTAGTTTATCTTGGATAACTTTGGGTATATTGTACGCACCTCTGCCATTTAAATATTGTTTCCTATAATTGATTCCTAGCTACAAACTCAAGCTTCAAATGTTTTCTATGTTTTCATAATGAGGGCATATACCATTCTTTCACATGCTGTATATAATTATCAAAGACCAAAATATGATACTAGCTGGTTTCTAGACCAACAAAAACAAATTGATCTACAATGTGTGCTGAGAATATGTGGAACTTATTTAGAACCACGCTGTATAGCAACGATCAGCTAATCCAAAACATTTCCGTACGTTACATTTTCTATATGACTTTGCTAAATTAAACGGCGTATCAAAGCGATAAAACGGAAATCTAGGGGACATCGGGCTTTTATGATTCAAAGTAAAATCAAGAAACATAAAGCATGAAATAAGAGTCTTAGCTGGAGCTGTGAACGAGCTTTATCAGAAACAGTCAATCAGACGTTCGGCGTAAGTTTGCTGGGCGGCTCGGGGGTGTGGGGTGGCCCTGCTACACCTCAAGATTATATTAAAAAATTCGCCGGTTTTTTGCGAAGACTGTACTTGTAATCTGCGCTGGCGTTGATGACTACCCCGTCTGGCCTTCCGCCTTGTGTGCGAACATTAAAACGCATGCGCCCTATACTCATTACTTTACCGATTAATTAACTTGCATATTGCCAGCTCTTTCCTTCAGCCGCGAAATTAACCGGCTCTCCCTCTTGCTCGCACCAGCGCGGATCTACCCTTGGCTCGTTCTTAGTTCCTCTTGCTCTGGATATGTAATTTCATTCTGTCTCTCTAGTCTTAATGAAATGTGAGTTTATTTCGCTCTCCTTCGTTTAATATCCGCAGCATCTTTCTTCCGATGTCTCATGATGAATTCGCGAACGAATTTCCAGGATATACATAGATTTTCTGTGCATGTTTGCCTTTTTCTCATTAAGTTCCTCATCTGGAAAGTATTAGTGAATTTGGCTAAGTTGCACATATTGAGAAGAATACTCATTAAACGAATAATGCATCTCAGATTTCAATTATCATGAAATGATGGTGTTTTTAGTTCCAAAACAAATCTATATCTGAAAAGTATCTATATATTAACAGCGTAGCCGACGAATTCGGTGAAGAAAATTACAGAGGGTACGTATCGTTCGAAAAGGGACTACACTGTAGATATGACGAAGACTCTAACAATTAAAAAATATACGCAGTTTGACTTCGAAATTTAGGGAAAAGCGCGCAACTGTCAACACACTGAGATACGGGTGCGAATGCTAGATCGCGAGGTCGCCATAGATGTGGTCCTACATCTGACCAATTCGGTCAACCATCGTTGTAGCAATTTTCATCTGTTGCTTTTTACAATCTTTGGTGGCCGGCTGCTATTAATGCTGTCGATCTTACATGCATCCCCCATAAGGCCCTATCAGACATTAAATATTACCTCTCTGATCGCTCAATAGAATGTGGACCCAATTCATCTTCTATGTACTGAATCGTGCTCCAAGGACTGCTCCCAAGGCTCAATAATAGCACCAACACTTTGAAACGTTGTCCTTGTTATGTTCCTGGAAGAGGAACCACCTGATCGTTGTTATTGGGATGCCTATGCAGGTGACATCGTGGCAATGGTATTTGCTGATTCTCGGCTCTAACTCACACGGCTGAGAGGTGAATGCTCACGTTTGCTCTCGGCATGAACCTCTGACAACTACCTCTATATCCGTTGAGGAGACGAAATACATTAATTTTGGAGCAGGACTCTCCAGAAACCCACTCTTCAAGTTTGAAGGCAGGAATATCAACGAGGCAAAGCAGTTAAAGTATCTGGGCATCATAATAGACCAACAACTTCACTTTGGATCTCACGTTGCTTATATCTGTGCAAAAGCCAAATCTATTGTCCAGGCTCTGATACGGCAGACTAACATATGGCAAGATCTCCAACTCGTTGAAGATCAGCTACAACCGTGCCATTTTGAGGCCACATACTCTTTCTGGTCAAACATGTCGAGATGCTTGACTCTGCTCAAACCAACTGTCTGGGCACCATCTGGAATCTTTACCATACAGTCCCAAACGTGACGACGTGTGTCCTGCCCAAGGAACCACTTCATCTTCTCCTCTCTGAGCTCTTCTCTATGGTATCGGCCTAGAGGTTTGGGACTTATACTTACATTGTGAAGTTTCTGTCTCTGGCTGAATTTCGGTCGAATTTTATTCGCCAACTCCGGACCATCACTCTAGCGGACTGGCAAGTTCTCTGGGACAACTCTATGAAGGGCAGTGTGATTTACCCTTTCATCTCTGTTATCGAGGAATTGCTTTCAATAGCTGCACCGTTGCCTACGAAAATCGAGGATCAGGATCGGAAAGTCCCAGGATGGTGAAAGTGCTGAATGTCTAGACTTCTATGTTGTCAGAGCTGAACCTGCGGGTGCAATTGGTTGGTTCCCGAGTCGTGAGCAGGATCTACCTAGCCTAATAGAACATCTCGAATAATTTTAGGAACTCTTTGGTGCTTTTGCACTTTCTTAAATTCAGCATTCTTTCGGTGATTGGCGTTTCCATTCTTTTTTATTCACTGGGGTCACTCTCACTACATTTCAAATTTTGTTAGTAATTTAGAATTTTGCATAGCGTAGAATATTTTAGCTAATTAAAAAAATAATAAACATATATCCATCCGATCAAACAGGAAGGACCTTCAAAAAACTGATCAAAGAACATCGTAGTTTCATTAATTATAAATCAGATTCACCCTTTGCGGAACATTTAATTACGGAAAACCATAACTTTAATGATACTTTCAAGATTTTACACATTGAAAATAAAAGTAATAAATTAAATTTGCTACAATCCTTAGAAATTAATAAATATGAGAAAACCGATATGCTATTGAACGATCAACAAATACTCAATAATTCTCCCTTTGATACCAGTTTTCCGGATAATTCCTCAATGGGTTAAACCCAATTAGGTAAGATTGCAATAACCATATATTCTAAGATTATCATCGAAATAATATAGTAGGTAGATCTTCTGTAGTAGGTTAGTACTTTGTAATATTTGTTTGGAGAAGCTAGTTACATTTATTTATTAAACTAGTGAAAATTGAACTTTTAATAGTTATTTTATTCAATAAAATAAAATTTTTTCAATTGTCATTCTTGTTATATATAATTAAAAACTAACTTTCCCAATTCTTCAAACCTTGTAAGTAGGTGTTCCGAAACTTCAATCATTTTACACTCTGAAATCTACAATATAATTAGTTTATCGGAAAAACAACAATTTATTTTTCGTAAAATGGCTTATTATTCATGAGGTAAGAATTATTCAATGCAATAGAGATGAACGTTTGCAGTAAAAATGAAAGATTCCTCAATAACTTTTCAAATTAACAGTATGGCATGAATTGAATTTGGATAGTGTAGAAAAATTATAGTTAGTTAGTTTACAATAATCCTGCACGTTGAATGACGACTTGAGACTATATTTTGGATGGATTATGAGATTCAAATTGTCCATTTCTTGGTTATTCCATACATGAAATGTGATATTCAACCAAAACAAACCTGTAGCTTGAATACGAATTTGTTGGTAGAGTTATTTCCATCCCATGAGCCTTTATAAGAGATTCTCGTATGCATAATATTAAAGCAAAAAGTTCCAAAAGAATCAACAATCTAGAATTCCGGCTAACATTTCTAATGTAGAAAATAAAACGTTCTTTATCGGCGAGTTCCTGAATTCCAGAATTTAATGTATCTCCTAGTGTCCTGGGTGCTCAATTTCAATTACTCCCGTCTTCTTCTCTCTAATGTGATAGTAAATAGTACATTTTTCTATATCGTTCTCTTTCCAGACCATTCAAATCCACCCCCTGAAATATAAAAAGTAAAACGCGTGCAGGCATCCTTCTCTGCAAGATAAAGGGTCATATTTTCGGTCTCCACGTAAGGTGGGGTGTTGTATGCGCCATGCAAATGCGACAGGCGTGCTAACTATTCGACTGGCGCTGTAAAACCGGCGCCAGAACAGCGTCGGCGTCGAACTGAATCGCTACAATCAAGTTTCTGTAATTACGAACGGTTTTAATTGCTTTTGGTTACTTCCATTTGTGTTCAGATTGAAGAGTGTTATAGTGGCTTTCGTTAAACTTAGTTATATGTCATTTGTTACGTTTGTTGCACAAACTTGTTTCTTCTCAAAAGAAAACACGCTCGGTATAGAGTTAGATGGAGCAATAACTTTTTTCAGTGGAGTTCTTGGGGGGAATCCAGTGAACCTACGGATTTCTTTGTGAATGATCTCTGTCACCTTAGTGTCCAAATTATCGAAACTGATATTCACAGATTTTAATTGACAATCTACCCACTTACATGCCATCGTATAATCATTGAATCTGATTGATAATTATCAATTTGTATATTTCAAATGTTTTAAATGCGTGTAGCTTTAGAATTATAGGATCTATAGGTATCTGGAATGATAAAATATTTGCATATCCATTAAGGATCATAAAATGGATATATTTCTGCTCAAAATAGTTGAAATGATGTTTACAATTGATAATTTGATTACTTCTTATGTGACTTGCATTTAAATCAAAGATACCAGTTAGGAATACAGACTTCATTGTCAACTCTATGTACGCATGGTTAAGGGTCAGTTTTTTGCATTTACTATAATTCTAGAATTTTGATAATCACAATACCTTCTTCCATCGATGTTATTCCCTTTCTATTGAAAAATTTTTGGGTCTCATAGAATATGTAATGATTTTAGATTGTACTGACTTACTCCATATGCAAAGTCCGAATTGTGGATTTTACTAACAAGTACCTATAAATACTACATGCTATTCGAAAATTGTGTTCTGACCCATCGAAGATTCTGAATATTTCGATACTTTTGATAACGGAACGACTAATTGATAATTTCTTGGACAGTCATCGACTACTATCCAAAGACAGAATAATTAAATGTAATCTACATGTCACTTCTATATAGGTAGTAAATCCCTCTGAAGATTATTATAGTTGTTAAGCTCAGTTATATGTCATTGGTTACTTTTGTTGCACAAACTTGTTTCTTCTCAAAAGAAAATTCGATGGTTGTACAGTTAGATGGAGCAATAAGCTATTTCAGTGGATGTTTTTTGAAGAATCTAGTGAACCTAACTCTGTGTAAATAGTCTCTGCCACCCTATTGCCCTATTGTTTTACCAGAAAAGTACCAATAATAATCACATCTAAACATGTTATTCGAAAATTGTGTTCTGACCCATCGAAGATCCTGAACATTTCGATACTTTTGATAACGGAACGGTTCGAAGTTGATAAAAACATGATTAATGAATTTCTTTGACAGTCATCGCCAACTATCCAAAGACAGAATAGCTTAATGTAATCTACATGTCACTTCTATAGGTAGTAAATCCCCTTGTTTCCCCCTTCCGAAGAGTATTATAGTCGTTAAGCTTAGTTATATGTCATTGGTTACGTTTGTGATACTACCATGTTCGTTCTCAAAAGAAAATTCGATGGTTATACAGTTAGAAGGAGCAATAACCTATTTCAGTGGAAGTTTTAGGAAGAATCTAGTGAACCTAACTCTATGTAAATGATCTCTGTCACCCTATTGCCCTATTGTTTTACCAGAAAAGTGCCAATAATAAACACATATCTAAGCATGTTATTCGAAAATTGTGTTCTGACCTATCGAATATCCTGAAGATTTCGATATTTTTGATAACGGAACAGCTCGAAGTTGATAAAAACATAATTGATGAATTTCTGGGACAGTCATGACCAACTATCCAAAGACAGAATAGCTTAATGTAATCTATATGTCACTTCTATTGGTAGTAAATCCCCTTGTTTTTTCCTCTGAAGAATACTATAGTGAAAAATACCAATAATTATCACATATCTATACATGTTATTCGAAAATCTTGTTGTGACCCATCGGAGAGCCTGAAAATGTCGCTAATAACGGAACGGTTCGAAGTTAATAAAGAGAATTGATTAATTTCTGTAACACTCTTATGATCGCCAACTATTCATAGACGGAATAGTTCATTGTAATCTAGATGTCACTCTATTCCAAGCAAAGCTTTTTGTTTCCCACTCAGTATCGTTCAATCATTTTTATTAACAATCATGGTGAGAATAGTAAAAATATGTTAACCTGATATTATAGACTATCTGACTAGCTAGAACCTATCCAGAATTCGAGGTAAATTTGATGTTCACCGTTCTTCTCCTAAACACAAAACTATTTTCGAACTTACCTACACTTCAGACAAATTGTTGAAGGAAGCATGCAAAGCCCTCAAAATTTGAGCCGATTCGAAAAGCAACATGACTAGTCAAGTCTGTTTGTTATTGTAGAATTATCATATCAACTATAGTTTGGTAACTGGACTTCTTGATGGTGGGAATTGAATGAACTACGATTCCGAACTCTCATTTTGATCCCAGTTCTATTCCACAAGATTGCAGACCGGTTTGAAATATTTTTCCCGTTTAAAGAAGTTTGCTTACAATATTATCATTCATTGTTGTTCAAATTGTTTATATTATCGTAATGAGTACGAATCAAGCATTGTTATGAGTTTAATAAAGTCAAAGCCATGACACCATGAATGAATGCTTCTATGAAAATCCTGGCTTCTCTAAAGGCGTAAAGTTCATCTTGACGGCCGACTGAAAGCCTTGTTTTACACTTTACTTGCATAAGTGTTGTGGGCATAATTCCCCATCGATTTTTTCTGAAGTGAAAGTCAATATAACATTATTTCTGAATCACTCTTGAATCATTTCAAAACTATGGAAACGCAACTATTGGAATATCTTTGTAGAGTTGTACTTTGTCTGAAACTTGTTGCGAAATGTTTTTGATGTCCTAAAGAATCATTGGTTACTCAGTCTCACCATGGCAAATTGGCACAACATTTGTTTCATTAACCAATTGACCGTTTATAAACAATTTAAATTACCAAATTTCCCAGATCCCAAAAAATTGTTATTTTGAGAAATACCAACTCTTGCAAAAAATGAACTCAATCGTTTTTCTTTTACCTAACAATCACTATACTGAATGAATGTAACGACGAAATGTGGATGTAAAAATAATAATAATAAGTAACTAAAACTTTTTATTTATTTATTGCCCTCAAATGGTTGTATGTTACCATTGAAATATGATTATTACTGATTTTCTAATATGTCGTAGGAATATGAAACAGCATCAAATCTTAAGCACTTCATCAACTTCCGGATCCAATTGATTCATTTTTGGACTGTCATAGATTGATATTTTATTTGTGAATTTGGTATACTGAATGATAGCTCAAAAAAACCAATTGAGTTTATTTTTTGCAAGAAAAAGGTATTAATTATTTATGTTATTTTTGACTTCGGAATCGTAATTAGAGACCCCAAAACCCCCCGAGTGGGTATTTCTGTCTCAAATAACCATTTTTTTGGAATCTGGAAAATTTGTTAATTTAAATTGCTTCTAAATGGTGAATTTGTTGATAAAACAATTGTTGTGCAATTTTCTATGGTGAGATGGTCAGACAAAGATCAACTGTACAAAGATATTCAGGAATAAAATCTTTAAATGACTGTACTACATACGAAATTCCAGTTCTAGTAATCTCTCAACATGTGTCAAATAAATTCATCAAATTAGCCAGTTTGTACTGAGTAGGTATGACAGCTTATGAACAAACGTAATGAATGTGATTCTAAGTAATCGCTTTGTGATGATAAAAATGACGATACCCGCATATTTACGTATGTTTATTAATGATAATTTGCCGTCGATATAAAGTGTATATCTAAAAAAACTGGTGTGATAAAAAAATCATAAACTTAAAATATACCACGTGATTTTAAGTGCATACTACATATATCTGAACAGGATCACGCGGCGTTGTATAGTCGGTCAGCAATAGTTTCGGCCGTTTCACGTAACTGACCATCTAGTAAATTGCTGATCGGATCTCTTGACACCTACCGTGAAAGTCTGTAGTGACATGCTATGAAATAGTCTTTATTGCCTTTGGAATCGAATCACTATGTGTACTTTAAAACTGTATCTTTGCTTTATTTGATTAACTTTCATATATATGTATATGTTAGATTTCGAGCGTGGGTGAATTTCGCATAAATCTTTCGCACTACCCTTACAGATTATATTTGATTTATTTTAATTAAGCGCTCCGATTGAATATATGCGAAAATTTCAGTTACCCAGAATCAAAGCACACTTTTCATGCGGGTGGGAATTGG